>OZ010737.1:87414856-88614856 GCA_963932295.1 Tipula lateralis
TTCTACAGATAAATGAATAATTGGCTGCTAGCAATGGAATATTTAATTGAAATTGATCATGTTGAACATTTTCACCGTATATATGTGGGTGTATTAGGGACTTGTCGAAATTAAATTCATTTTGCTGACAGCGTCTTTTGCGAATTTACATATTTATGTTTATAAATGTGCATATAGAGAAAAATTATTTACCTGCGTGTGTTAAAGGTAATTATATTTATGGAAGAAAATAACAGTACAATGTACATTTTCATCATGTAATGCAGTTAAAAGAAACAAGCCTTTTCAACTTTCGAGGAATTAAGAGAAATGTCGATACATAAATGAAGTAACGCGTTTAAATGATGAAGTGTGCACATGTTCGTAACATGTTGAGACACAATGGAATTTTGAATGCATAAACATCAGTTATCACCATCGTGTTTTTATTTAATGTTATGTTTGTGTCGGTATATACCAACGTGTCCAACCGCGTTCCCTTGCAACGTCGATATATACCGACGTGTCCGTGAAAAGGTTAACTTATCATGTTTTTCCAACAAAAAAGAAAACAAATTAGATTCCATAAACATTAGCGATTAATTCTGTTCATTGTCCATTGTATTTAACCGTGTTAGAATTCCAAGTCAGTTGTAGCTTAATGATTAAAAGAGTTCCTGATCACACCGTGGTGTCGAGTTCGATTCTCGCCGTTGACCAAAAATTAACATTCACTGGTTGACATACAAAGCGAAAAATATTCATTGGACTGACCACCTACAATGTGCACCAATCGCTAAATGGTTCGTAAAGTCTCAGTTGAGACGTGTACGGCCTCTAGTTTTATTGGACCTCCAAGCAGATTGGAATTAAGCCAACCTGTCGAGATTAGACGTTAGATTCGAGATTAGCAAACATGTCAATTTTCTGTATACATGCATCCTCTGATGTAACCCAACCCCAAGATAAAGATTCATTTTTAAAAAAATTGGATAATTTTATGGACTCTATACCTGAGCACGATGTTAGATTCGTCGGTATGAGTTGGCAAAAATCATACCGACTTATGTTATAATATAGGTGCTATATAAGTGATAAATGAAGAAACGCAACGAAAGTATCAAGATCTTGTCAGCAAAAGCGTTTTGCGATCTAATTACGTCTTGCTGTTGAGCAACAAAATATAACCCACAATGACTCGGTTTACAATTTCAAGAAGAAATAAAGCGGTTCTTTCTAGGAGGACAGCTAAACACATTTGTTGATAGCGCGAATGAATGGTGTTAAGAGTATACAACAACTCAGCAAAAAGCGCAATTCGCGTATTTTCATTAAAGGAATCACCGAATCGCACCATACCTTAAGATCTCGGTCAACTGCCGTTCGGGACCAAGATGTAAACCTCTGTGTTAATGTCAATGGAATACGGTACTCGATACATGGCGTGAATATAGTTCTTTGCTATACTAAATGTATCACAATCTGTATTTAAATACCTTCAAATGCAGGCCGCAGAGATGTTCATTGAAGATCCATCCTATGAGGAATTCACCATGGCCATGCTGATAATTAAAGAAAATCGTTTACCAGAAGTTCATTAAATTAATTCAGAGCTCTTGGTATTCGGAGCTTTTGCAGAACTGTCTTTTCGATCTTATTCGGTTAGCATGACGAAATGAAGTTTTGCCTGATGAATGGAAAGTGGCCACGTTATGACAAAAAAAGAGTGAGAATTATCGCGGTATAGCTCTCCTTTTATATTGGGAAGAATTATATGGGAAGAAGGAAATTATCGGTGACAATCAAGGAGAATTCCGTCCAAATCGGTCAGCCAATGATCAAGTCTTTTCGCTACGGATGATTCTCTCCAAGTACTACGAAACATCTCATGATGTACACCAGGTATTCCTAGATTTAAGCCAGCCTATGACTCGATCAATCGAGATAGACTATATGGTATGCGCTTGAATATTTAGAAATACCAACCAAATGACAGTTGAGTACCGTCTATCGAGAACTCTAGCAATTCTGGCTTTCGACAAAGAGATACGCTGTCCCCAATACTTTTTAATCTCATGCTACTATACATCCTTTGTAAAAGTGAAATACAACAAGACAATATCCTATATCGACAAACCAAACAACCTTTTTCATATGCAGATGGTATATTGATTTCAGTAGAAGTAATAAATCATTACTCACGATAACAGTGTGGGAGAGAATATCAAGGTTCGCCTCGCCGCTGGCGATCGAACTTTATATTCTCTACGTCCACTTCTGAGATCAATATATCTTGTAAATAAGGATAAGCTGAAATTATACAGCATTGACCAGATCAGACTTGTTGTTATGTATGGATGTGAGAGTACGAAAAATGGCTTCTGACATTCGAAACACGGTGGGAGCCAACAATGCCTTTAAAACCCGTCAAAAAATTGTTGTTTAATCGGTATATTTCCTTCCATAATCTTTCATCGAAATATTACAGATTTATAATCTTGAACAAATAATTCATTCATTAACATATGATTCATTTGCAGACGCACTTAAAGCTTTTGCCTAAAACAGTTTTTGTTTAGTTGTTAGTATGAGAAAATTGGTATGAATATATTGAAGATGTAATTTCGTCCCATAAATGATGTTCCATAAATGTGGCCACAAATAATCCACCAGTTTGATACAGAAAATTATATGGGTTCTTGTGCCTGTTTTTTTAACGGGTAACTGGATGATATTTTGCAGAATCTGGCTGTGTTTGTCTCAACTAATTGTATAGGCATGTTTTAAATTTACTTAACGACCATTAAAATGGTACTAATTTAAAAGAGATTCAGCAGCTTCATCAAGTTTAATGTATTTTTTTTTTTAAATTGTCCATTTCAACAAAATATAAATATTTTATTGCTTAGTGCTTTACATATGAAGAAAACTTTGTTCTTAGTTACTGTAAATGAACTACACTATATACAATTTACATAAGCTAAAAATTAAAACCTACAAAAATCTATATTCTTGAAGCATATATTTTGCCTACCGCTAAGATATATGCATTTGTTCACGAACCTGTTAAATCCCCTTTGTTGCCTCTACAGTTAATTCACTTGTATAAAATCTATGGCTAACCAAACAAACATTCTTCCACAGAATTTCATGAAAACTTAATAGTTCATAATATAAACATGATTCATGGTCGAATTGGTAATTTAGTTGATTAAAGTGCCTATAATTTTAAGAATCACCAACAGTATTTTATTTGGATTATGGTTGCTAATTGTAACATAAGTCTAATGGATGAAATTTGCCGATAAATTACACATTATTGATCTTGTTAAATTTAACTGAAACCTTTCAACCAAAATTAAGAAAAACATATCGGTTGCGGGTTTTATTAATTGGTGCAAATTTCGTATTTTTTCATGTGACAATGTTCCAAGAAATCAATAGAACAGTCACCCAAAAAAGAGTGAGGAATTGGTAGTCACGATTCATTCAAGCTAGAACTATAATGGTTCCATGAAATTGGCCAACCAAAAACTTCCAAACATTTAAGTAACATCTTTTTCAAACTTGAGAAGAAAACTAAAGAGAAATTGACTTTTCACTTATTTCACTAAGTTTAAGGGGAAAAATGAAACTGGATTTACATCGTTATATTTTATTTTCTGTAACTGGTGGCAAACTTTAAATAAGATAGTTCAAGGAGAGTTCAAGGACCTGACCGTAATAAAATCCCTTTCATCGTATTTCAAGCACAAATGCATGAAACGTCTACGCAAAAGCTATTCTAACCAAAGGCCCTTAGTAGTGAGTCAAATACCTGCGAGTCAAAGCTGGTTTACGAATGTTTAAACTAGGAAAAGCAACTGATTACAAGGTAACTGCTATGTCGGTGCGGAACAGACATTTAATACACATCGTTTTACGGGATCACAAGTTGTTCTTGAAAAGCAGTGATTGTGTTGAATACATTCGAAAGATGCCATTTCTGTGTTTTGCAAGTGGAATCTACACAACATGTCATAAGCCATTGTGCAGCTATTGTTCTCTAATGAATTGATGTCAACACCAGTGAGGAATATAATATATATATATATATATATATATATATATATATATATATATATATACATATATATATATATATACATATATATATATATATACATATATATATATATATATATATATATATATATATATATATATATATATATATATATAAACATATATATATATATATATATATATATATATATATATATATATATATATATATATATATATATATATATTTATATATATATATATATTTATATATATATATATATATATATATATATATATATATATATATATATATATATATATATATATATATATATATATATATATATATTAACAAAATTATTTGTGCATCGCAAAAATTTAACAATTCACTCGAGAAAATTTAAACTGTTGACCTAAAAATTAACTTTAAAATAATAATGATGGATTTGTTATTTGAAATGGCGCATTTATTCTGTATTTAATTACAAAAAAAAATTAAAAAATATTCATTTTTCATTAAAAACAAAACTAAATCACAAAATTATTTGTGCATGATAATTTTATCACAAAATTATTTGTGCATCGCAAGAAAAAATTCTGTCATAACGGGAATCCCGATCTTTTTTCATGTTTTGACAAAAATGTTACAGGTTATCCTTTTAGCTACTATTTTTCATTAAAATTCAGTAGTCGATATTTTTTAAAATGGTTAAAACTAAGGAATTATCTTTGGAAGTCAGATCTGCGATTGTAGGGGGCTATTCTGCCTCGATGCCTGTAAAAAAATTGGCACGGATGTACAACTGCCATAGAAATTCGGTTGCTTATCAAATAAAAAAATAAAAAGTACAGAGCAGCTTGAAAAATGTGCAAAGGAGAGGGCGAAAACGAGCTACAACCGCAAAAGAAGACAAAAAAATAGTTAATCTTCTAAAACGGAACCCTCAAGAAAAAATCTAAAATGTTCAAAATGATATAAATATCACTCGAGAAGTTAAAATCTCTCACATGACTGTACGAAGAAGACTACACGAGGCAAATGTCAAAGCCTATACCATTCAAAAGAAGCCATTCATAAACCAAATAAATAAGAGGAAGCGACTCAAATTTGCGTACACCTACCAGTGGAAGCCTGTGGAGTTTTGGCGTAATATTTTGTGGACAGACGAGTCATGTTTTAGTTTGGATTGGACATATGGGAAAAAATATTTTTATTCGACTCCTGAACAAAAAAAAAATCGCTCCGTTGTTATGCCAACTCGCCATAGTGGTGGAGGTAAAGTTATGGTATGGGGAAGTTTCTGCTTTAATGGGGTTGGTAAATTTATTATGTTACCTCAAAAGGTAACTTTAAGTACATACTTGGAATTGTTGAACGAGCACGCAATAGTTTCTCGATGTGAACTAATCGGCCAGCATTTTATACTGCAGTAAGACAACGCTCCAATTCACAAAAGCAAAATGATTAAGATGTTTCTACAAGATTTGGACCAAAAAACGCTTGATTGGCCACCGCAAAGTCCGGATTTAAACCCAATTGAGAACATTTGGAATTATTTGAAACAAAACTTGGCGGTAGAAATTGGAAGGCCACCAAATGAAACTTTTGCTTCAATAAAAAAAGTCTGGGATCAAATTCCAACACAAATGGTAGAAAATCTCGTGAATTCCATTCCACAGCGTCTTCATGAAGTTATTAAAAACAATGGTGGGAATACTTCATATTGACTTAATTTGAAAATTTATTTTTATTCCTAGCTATTTAGTCAATTTTATAGATTATTTGTACTATGCACAAATAATTTTGTGATAAAATTATCATGCACAAATAATTTTGTGATTTAGTTTTGTTTTTGTTTTTAATGAAATAACGAATATTTTTTAATTTTTTTTTAATTAAATACAGAATAAATGCCATTTCAAATAACAAATCCATCACTATTTTTTAAAGTTAATTTTTAGGTCAACAGTTTAAATTTTCTCGAGTGAATTGTTAAATTTTTGCGATGCACAAATAATTCTGTTAAGATCTGTATATATATATATATATATATATATATATATATATATATATATATATATATATATATATATATATATATATATATATATAAATATATATATATATATATATATATATATATATATATATATATATATATATATATATATATATATATATATATATATATATATATATATATATATATATGTATATATATATATATATATATATATATATATATATATATATATATATATATATATATATATATATATAAATATATATATATATATATATATATATATATATATATATATATATATATATGTATATATATATATATATATATATATATATATATATATATATATATATATATATATATATATATATATATATATATTACTAATCATACAGGACGGGTATTGTATAGGGGATCAAATCATAAAAGATCACATATCCATATAGTTTAACCAAATTTTGAGGTTAGTTAACGATTCAATTTCCAACTGGTCCAATAGGGGAGAGAGCGAGGCATACGATGGTCTCGAGACTTTAATTTCTGTACTAGCAGAATGATATACAAGTGTATGCCCAGATTTTTGCGCAGATTCTCCATCCACACTCTCTATTTTCGACATCTTAACGAATAGGTTGTCTGGCTCAGATATACGATCAATCACGAAGTCGTCTACAAGTTGGCCGAATCGACGAATGATTTTCATAATTAATTTGGCTAATTTTGTAGTTGTTCAAGTGTGAGTCTATTAATGATGTTTTCCAGTACTGATAAGGTAAACGTCCAAACAGTGAGCACTGAGATTGATCAACACCATACCGTTGCAGAAATTAAATAAGCCAAAGTCAAACTGATGAGTGATGTCACGTTGTACCCAAAATGTCAATATCAACAGGAAGGCGCGTGAGTTACCACCATGATCACAACCTGAAGACTGATTTTCTTCATATCAGATTATCCTTTGTCTCATTAAATTTTATAAGAATATTCGAATTCAGAAGATCCGAAAATCTTTCTGTTATTTAGAAATTTCTATTTAATCTAGAATTAATAAAAGGATTCTCTTGGAAAATGCTGCTGTATTGACTTTATCTACAATTTAAAGACCAGGTATTCTTAACGAAATCTTTTTCTTGGATACATTGTTCCAATATAATAAATAAAACGAAATTTTACTGTTGACATAATCTTACCACGCATATTGTAATTTCTATAATACTTATCCGTAAAGATGCCGTACATGAACTTAAACATATGTTGTTGCTGTGGAGCGTAGCATTTGAAACTATCCTTCAAAAAGTTTTTAGGAATGCATAGGAATTCAATTCTCATGGTGTATTTGTGTGATGTCAAACGGTCGTCAAATATGGACCAATCATGTAATTGTTTTTGATCCTAATTTCTACGACAAAATTCTAGGCTCACTTTTGGTTAAATGGCTACGTCAACATGCGAAGGTACCACATTTGAAGTGGCAAAAATCCTGGCCATTATCACTACTTAATGTGTTTGAATTCATTTTAAATTTCTCTATCTCTCAAAACTACACCCTGTAAATATTTAGCTCTGAACTTCAACTTAGTGTGGATCGGAGAGTGCAAGAGAGATTCTTCAGCGTCAATTGCATCCACTTTTGTACACCAAACTGGATGCAATAGATGCTGAAGAATCTCTGTTTGCTGTGGTATAACGTTAAAAAATAATCGGATCGTATTTTCACTCCAGTGATGTGGTGCAGTATGATGATGCAACTTCGTACATTTCTCGTGCTTCAATGGACTTGTACACAGTTTTTGTAGAACGAATAATTTTGAAGTATGCATGCTTTTTTTCATCAATGGATTAAAACCATCGCTTTTTCTTTATTGTTAGTGGAAAGAGCGCATGTTTACGTAGTCTTGCGCTTCTATGAAATTATTTAAGAATCCGCAAGTGTGCATCCGCGATCCGCATGAAAATTAAGGTAATAAGTTTAAATAGTCAAACACAATAACCTTTCAGATATTTATTTTAAGACATACATATTTTATTTTGTAATATTTGGTTACAGAACAACTCACTAATCTGTTAGATTAATACTAATTTAATTTTAGATAATTTAATTGATAATCAGTTTTTGCGGCTTCTATTTTGGTTCTAATTGGAATTTTGTTTTATATATCACTAAATTATATCCACTTCTAATATAGGGATTCCAGGCATTGGTTTTGGTTGTCTCAAACCTTTTTGGCCAGCCGGGCCAACAACCGGTGGCCGTAAAACAGGTCGTGCTAATGCTTTTGGTGCCGGCATCCTACTTACCGGAGCTGCACATTTTAATGAATTAACTCCTTTTGGTAGAATAGGTAGTGACACTAATCCACTGATTACTTTTGATTTTGGCGCACCTTTTTCTACGAGTGAACACATAATTGGTAATCGAGCAACTGGTTTTACTAATGGACGTTGTCCAGACAAACTATTTAAAGCAGGAGCCAATTTTGGCTTTCGTAAACAACCTTGCACAGAAGAACTAACCGTTGGAATAACTCGTGTTGCTGGTTTAGTTATCCTTGGTGGCGATACTCTAGTTGTTACAGCTGCTGATTTAGTATTTTGTATCCCACTTTGCAATTTTTTGCTCAGCACAGGTGGTACACCGACAACATTTTTCGCAATAGATGTTCTTGCTCCACCTTGGAGACAAACAGCTTTTGGCTGCTGCATTTTACTCATTTGATGCATTTTGCTTAGTAGGAAGGTGACTATCACTCTTGCAATAGTATTTTTTATTAAAATATTTTTTTTTTGACAGTTAATCAAATACAAGAAATGTCTGTGCTTACTATATTATATATATTATAAAGTGCAAACTATATTGCAGTTAAACTTGAAGGTGTCTTGCATGTATCTCGTGACATGGTGGAGATGAAAGAGGTTTTTCATTATACTATCGATTTGATAATATTGCGGCATGGATTTTAATCCATTTACTCGAGTCGTTCATTAAACGAAACAGTCAGCCTTAAGCCACAGAATAAAATAATTTCGTTATACTCAGCTATAATAGTTATCCAATACACTCCTTTGTCGTATTCCCCATCGCAATACCTAGTAGCACCTCAGAATTTTAGAAGAGCACGAGAATTTGAACACATCACAGTATTGTCGTCTCGTATTTCTCATTCATGAATGAGAAGTGTAAATATTGAGTTGTGATTAGAAAATGGCGTTACGTTAAACGCTTCCAAATTAGACGCAACACGTTAACAAGTTTGGCTTAAACAGACAACCTTTGATAACGTCACAAGGCACAAAGAGTACAGTTACTAACCCATTCAAATAGTTCGAGCTTAGCAAATAGGTTTGTTTGTACTTTTAGAGCCATGACTCAATTCGCTACGGGTGATCTCTATTTTGAGTGAATTGAATTGCGCTTTGTTAATGTCGACGAAATTCAAGTCGCAACGTTTATTAGACCTTGTGTAGAATATTGCTGTCAGATTTGGGATAGAACATATGGCATTACTCTTCAGTTGCTGGATAAAGTTCAGTGGCGTGCCATCCGAATAATACGAAACTCAAGAAAGACTAACGAGATCTAGACATGCTACATCATCGCAGTTAAAGGAGAATTAAAGGAGAAAATATCAACATGTGTTACGTCAGGACGAGTAACACGAGGAACGGTTAATGTACATAGGTTTACGGTGAAGATGCCGAAACCTCGAACTGAAGATGCAAAGCGCGAATTCATTTTTCGAACATCTAGAAAGTGGAATTCGTTATGGGGTTTTCAGTTTCCGTTGGAGTATACAATGCACAAGTTTAAGGGGCTATCAACCTTTACTTAAAGGATCGCACGTTGGGTGCAGGAGCTCTGACAGTTACAAGGAGCTAGGATAGTCTAAAAGTCCGCCCTGCACCCATATAAAGGTAAATTAAAAATAAAATAAATGACAGTTTTTCAATTGATCGGAACGGTTTAATTTCAAACGCTTGTATATTGGGCTGGCATAATGTCAAACAATGTTAATGCTTTTGACAGTGCGATTTTAAATTTCTAGTGCCTTTGTGTTATCCTCTAGTTAAATGTGTAGATAGTTAAAGTGTGCAATAGTATTTGACTATTAGACATTTTAACCTGGCATAATTAACTATGTTTGAAGTTGTATGGCTTCTTTTATTGCATCTGAACATGTTATTGTATCATCGACGTAAAAGATCGATAAAGCGACCTTAGCAGCTATAGAAACTTTATTTCTTCAACTTTTGCAAGTTGTTGCAATATACTGAGTTATGACAGCAAAATATGGTGCCGAAGTTGTCCCACAAATCATAGTTGTAATAATTGAAAGCTATTAGCCTATACATGTTCTCGATAGGGACTGTAATTATTAACTGATGTATTCGCAACCTTAACAGAATTTTATCCAAATATGATGCAATCGGAGCTTCCTGTACAATCATTCAAACCCACTTTAGTATTTATTTGTGCTGAAATGTCGAAAACAATTCGTTATTTAGTAAAAGTTTATTTCAATGCAAGGTGGTGAGGTAGGTTCCTAGTCCTTGATATGTGGTAGTTGAGGACACTAATTTCATAGAATTTTAGTCCTAGGATTTCGATCATAAATGTATGATATTGTTTAGATAATTCTGAATCATTGGTGAGACGCATTTCTATTCGAAGTAGTCTGGCAGTACCTTTTCTGTCGGGTACATCAATCCCTGTATTGTTTGTATGATATGATAGCACTCTTTCTGTTTGTACTTTCTGTAATTTTCAACTGACATTACGTGTGGTATTTTGATATTTTTATTAATTTTTTACCCGCAGGTTACCCATGAGTTCTGTGCGTTATGCAACAGGTTCGTTATGCAAATCATTCCAGAAGTCCAAAGCCTTCTGACGTTTCTTTTGTTATGAACGTTGTTTAAGAGTAGATTGTATCTGTCAAGCTCCTTGCTTCGTCTCTTCCGTTGGTTTGTTTGATCTCCACTTAGTGGGGTTGTTTAAATGTTAGCTCGGTTTATAAGACAATATTCATTACCTCTTCATGTTATACTACAGATGTATAAACAATTGTTTACGAGCCACCGTATTAACCAAGGCTAACAGATTGCGTCTCGCTCTGTATGAGACACATTTCATCATACATTTCTTATAGAGCATTGCAGTAGAATATGTGTTAGAAGACTTTTACGTGGGAAGACTTTTAATTGAGATTTAACCGAAATATTAGAAAGATTGGTAGACCAATATTTACTTGACACGATTCTGTTAAACGAGATCTTTAGAGTATATCTCAACTTCGTAGTGTTTTAGAAACAGATGGCAAAGCTGGAAAATTGATTTTGAAAAGATAGGTTGATAAGATTTACGATTCTGATAGGGCACCTTCGAACGAGACTGATGATTATATCTTTGACCAAGATTAATCAAATAAATTAAATGCTTAACGTTCACCCTTTTTCCTATCTTTCCTCCTTCCTTTTTCTTTCCTCCTGGAGGAGCGAAAAAAAAGGTTTCCTAGCCATTCTATTCATGTAGTCGGAGTTCATCAGCCTTCATGTTGGCACCATCAGTTTAAATTAATAATGACACGATGATTTTATAAACTTAACCTTAGAATTGGCCAAACTAATTATTAACTCTCCTAATTAGTCAATTGAAGTAGTGGCCGTGCTATCCATGCCCAAAACTTAAATTCACATTTAGATCCAAATTTCCTTTGTCAGTTTGAGAAACATTATCAATATTATAAATGAAACATAATAAATAAATTAAAATAAATAAATATAAATCTGATAAAATTAAATAAAATAATAAAATATATAGTTTCTCTGTTTCACTGGGATCGCTTCAGTAATTTCCCCTTGATAGAATTATTCTGTTATGCTTTTGTCGTGTTCCTTTCTAGCTTCGCCCTCGTTACATTTCATTGATATTCTTTATTATCACCAACATACTCAAATAACACACATAAATATTTATAAATACAGGGTGTCCGCCAGGAAGGTATACTACTGTGTTTTGCCGCCATTTTGGTAAACGTTAGTCTTGACAGTTCATATTTGGCAGTCTTGAAGTAGACACGTGCCTAATTTATTATGGAAAAATATTCGATAAACCAACGTGTTTTAATCGTTAAAACATTTTATCAAAATCAATCAGCGATTACTGTGACGATGAGAAAGTTACGTGAAATTTTTGGGAGAAACAACGTGCCAACAAAACGCACTATTTATTGTGTATAGTCAATGATTTCATAGAAGAGGGTCTGTAGGTGATGGGCCCAAGCATGGGCCACAATGTACTGCAAGATCGGCTGAAAACATTACCGCTGCTCAAAAAAGTGTTCAAAACGATCCATCAACCTCAATTCGACGCTTGTTCAGGAGCTTGGTCTTACAGGATCTTAGTCTTGGACAGGATAGTCGGATCTGGGCAATGGAAAACCCTCAAATTATTCATCAGTCACCTTTACATCCATTAAAAGTGACAGTCTGCTGTGCAATTTAGTTAGGAGGACCTTACTTCTTTGAAAATGAAAACGGCGTTATGGTAAATGTGAATGGGGAGCGATATCGTGATATAATTGAAAATTTTATAACGCCACAACTGCATGTTTTGGGCTTGATTAACATGTGGTATCAACAAGACGGTGCCACATCGCATACAGCCAAGATTACAATAGAATTACTGCGAGACCTCTTTCCACAAAAATGGTGATGTTGATTGGCCTCCACGGTCGCCTGATTTGACTGCTCCAGACTTCTTTTTGTGGGGATTTCTGAAAAGCAAGGCTTATGCAAACAAACCAAACAAACCAGAAACGCTTGAGCAACTCAAACAAAATATTCGTGATGAAATTAATGAAATACCGCGTGAAATGTGTGAGAATGTAATGAAAAGTGTGCTCAAAAGGGCTCGCATTTGTGAGACTAACAGAGGCGGGCATTTATCTGATATTGTATTCCATACATAATTGCCGACATTAAATAAAACATTTATTAATATAAGATCCATGCTCTTTCACTTAATCAAAAATTATAAACAAAGTAGTATACCTTCCCGACGGATACCCAGTATTGAATATTCCGATATGTCTACTTACAATTAGACACACATAGGGAATTAACTTTTGGTTCCGAAAGAATTGTTAACCTGCTTCGGAACTGGAAGTTCTAAACAACGAAAGCCTTAGTGACCATCGCTATATTATGTTCGAAGTGATTAGAAATCAGTCAAATAGAAGAGTAGGACAGGATAAAATTGCAAATAGGAGCTGGCACATAGGTGAATCCAAACAAGAAACTTTTCGCAGTGCAATTCAGCATCACCTGGATCCATGTCGTATTACAACGCCAGCGCAACTAGTAGATGCGACTAGGAAGGCATGTGAGGAGGTACTGCAGACTGGCAGACGAGGCAGGAAAGTAGGCGTGTACTGGTAGACACCGGAAATTTCAGAACTGCGCAGCTGTTTCAACTGCGCTAGAAGAAAATTATTGCGAGAGAACCGGCGTACCCGTGGTCAAGTGGATACATCTATCCAACAGGAATTGAAATGTGCAAAGATGAACATGAGAACGGCTATACTGAAATCAAAGAAGAATTTCTGGCAAAAGTTCTGCAGCAAGATAGAAAAAGATACATGGGGAGATGCGTATAAAATTGTAGAAGTTTGGCCGAATGGTGCCCACCATTACTGGATAAACTGTCACAACCATAGTTAAGGAGCTTTTTCCGTTTCACGAGCGAGCAAACCATAAGTCCATACAACCTCAAGCATTTCTACCATTCACTAGGGCAGAACTAGAGACTGCATGGAGAAAGCTAAAGATGAAGAAAAGTGCTGGACCGGATGGAATCCCACCAGAAGCGGTCAGAATTGCATCTGACGTCCACCCAAAAATAATCTTGGATGTTATAAACCAAGCTTTTAAGAATGAAGAATTTCCACACTTCTGGAAGATAGCTTAACTTGTGTTACTTAAAAAGGAGGGGATACCGGATGGGGTGCCTACGTCATATAGACCACTCTCCCTGTTGGACACCTTCAGGAAGCTATATGAGCACTTACTGCGTCACAGATTAATAGACGAAGTCAACAGAACTGGCGGACTTGCAGAGAACCAGTTCGGTTTCGATCGGGTTGTTCTACAGTAGATGCTATAGCGGAAGTCATGAGGTTTGTCGAAAAAACAGCTGCCGGATCCTAACACACACGGCGTGTCCCAGTAGTAATTACTCTAGACGTACGGAATGCATTCAACAGCGCAGCTTGGGAGTTAATACAGAAATGGCTTGAGGAATGTCAAGTAAGCCTGAGGCTTAGGAGGGTTGTTCAAAGCTATCTGAGTGAACGAGAAATCATTGTCGAATCAGCGGGCGTAGCTTCATTGATGGAGGTTACGAGTGGTGTACCACAAGGTTCAGTTTTAGGACCACTGCTCTGGAATATTCTATATGACGGTATTCTCAGAATTCCGTTGCCCGAGGACTCCAAGCTAGTGGGATATGTCGATGACTTGGCACTTATTGTATCGGCGAGATATGACCAACAACTTGTGGAGCGAGTAGAAGCCGCAGTCGAAGCCATCTCCCAGTGACTCTGCACTCATCAGTTGCAGTTGGCACCGGAAAAGACCGAGGCAGTTGTAATGGCAGGTACCTGAAGGTATGGCTGGACCATTGAAGAAGATTCCAAGTGCACATTAGACAAACGGTGGTAAAGGCGAATAGAACAACAACTGGCCTTATTCGATTAATGGCCAGCACTGGCGGACTGAGCGCAAGTAACAGGAAATTACTCTTTTCTGTAGTCACATCAATTATATTGTATGGGGTACCTGTATGGATCCGAGCATTTGACACTGCAAAGGCCCGTGATCAACTGGAACGAGTTCAACGAACTATTGCACTCCGATTATGTAGTGCTTAAAGAACAATTTCGAAAGAGGCAGCCTTCGTACTATCTAGCATGCCACCTATGACGTTAATGGCCAAACATAGAGTAAGAGTACTCAGTGGGACTCCTAAGGAAGACGGCAAACAATACATGCTGGACCAATGGCAGAAACGATGGGAAAGCTCAGACACTGCTTCGTGGACCAGACAACTGATTCCTAAAATTAAAGAGTGGGTGGACCGTAAGCATGGTGAAACCAACTTTCACTTAACGCAATTCCTATCTGGCCATGGCTGTTTTAACAGCTATTTCTTTAAAATGCATATTAAAGAGAGGCCCTGTTGTTTCTACTTTGATGAACAAGATACACCAGAACACACTATGTTTCACTGTGAACGGTGGGAGCGGGAGCGTCGTGAATGTACTGATGAAGTAGATCAGCTGACAACGGAAACATTATCCCTAAGATGCTGTCGAAGGCGCGAAATTGGAACACCATTAATACCATGATAACGATGATATTACGTCAAAAAATGACACAACATGATGCTAACAACATACATTGATAACAACATGGACATCCAACGCCTGAAGTAATGCAAATTTTGCGATCCCAGCCGTGTGGAGGAGCGGAGGGTGGGGTTTTAATCGGTAAGAGTCCAGCACAGCGCCCATGAGGGTTTCCTCCTCTCTACATAAAAAGAACACATAGGGAATTAAAACAAACAATGCCAAGAGAAATGGACTAGTTTAAGTAAACACTTATACTCATACCACAATAAAACTTCATGTCCAAGCACAGTTCGAATTGTGTAAAGTTCATCATTGGTAAATAACATAATTCTATTGAAAACTACTAACTATAAAACTTTTGTTTTTGTCAAAAATTTCCTTCTGTGGGCTTTTTGATTTCAGACAGAATATGTCTATATTGGTCGTTTTTCATGTTGACACTTTCTCCTTCTTGCTCTTTTACCCATGTCGGCCGCTACAAATTTCTCTCTAACAAATTGATCCATGCTGCTATTTTATCAGTAGGGTTTACACCGGCCTTTGCAAGATTTTGTGAGTGTTTGGATAAAGAAATCTAATTTTCTTTTGAAATTTATAATATTTACCAAAGACAAAAACAAACGAATAATAATTTAAAAAAACTAATTTATAACTTTAATCATAAGAAATTTACAAGCATAGAAATGATATTATTTAGAATTAATATTTTCAATCATTCTAATTTTAACAATTGGAATCTTAAATTCCTTTATGTCTTTCAAAATACATATACATTTATTCTGTCCTTTTCAATCAACCTACTTGCAATATACTTACACATCCTTTTATCATATTTTTTGCTGCAAACAAATATTAAAATCCTTATATATTATTTTAGAAGTAAATGAAATAAAACGAGTACAAATTCCTTTTGATGTTGGTTGGAAATAAGAAATTTTTGTTTTTATCCAGAAGGAAACGAAGGCAAATCTTTTAAACAAAAATAAAAACTAAATACATAATCGTACTGGACATTTTGATTGTTGTACGCTCAAAGTAATCCAGCATACACAGTGTTAGATAGGATATTTTTTATTGCTACACAGCAATAATAAAGACAAGTGACTGACTTTGTATTTTACATCTGAATAGAATTTTAAATTTTTTCATTGGGTTGTCTTATCGTATGCATATGGGGTAGCACATACATAGTACATAATACATTTCCAATATACATATTTAGATCGATATTTGAATTGTTCGTATAGCAAAAAAATAAATACGAGAAAAATTCAGGAAATGAACTCCTTTACATACTCGTATAATATGGATCTGTTTAAAATACAAATGGCAAATGGATAAAATGACCGAACTCAATGATAGGAATTCTTTAAGGCAAAATTATTTGTTTTCTTGTTTTTATTTTCACTCTATTCTTTCAATATTGTGTTAAGAAAATTTGTGAAAATATAAAGGTACAGCCATGAGATATACAAAAAAGGACTTAAATTCAAATTAAGAAATAATTAATTTTTTTTGTCTCGGGTGTTCGTTTTGTTTCTTCGTTAATGATTGTGGAGATTAATCCTTTTTATTGAAATACCTTTATTATACTTCCCACAAACGAAAAAGCAAATCGTAAAGAAAAGTAATCATCGTTATGTTAGCACTTTAGCAGTTTATTATTTGAAATATATATAGCTAAATGGTTAATTTTCTGTTAACGTATCAATTAAATGTTGAATCAGTGGGGATTGCCGTGTTGAAGATAATCAAATAAATGCAATTAAAGCAGTTTCCTTGTTAGATAAGTTTTTCAAATATTTAAGGGTTCAAGTATTAAATATCTTTAACATTTAAGCTCAACATTATTTATTTAGATAAGTAAGTTACAAATGGGATGCCGTAAGTTTCTAACGGCGACTGACAGTAGTATAACTTTAAATTTATATTAAAATTAAGTATCTACGGAAGTTTTTTCGAAATAAAATGCATTAGATTCAATTTAATAATCACAAATGATCTTGGAGGCCAATTCACGGGTCCCTTTCTTGATGTGATGTTCTCATTAAAATTTTCTTTCAATTAATTTGCTAGTTTGGCCTGATGTGTTGCGCTAAACATAACTTTTTGATGAAATGGATCGCTAAATCGTTAAACACAATCGCTAAACGGCGATGAATTGATTGAATGTTTCTAGTTTACTTATATTTATGTTATAACATATTTAAGCCTTGATTCTTCACAGGGGGAAGTCAAGTTTATTTCATATGAAAAATCACACTTATTATTTTAAAAGTAAATTTGGATAAATTTATAATCTATACCTGAATATACTGCCACTTCACAACGGCTAAAGCAAACCAGAAAATGTGCAGTCATGCCACCAGCGTCTAATAAATCTTCCGAATTTTTCTGCATCCTGAAAATGCTTTGGCATTGAATCTTTATTTATACAAGATACAAAATACCTTCGTCGGTTGAAGCCTAATGGTTAAGAGAGTTTCTGATCACGCCGCGTCTCAAATTCGATTCTCGCCGTTGACCAAATATTAACATGCACCGGATGACATAAACAGCGATTGTGTGTAAAAACATTCGTTGGGATGGCCATCTACAACGTGCACCAATCGTTAAAATAGTTCGTATGGTCTCAGTTGAGACGCAGTAAGGGCCGTTTACGGCCTTTAAGCAATTGAAAAAAAATATTTATTTAAAATAGTAGAGTTCTGACCCTAACATCACAATTTAATATTTTCCTAGTTTCCAGTTTTGATTTTCCAGTTACGCATTTTACTTAACTTCAACTCAAATTTTTGTAAATACTTTTAAATCTGGACTTTGGCTAACGCATTGAACCCTAGAACCTCTCAAAAGTTCTTGCATTTTGGCTTGTTGCAGTAACCATTTCTTTCAAGACATAAGGACTCAATCTCAGAACTCATTATAATAAATCCAAATCCAAAAGATAAAGTTATACTGTTATACCTACTCGCATGATGATCAATCAGTGATTTTTAAGTTTTTTTCGGCTTATGATAATGAACGACTTATGATAATCTTAACTTCTATCACTTCATAAAATATTTCTCTCATTATACAAGCGTTTGTTTGAATGCCGCAAATCAATGTTCATTGGTGGTATCAAAGAATACCGATTTCTTTCGGAGATTGTTCGTCCACATTTACATTCACATTTAAAAAAATTAGAAACTGATTGTCTTGAACATTTCATAAACTCTCGAACTAAACAACGACCAACTGCTTCATTTGTTACCTCTTTAGTCGAAAAATAAGTTTTATGTTTTATTTTTGTTTATATGTTGTAATAAAAGTACTGTTTATTGCAGTTTGAATTGTTTAATTAGGGTCGAAGATTGTCCAACTCACAGAGATTTCCAACGAACATGGCATATATGGTTAGTTAGGATAAGACACACTCTATGATAAAATATCAACCATTTCGATACGATGGGGTTCATCATTTCGATACCATGGGATTGAATCTTTTGTTCATGACTTGGTATTTGTGCCATTTTCACAATATTCAAACATATCGAAATAAACGGTCTACAACAATACAAATTTGAAAAAAATTACGTGACATCAGGGCTGATCATCGCAACTTAATTTTAGATTTTTTCTGTGCTATGTTAAGCGATAGTTCTTTAAATTGCACCGATGAGTTGTTTCGACAGTTTTGCCAAATCATGTGCTCACCAAAATTACCAAAACCAGCAAAAAAATATATGAAACTTTTACCAATAAAATAGGCATACTTTATAATAGTCATTACGCTGAGTTTGAGAGTTTTAAGTCAGAGGAAATCGTTACTATTAATAATTGGCCAGAAGATACTGCAAATCCATTTTATTTCAAATATCAAAAATCTATCAAGAGGTACAAAAACAAATCCTTACAGAACGTAGTGCAAAAGCGAACAATTTTTACTGTGACGAATTTGTCCAATTTGTAATCTGAAGAAATATTTTTCATACATAATGTTATGGGCCAACTTTTTTTCAACTATATTTGGAGTCAGTGGAAATATTTTAAACGCATTGGTTGAAAATTGGTTCAATGCCGTTAAGAACCATTATTTAAATAATAAACGTATGCAAATTGGTCGAGTAGTAAATATATTAAAAATATAGATGCGAACAGAAATTAAAATCCATAAAAATGCCGTAACCGCTCATGACAACCCCAAAAACTTCCAAAATAAACCCTGACAATATGTTAAACGAAGAACAATGGAATAAAAAAACTAGAGTTGCAGATAAATTTCCAAAAAATTTTGGTCGGAACGTGTTAAACAGATATAAAAATCGAAAACTATTTAAACCTGTACCTAAAAACAACTTCGATAAAATAAATGGGTTTGAATTGATCAATTTACCCGTCCTTAAAAATGGAATGTCAAAGATATACGGCGAAGAAACAATGACAGTCATAAACACCAGTGGATTTGATTCGCTTACCCAAATTTTTGTTTGCATGGGTGCTGATATCGAGGCCTTAAGATTAAAATTCAAAGAAATAAATACAGATTTCTTAAAATTTGTTTCTCAAATTATAGAATCACAAAATTTAGGTTCTGAAATGTACGATACACGTACAAATCTTTTATTTGATTGTTTAAGTGGAATAAATTGCGTGGAACAATTTGGGAATACGACCCTATAAAATGCCGAATGCCAGATTATATTTTTAATTGATCGGTTAGGACCGCAACCTGCATTGGTTTACCAAAAATGTGTAGAAGAAAGCATAGTTCGAATAAGAAATTCTCATAGTTGCTATCTGACATTTTTAAAGTTGATGAAACCACAATTAGTAATGTTGAAAATTTCATATCTTTCCGCACACTAACATGCTTTGGATGTGGGAATATATTGAATGTTGAAAAAATTGTTTGTAATTATGGGATAGCAATAGCAGATGTCCAATCTTTTCAAAATTTAAATTATAACATACAATTAAAAGATATTCAAGAAATAATCAAATTAAACACCGAATATTTTCATTTAAAAGCCATTATAAATTATAATCACATTTTAAAACACTACACTGCCATAATAAAACGACAAAACAACAGTTGGGAAATACACGACGATCTCAAAATTGTTCTTTTGTAACTACAGATCAACTACATGTAAATCCAGCGATTTTGTTTTACACAAAACAATAAAATCAACCCATTTCACATATGAGTATAAGACACATACATTTTATATTCATTACATTAATAATATACAAAACCTCAAACCAACTGGTTAAACTCAATACAAAATTCCATATATAATCGATCGATAGTTAGTCAGAAATCTCATTGAGTGTATTAATTTTAACTCAATTGATGATATATAATCCCAGATGAAAAGGTCCATAACCATCGGTTAAACCCCATGGTATCGAAATGGGGTTAATATTTTATTACAGAATGCCATGTTCGTTGGAAACCTCTGTGAGTTGTACAATCTTCGATACTAGTAGACCCTTTATTTCGATATGTTTGAAAATTGTGAATATGACTCAAATAGTTAATCGTCAACCCAAAATATTGAATGTTTAATTTGTTTTTTATTGCTATTTTTCTTTAAAATTTATATGCATATCAAGTGGTATATTTAATTTGTATAGAACAATATTATGTATTTGTTGATAGAATAACATAATATTTTCGATAATATTTTCGACTATATAATGTTCAATCAATACACATGAAGGTTTTTGTTTTTGTTGATAACTTCACAACAGTAATTTCTATCGAAAGTTCAGATTTTACGAATTTTGATAAAATATTTATTGTCTAGTTCACCTCAGGACAACGAAACAAAACTAAAACAATATCGCAAGTAAAATAAAGAAATACTTTCTAAAACAAAATCATGTCTGTACTAGTAGTGAAATAGTCCACTACTACTTAGATTTGATTTTTGCGTATCGTTGTTTAATTTTTAGTTTAACAATTTATAAAAACATGTAGCGTTTAATAAGTGCCAAATAATGATTCGTGTTCACAGTACAATCAACTATCATCACGCTACAAAAAAAGGAATAATTCAAAATTTCAAGTGCAGTAACTTGTTATTCACTAGCAATGTCACGACACAATTGAAGTGTATGAAGCCGCACAACATATATCACCCGAATAAATTTCCATAGCGTCTCAGTGATGGTATGGAATTGATATTTTTTTTCGACGACGTCATCATCAGATCGAAAACTGTCCTTTAGCGCGGATTACAACTCACAAAGTAAAACAACTCAAATTAAAATCAGAAAGCTAAGCTTTCAGATTTTACATTGGTGACCCCAAATCTTTCTGACTCAATCTTTTATATTTCATACTACCTCCTGCCTTACCCAACACGGCCAAATTTAACTTCTCAAAATGAAATTTTATATAACCTCTTACTGATTGCATAGTTCTATCTCACACAAGAAAGGACACAACAGATATTTTCAGGAAGTTTATCTGTCTTATTTTGCAACAAAGCAAAACCACTAAAACCTTGAGGATTAAACATGCAGTCAGGTTCGTCTCTAATGCCACACAAACCTCTAATCACTAACCGGCGAAATCAATATAGCCCAATCAAATAATAATAAAATCATAATAAAACAAATCAGGGAATCAGTTTCGAGAAAGTTATTGTACAACAGATACAATCAACTATCATCATGCCACAGTAACACAATTAATAAATCGAAATTTTTGGGTATCATAAGTTCAAACCGGCCTTAGCGGGTTACAGCCTCTGATACTTGGATGTAGAATACAAATGCTCAGCGGCGAAATTAAATGGAGGTATTGATGAATGAAAGGTGAACCATCACCATCATATGCAATATAACAACAGGAGTTTATGTTAAAGCTAGAGGCGATTTAAATTAACAATTTCACTACGAAGAAAACAGTTGAGAAATGCCCTAGAAATAGTAATATAGACAGTCTTCTTGTTGAACATTCCAGAAATATGGTTATTTAATAAAATGATGTGACGATGAGATATCTCTGCTCCTCTGGGAACCAACGAGGTTAGTCTACAACCAATATATTACACATGAAATCCTCTTCACTACTTTATAAAACCCATTAAAGCATGTTGGCTCCATATCGATCTTGTCTCAGTGTGATATTGGAGGATCGAGTCAAGGTCTGATTCGTGATTCGCAAAAACGATTTGTCAGAATCTGTTCGATATGGCCTTCTGATGATTCAGAATAGTTGGCAGAATGTGGAGGTTTAGGTCCCGATTGGTAGTTCTTTATTTAAATGTACAAAGTAGCTGTCAGTTACTGGTACTTGATTTAAGAATTATTCTCTATATGTAGTTAATAACACTTTTTAACTACATATAAGAGGTATTACACTTTTCAGGTATTACACTTTTTATTACAGATTCAGTTTAGTCCAATTTAGTCTGTTAAAAATATTTTAATTAAAAATTATAATTTATGAATATTTATTTAAAATTAAATAAAACAAATTAACTAAATATGTATCTTACTAATATGTAAATTAGTGTCTTAGTAGTCTTAATTTCAGAATCATTTTCTTCCTTTGATTTTCTTGATTTTTATTTATGAAATGAATTTATCCGAATTCTAATTTCGAACAAAATCCATGTTCTCAAGGTTCGTTTAAACAAGAAAGTAAATCACCACTATGTTGAAAAATTTTAGGGCTTTCTTCAAAAATCGTTTACTTTTCTTGAATATCTATGATCCCCTGACTCATATTTTAAGCAAGACGAATACATTTAAGATAATTACAACCACTATTAAAAAAAATTGAAATTAAAAGTATCCCGCTGAAGGTTCATAAACCAAGTTTTTTTATTAAAAAAATGTAATCCATTTCTTGCCGTAATTATTTGTTGAACTAATTTTTTATAATTATTTGCTTGGATTAATTACCGAAATAAACTGTTATTTTAACACATAATCTGTTATTTTATATTAAGACTACCTAAAAATATGTTAACGTGCAACGAAAGAAAAGAAAAATCTTAGTGGTTTAGATATATTTTAAAAATAGAAAAATTTTAAAAAGTAAATTAACACAGGTGTTACCACGAATATCGTATGCCATTAACATTTGAAAACAATATCAGCCAAATGGCTACGCATGCAGCACGTTATCACCATGACCATTTCACACATTTGCGGCTGTACTATGTCAATGATAAGTTCACGATTTCCATTTTTAAGGTCTTGAATCTTGATTGTGGAGCATTGAAATAGACCTTATCTTTCACGTATCTACCCCGCAGAAAAAAGTTTTAACGAGTTAAATCACACGATCACGGTGGTAAATTTTAATCACCTCTTCGAGAAATAACGCGTTCAGGAAACTTTTCTTGCAAAATTGCGATTATGCGGCACTATATGTGCCACACAATCAACGAAAATAATAACAGCTCGGTAGTGCAATCCATTCACAGTAACAGTTGAAAAAGCCTGATTTTCGTAAAAGTAAGGTCCAATCATATGGCCAGCCCAAAAACCTTACTAAGAAATGACAGGTTGAAGATGGAGAGGCTTTTCAACAATTATTCTTGAATTTTCTGAGCCTCAAATGCGACAACTATGCGTATTAACGTAGTCTCCGAGGTAAAACTGAGCCTCATCACTGAACATGATTTTGCGATAAAAATACAGATCATGTTGATCCATTTGAAGGTCTCAATCAGTGAATATACGACGTTTATGGTAATAGGCCGGCTTCAAGTGTTAACTGAACTTTAAAAGCACTAAGACCTAGGGCGTTATGCAAAATACGGTGTAATGTCGTTTGTGGAATGTCTAATTCCAAAGATCGACGAGGAATCGACAAACCTACGGGCTACAGCAGCAATATTCTAATTTGTTCTTGAGCGACGCACATTTGATTATTCACATTACTAAATTTTTCCAACAGCTCAAATTTTTCCACTTGCTTTTACGAAAAGTTTTTCAGTAGAAGTTGCTTTACGACGACCAAAATTGCTAAGACTGCAAAATTTTCATCAGTTTTGTAGTGAATTTTAACCATTTCAATGCTTTGTTGAAGAGTTTAATCCAATACCATTTTTAGCAATGGCGTAGTTTATCCTAGTCAAATGTCAAAATATAACGACTTCAAAATTGAGATATGCCCAAACTGCAGGTAATTCAAAATGAAATCTCTTATTGGAAAAATTTACTTACGAGGTTGTATTTACATTTATTTATTTATCATACATTTAATTCTAATTTTTCTTAGTGGTTGGTAGACTAATGAACAATGTTTAATTATTCTCGAATTGATTAAAATAATTTAAAATCTCGCGACTTGTCAGTTAGACAACAAGGTTTTAACTGACATTTTTTGCTTAATATCACATCATAATAATTCAACTACGCTCTTTTGATTGCCGATATCCATTATAGCCTATCTATTTCGGTTTCTAAAATAATCAATAAAACAAAGTTCTATCTACACATTTTGCATTTAACATTTAGGTAAGAAGGTTGACCGCCCAGGTGGCTCAGTGGTTAAAGCTGTGGCAGTTGGAGCGGGAGGTACCGGGTTCGAATTCCGATAGGGGCAGGATGCAAAAGGAACTTTTCACCATCTGATTACGATCGATGGTGTTAATGAACACATCTATGACCCCCTGTTGGAGTGCAGAACTCATGAGCCGACCCATCTTCCATGTCAGTACTATAGGCTGGCATGGAGCTATGCGATGCGCAGATGGTTCTACGAAAACCGGACCTATAGCCGTACGTCCTCGATTTGGCCGTTAAGGTGTAAAGTAGGACGTAAATAAGCGAACCGCGAAAGAGCTGGGAGAGCCTTGAGCCCCAAAAAAGATAGCATAGAATAAAAATAAAAAAAAAATCGTTGAGCATCAAAGTTTTATCTTATTTTTCACATTCAAATTTTTATAAAAATATTAAATTTATCAAAATCTTTTCGATACGATTAAAACTAATCAATAAAATGAAAAACGTAATAGAGGCATTTATTTGGAAACCCGAATAACATCATATACTCGTACTCGTATTTATACGTTATATAAACTTGTACCATACAGATGGTATACTCGTAATGTATTATGGTGCATATAGAACCCTGTTGTTCTACGGTCGCAACCTTGCTATGGGTTTTATTGTTGTTGTACAAGGTGATCGAACCCTGTATTATTTTAAATATCATTTTCACAAAAATCTACTTGCTGACATACTAACTTATATTGCCCCATATATAGTTTACCTAAACTGCGAATAACATTATTATCTTTTTTATGACTGACAGAGAATAATTGTGACTGCTTCTTTCACAATAATCATGTGAAAAATAATGCCTTCAGACAATCGCACCAAAGGTGACTGTTGAATTGATAATCTTTTTGTTGAGAGATAAAAACGATTCTTTTCATTAGATTAAGTCGTATTCTACAACTTCACACCCTTAAATTTCAATCATGAAACAAAATATAAGCTCTGTAATTAGTCCTCTTTTGTATATTAGTGACTTAGAATTCTGAAATCTAATTATTATGATTCAGTATGAGATCATTAGTTAGTTCTCTAATGGACTAATATTAAATGCTGTTAAATTATGCTCCTTTTATTTTCACAAAAATGTCAGATCACTCTTCTATTCTTTGTATTCATCTTAACAAGTTACTCTCTAGTTTACTATAATGTGTGGCAGTCATATCCAAATTAGAATGCGTAATTGTTCACAAATACAATGATCGTCGATTGCACAGCACAAGTATCATAAGTTAACAAGGTTACCGCCCAGGTGGCTTAGTGGTTAAAGCTGTGGCAGTTGGAGCGGGAGGTACCGGGTTCGAATCTCGATAGGGGCAGGATAGGAAAAGAGATTTTTCACCATCTGATTACGATCGGTGGAGTTAATGAACACATCCATGACCCCCTGTTGGAGTGCAGAACTCATGGGCCGACCCATCTTCCATGTCAGTACTATAGGCTGGCATGGAGCTATGCAATGCGCAGATGGTTCTACGAAAATCGGACCTATAGCCGTACGTCCTCGATTTGGCCGTTGAGGCGTAAAGTAGAACGTAAATAAGCGAACCGCGAAAGAGCTGGGAGAGCCTTGAGCCCCAAAAAAGATAGCATAGAATAAAATATATATATAAAAAAAAAAAAAGTTTACAAGGACATCTGATGAGATTCAATTATTCGATCAAAAAAATCATTCATGATCGATCAATTAATCATTCAAAAACGTCACTCATCAGATGATCATCGGCGTAGCGATACAACAACATTACATATTACACACAGAACATTCACTAGTTAATTCAAAAAGACTCAAGGCCTTCATCGACAGGTTGCTTTAGTGCGAATTTAGTTGTCGATATTTAACTTCCATTTACACATAGACAACGGCAAATGATGTCAAATGAGTTCCAGACTTTGGATTCTGGTAACGTATTCAAGGATATCCTGGTTTGGTTTATATTTACAAATTTATATACGAGTATGTTCTATACACTATATGTAAATTTAAACAAATTGATTAATGTAACCTTCGATTTATTTTTTTGTAATTTTACAGGTGTGGATATTGATGTACTTAGCCTCATTGTGTAACGGCTCACTTCGGATACCAGGTGATTTTTGGGTGTTGTTCGTCTTAGACGGGTTCGTTTAAATTGCCAAAGCAGAGTAATAGTTTAATCACAAAAAACATGAACAATAGAAAGACGGGCTCTCGAATTAAGATAAACATGCGCAATTGCAAAATTGTGGTATGCTAACAGTAACATAAGAGAAAACATATACAGTAAGAAAAAAATATATGCGGGGCTAAATTCGTTAATGTTAACTAATTTCTAGAAACTTAATTAAGATAATGATAAAATTTTGATTCTTAAAAATAAAAAAAATATACCTTCAAATTCTCTCGTTAAACCGAAATATCAAATTCAGCTGGAGGTATATTACAATATACAAGGTGGATCTGCCATCTTAACCGTGTCCCGTATTCCCATGGAATCCAAAATGTGCTCTATCAGTCGAAATAATCCAATAACCGGGCACCTTTGATGGCCCAATCACTACAATACTTATAACAGGATGTATTCTGAGAAGACTAGGGTGTGCGTTATAGAACAATTGTTGTACCATTCCTTTAAAAAAACCTTTCTTTTATTGTAAAAGTAACAATTGTTAACCAAAGATCCCAAAAAATTGGTTTTCACAAAAAATGTTTTTATTTTTTTCAAACTTAATCTTATTCACTAAAGTATAGTTTTATTATTTATTTACAATTTGTATGATAATTTTACCAACATCATCATTATTGTTACTATACATACTTTTATAATTTTATATTATAGTTTTATTCGGTTTGGCCGTTGCCAGTAACGTATCAGTTATCAGATATAACTTGTCTAACTCATATGTTCATTAAATTTGATAACTAATGTTACTTATAATTTATATTGCTAAATTTTCTACAACATAATTTTGCAAGCTTTTAAATAATTTTGGACCATTACATTCCAGGTCAAGCAAAAAACTGAATACTTAATCTAAAAAAAAAATTATTAAGCCTCCCGGTTTTTTTCGATCGGACCACGTTTTAAATCTAATCCAAATTATGATAAAAGTTAACTGGATTATCGTCTCAATAAAAACATTCAATATTATGCGATTATCTCTTACTAATCGACATTGCTATTATTCGTGTCACTAAAGAACCTTTTTGTTATTTTATTTTGTTTGTATTATACAGCGTGTCATGATGAATCGTTAATGATACAGACGATCCGGATTGGTCGGACGGTCGGTCGGATCATTTTCAGCGATGAGGCTCACTTTTGGCTAAATGGATTTGTCAACAAGCAAAATATGCATTACTGGGCAGTAAGCAACCCACACGTGATTCATGAGGCACCGTTGCATCCCGAAAAAGTCACTGTTTGGTGCGGATTACATGCCGGCGGCGTCATTGGGCCACATTTTTTCATCGACGATAACGATCGCCACGTTACTGTTAATGGAAATCGATACCGCGATATGATAAACGATTATTTTGGCCGCAATTGAATGGAAGGGACTTGGATGACATGTGGTTTCAACAGGACAAGGCCATATGCCACACAGCCTACGATATAATCGCGTTATTGACGACTAAGTTCGATGATCGTGTTATTTCGCGAAATAGGCCAGTCCAGTGACCGCCGCGCTCGTGTGATTTGACACCTCTAGATTATTTTCTTTGGGGTTATGATATATTTATTCATGTTGGGACCCCTTAATAAAAATAAAAATATCTAATAATTGTGTATGTATTATGTGAGTGAGTGTATACATCTTATTAACTAAGAAAAACAAAAGGAATTACAACAATAATAAAGGAATAAGAAACGAAAACAACAATACAGGAAAGTAAAAAAAAGCGAAATAACAACAACAACAAGAATATACAAATATGTACACGAATTCTACAAGTATATGCGGAAAAAACAAAAAAAAAACAAAAAAAAAAAAAAACAAAAAAAAAAAAACAAAAAAAAAACAACAAATAATTTTTCAACAGGAATGGAACAGAAACGATATATAATAATAGGAGATCAAAATTAAATCACTGACGAGACCCCAGTGAAACAGAGAAGCGATCTTTTTTTTTTTTTTTTATCTAATTATATTATATTATATATGTGCACTATCTTATCTTATTAAGTTTATCAATTTGTCAGATTTCAACTGTGTAGGTACGTGTGTGTGTGTGTCTGTGTGTGTGTTTACACATAGGTAATAAGAAAAGTGTACACATCCTCAGGGATTTTGTAGGACAGGAGTGTTTAGATTTGATGAAGAACACGGGTCTGTCTTCCATCATCGAAGTAACATTTTGGGATTGTTTTTGAGGGTTGCTTAGTCTGGAAGTTTGTGACGGGTCGGGCGGGGATTAAGAACTATTGGAATGTTTGGGTGTCGGCGGGATTGTGGCAGTTTTGCAGTGGGCAGGGATTGTGCAGGAGTGTCTTGGAGGAAGCGGTTTTTGTAGGTATTTGTAGCTGCATGCTGGTGATTTGTTCTTTGTCTCATGGTACTGCTGTGGTTAGGGGGAGGGGGGTTTCGGGGCTGGATGAGATTGGGACGGGCATGAGAGTTGAGCTAGTTGCGATGACGGTTGGGAGCCTCTGTTGGCATGTGGGGTTTTGGACGCGAGTGGTATTTGTTGGAAGCTGGAGGATTCGCTGGAATGTGGGGTGTTTGGATGGATTTCGGTCTGTTGGATGTCAGTTGAGATAGGTCTGCACTTTTTATTTTTGTATAGGTTGGTGTCCCGTTGTTGAGGGTGCTCTGCATGAGTTTGTATTTTGGTTGCTTACGATTGGGTTCTCGTGTTAGAGTTTCTTTACTACTAAGAGATGTATGTTTGGTTGAATGTTGAGTTTGGATCGTGTTTGGTTTGCTTGAATAGGATTCGCTCCGAGGGGTGTCGATTTCCTCTACTTTTGGGGTGCTTCTGCCCCATACTTTCTGCATGTATGTGGCATCCCTGCCTGCTTTATTGCCTGGGTGTCGTGCATACGTGCCTGTGGGTTATCCATGCGTAATTTCAATTTATTAAGTTTCGTATTGGGATTTAAGGGTGCTTTTTGAAGACAACATCAATTGTTCTTTTTGATTTATGAACGGTGAAGGTCGGGGCGGATCTACTACATTTGTAGTAAAGTGACATACCTGATCACGACCATAATACGAGCATTGCATTACAATTACATTGTATTGCAGTAATATAAAAATAATAATAATAATTTATGGAAAAGGTTTGGTTTTAATTACTTATATAAGTGTAAATATGATTATAGTTGGAGGGGGTTTACTAGGAAAGTTTATTTTATTTTAAAAAAAGATGTTACATAATTTTGGAATGTAAAACGTTTTCAGAGATTTATTTTGATTTTCTGATAAACATATTCTAATATTATGGTATCATCAGCGTAATGGTTGACGGGTACTTAATCTAGCATACCATATTAATTTAATTTACGGTTACAGATTCAGGAGCCGCAATTTAATTAATTAAGAGTTTTGAATTTTTGTTTAACTTTGATAGGTGTACGGACTGGAGTTTAAATAAATAATAAAATTAATAATAATTAAGTTACAGATTCCTATCTAGTAAATTTATTTTTAGAATTCTGTGTAAATGATTTAATTTTAATACGTTATAGCTAAGTTGCAGGTTATAGTTAATTTACTCAATTATTTATTTATATAAATAATTTACCCTATACACGAATGTATGTATATGAAATGCTGTCGGGTCATAAAATAAATAAATACTGCCCCTCGCGTTAGATGGTGGTGGATCTGGAAATATAGGGACGCAATATTATATGCAGCATATGATGAGAGGACCTCAGAATAATTAACAATACTCCAGTTTCAACTGTTGAGGTAACACAAATACATATGATGGAATTAGAAATGTCCTTCCTATCCTAATAAAAATAATAACCAATGTTAGTGTAAAAATGATATAGATCTTACTAACAAATTAAATTATTGTATTAATTATGCAACAGGAAAATGGTTTTGTCGAAGATAGTCGCCCTAGTCTATTTTGATTCTCTGATGAGCATGTTGCAGACTTATGGTAACATTATCGTAATGAATGGCTTAAACTATCATACCAAATTAATTAAATTGTTTCAGATACCTGAGCCATAAGTTAAAACAATTTCTTTCAGAGTTCTGTACTTATGTTCTAATTAGGTTAGTTGTGGGAATGGGAGTTGAAATAAATAATAAAATTAATTAATTAAGTTACAGATTCCTGAGCGACCAACTAATAAATTTAAGTATTTTGAATTTTAATTTTAATTTAGTTTTAATTTTATTCAAAATACAGAAGAGCGGATAGGTGTTGCGGACTGGAGAATGCTGACTGGCGATTGCAGACTAGTGGATTAAAATTGTGATTGTCTTGTGATAATAGTAGTTTAGTACCGACTGTCATGGTGTCTGTAACCGGGTCGCTCTTTCCTAACTAATATACCTTCCTATCCTTACCTATCGTTTTATGTAAACGGCTGTAGGAATAGGCCCGGCGTTATCCGGGAATCTTGCCTAGCGCTTGGTCCTACAGTCCTATCAATCAATCAATCAATCAATCAATCTAGATTATTTTCTTTGGGGTTATGTGAAGTCATTGGTCTATGCCAATAAGCCGGCGACGTTGTAAGAGCTCAGAGCCAATATTGAAAATTGATTGGACTTCGCAAAACGTGCACGCAAAATAAATTGAGTTTCATACTTAAATGTATTTGTTTAAGTTCGTTAATAAAAAAAAAGTTAGTTCAAAAGTCGAACAGTTTGTGTTTTATTCAAAAAAAAAGTTGAAGTGCATTGATGTTGTAATGATATGACAAATTTTTGATTGAATTTTTTGTCTTATCTCGTTTTGTTATATAGCACTAAATAATTGTTGTATTTCCCAACTTTAAATGGAATCTCACTATTTTGATAGATAAGTCGTAGCATTTTATTGACTCATGCAAATATGTGTGAGCGATGTTATAGCTGAAGTGTACAGCGGTAGGAACTAGGCGAGCTAAACTAAGCTAACGAGAACTATTTTTCTCGCTAAGCTTGAAAATGTGCCTGTTGAAAAAAAATGTGCAACAGGCCTAATGGTTCTGTTTCCAATTTCCAAATTTTTGATTTTTTGAATGCTTGTTCTCAAAATCAAAGGGCCAAATTAGTATTTCAAAATATATTTTAACATTTCTAATTCTATTATTTCTTAGGAGTGAACCTTTTTAGTTAAATTTATCAAAATTCCTATGGAGTTATGTTTTACCGATTATTAAAACCTCTATCGACTCTCAATTTGGGTTTTTAAATATTAGCTCCACTCATCCTATTACATATTTCGTTCTTTGTGAACAGCCATGTAATTATGACTAGCATTTGTATCTAACATGGGAGAATGCAAGTTGTTGGCCAGGTAGTACCGGATGAATATTTATTACAATTACCAACATCTATAAAGATGCAATAATCGAATGAACCATAACTAGTCAGTTCTTAACCTGCGCCTATATAGATACAGTAAGAGTCTTATTACTTTCGATGACCATAGTTCTATCTATTGTGAATGTGACATTTTTCGTGTAAAACTCACTCGACTGGATTATTTTGTACACAACGACATGCGAGGTATCGCTATAACGGATAGTATTTTAATGTCTAATATTAAATGAATATCTCATATATTTACACAGTAACAACTTTTTATTAGTACAATACCCAAAATAAAGTTATAATCCTTAATTTATAATTCCGTATAAAATGTTAAAACTCTGCTAACTAATGAAATATAGCAAAAAAAGCTGGTAAGTCATTTATCATGTTTAAGATCACAAAATAAATTTGTATGTTTGGTTCATGCACATGATTGTGATGTGATGCCAAGAAATGCAAAATATAATTCATTTTCTAGATTACGTATACGTACATATTATATAATTTTTATTATTATGTTGGTAAAATAACATGTACCATAAATCGAGAAGATTACATGAAATTTAATAAGTAATCCCAGAGAACATGGCTTGTACTCGTACAAAGTGAATTATACTGTCAATTGAATTATTGTGTTGTTCGAAGATTCAAACCATTGTCAATATTTTATCGATGATACATTTTTAATACTCTCAAGTCAAGTAGAATTTGAAAAACGTATAAATACCATATAAAGTATTTAAGAATACCTGTTTAGATATGTCGGTATTTTAGAAAGTGTATAACATGCATTCTTAAAAATCTAAAAAATCACTTAGCTCACCCAACATTCGTCTCAACATAAAATAAACGTAATCCAATTTTTTTTATAAGTAAAACTTGATATAATAATATATATGTAAGCGGATAGAATATGTACATATACATATCTAGATACACAGCTACCGTACATACAATGTTGGTTTTAACAACATAATTTTCTTTCACTATGTACTCGTATGTATTACATTCTTATTTTCTTGTATACACATATACATAACATTTATGTTTTTGTATATTGTTGTAATTTATATTAAAAAGGTAGTTTACCATCTAAAAATCATTGATGTAACGAACAACGGAGCTACAACAAAAAAATTGTACAACATTTAAACAGTATCTTCATGTATAAATCGTTGTTAGATTTTCATTTTCCAGTTTGCTGTTTTCCTCAATATAATTTTTCATCTAAACATTATACTGGATGGGATGCTTTGTGTGTACACAATGTATATTATATTAAACGATGATGATGGTTTTATGTATATATGGTAGATATGTTCGGTGTTTATTTATATTTCACTCCTTTCTTAAGTTTTGCTTTTATGATGCACATGACGATCGTTTGTTAAACCACTGAAATATGAAAAATCTTGTTTAAGAGTGCTTTCATAGTAAATCTATTTTACAATATCGAAAAACCAATTAGAAGATTATTAAAAAATATTGATTATTAATCTCGTGGATGAAAATATATAATCTGTTTTGGGAATTTAATATTTTCTTACTAATTAATTTCGTACATTGTCTTGCCGTTTTAAAAGACTAAGTAGAGTTAGGTGGTTAATTTTGTAATTCAAATATAATGTAGCTTAATGACAACGTTTAATATATCCACATCCAATATAACTGTTGCAATATTATTAACATGGTCAGGGTCGCGCCCACCTCACGACCATTGGAAATAATTCACCAGAAGCATAATTTAATTTGACTTCCTGGTATGCATGTTGATTGGAATGAGTAGGAGTAGTGCTCTACTCCTAATATATTATCCACCTTGGCTAACAATTTTCACACAATTTAATCCGGCAGTTAATTTATGAGATATAATTTGCATCTTATTTATTTGAATAACAACTTCCGAGAAAATAATTTTTCATTAAAACCTCTATAGGATTGCCTAGTGTGTACTCGTGATAGTCCCTTACAGGCTTTTCTAGGGTTCCGCTAGATACTTCTATGTTTCTCAAGAAATTTTGTAAAAGGCAAGCCGTAAGGCGCTGCACATCCTCACAGAATGATCTCCATTTCTTGTATTCCCTCTGAAAAGATTTATACAAGTCTCAGACTTCCGTTTTACTGATTTGAGAAAGCCATGATTTCTGAAAAGCCTTCAATTCTCTCGGGTTTACTAGGAGAACATTCCTCGCTAACTAATGCTTAAAATCTGTCAAAAACGTATTGAGTGAAGCCATTAGATTGATTGGAAAATAGCTGGACAGTAAGGGATTTCTCTTGGGAGCATTTTTCGATATTAAAGGTTAATTTGATAATAGATATGGTATGAAAGCCACACTTGTAATGGGGTTAAGTGACATTTAATTTTTTTCTTGAATTAACTACCAACGTAAGCAGTAATAAGTTAGAGGTCTTGTCACTACTTTCGTGGTTAGCTGAGTCCTAGTTCAACTAAATGACAATGGCTTATAATTTTAGGGTTATGCCGACATCACTTTAATACTTGTCGGTAAAATAACCACTGTACTAAGTGTTTACATGACCAGAGACTATCAGTCAACTCTAAGGTAACCAAAATGGTTCCTTTTCATTAGACACAAGACATAATTCTTCCAAAAACTGCAAATCATACCATCCCACTTTCTGTAGAAGTCAAGTATCTAGAGATCTGTTAAAATAGAAATATTTTTTTGCAAAAATATATTGAACAGAAATACTAGATTTAATGCAAATGTTCAGTGTCTTTCGACAAATAAAGGAGCATTTCAGAATCGTGTACTAAATCGTGTGTATAGTATATATCTAGTTGGTGAGATCCTTACGCCTCGAACTTTTGGATCTGAAGGTATGGAGCACTTAAAATTGCTCATTTGCAGGATAGGGATGATTTTTCAAACAGTGATGGGTACTGCTAAAGAGGGATATGGGCATTTTGGAACATTATGTAGGGTAATAATCCCCAAAACGGCTTAAATGGGCTTCTTGAAACTACCCATCTTACGGAGACTTATTAATCTTTACAGCTTAATCAATATGCCGTAATATGTAATACCATTGACGAATGCAGCACAAAATTATCTAGCTTGTTTTATCTGTTTGCTATGTGTAGATTAAAGTAGTTACTTACCCTCTAAATTATGTTTAGTGAACCCAACAATATTCCTCGCCGGTGTAGACATCAATCCATTCGGACTTATTGACTGCCTCTAAGATTGTGCTGTCGGACAATAGTTGAGCATAACATGGTCCATAGATTCCACTTCAGAATCTCAAAAACAAAACTAATGGACACACTCAACCTCATTTTCTTAAGAAAGTATTTTAACTCTATGGGACCTGTGAGAAAGCCAATGAGTAGCTTCAACTCGGGTTTGATTTATGCTAGAATATCCTTAGTTATGTCAATCAATGGATTACTCTGTTAGATTGTTTAGACCTGGATCAGTGCATCGATATGTGGTTCATTTTAAGCCATCCAGCGTTCCGCCACCGCTATGCGATGTCCTCTTTGTACTCTTCTAATCCTACAAAAAATTCAGGATCAATAAATGAATGTAGCGCTCCAGCATAAGCCAGGCTATTAGAGTCCTTAATCTTACATGTTTTTGAAATTCTACCAGAATTTTTCTGGAATTGGATAATCCACTTCCGACCAAGAAACCAATTATATGACCTTGAACTAATTAATTATTTTGCAATTCCTAGGTTCAAACATACATCCAAATCAAGCTAAATTGATATTCATATGTCAAATGGCAAATGCAGCGGCAGTATTCTTTAAAATTACAAGGCCAAATAATAATTCATACGTTAAGCTGATCTCTTCGAAAACCCCGGTCACTTCGATCAAAAACAGTCACTTCCACACCTCGAATTAACCAGCAACCTCAATATAAATAATATTTTCACTTGAACCGATTCTCGAATTGTATTAGATTGGTTGGAAAGCCGTCCTAAGTGCTGAAACACGTTTGTTGGCAATCGAAATGCCCTTCATTCAGTAAATTTCCTGTTTTTAAACTTCCCTTAAATTTCATTTTCATTGCAGTGAACGCAGTATTCTTATTGATAAAGGGATGTAGTGGGGAAAGTCTTAAATAGTATTCATAGCTAAAACCCAATACAGGCTATGCATTGTGCTTTATTGAGTAAAGACTAAATTTCCTAACTTCAGTTCATGGCCACCACGCATTCAATCTAATGAATTTGTAATGTATGCCACTGTTGCATGTATTTGACGATATTCCAACTAAACATAATAAAGAATATGAATAAAAAGCTGTTAAGTCTGAAGAAGTTCAGTGAATTTCACTCATTGTTGAACATTTTGTAATGAACCTTTCTAGCTGTTGACTGTTTAAAATTTAGCTGTCGAATATTCTACGTGGATGTAACTTTCTTGCCAATAAATGTTCTTTTACGAAACAATGAGCTTCCTCAAAGCACTTCCTTTCTCATTTTCTACACCACCAACAGAAGTCATATGTTGTTCAAAGTATTCGAAAGCTACGAATAGTAATGCAATTACTGAATTTCCTTAATCTCATAAGTTTTATAGACTGACCTCTACACCTTTACAAATAATGGGTGTTTTCATAAATGGTACGATACACGCTCATTTAAATGGTTCAATACAAAAATAGTGAACATTTTGCAAAACTAAAGCGCTTTTTGACCGTGGTGAAGCATCTGCTCAACGGGCAATAGTGAAACTGATGCAAAAATTTGAACTGTTGCGATTTAGTGTCACTCAGGAACAACTGAGAATATTGCTGCGGTAGCCAGTAGTGTTGAAGAAAACCCAGATTTGTCGATCCATCGTCGATCTTTAGAATGAGAATTTCTCAAAAACAACATTACACTGTATTTTGCATAAAAACTTAGGGTTTAAGGCTTTTATAGTTCAGATATCACAAGAACTCAAGCCATTTGATCACCATAAACGTCGTATCTTCGTTGATTGGGTTCTTTAATTTCGAAGGTCACGTTAATATGCCAACTATCGGTTTTGGGGCTCCCAAAGCCAAAGATAGATTGTTGAAAGGTCTCTCCACCCTCAACGTGTTACTGTTTGCGGTTGGAACATATTGAACTACGTTTATTTTCAGCAAGACAAATTTTCCTAACCGTGTTATTTCTCGAAGAGGTGGCCACAATTGGTCACTGACATCTTGTGATTTAAAACGTTTAGACGTTTTTTTGAGGCCACGTGAAAGATAAGGTCTATTTCAATGCACCACAATCGATTTAAGACCTTAAAGATGGAAATCGTGAAATGATCGAGGACTTACAGCCGCAAATGTGCGAATTGATCATGGAAAACTTCATGAAAATAATACGAGGGCTGCCTTTTATATTTCGAGATTCGGCATCCCTGGTGTTGCAATCTGTCAACTGACAGCACTATCGTAAAGTTAGAAGTTTTTGAGGTTATACGTACTCAGAACGTTTTGACATACGAGTGCTATTTTTGTTGTTTACAGTAAATTAAAAGATTCATCTGCCCCCAAGAATGGAATTAAATCGTGAACATTTTCGTGCGATTATTTTTTACAACTTTCGATGTGGAATAACTCAGCAGTAGTGCATGAATGAATTTAATTCAACTTTTGGCGATGAGCTCCATCAAGGACCAGCGTTTATCGATGGTATGGTGAATTCAATCGTGGTCGGAGTTCACTCCAAGACGAGTTACGTGAAGGTCGTCCAAAATCAGTTGTTGTTCCGAAAATATTGATGCTGTGCGCGAGCTGATATTGCAAGATTGTCATGTGACCTATCGTGAGATAGAGACAACCTTAGGCATTATAGTGAGACCAGCATACACTCAATATTGCATGAACATTTAACTGTCAAAAAAATTTGTTCGCGTTGGATCCCACACAATTTGTCAAATGAATGGGTGTATGGGTGTTTCAAGATGAGCCAAATCCAACAAAAGTTGTTCGCGCACGAAGCACTTCCAAGCAAATGGTCGCATGTTTTTTCAGAAAAACCGGACATGTCGCAAGCGTATCACTAGAAAAACGCAGAACAGTCAATTATGAGTGGTACACAACAATTTGTTTGCCAGTTGTCCTCCAAGAAATCAGGAAAACCAACCGCCGAAGACGGATCACTCTATACACCACGACAATGCGAGCTCTCGGCATCACATCGGCTCAAACAACTGCATTTTTGAGCATCCACAACATCGATTTGATGAGTCATCCGCCATATAGTCCTGACCTTTTAGCAATAAAATAAATTTTCATTGATATCTTTTGAAAAATATTCATTGTTTGATATATCAAAATGAAACCTCTTATGGGCAAACCCTTTGTAATAAACTATTGTATATAGTATTTATTTCTACAATCAAGCTTCTAGATTCCAAATATAATATCTGCCCATGCCCAAGTATAATACATTTTATAGCATCTATGTTAAACTAAAACCTAATTGCATCATGTTCCAAAACCCCCTTTTTCTATTCAAATCTCTAACCTAATCAATTAAAGTGTTTTTGATTTTATTCACAGTACAATAAATAATTATTTAAATGCGCTGCCATTTGCTCCCGAACACACGAATGTATTTCAATTAATATTTATAGCGTGTTATAATTTCGAAAAAAGTGTCAACAAAGGGTTTGAGATATTGGTGTCATTATTGAAAATTTATTTATTCAATTACAATTAATATTGAAAATTAGGTCACCCTTGAAATTGATTTTAACCCTTTTTTTTAGTTCGCTATTTTAAATTTATGTAAAAAAGTCAAAAAAGCGAGAAATTTTTCAATAAAGTTTTATTTTTCGAACGTATTAATTATGCACAACAACGCTAAAGTTTGAAGAGGCTTTGTATGTTTTTATAGCTTTTCAGACCGAAAATTTAATCGAAATCAAACGTCCCATTCTATTGATATATATTTATAAATAGAAGTAAATGGCGGCTGGGCCAATTAGAGGAAAATTTAATTACCCTTCTCATAGTGTACTGTTGTTAATGATGATACTCACTTGAAACCAGACTGGAAAAGGGCACATAACACTCGTTTGTAGAAAATAATGCTCTCGTTTATTTAAACACTTTTGAAGCAGTAAACTTCGATATCAGATCAATATTTTATCAACATGTTTCTTTTCTACTTTAATACCCAATTGTTTAAGGAAAAGGAAGGAAACGAAAGGAAACCAACAACACGAGTAAAAAAACAATTTTTCCTAATTAACCTTTTATACATCCTGTCCCATCCTTTACATTCTAATTGGTACTCGTATTCAATATATTTGAAATGGTTCGATTTTCTCTGCTTTCATCATTTCATTATTTAATAGAATTTTGATTAGAAATTAAAGGAAAATCAATAATTTATGCTCGAATTTTAAAAGAATGATGAAGGGAGAATTAATTATCGATAATGGAAATTTATAAAATCAGTTTAAAGAAAGTTTCGGTTTCGTTTTTCACTCCATTGTTTGATTAATTTACTGATTTTGTATTTTTCATTAATTATTTTTGATATTTTATTTTATTACGTCGATATTTAAGAAGCGACGTGATAAAAATTATTATGGTTTCATTTAGTCACTAGTGATGAGTCACACAAATTTAAAATTAGCATTTTACTATCAAATTATCATGAAAACTAATTTTCAACTCCGAGAAACTCGTTTCGTTGTTTCAATATGTTAAGTTCGTTCTAACAATAATTTTTACGAAAGTGTGTTAAGATTAATCAAAACTGCAAATAGGCAATCCCTGCTCAGAGCACAATGTGAAGAGAGATCACCATCCGAAGCGTAAGCTATCTAATGCTTAACACGAGGATGTAGATGTGGGTGATGCCTCGCAAGATCTAATGAGGTGCTATTCGATAACCTATATTTTCATATCAATATAGGTTATCGCATAGGTTTGCTACCATAATCCTGGAATATGTTGAACAGAGTGCCAAAAATATTTAGCTCTACCCATTTTTATAGAGCACTATCCGGAGCCGCGATCTAGAGCAGCTTTTATTTGATGGGAAATTTATCAAAAAATTTGGGTTTTTAATGGTAATTCCTGAGAACAAAAACCTTAATTGCAATTAATGTCAAAAATGTCAAATCATTAGAACTTTTAATATGTATACGCACAAATACATACATACTCGTATCATATGAAAAAAAAATATTCTCATTTATACGCATGAGCAATATGAAATATCGATCGAGTATGATCAATGACAACAGAGTCATCTCTGGAAAAATTAAAACTACTACTAAAAAGCTACTTTGTTTTTGACAAAAAACTTTTTGATTATCAAAATTCAAAATTTTGAAATTAATCAAACTAATGTAAAATAAATAAATAAATTTAATTTGGATTTAAAATATATACTCATTTACTTAAACGTTTATCTAAAAACGGTCAAACTACTAGAATCCCACTATAATTCTATAGGAATTAAAACTAGAATCGTACAGTAAAATTATATTGTATCAAATTTTATCATAAATGTTATTACATTTTACAGGATAAAATACTTTAACATATTCTAAAATCCGTATGAAATCGAGTATTTGCTGATAAAATTGTGTGTTTTGTCAAGAAACTTATATATGTAAGAATTTTAAGGTTAGCATTTTTTTCGAGTTGGAGGAAAATTTGATTTTATAAAGATATATACGAGTATGTATGTATGTATATATGTATGTATATATACTTACATATAAAATTTAACCGTTAACTTGTTAACTTGAATTGGTAAAACCAAATCTATTAGAAATTTTTTTTAAATCTAACGACTTTTTGGATAAAAAAAATAACGCCCAGCTGACATCTATTGAAAGATCGTAAGTACTGAAACGAAAGTACTAAAACTTAACATTTTACCCTGAATAAATTAAATTTAAATAGATTTACTTTTATCTGTATTGAATATAATAATTATAATTAATAATAATTATGATATGTGAAACAAATAAATTAATTTTATTATGAATGTCAGATGTCTCTTGTAAAGCTTTTCCGCCATGTCATGTTTCTGGTTTGTTTTTTATAGTATAGGGTACACCTATAAACATTCCATCAATTTATTATTTTATAATTAAAATTATTTTTTAACAATAATTATGTTTTATTTTTATAATTTCTAGAATATAAATGTATTTCAAAGAAGTTACGGTTATTTTGATTCGAAATTAAAAGAAAATTATGCAGTCAGATAAAAATAAAATGTGCTGTTCGTATGGAACACCCTTTTTTTCTTTTAGATCGACATAAAATTTATTTTTTATTTTTTAGTTTCGTTTTTAGTAGGTAACACTAAAGGCGCAAAATCATTTTTTTATTATATAATTAAAATTATTGTTTATTGTAGTTATTAAATTTTATTTATGTGCAAAAACATAATTTCGTATGTCTAAATATATTTCAATACAGCTACGGACATTTTGCTGCAAAATAAAAGTAAACGTGTGCGGTTAGATTAAAAAAATGAACTGCTCTTATTGAAATCTTCTTTAACTTTAAAATCAACATCACATACATATATACATATTTTACTGTGCATTCAATATTGTAAATTCATATTGAATTTTAATTTATGTTTTATTAAATTATTAAGATATTTAGGTAACTGATTTTCAGATATGATTAACTTCAACATTTTATGTACTTAACACTGTAAAAACAGAAATCAAATACTTAATTTTTTATTGATTTTTTATTGATAAAAATTATTTCGAAAAATGTGATTTTTACATTGATTCTTATGGGAAAATGAAAAATGTACCTCCTCTAAAAAAAGCTCAACAAAAAATACGTCATATTGTTACGACTCTAATAAAGATGGCTCTGCTATTGTCTCTTAAATGGAGTTTTATACTTTTTTTCGTCTGTTTAGATTACCATCAATTTTTTCCATGGATTAGAACCTTAAGTAAAAAAGAAACAATATACCTGACAATGATGAATTTAACAACTTAACGCACAACTCTTACAAACTACAAAACTAAACGCATCCATAATACTTCAAAAGGTAAATGCCATCGCCTTACTCCAAAAAATTCACGATAAAAATCAACAATCGCAAGCACAAAAGATATTAATGTGAAAGTATGAGAGTTGAGCCGTGCCTTAGTGATATTTCGGGAGGACTCTTTAATTTTTCTTATTTAATAATGAAGCTTTCTTTAATTATTATTTAGACCAACATATGTGTATTCAAGTAAAACATGAGGAAAAATAATGAGCTCTGATTTTAGAAATGTAATTTATATTTTTATGATTCAAATTGTAAAGAAATATTATTGCTTATTCGTATGATTTTTGAATTATTCCAATGCTTGGAATTAAATTTTGAAATTGTTTCATACAGTTTGTTATGATGATTCTCTTAAAATAAACAATATGTAAATCCTGAATCGAATTCCTAATCGATTTCAAATGTTTGATTTCAAATAGAGTACAATAACCTAATATTTCGCTTATTCTTATGAATATGAAATTAAATTTATGTTTCAAGAAAAATATAAATTTTATTTTTAACAAAGTTGAATTTTACGCATAATAATAATAAATTATTTAATATACTATTCTTTAGAATTAAAGCATACAGTTTTGAATAAAACTAAATGTTATTTGCTAATTTTAATAGAAAACTGAATACAACTCAAAAATAATTGCTATACTTTAATGTATATTTTACAAAACTCCCTTTACTACAAAGCAAACTTTACTCATACATATGCTTTATAAAAATATCGCCTTTTTCGTCTATTCATACACGGTTGTGAATAGTGTAGAAAAAATAAACAAACGCATACCATCAAAGTATTAATAAGTAAAAATGTGAAAAAACAGTAAAATAAAAACAATGAGCGTGTCTTTCTCTCTGCTTCAAAACAACGATCATTTAAAAAACTACATTGACGTCAACACTAGAGTTACATTATCGCAGGAATTATGATTTAATTGCAAGGTAAGATATTTAATTATAATTTGGTAATTAAATGAAAAAATTACAAACATTTAAGCTATAAAATATATTAAATATACATATTTTTTTATTAATTGTGTTTATTAAAGTATTTGTCATTTTAGGAACTGCACAGTAATTTGATTTGAATTAATCTGCCAAGGAATATTGACAAGTAAGTGAATTGTGATTTTGCAAATATCTATATGCATAAGTAGTACATTTCGGTTTTTTAAAATTAAGAATAAGAATTGTCGCACATGACACATTTTTCATTTGTGTAATTATTTAATTGATCGAGATCGGTATTTTGGGTGGTAAAATATCGGTAATTCTTTTAATTTTATTTGGTATTAAAAACCCAAGTGTTCTAGTATGAAATTTTTAAACATTTTTGTGATCTAAATCTGTGATATTAGATTAAGCTTGTTATTATTTCCTTTTAGAGGGCACTGAGGTTACCTCCTTTTATAATTTTTACAAGTCGTTATTGATATTTCACGTTTTTAATATGTATCCATTCTGCGGCAACCTATAATATTTTAAAACTCATAATGAGAACTATTAATCTCATCTCAAAATCTTTGACTAGAGACAAGTACGTTGCACTTTTGATCGAAGAAACTTATAGAGAAAAGAGCTCGCATATAAAAGAAATAAAACTGTTGGACAAAAGCTGTCCAGTGGACGGTCGCACTGAATGTGCTAGAACAGTACTGGCATTGACGAACAAATCCGGATTTAAAAATATTTTTCTTTACATTTTCGTTCATTTATTTCAAAATATAAGAAATAATTGTTTAAATTTAACAAATCATTTTTGAAATATTATGTAATAAAAATAAAATTATTTTAATTCAATTAACATAACCGTATATGTTAGACCATAACACAGTTTTTCCAAACCGCTTAGAACATCAAAATGTTAGATTAGTAGATAACATATTCAATGCTTCCACTATTGCCACGTTATACGAGTTTCATGATATGAGAGAAACAGCTGAATTCTGTGTTCTAATAAGAACATGGTGAAATGTTGTTAATATTAAATTTAACGGTACTTAAAAGAGAACAGAATGAGCCCTTCCAATCAAATCGTTCATCCAATCAAATAGACATCTTATTATTATATTTAGAAACAAATATAAAGTGACACGAGTTTTGGAATTCGAGTAATAATAATGTATAATAAGTAACGAATTTGTTACATTTTCATTAACAAATATTAACGTAGATTACATTTCAATCGGAAAGTTGACGATTTGGAAAGTATATTTAAACTTCATCGTTCATTAGCTGGATGTAACTACAAATTATCCTACACAGAAGTAATCGAAAGCGAAAAAAAATTAGGATACAGAACATATTGCAACCGTGGCCACATTGGCGGATCTTGTTCTCAGTGCTGATCTACTTTTATTTCCTAGTATATTTTTTGGTTCATTAGAAATTCGAAATCAATAAAAGAGTGGCCCGATGCCACTATAAATTTCAAGGTACCTCCAAAAGTTTAAATTCGCTATCGTAAAAAATTGTAGTATTACAAGTAAAACAGCTCTTTTAATGTTCAGAAAAAAAAAATCTATCTTAATTTAAGTGGGTTTGGTATTTAAAGAATTCCAAGAAAAACGTAGAATACGCGTGGGAATCGCTATTTTTAAATTTAAAGTTATCAAGCTTGTTATATTTAAGCTAAAGCTCGAGAACAGCTTTGTTTGTTGAGATGAACCATAACGAACACTCAGAAAACCATAATAAATAAGTTTGTTGTAATGTACTATGGTGTTGCGGAATCGCGATCTTGGTGGTAAAGAAAAAAACTATAGTTCCGCGTGGCCACCATTATAGGTGTAGTTATCTATATATATATGACTATATGTACGAGTTATGAAAAAAGAAAATAGAAACACTATATAAATAGAAATAGAAACAGAAACGCTATATAAAGTTAATATCCGGATAATCATTTTGATGAGAGAAGAATTCGCTAGGTTAACAAACCTATATTTTTACAACACACTCATAATCGTGGTAGTAAAGCAGTTGGGTTAAGGAAATTCTTCATCTTCATACCTTGATCCGGGTTTGAAAATCAAACTATTAAGTACCCAATTTTTTCATATTTACTTAGTTAAGATAGAATTTTTTTTTGAATTAATAAAGTAATTTAAAAAAATGATACCAAAAACAAACAAATTATAAGAATAATTATCATAATTTTTAGATATAAGAGTTTGGGGATATATAATAGAATAAGTCACTTGTACTTATTTTTGGTTTGGCCAAATTTAATCTGAAGGTAGTTTAGTTTTTGTGATTTAGATTGTCAATTAGTACCATTGTAAACACTTTTATATACGTATAAAACATATATAGATAATATTGATAAAGTAATACTAACAAACTTAATTAATCTCTTGTTTAATGAAATTAATTGTTACGGAAACGAATTGGGTTTGTCTATGTTCACTGAGTTTATCAGTATGGTCATGAACATAAAAATGGCTTAAGCTATGGATGTGCTTGAGAGAAAGGAGATGCAGTGAGATAAGGTGTGGCAGTTCTCTTCCCTGCCGTGTATACAAGATTTCATCACGTTTTAGGAAATCCCCGCGCTCTAACCCGGAGTCTAGTCGGCTACCAAACAGCTCTGATGAAATAAATCTGTTAACGAAAACTTATTTTCGTTACATTTGAAAATCATACTTTCTCACATCACATGAAGTAAATTATATTATTTTCATCAAATAGTACGAGAATTAAAAGAGAAGGTTTTTAGGTTAAAAAGTAGTTTGAAAAAAGATTAACTAGCTTTAATATTTATTATAGTATCAGCAAATGTAGTTTTAAGCAATTGTGTTCTTTTCAACATAACGATCCGAAAAATGCTTACTTTAAAATAAATGATTAAATTTTAGTTATACTTTAAAATTTATTAACCGATTTTTTTTTCATGTAGAAGAACCATAAATCGCCACTGAAGGCCTTCAAGAGGTATTAGCCACAATAAACATTACTAGTCTTATGATTTTTAAATTATTGAAATCTAGTATTTATTTATTTATATTTGAAAACTTAATTTTATATTTATTTAATTTTATAATTTATTATACGTTAAGATTTTTTAAATTACAAAGTGTTTTACGCCTACGTTGATCGTTGTTGAATTTCCATAAGACTTTTTCTAAATACATATATATACATATATAATTAAAATCAAAGATGAATTTTTTATTTTTATCAAACATTTTTCAACATGAGATTGTGGCGACTAGCGCAACTAAAATAAATCGCAAATTAGTTTCACGTCACATGCAATTAATAAAATCGATATTTCGAGTTAAGTTCTTGTAATTCACTAGTACTGTCGCGTCACTACTGAACGTATATATACGAATCGCACAGTATAAACAACAAGGCCGGTAGCATATGCCTGATGAGATGGATTTGGTCTTTTCGATCACTCAGTTATTCAATGACGTCATTCATCATCAGATCGAATCCGGCCTAGTGGATAAACAAGCAACAACTCGGAAATACAACACATTCAAATTTACAGCAAGCTACACGCTTCAAGATATTGAACTTTTTACATGGACAGCACAAAAAACCATTTCAGAGGCACATTTATCACTTTGATACCGTACATGAATAACTAATGAACCAACATTTCAAATTGGGCTGTTATAGATGATAAAAGACTAAAGTTTCCTCGGCGACAAATCTGGGTTTCAATTGTGTTTCAGAGTTAATGCGATAACTCGATCCTCAACCCAACCCCTCACTCCTCTATTGGCGCTTTTGCGCATAATAGAAATCATCAGAAACAATGACAGGATTTCACCCTGGGAAATTCAATTAGTTTAATATATATATTCGAAATTTTCAATTTTGGCAGTAGATGATTAATTATTAGTTTTTCATTGCAATAATGCCGGTAAAGGTTTTGTTTAAGACTAATTTATTACATTTGAATGTAGCCAAGTGCACAATGGTGTCGTTTACTCGTTCATCTTCGCATTTTGTTTATAATTACAACATTGCCAATAATAATTTGACTCGTGTTAACGAAATAAGAGATCTAGGAATTACATTTACTTCAACATTATCATTTAATCGACATTTTGACAGGATTTGTTCCAAAGCGAACTCGTTGGGATTCCTGAAACGTAGTATGAAAAAGATTAATGATCCTAGAGTTTTTGTCTGCTTGTATCAATCAGTTGTGCGCTCACAGCTCGAATATGCATCATGCGTATGGTCTCCACGTTACAATGGCCACATAGGTAGAATTGAATCAATACAAAAATCGTTTTTTCATTTTCTATGCATATAAAACTGGTGGGTTTGACCGTCGATTATCCTGGTGGGAAAATGTAAGGAATCTACCCTCATATGTAGAAAGATGTAAATCTTTGCAAATAGAGCCACTTGAGGTTCGTCGCCAGCACGCTGGAGTTATTTTTATTTCCGATTTACTCAACGGTAATATCTTGAGTGCGTACTTGCTAATGAACTTAAAGTTGTATGCTCCTATTAAAAATCTTCGTACTCGTACTCTATTGAAAATTGATTTTCATAGAACCAATTATGGGAGCGATGAGCCTTTGAATTCCATGTCAAAGTTGTATAACGAACTTTGTTTCTTTTGAGACTTTAATAAGACGAAATGAGAAATCAGACGAGCATTGAAAAATAATTATTTTAGTTGAATAATTTAGTTGTGCTATTTTATATAATTTTAACTTTACTGTTGTAGGTACATATATTATAGTGAGAATCTAATTCAAACCTAAAAATCATCTATTCCACTATGTGTTTTTTGTAGTGTTAGTAGGAAACGATAATGTTGGTTTTTTATGAGGACTTTTCCGTTTATCAATATACTCTAAGGTTTATATTTTCATTTGATTGTGCTCATATAAATAAAATAAGCAGGCTTGTGTAAACACACATACTTGCGACGACTTTTATATTTTATAACAAAACCACAAATAACTATTATACAGATAAACAAACTATAATAGACTTAAATAAGGGAAAATACTTGTACCCTGGAAAAGGCTATATATTTTAACTTTATTATCTCTTTTATTCATCTAGCATTGATATTACGATAAATAGAATTCAATCAAATTTATAAAATTAAATTCAAATACATACATACTAATTTTTACATTAATTTCATCATACATAAACAATATTGCATTAACACGTTTACCGCCATCATTTGAATATTACAAAAGTGAAAACGAGACAAAGATCTTAACGACCGTGTCGACCAAACATTTAACTTTCGTACATTTAATTTTCGTATGTTTGTGACCCACCGGTAGTGTTAACACGGCCTCAAAATGAAAAAAATCATTTCATGGCACTGCGAGGTTACACTCAAGCAGTTAATGAGTTAAAAATATTTTATACAAAATGTATATACAAACGAAACATTTATTCAATTTCATTTATGTATTTGAACTTAGTTTTATAGATTTGATTGAATTTTATTTATTGTATTATCAATGCTAAAGAAATAAAAGCGATAGTAAAATTCAAATATAACCTTTTCACCAAGGGAACAATTTTTCTCCTTACTTCAGTCTAGAATACATTAGTTCTCCATATAATTTGTTTATCTGCATTATAGTTTTTTGTGATAATAAACGCAAATGTATAATTTTTAAAAAAATCTATTCTTCAGAAAGAAGTGTGTTTAGTTAAATTTAATATCACTGTAGTTAAAAAAATAAAAATTTAACTAGTTTCGTTAATTATAATAAATAATTACTAATTATAATTATAATAATTAATTTAATTATTAATAATTACACATTGAGACAAGTGATTGAAATAAACAAGTGAGTTGAAATTATTAATTAAATAATGAATTGAGTTGCAATTATTGATAAAAATCCAATAATAGCTGAACAATTGCGATATAATTTGAACCAATACAAAATACAAATGAAGTTGATCTTTTTATCATCAAAACAGAGCTGGGATGCAAAATATAGTAATGTGAATGAACACATCTGTGACTTTCTTGTTGAGATCAGAACTCATTTGTTCATCCATTTTTCTTGTCAGAACTAACAAAATTATAGGCATTATCAGTATATAACTGTTGATGAGACGTTATTACTGTTTAGAGGACGAACAAAACTCACACAGTAAATTCTCTTAAAACCAGCAAAGTATGGAATAAAAATATGGTAAGCTTGCTATTCACAAACATCCATGGGCTATCCATTGATTAGCCAAATTAATACAGGGAAAACTGGAAATCTGTGAGATAAGGGCAGAATAAATGAGTTGTCTGTTTATTTGTACCTTAATAGGTAAAATAACAGCCGCTATTTTACCTATTAAGGTACAGAAAAATTTTGTATTGGGTCGAATTTGCGTGAACTGCTTCCTAAACTATCCTACAACAACAAACTAGGTTTTTTCTAGGAATAACTTCACACGTGTGTACATGAGAATGAAGAATTTCCTAATTTCACACTTACAAATAAACTTCTATTGATGTGTTTAAATGTATTAGTAAAAAACGGGTTAGTGAAAAATTGAAATAAAGTTTTGTTTATAAGTAAACCAGAATGTGATGTTTAAAATGGTATTTAAATAAATTGATTTATATGTCAATTATGTAAGATCATAATTTTAAATTCAAAAAAAAATATTGTTAAAAATATTGTTATACATAAAAAAACTGCATAGTAATAGAATAACTTTAAATCAAAAAGTTTCCCGTGCTTCAGAAAAACCGGAACCAAAACATTAAATTGTTTAAACATTACTATGGATCTAATCTACTAGAAAAACATTATCATTAGAAATTCTAATGATCCTCTAGGAAAACTCTAGGAAAGTACCTATAATGCCAATTGATTACCTATTATGGAATTTTCGAATACTAATCACCCAGAGCACCATTAGAATTTCTAATAATGAAGTTTTTCTAGTAAATTAGATCCCTAGTAATGTAAAAACAATCTAGGATTTTGCCCCGGTGTTTCTGAAGCACGGAAATCTCTAGGAATGTACCTATGGTTTGAATCAATACAAAATATCTTTTATTCGTTAATATGAAGTTATACAAATACATATAAACACATAAATTGTTGTTGTAAGTTTAGGAAGTGTTAGGAAAAACTTCACTCTCATTGAGTCGAAGAGTTGTGCAACTGAACCGAAATTCATCGAGCTTTGGAAAATCAAAATAAATCCTATTTACCTGGGTAAATACTGACAGTGCGACGGTTAAAAGTTTTAAATTTATAAAAATGGTGCACTTATGGATCAGAAATAGTATTTGTAGGCAAGAATTAATTTATACACTGCATATTAAATTTTTGTAATTATTCCATTATCTATCGTTTCAATAAATTTATTGAAAATTGATACGTGGACAAAATTTGCATTAAACATAAATATATGTATATACATACATCAAATATATGTATATACATACACCAATAACATTTGATTTAAAGCACAACAACTATAAATAATGTTTATGTTTCGATCAATTTAGTGTTCTTTTATATCTCATATTTCGAAAATTCTTAAAGTTTTCTTTTAGAAACAATTTGTCCCATTCCTATGAGTTCAGGAAGATAACACTCGTCTCTAAAACTAATGACTGCCAGCTATGGAAATAGGTTTAATTAATTTAAATCAAAAAGTAGATATATGTTTATGTATGTTGAGTTTTCGATATATTTCAATTTGCATTTATTTTGCATAATTTAAGACTAATTAAGAATGATTATAGATAGAATGTTAGGGTAAGAGGATGGGATGAGTGATGACTATTTCATTTTTTCAACTGGTAATGCAGTAAAAAGGGGCATGGTGTTGTTAAATGAAAGGTCTGCATTTATTCATTATAAGCGTATCAATGGCAAGTTACCCATTTTGGTTTATGGCAACAACAGTAACGTTTACGTGGCTCTAGACTTATTGAAATTTATACGATGAAGGATAGTAATTGATAGAACTTTAAAACGAAACAGTATGCAAACTTGAAGTTGGAATTGAATAGCCTAATTCTGTCAAAAAAAATAATAATTCACATCGGTGATATGTTAGAGGTTATAAAAATTTAACCATGATAATTAGCAAAATACTTACGTTAAGTTTGTCACATTGATAAGCATATAAAACAACATATATGTGCACATTTCTAAAGATTTTTATTAATTTTACGTAATCCAACTAGGCTCGAGATAATTACCTTGCGAAGATTGGTTGTATAATCTTCTATAGAATTAGAGTCAGATGCACTTTCTATACCTAGGAAAACTGATAGACCGATAGATATTCCTTTCACTATAATTGTCACCAATATGATACACACAAGTGTTTTAAGTTTGACTGGAACTATTGTCAGTATTGAATAAGAGCACTCATCCATATAATCAATTAAACAAAATAAATATTTCGAGAATTTACAATCCATCTTGCAAAAATGTTTTTACTTCCCAACTAGTAGAATTTCATATAAATATATTCACTGTGATGCAGGTGTAACAGCACAATGGTTTAAAAACGTGATTACACCGATTTTATATGTGAAAGGTTCATATGCATATACATATATTATCATTTGTTTGGTATAATCCTTTTATCAATATTGGATCAATTATAGGCAATTAGTATATAGATTAGACGAACGATTATAATATAGTCATATCTGTACGAAATAATTTATTATCTTTTCATGTTGAATAAAAATGTTGATTCATCAATCGTTTTCGACCACGAGCCGGCTCTTCATACTGTTATAAACAATTACAAGAGCCAGATCGCTCTCTACGCCGTAGAAGGCGGGTTTTCCTTAAAAGATCACGTATCATTCGGTTCGAATCAGCACGCAGAACGTGACTGAGCCAGCGTACTCGCTGTCCTTTAAGTTCTTGTGCGATATCAAGAGTTCACATTAAAATCCTGATATCGTGATCAAAAACCATTCGATATGTACCACCAACCCGCATAATTTTTCTCTCGACTGTTAGAAGCCATCTTTCATATTCATCCGTCAATGGTCCAACTCCCACATCCATATATGACTACGGGGTCGATCAACACTCTGAACAATTTCAGCTTATCCGTATTTGCAAGTTACCTTTGCAAGTAACATTTCAGAAGTAGACAAGATGTCACTGGTTGTAGTTTAATGGCTAAGACAGTTCCTCGTCATGCCGCGTTTTCGAGTTCGATTGTAGCCGTTGACCAAAAATTAACATGCATCGGATGACATAAAAAAAGCGATTGTGTGAAAAAAACATTCGTTGAGCTGACCACCTACAATGTGCACCAATACGTTAAAATGATAGTGTAACATTGGAGAGATGTTATTATTTTTTTTCACATATAAGTTCGAATTCGATTTAATTAACTCCTAAATGTAGAGGAATGAATTTCAAACAAATTCCAAAATTCATCAGTAATTGTCTAATTGTTACTTGTTAGTTGTGGGGAATTCATCAGTGTGATTCATCCGGTTGATTTAATCGTGTAATTTCGTATCCGGTTTTGTCCTCCCACCACACCTTGTGCATAATGAATAAATCGAATACATGTCGGAAAGACTAAAATCGCATTCTTTTCTCGAGTGACTTGCAAATGATCACCATCGCCTACTATTTTGGTATTAAATAGCGTCTGACGGCATTATTTGGATCAATTACTTTTTGGATCAATTATTTGTTTTTACTTCCTGTAATCACCTTTTATACTGAGAGCAAGGTAAATACTTATCTTATATTTCTGTGAGATATTTATAGTCGAACTTAAATTCATATTTATCAATTGTCTTGTTGTTTTCTTCTTAGTTCCCTAGCCGGTTGTTTGCATTATAGTTTGTTTTTTGTTGCAATTGGAAACCAAGAACAACCAAGAAAACAAAAACACATTATATATTTGTGGGGTGAGGCTGGGCCTCACTGTTCAGCTAACGGCCGGCTGTAAAAATTTGGGTGCCTTGCATGCATACTTTTAAGACGAAAGAAGTTTTCCTACAAACTAGTACAAAAGCATAAGTGGCGTGGATGATAAGGTTGGAGCGATTAGAATCTAATCGGATACCGGGGAATCGTTACTACCTACATATTTGAGCCAATTCCTTCATATGTAGTTTATATGTCAACTAAGTAATTATATAGTTCCGGTCATGCAATATGAACTAAATTTAGTGCCATACTTTGTGTTAAAATTTATACAACATGCATATATATATTTTTGTTTCTTTTGAATTATTTTTTTTATTATCTAAAAATTATGCCATAGAGCCTGTGTCAGTTAATTAAATTAAAAGAAAAACCAAAATTTACCACAATTCAGTTTGAATTGAAAAAAAAAAACTTTATGGTGCCTCATTTCACTGTTTGGTGTGATTAGAAAGCTTTATTCTTTTTTTGCGAATTAACGGATGAGTTTTGTCCGATGCACCGCAACCCTGAGCGCTCTGGAGTCGTGGGTAAGTGATTTTTTTTGTTGTTATTTTTTTCTTATTTCACCAAAACGAAATTATGTGCCATAAATACATATACACGTAGATATGTATATATTATCTTCATTAAATTAATTTATTATTTATAATATATTACAAGTGTGGTAGTGAATAGTTAATTTTGGTATTCATTCAAATTTTGGTTTAGATTTTATTATCATTAAGTTATTACTTATTGGTTATTGTTTAACCATTTGATGAATTTTTTAAAATAAAAGACCTTTAAATTTAACATGGTGGCTTAAGTATATTTATTTAAGGGGAAGTTAACATGACTGGATCGGCCGGTGAGGTTGCAATGGTCAACCGGATTTTTTTTTTATTGCACATCACTGAGAAAAAAGTTGGGGTTTCATTTTAAAAATTTTGAATCTTTTGAAAAATAATCTTTGATTCAAAGTAGCAGTATTTAATATTAAATTATTTTATCTTTGATTCAAAGAAGTTGTATTCTTTATTTTATTTTGCGCATAAATTTTACTTTTGAAAGGCGCAAAGGCTTAATACTAAAAATTAATTTTTTTAACTGAAAGGTATCTACCTTTAATTTAAATTCTATAATTATTAAAAATTAAATAATATTAAAATTTAAAATAAGTACAAAAATGTATTAAAAATGCGAATTATTTTAATAAAATTCTTTGAACCAAAGAAATAAATATTTTATTTGAAATGATATTACTTTTCTTATAAAAAACTTAATTCTTTATTTGGTATTCCGCATTAAATCAATTGTTTAAAGAACAAAACCTTTAAATCAAAACCAATTTATTTTACTCGATGTTTACCCGTTTTTATGTGAAATTCGCTACAACAAAGCTAAAATTACTATTTAAAACAATTTTAAATATTTGAAGTAAATTACGAGGAGCATAGGTTCAATATATTTTTGATGGATGTATTTTGTATCATGACATTTTTGTAGGTGCGAATAATTCTGATAATAGCTAAATAGTATCATGATACTTATGAATTAAAGTTATAAATTTATTGATAATTTAAAAAAAATATACTTTCAATATTAGTGCATACTGCATTGGGTTTAAAATATAATGCTTTTAGTTTAAAAATTTGTAATTGTTAAATTAAAGACTTCAAATCCTTACCTATGCGGATGCTGCCCAAAACATTTTACAACCAACTTAAAATCAATCTACTGGACAAACTTTCGGACAAAAGGCCTAATAGTTTCATTGAAACAACCGAAAGATTTAACTTTATAACTGTAAGATTTTAGACCAAAGTTTAAAGTAATACTTAAACCAAATATTTTACATATTTTAGGATAAAATAGAAAAAGTTTTGCGCAAAATCTATAGGCGAAAATTCTTTGATGCAAAGAATAAAATTTTTAGCTTTAAGTAAAATTTTTCTCAGTGATGAATGTTTTTTTGTAATGCGTAAAGTGGTGACTAATTTCTTACGAACCCTACCAGCCCTGAGCTCTCTGGATACAGATACTCAAGCATGTGCATCATATAACCACGAAGAAGCGTTACAATAGTTCGTAAGGCCTCAGTTGAGTCCTCTAAGCCATTGATTATTATATTAATAAAAAATTCAAGACACTTAAATCTTATCACTCGTTGAGACGTGTATAACTACTGAAATCAGTTGCGTTCTGATTTTGAAAATCAGAGATCAGATAGTTGGTTTTGGACTCGTTGATTTTGATACAGAATAACTGTTCTAGTTCACTAGAACAGTTTCGTAGTACTTGGAAAGAATGATCCGTAGCGAAAAAACTTGATCAATGCCCGACCGATTTTGACGCAATCCTCCTTGATAGTCACCGATAATTTTCTCCTCTAGATTTATTTATTTTTCCCAAGATAATGTATGACAGTAATTTGTATCCTGTGCAAATGAGAGCTATACCGCGATAATTCTCGCACTTTAAGCGATCACCCTTCTTGAAAATTGGGCATAACGCGGCCGCTTATCATTCACTAGGCATAACTTCATTTCGCCATACCAATCGAAAAAGGTCGAAAAGACAAAAGTTATCAAAAGCTCTGAACATCAAGAGCTCTGAATTAATGTTATCAACCCCAGATATACGATTATTTTTTAATCTCTCCATGATCATGGTGATTTGAGGGTATTCAAATACAGCTTGTGATCCACGTGGAACATTAAGTAGGTCACAAAAATGTTCCAGCCATGTATCCACGTTAACACAGGGGTTTCCATCCTGGTCCCGAATGGCAGTTGGCCGAGATCTTAAGGTATAGTGCTATCCAGTGACTTCTTTGAAGAAGCCAGGCGACTTGCGCTCGTTGCTGAATTGTTGTACTCTTAAGACATTAGCCTTCTTTGATTCACCTTCCGAATGTCAATCGAATCTGCGCTTCATTATGGGCTATATTTCGTTGCTCAACAGTAAGACGACATTTCTCATCAAACCAATTATTTTTGGACTTGGGTTTTACTACATCGAGAATGTGCTGGGCAGCATCGAGATTGATTTTCAATATTGCCCAAACACTGTTTACTTCATCAAACTAATATGCTATTGCTGACCAGATCTTAATATTTTCGTTGCGTTTCTTCATTTATCAGATCTTCACGAGGATAATGGAGTTTTATATTTCTCTGGTTTCCTTGACTTGTATGAAAATTTTTACTCTAGCATAAAATTTTTAATGGTAAATTAAGCTTTGGGATATTTTACGTTAATATGTCCTTGTTTCCAAATGGATGTTTTTATGAGGAAAGAATGTGCTTGCCACTTTGAGATCATGAGCAAAAGAAAAATATATCATTCTTTCTCCATTTTCGTGTCAGGAGTTTTATTTTTATATAAGTCGATTTTATTTCTGCAAGCTTAGCATTAAAGTCACCAGTCTGACATCGTATTCCAATATAGAGCCAATCAGAATATCATAATTGTAAAATAAGGCTTGATTTTGAAGTGACTTACATGAGTGGGCGCATGTAGACAGACAATTGACAGGTTGGCTCATTTCATGTGAAAGCGAAGCTTACACGTTTGATTATCAACTGCTTAAAAGTTCAACTTCAGACCTTTTTACCTGCGACCATGAGAAATTCAACTCCAAATTGACGAGGTCGTATCCACTGTTTAGCCTTGGGATACATTAAGGCCATCGAGTATCTTGGAGAGCCACGAATTCAAGCCGATACTCTTTTCGTTTTACGGATGGATCCAATCAGACGACAAGCTCTGGATACTGTGGTGGTATTCTATGGGTGTTATATTTCGTTCGAAACACTGAGTCACAAAACATTAAACGCTTAAGCAAAGTTGGATACGCTTAGGCAAAGTTGGATACGCTTAAGCAAAGTTAACTTAACAAGTTTCAAAATATTGTATTAATATTCCTGAACATCTTCTTCATGTTAATGGAGAATAAATAGTTTCAAATGAATTTTACTTAGATGGAGAGAAACATAGTTTAGTATCCACTATTTCTTCAACATATAATGATGGATTAAGAATCTTCGTTTGAGGTTATGGCAACCATAATGCTACAGCTAATTTCTGGTGTATTGAAGGAGAAGTGCTTTTCAAATTAAATCCAAAACGAATAATAATCATTGTATCGTCTGCATATACCGCCCAGGCGCAGTGGTTAAAGCAGCGGCAGTTGGAGCGGGAGGTACCGGGTTCGAATCCGATTCGAGGCAGGATGCAAAATGGGTTTTTCACCTTCGATCGTTTGGGCGGTGCGATCGGTGGTGAAAAATAAACATAATCTGGATCCTCTGTCGTGTTTAGAATCCTTGGGCCGACCCATCTTCCATGTCAGTACTATAGGACTGACATGGAGCTATGCAATGCGCAGATGGCTCTACGGAAAGACTCGGACCTATAGCCGTATAGAGTGGTATCACAACGGATCAAATTTAATCTAAGTGTGCGATAGCAGCCACATCAACTTAACTTTTTTTTATCGTCTGCATATTGTTTTGGAGATGCTTTTGTAAATTCCAAGTCGGCTAAATTATTTGGGCCACAAATGGAAACATGAAATTTTTCTCTATTAAAATTGGAATGATTAAAAAGATTACTGCTTACTCTGAAATGGGCAGTGGTTGGAAGATGTCACGTCATTTTATATACGTTTAAATATGTCATGCGAGATTAGTGTTTTTTCCATTTGTATATTTATTTGCGATTCCAATCAACCGCATAGTTATTAAAACCTTAAGTATATAACAAGCTTCCAAATTAATTTGGAAAATCTTATTATATGTATAGTATAAACATATGTATGCTAAAACCTATGATTTTTTCGGTTAATTTGACCGGTCCTGAGTCCTCATCAATTCAAAGCCGATAAAACAATATTTTCGATGTTTTTTGTTTTGATTCAATAAAGTTAAATTATATTTTACCACATAGACAAATAAAATATAAAAGAGGATTTCCTTCGAAGGAAAATGTTTTCAATTTTTTTTTTTGGGGAAAACAATAAATGAAATAAACTAGAATGTACATCCCATCTGGCAACAAAGAATTTTTATGTCTCTACAAATAATAAATAAATTAGTTTTGCTTGATTTTGTGTTAGTGTGTACATTATGTCTATGTATGTGTTGCTGCTGCTTAATTAAGAAAGAAAAATTATTCGTCTATAATTTACCCGGAACAAAATTATACAAGGAACGGTTTTTTCGACATACTTGTTGTGTTCGTGTATAGTTGCGGCGGGTGGAAAATTTATTAATATTTTCTTTTGTTTGTACATATATTTTACATACAGTACATAAAAAAATTCATTTTATAATTTATTGAAAGTCATATTTTATGTTTAAAATGGTTGGAAATTTAACTAGAATATATTGTTCATACATGAATACATGACTAAAAGTCATTGTTTGCTTCCTACGTTCCCATATGGCTTTTATGTTAGAATATTCCGAAACTCTACCTACCTAGTCTCAAGTAGAAACTAGGAGTATAAAGAAATTATGTTAAAGGTAAACGACCTGATTTACACTAAATAAATATAATATAATACCTGAATAACAATAAAATTAATTAAATTTAATGATTTTATAATATTTAAATCGTTCCCTGTACAAACTATATTCAACAAAAGAATTATTTTTTAAAAATGTATTTCAAAGATACATGCGAATATAACAAAGCCACAAGAACACTAAACCCAACAATAATTTGTTTAATTGTTGTTAAGCTTTTATGTTTGATGATCATGTCGTTTTATATACAGGGTGTCCCCGATTGGGATGCTGATCCGTTACGGGCTGATTCCTTGGTTTATTTCATGAAAAAAATCGTATGGCAGGGGGGGGTCAATTTTTGATATTCTTTGAGATACAGCGCGTTTAAAAAATTTGGTTCGGAAAAAAAGTACAAGCGGATATTAAGCTGTAACTTACAAAATTTTTATCGGACAGCAACTAACAAAGTCTCATTTGACGGACAACTAAATAGGCTATATTTAAGTTCTCATTGGCTATCTCGCATCTGTATCCATTTAAGAGCTATGGCGTTTTAAAGTTAAACAAATAAAAAAAAAAAGATTTTTTTTTCATAAATTTGAGTTTGTCTCAAAAAAATGCCCTAATAAATTTTTTTTTTTTACTTAATTTTAATCCGCTATGATCTCCTCTACAATCCCTCAATACATTATTTGTACCCACGTGCTATAGTTTGTTACTTATGAGACGAAGAATGAAAACACGACACACAAATATTTTCTGTTAAAAGATAATTTTACTAACGAAAAAAAATTGTTACAATTTTTACACTACCATTATCTTTTAACAGAAAATATTTGTGGGTAGTGTTTTCATTCTTCGTCTCATAAGTAAAAAACTATAACACGTGGGTACAAATAATGTATTGGAGGATTGTAGAGGAGATCATAGCGGATTAAAATTAAGTAAAAAAAAAAAAATTTATTAGGGCATTTTTTTGAGAAAAACTCAAATTTATGAAAAAAAAAATCATTTTTTTTTTATTTTTTTAACTTTAAAACGCCATAGCTCTTAAATGGATACAGATGCGAGATAGCCAATGATAGCAAATATAGCCTATTTAGTTGTCCGTCAAATGAGACTTTGTTAGTTGCTGTCCGATAAAAATTTTGTAAGTTACAGCTTAATATCCGCTTGTACTTTTTGTCCGAACCAAATTTTTTAAACGCGCTGTATCTCAAAGAATATCAAAAATTGACCCCCCCTGCCATACGATTTTTTTCATGAAATGAACCAAGGAATCAGCCCGTAACGGATCAGCATCCCAATCGGGGACACCCTGTATATGTACATACTCAACTACTCGTACAACACTATAACTACACAGTTTTAAATGTGAAATTAAATTTTAAATAATTTTTTTATTGTTATTCTGTGTTATAGTGTCTTTTGTATTATAGCAACCTCTATACGTTTACGTACATTACCATATTACATGTAGGATTGTTTTATGTGGTTTTGGAATTTAATGTTTGTTGTTTGGCTTTGTAATTAATTTATCACAAAGCTTATTTGTTGTGCTTAGTGGTTAGTTTGATGATCGTATGGTTGTGGCTTATTACGACACCTTATTAATGTTATAAATAGACATATAATTATTACTCCTTCTTTTCATAAGCAAAACTAGGAAAACCAAAAATGATAGCAGAGGCATATAACTGAACCAACGGATAGGTGAAAATGAAGCAATTTACCGAGTAAAGTTATACAAACCCAGCAAACCAACATTTACAAGGACAGGAAGTTATATTGATCTGGCAATAACAGACAAAAGATTAGCAATATTAACAAATAACGACAATGAGATATCAACACTGCCATACGACAGCGACCATAAAGCTATAGTAGTCAACGTATTGATTTCTGGATGGGTAACTGATTCAACAAAAGATTATTAAAGAAACTATAACTTTACAATTATGCACTGGGGACAGTGGCAAAAGCAGTGAACAAACCGGTATAAACATCATCTACGAAGAACCGGAAACATATATTATTCCATCTGATAGGAATATAGAAGATCGGGAGATATAAAGATACATAAACACTGTTACTGAGATAAAACAAAACCACGAAAGGTCAGAATAACAAATATTATGAATTTTTACAAATAAACCAATTGAAAGTGTATACCTACACAAGAGAAAAACAATAATTTCATATAAAACAGCAAAACGAAATGGCAGTATCAATAGTCAACAGACGATAACATTCAAAGCAATAGTTAAATGAATAAATGAGTTAATTGCTCAAAATATCAAAAAAGAAGTAAACCAGCAACTGAAAAATAAAATGGAAGCCATTAAACCCAATTCGAAGATGTTTGCGAAATTAAAAAAATAGGTAAAGAACAATTCAAGAGCTCAAATTACCACCTCAAAGTAGAAATGAAATAATAAAACTAGCGGTATTAGATTGGAACTGTCTACCGAAACAAAACCAAGTATATCTTAGTCATAATAAAAACTATAACATAAAAATACTAGGACAATACATAGAAAACAACATACTTTATAGCAGCAATCCGGTTCACGAAGGCAAATGAGCTTACACAGCCTAATGGAGGCAATTATTTCATATACAAAAAAGAACTTAAACATATATTAAGTTGCATGAATGACAAAAAATCATATGGATTGGTTGGACTACCTATTTTAGCACTAAAACACCTCCCACACGAATTAGTGGACTAGTTTTTTTGAGAAAAACTCAAATTTATGAAAAAAAAAATCATTTTTTTTTTATTTTTTTAACTTTAAAACGCCATAGCTCTTAAATGGATACAGATGCGAGATAGCCAATGATAGCAAATATAGCCTATTTAGTTGTCCGTCAAATGAGACTTTGTTAGTTGCTGTCCGATAAAAATTTTGTAAGTTACAGCTTAATATCCGCTTGTACTTTTTTTCCGAACCAAATTTTTTAAACGCGCTGTATCTCAAAGAATATCAAAAATTGACCCCCCCTGCCATACGATTTTTTTCATGAAATGAACCAAGGAATCAGCCCGTAACGGATCAGCATCCCAATCGGGGACACCCTGTATATGTACATACTCAACTACTCGTACAACACTATAACTACACAGTTTTAAATGTGAAATTAAATTTTAAATAATTTTTTTATTGTTATTCTGTGTTATAGTGTCTTTTGTATTATAGCAACCTCTATACGTTTACGTACATTACCATATTACATGTAGGATTGTTTTATGTGGTTTTGGAATTTAATGTTTGTTGTTTGGCTTTGTAATTAATTTATCACAAAGCTTATTTGTTGTGCTTAGTGGTTAGTTTGATGATCGTATGGTTGTGGCTTATTACGACACCTTATTAATGTTATAAATAGACATATAATTATTACTCCTTCTTTTCATAAGCAAAACTAGGAAAACCAAAAATGATAGTAGAGGCATATAACTGAACCAACGGATAGGTGAAAATGAAGCAATTTACCGAGTAAAGTTATACAAACCCAGCAAACCAACATTTACAAGGACAGGAAGTTATATTGATCTGGCAATAACAGACAAAAGATTAGCAATATTAACAAATAACGACAATGAGATATCAACACTGCCATACGACAGCGACCATAAAGCTATAGTAGTCAACGTATTGATTTCTGGATGGGTAACTGATTCAACAAAAGATTATTAAAGAAACTATAACTTTACAATTATGCACTGGGGACAGTGGCAAAAGCAGTGAACAAACCGGTATAAACATCATCTACGAAGAACCGGAAACATATATTATTCCATCTGATAGGAATATAGAAGATCGGGAGATATAAAGATACATAAACACTGTTACTGAGATAAAACAAAACCACGAAAGGTCAGAATAACAAATATTATGAATTTTTACAAATAAACCAATTGAAAGTGTATACCTACACAAGAGAAAAACAATAATTTCATATAAAACAGCAAAACGAAATGGCAGTATCAATAGTCAACAGACGATAACATTCAAAGCAATAGTTAAATGAATAAATGAGTTAATTGCTCAAAATATCAAAAAAGAAGTAAACCAGCAACTGAAAAATAAAATGGAAGCCATTAAACCCAATTCGAAGATGTTTGCGAAATTAAAAAAATAGGTAAAGAACAATTCAAGAGCTCAAATTACCACCTCAAAGTAGAAATGAAATAATAAAACTAGCGGTATTAGATTGGAACTGTCTACCGAAACAAAACCAAGTATATCTTAGTCATAATAAAAACTATAACATAAAAATACTAGGACAATACATAGAAAACAACATACTTTATAGCAGCAATCCGGTTCACGAAGGCAAATGAGCTTACACAGCCTAATGGAGGCAATTATTTCATATACAAAAAAGAACTTAAACATATATTAAGTTGCATGAATGACAAAAAATCATATGGATTGGTTGGACTACCTATTTTAGCACTAAAACACCTCCCACACGAATTAGTGGACGAATGATGCACATTTATAACAATCTGTTGAACAACAAATCGTTTCCCTAGTGTTGGAAAACGACAAAAATATACCCAATAAGGAAAAAAACAAAGAGCCAACAAAACCAGAAAGTTACCGACCCATTAGCTTACTAAGTAACTTTAGTAAAGTTTATGAAATAATCATTGCCAACAAAATAACAGAACACAATTCAGAGCACAACCTCATATCAGATAACCAATCCGGATTTAGACAGGAACACTCGACGATACACGCTATTACAAAGCTGATAAAAGACGTATGTCACAAACTTAATGGTAACATATATGTACTGGTGCCGTATTGATCGACATGGAAAAAGCGTTCGAGTCGGTATGGTTAGACAAGACTTAATTCTAATCCTACATGAGATGCTATATGATCGAAATTTTAAAGTAAAAAATGGTACAGATGTCGCTAATCAGGTAGTCAATATACATAATGAGTTACAACAAGGCTCGATAACAGCTCTTGTTTTATTCGACTAATACACTGAGACTTAATTCAAAATTAAACTTCGGAAAAATTCAAAGTATTGCATATGCGGACGATATTGTTCTATATAGCTCAAGCACTAGAATAAAGAATATCGAAGATGATCTGCAAGCTGCCGTTAACTTCACACATGTCGAATAAAACTTAACGAAAAGAAATGCGAAACCATACTTTTTAGAAAACCGCTAGCATGACATCAAACAAAATTGAAAGAAATTCAAAATCAGTCTAAACAATGAACATGTACCAAATAAATCAATCACAAAATACTTGGGAGTACACCTCGATAAGTTCTACTATCTCTACGAACACGTAAAACTGCAACTAGTTAAAGCAAAAATATCTTTCATCGCGTACAAACGGATATTCAGAACGAAATACATTCAGAACAATGACCAATTATGACATATGCATGCCCTGTATGGTTTAACCTAAATCCCAATTGTATGGAATAAATAAGGATATTCGAAAGAAAATGTATACGCCTATGTTAATAGAAATGTTCATTATACATTAACCACGACCTAATAAATGAACCATAAAAAAGAACCAAAGAAAACTAAAATTAGGTACCTAGCTAGGTACTGTAACATTCGTTAGAGAGCGCTTATTTATTGTAGTTTGTCATTTATGTATGCTAAGTATACCGTTGGAATTGTTAATACAGGGTAGTTTTTGTATGCCGAAATGATTTATAAATGTTTATTCGGATTCGAAATTTTTATTTGAATTCGAAATATGTTACGTATGGCAATACTTATGTATGGCATGTTTCTCTTGAGTTCAATTTCAAACGGATTGAATGTATTTTATAAAGTGTAGTAAATTACCTAAATTAAAATTAGGTAAGAGCAAGAGGTAGGAAGATTTTTTTTAATTGTTGAAGTGAAAATGACATTTGTTTTTAATTATTCGCGATAATTTGTTTTTAATTGTAAAATGGAGATGGTCAGACATCCAAAGTTGGAGAATAACAAATAAAACTAAAAAGAGAAATCGCCGAGCAAAGTGGCCGTGTTTAGAAAACATATTAAAGGCTTGGGTTTTGTTGTTAATTTGAGGCTAACCTACAAGGGATCACCAAAATGGGTTTATAATTTTATGAAACGGAACAACTTGGTACGACGGGCTGTTACATCTGTGGGACAACATTTACCAGCAACTGGGGAAGAAAAAGGTTGCCGAATTTAAAAAGTACGTTGCACAAAATGTTTGGGAATAGAATTGAAACATATTGGAAATATGAACTAAGTTCCTGTTAGCTTCGAAGTACCCAGCAAATTCACAATATCAGAACGTGGTACCTCCGATATAAAAATTAACACGACGGGTCACGAAAAATGTCATTTTACGGTTGCACTGGCAATAATGACGGATGGTAAAAAATTACCGCTATATATTATTTTTAAAAGAAAAACGGCTCCAAAAGGGAACTTTGCGGGCGGAGTAATTGTGTCCGCCAACGAAAAAGGTTGGATATCCTCGAGCGAAATGGAACTTTGGATTTCGAAAGTTTGGATCAAACGGTCAAGTTCTTTTTTTAATAGAAAATCGCCCCTTATTCTAGATGAAGCACCCGGCGCTGCATCTAGAATAAGGAGACAAGACAGAAATTGTCAAAACAAAATTAAATAAAATGAAAACTGTTGTATCACTGATTCCAGGAGGCTTTACTTCTAAACTACTCGACATTGCAGTCAACAAATCTTTTAAATCTAAATTAAAGATTTTGTTGGAAACGTAGATGATTGATGGATATAAGTCCTATACAAAAAAAGGGGCATTTAAAATGTTCTCTTATGAAAAAATTGTTAGCTAGATATTTGTAGCCTAGAGCAATGTTACAGTAAATACCATTTAAAATGCTTTTAGGAAAACTGGAATAAACTTAAATGACGAGCTTAGTAACTTTGACTGAAGTGATTCAAATGAGTCAAGCGATGACGCATCTCACGGGGTTTGTACCGGTGATGCAGAAGAAGAAATTCAATCATAGCTATTTGACATCCTTAGCGAAGGGTTCAGAGGATTTGACGGAGATTGTATTGTCTATGCTGAAGAAAAAATCTAACCACAACATAGGCGAGGCGTGAACTTCAAAGTAGAGGAAGCAGAATATTTGTGTTAGTAAAATTGAATATTAATTATCTTGGGATTTCGAATAAAAAGTCAAATTATCAGACTTAAAATTTGAAAACTAGAAAAATTTAGTCAAGCCTGATTTGGTTTTTAAGATTTATATAAAATTAAATTCAATTCGGCGATACTTTGTTTTTAATTCATTACAAATTAATGTAAAGTACGTTCATCTCAAATAGTACTGCTTAAATAAGTTGTAATTCTACATAAAGCTGAAAAGCTTCTTTTGGATGATACTCTGGTGGACGGAATCGTTAAGAATAGTCAACGTTAGGTTGAATCTTCATTAAATGTACTTATTTAGTCGTTGCCTTTAAGAAAGTCTAACATCTCTAAAATTGATTTGTCCAAAAAGTTCTCATCGCTATACAAAACCATTAATTTACTTCTCAATTTTGGAAAATCGAACCGTTTGCCATACAAAATTAAATTTAAAATATCGTTAAAATGTCCAAAATCCGCAACTTAAATTAAAGATTTGACCATCTCAATCGAGGGAATTGTTCAAAATTTCTTGAAGCAGTTCAGTTATTTGTTGCTTTTACTAAAAAACAAAACTGAGAAGTCGGGCATTTTACTGCCAACTATAGTAGAAGCAAAAGCTGAAATTCATTTTTTGATAATAAAATCCAAAAGCACCCAAAAGTTTCGATAACATTTAAAAAAAAACTGTTGATCTCAGACAGAGCTGCAAAAAACGATTTGTATTTTCATATTTCATGAATATTGCGATAAAACCAAATTAAACCTATGAGCGTAACAATGATTTGTAATAAATTTGTCTAACTCGAACTTGTAAGTTAATTTCATAATAATAACTTATTATATTCACACCTTTATTACCTAAATAATTCAATAACCCGATCACTTGTCGCTCCACGAGAACATGAGAAGATCATATGTGCAAAATTGAAAACAAATCATTTATTTCAATTTTCCTTAATAAGCTGTTTATTTGCAGCGTATTCTGAGAGTAACAAGTGAGAGTAGAAACAAATCTATGGATAGATAAAACACATACACATCGATAATTATTTTTGGTAATAAGCGAAATAAGGTGAAGCTAAACTAAAAGCAGCTTCCACCAGAGAGAATATTTTTTTATTCTGTTGTGTTGGATATTCGTAGATATGAGAGATATTTGTACATATTGTTTTTAATATGGTTCTATGTATGCACTATGAAATATGAAGGTGGATGATGTGTATAAATTAATATGAGAATATACAAAGTAGGAAAGAAATATACAAAATATTTTTAAAGTTGGTTTCATTACACGAGATATCTATATGTGCAGACCTGTAAGACATAAAAGTGTATATCGTCTGAAAAAAAATTTAATCGAAATAAATAAAATTAGGAATTTTATTTAAACAATAGAGATTTTTGAAAGGGATGCAGTGCTTCCCTAGCTTCTATGGACGCTTCGCCCCTGAACCACAACTATTTGACATCCCTAGCGAGGGGTTAAAAGGATTTGATGAAGATAATAAATCAGTTTTTACTAAATAGATACCTACTCTATATGAAGTTTTGTTTTGACCTACCTATGTATTTGGATGAATTTTAATTTAAGTACTAATGAATACTAAAAATAAGTTGGGATGTATTTATTATTTAAATAAAAATTGATTATTAACTTCATACTTAAATATTGTTTTGTTCAATTCAGTTTCTATAATAAGTAGCATCATATGATAAGCCTCCTTTATTAAGCCCATTTTGGTCGAAAAAAAATTTTTTTTTCTTACAAGTCTCCGCTAGTAGCGGATAAACATGGTATGTCAACACATCCAACGATCAACCAACCATACTAAAAATACTTTAATCTATGGTCCGTACTACACCAATCACCAACTCCTAATAAATATTTAGGATCGCCCGGGTAAAATTCCAGGTCCTGAATCTTTTATAATTTTAGGCAAATTAATTATATACAGAATGAACATCAAATACCCACAATATATCATAAAAGCATCAATATATCATATACATCATACATATATCGTACATTTACAAATTGAAATACATCATACCTATAAGGTTTGATACAAGTTTTAACCTAGAAACACCTGAAAAGCACAAAAGACAACTTGAAAAATACTGGTAGCTTAACACATCATTAACATAAATATGTACATACAAAATACCACAATTATTCTTAAGTAGTTCAATTTAATTTTCAAACAAACATAATCGGTCGTTTAAATCAAGCAAATTAAGGCCAACATCAAAACAAAAATAGAAACATAATTTAAGTGAACATAAATCAAACAAAACAAAAACATCACTAAAACAAAACAAATATTTAGCCTGAGAATCCAACAATGAAATAGACGTTTCAATTAAAACACAACGGATCTTGGTTTTCTTCTATATTATCTTTGATTATTATAAAAACTTTTGTACAGTATTAATGCTTGAAATAAAGAAACAGTAAACATAAAAAAAATACAATCATTACAGTTGTTTAGTTGCACAAGAAACAGCATGGCTACTACCAAAACCCAAGAAAAGGAAGTGATCATCAGAAATTCAGAAAAACGTAATCAAGCAGGTACAAAACGGAAAACCATCCAAAAACGAAAATTCAGCCCGAAAAAAAGAAAACACCAGGAAAACATATCACTTTTCTAAAAAGTAAAGAACCTAAAAAAGTTTTACTAAAATAAAATAAATAAACAGAATAAATTCATCACAAACAATAAAACAATACTTATCTAAATACTTTATAAAACAGCTGATTGAATACAAATGTGAAACACAAAATCATCGATTGACAGCGATTGTATTTATATCTTTATAACTTATTATTATTTTGATCATTTGACATAATTATTATATAAGATTCTCAAATTTTTATAATTAAAATTTATGTAAACTTGTAATCTATTTGATGGCACTGTTAAGCTTTATTCCGAAAAAATCGATTTATAGTATATAATCTAATTATAGTATGTTAACCAATTGTAAATTTTATAAAGAAAGTATATCTCATTCTTAACTGCGATTTTGGAAGAATACAAACAAACAGCGAATATTTTTTATTTTGAACCTGGAACTAATTGGATACGAGAAACCCCTACAAAATTATTTGATCTCAACTTTGTGTTTGGACAAGGAAATCAGTCAGCGATATTTATTGAATCTGCACAATCACCTGGACACGAGAAACTGCCCACATCATAATAATAATGGACAACGAGCTCAAACAAGATTACAACCGAGTCTATTGGCGTACACAGTTACAGAGCTTTCGTTCTGTACCAAGTATGTCGTAATTGGTAACTCTTTGAATTTTTGGTCGGTACCAACGATTAAAATCTAATCATAGTATCAAAACTCCTAACTGGTTGCTTAAACATTATCTCGCTGAATGAAAATAATGTAAATATGTTGAAGATAGTAATTCTCTTAATAACCCCTTAGTGTTGACTATCGATATATTGTAACCGGCTTATTTTTTTTATCGAAAAACACGATTTGTTAAACCACCAGAAAATGAGTTTTTATGTGAAATTCGAAATTACTACATTGGATGATCGAGAAAGCTTATCACGATTGATTACGTGATCGAAATGCCAATCTCGATTATCGATTGATATCGAATCTCTTATAATGTCATGGAAAATTCCACGTAAATTTAGCAGTAACATTTTTTCTTCCCGGGTGTAAATACGGTGAACTCAGAAGAAAGACTCTTCTATCTATGGTTGGTCCCTAATTTTGAGGATGAGTTAGAGTAACCGTCTTGGTAAAATAGAGGTAGTCACCATCCTTCCCAGCGGTTAAAACTGATCATATATACTCTTCACTCCTCCACGCCCATAACCCTGATGCTAAGCCAGCAACGACCGCGAAGAGTCCCTGTATGATCCAAAAATATCTTGGCATCACGTATAGTTTGGAGAAAAAACATTTTAGTATCTATTTAAATTTTCACCCCTTTTTTCGATTCATTTTTTTTCTTTTAACTCTCAAATTATATTTTCTTAAAGATTGTTATCTTATTTAGAATTTTAAATCCGACTCTCCAAACCATACGGTTGCTACAAAAGGTAACCAAAATCCTTCTCCGGTAGTACTAAACAATGTGACAAATTACTCCGTGATTAACAAGTCATTACAGGACAACATCATCAATTTTTAACAACCAAATTGATGAACAACAATCAACTGAAAATAAATGTAGATTTCGAGATAGATTATAGAAATCTAACAGAATATTTAAACGGTTCGCAATCTAAAATCCTTGATGTCGTCAACAAAATTAAAAAGACTAAGAAACGAGATGAAGAACTAAAAATTTCTCTTCTGTTATCCATTCTGACCTTCAATAATAAAGAAGATGTGCAAAAAATTTATTAAATAACACATATGTGCCATATACAGTGCGTTTCAATAGATTACAGCCACCTAATTCTGAGAAGCAAAAGTCAATTTCCAGCATTAAAAAATTTTAAAATAGAGAAAAAAGAGTATTTATAACTGAATACAATAGCAAAAAGAAATATAATACTGAATACCATATGGTCAGAAATTCAAGACTTTATTTCGGTTCATTTGATTACCGCCACTTGAAAAATTACATGAAATAATATCATTTTGTGTGATTTCTTACAAATACTTTTTATTTTTTTTTTAAATACAATATTAAAATATAATTTCTAATACATATTTATTGGAACTTCCATTATGCTGAATAACTTCAAAAATACGATCCTTAAGTGAGTTATACAATGACTTCAAATAATTAAGTGAAATTTCTGCCCAGGCCGCTTTAATCCCTAGAATTAGCTCTTATTTAGTATCATACTGTTTCCCTCCTTCGTATACTTTACGTGTGAGCCAGCCCCAAACATTTTCTATTATGTTTAGGTCCGGCGAGTGTGGTGGTGGGGCAACAGCTGAACTTTTTGGCTTGTGATGTGGACTTTGAAACACCAAATCGATTGTGCCATAATAAGATATTGAACCCCAGACCATTATGCCCCCTTCTCTACTATGATGGCGATTCAAAAACTCTTTCCTAAAGTCCTGAAAATAGTAATAATACCCATCTGGTCCATCCAAGTTGAATTTTTTTTTCATCAGAAAATACGACTTTTCGTCAGTCATCAACATTTTGGCCTTGCATCATATTCCAAGTCATGTGTTCCTTTGCAAATTCTAATCGTTTCTACTTTCGTTCATCATTCAGTGGTGGTTTTTCCTTTAACTTCAGCCGCTTTAGATGTTTTGCACTTAAAATAGCACGGCAGACAGTCGATTTATAAGCATTAACACCAGCTTGAAAAGCCATTTTTGTTGTAGAAAGTGCCGAATTTGAGGCTAATCTAACAATTTTTCGTTTAGCCTGAGGTGTAAATGCCATTGAAACTCTTCCTTTATAATAACCTCCATAAGATTTTGTATCCTTCAAATAATTTAGAATGGCTTCATGACATCGTCCGATCCTACGATCTATAGCACGGCCTGAAAGCCTTTCCTGATGATAGACATTTATTTTGACCCTTTCTGATAAAGTTAAACACTTTTTCTTACCTATTGATTAAAAACTGAATAATAATAATACTAATATTTAACTTCACTTTCAAGTTTTTTAAAAAACAACGACAATTTGGTGGCGATAATCAAATGAACTGAAATAAGAGGTGGTATATCATATGTTAAAGTGGATGTGACAGGAAAGGTTAGTTTTAAACCCGTAATGAACCCTACACATTCGATAAGTTTATTTTAAATGATGCAGAATGTTATTTATGCAATAAGCTACCTTACTGAAAGGTTACAAAGATTGGAGCAGGACAATTCTGCTATATTATTCTAATAATTTCTTTCATAATCGAAAACCTGAGAATTCAGATATGGACTCTGATCTAGGCAAATGGTTCAGGAGCAAGAAGAAGAGATAGAAATCTTCACTGATATCATTCAGATAACCGCGTGGAATATTACTTAAGGAACAGCATCCAAAACTATTGGTGAAAGTTATCCGAAAGAAATTCGGAACCTGATCTTTACAAAAAGGAAAGCTAAAAGAATAGGCAACAAACAAAGAGTTCATCTGACAAGAAGATTTAAAATAACAAATCACAATTGCTTAAGCTAGAAATTCAGAAGCTAAATGAAAAGTAAATTTCTTTGTATCTTGGAAAATTGTATCTTGGATGAAAATACGAACTACTCACAACCGAAGGAAAAAAGAATAAAATAACCAATTACGAAGATCGCTTCTATTTAACAAAGAAATGGTTCGTTGGCTATAGGGATGACAAATCAAAAGCTCAAGAATCTGGCTGATATTTTTAAATTGAATGAGACCGAATCGGATATGATAGTCGAAAATGGAAGCTACGAGTATGGGGAGAGAATGCCTCTTATAACCCAAAAAGAAGTTAATAGGGAAATAAAATTCAAGGATAAGACCTTTTAACGGGAGTAACTACGAAAGAAACTATTGTTAAAATAACTGATTTGCCTAACGCTGTTATTAGATTAAGACATGTTCCTTCTGTCTGAAAATTTGCGGAAGTTATTATGTTACCGAAACCAGGTAAACTGCCCAAAGAAACTAATTCGTAACGTCCGATATCCTTGCTTTCTATCATTTCAAAACTAATAAAAAGACTACTCCTGAGAAGAATAAAACCAATTCTAGAATGTAGAGTTTTAATACCGCATCACCAATTTGGATTCAGATGCAAACATTCAACAATTGATCAGTTTCACAGAACTACAGATGTTATAGAAAAGGCAGGCGTTAAAAATAAACAAATTGGTTCAACTTTATTTCTGAATGTGGAAACCGCTATCAATAAGGTATGGCGCGAGACCGTATGTTGATTTTTTGAGATCATATTTATCTGAAAGGCTTTTTAGAGTAAGACAACAAGATGAGTATTCTGTACTGAGAGAGGTAAGGGCGAAAGTCCAACAAGTCAACGTTCTGGCCCCAGTTCTATACCTACTGTCTACTATATGCAAGTGACATACCACACTTCGCTATACCAGCAACAGGGCTAACTGTAGGAGAGGCGAATCGGAAAATCACGTAATGGAAAATCAAACTTAATGAATTAAAATCTGCCCATGTCAAACTTTACGAACAAACCTTTGGATAATCCGCAGCCAATCAACTCAAACAATGTGATGGTGCCATACAAGAACTGCGCTAAATACTTGGATATGACACTGGATGTTAAGCTTAAATAGAAAGAGCATGGGAAAAAGAAAAACCAAATCCACCCTTTAAGATTCGAAATAGTAATTTGCATCGTGATTTGGGAATTCGGGATTTAAAACACGAAATAAATAAAATGCAACGAAGCATGAATCAAGGCTAATGGAACATTTCAATGCGGAATCCACTAATCCACTCGACTGCTGATTAATGAATATTTGGTAAGGAGACTATGAAAAACCAAACCCTTCGAGCTCGTTTGAAAGTCAGTAGATACCTACCAAAAGACAAGGACTGCAACATCGCTGGATCAACGGTGACTACATATAATAGTTTTGTTTTTGGTGCTTCTAAAAATATAGTAAATTTGGATATTTACTTGAATAAGAACGACCAGAATTAATTGCAAAAGTCCTCGATAGCCTATTCTCAACTTTGACACAGTATTGTGACTGATGTACGGTCATTTGACACACATGGTATTTGTTTGGTGTTCTCAATATTCAAGCGCATACCATAACCTTTCTCGATTGATCGTGCCATAGGCTTGCTTGAAATCTAGAAACACCTGGTGTACATCGCGAGATGTTTCATAGTACTTGGAAAGAATCATCCGCATTGAGGGCATTCAAATACAGCTTTTGATAAATGTGGAACATTAAGTAGGACCGAAAAATTTCTAAAGTCATCTCCACTGTCAATGTATTATATCCTTGGGACACATGGTCTCCACTTTAAGCCAATTGATTACTTAAAGAGCTATGAGTTCCAGCCGACACTCTTTTATACATGTGATAAGGCCGTCGAACGTGCTATGTTTTCTAAGTGACTGCACGTTCCACGTGCCGATCCTCAATCTCGTGACCGGGTACTTATTCGGGGTTCATTGTTATTTTAGCGGTTTCCGATTTTTTTGTTGTTGTTGACATTTTTAATTTTTGATTTTTTTTACGGATGCGGGTCTTCAGCCCACAAGCTCTGAATACTATGGTGGTATTCTATGGGTCTAATTTTTCGTTCGAAATATTTTCGAAACATGGATGCCCCCAGCCACAGGCTTCCATATATAAGTTGTCTTATGTTTACTATACTTCTCGTGGGGAACCGCTTTTTAAAAATCACAGAAAAATATGTTTTTCGAACAACAACCTTATACATTTAATGATATGAAATACCACCAACACCTACTCACAAGTTTGATGCTACCGAGTTTGTGTTACTTATACAATTTTTATGCCTCCTTAAATTTTGCTAAGTATTTATGTATTTTATGTATATATTTCCACATCTTTAATTTAGTACAGTATACGCGGTTTGTTAACGTTCAATATTCGCTCGAAATCACTATAATAAAGAGCGAAATAGACTACAGATTTATTAAGTTGAACATAAGTATAAGATTTAATTTTTACATTGAATAATTTATTACAATAGACATGGATAAGCAATTTTTTGCGATCAATAATATAGCATAAAGTAGGAGCTTTTTCTACTATACCATACATATGGCTGTATGTATATCAAAAGCTTAGTAGAAAATTTTTATCTATCCATATACATACGAGAATATTAGATGATTTTAGACAGAAACTAACAAAAAATACCAAAGTTTATTACTTTTTATTACAAATTAACTAATCTAAAATCAAATCATGAAGTTGTAAAATAGAAACATCAAAAAATCGATTTGGTTTGGGGTAAGACACTAATAATAAACCGACGATAGATAGCAAGTTGTTTTTGGAAAATGGAAAATTTATGCAAATTTCGATATCTGAATAGTTTTTTGGCTGTCTATTTACTGCTAATGTATGTATATAACTAACGATATAGTTTGGTTGCATAACTATTAATATGATAAGAAGTATATTTTTGTTGAAATTTTAATTACAAAATTTTCGTAAACTTTTCTAAAACTTATTTAAATAAAAATTTTATAGATTTAACTTGTGATCGAAGATACTTTAATCGTATGATAAATTTCCGCAAAAATATTTAAAAGTTTTGGTAATTTTATTCATTTACACTAGACCTCAAAATTAATGCGCTACTTAAAATTTATTTAAAATTTATTAAATTTTATTTCGTTTCGACCGAAACATGCTTAAGAATTTTAAATTTGATAATTCTACCTTTTTATCAGGTATCACATAAAAAAATATTTTCACACAAAGTAAAACATTTGTCTGTCTGTTTCTATCTTTGAAATCTGGTTTTGTGGCTCAAGGCCCAACGCTTTCGCAGTTCGCTTATTTACGTCGCGTTACGCCATTACAGAGCAAAATCGAGGACGTACGGCTATAGGTCCAATTACTGAAAAAATGATTTAATGTGTTTGGTTTATCAATTTTTTACATAAAAGTTGTATTGAGTCAATGAAATTTTTAATAATTTGCCCTACATCAAATTTTTCTGACCATAATAACTTATAACCTAGTACATAATTTATTCAAAATATATTATCGTTTCTTTTAATTAACTTAACTAATATCAAATATGATATTCTACTCTTTTTATAAAAAAACTATTTGTAGATTTAGTTTGATTTGTATTGTTTAGCACTTTGGCTGCCAATGTTGAAATGAGCATACACTCTAAATGCCATCCAACCACACCAATGTTGTTCCGGACGTACATTCCAAAATCTTTTTCATACGGACAGTGTTGTTCTCAACATACATTCTATAGTATGTGTTTCTATGCAAGTTTATTAACACTGGAGTTATAAAATAGAATTTGTAATGAATGTCAAGAACACTGGCTTACAATTTATTATATAGTGAAACGGGTTAGCCTGTGCTTACGCCTGGCAGACCCGGTTTCAACAAATGCCTCTAGAAAAATCGGATCTCATGCGGCATAGATTCCCGCAGCTCAGATCGGTAGAGGAAGCGGTCGGGGTTTTCGAGATCCATCACTAGAGACCTAGAGAACCGCAATTGTGGAGGGGGGATCAGAGGCTAGATGTGTGAGACATCTGCCTGAATAAGATAAGAAAATTGTGGTCCGTATACCACCATATGCTAAGGTTTGGGGTGTTATTCCCCGTAGTTAGATGGTGTGCTTAGGGCCGCACCATCTTTAAGACGAATTACCAGAGAAAAAGAAGAAAAAAAACAATTGTTAGTAAGAATTTAGGTAGTACCACGTTACCAACAGAAGGGAAAACGGAGCAGTAGTGCTCGACTGTCTTCCCGCCTCTTGCGAGACGGTTGGTAGACCCGGTACCACCGGTGCCAGAGTGTTAGTGGTTGCTTGTTATTATTCTACTTACCATATTCTCTGCTGTTTTAAAAAAAACGCCAACGCCGCTTGTATACTGACTTGTATTCCCCCAACTGACTCTCCTTGGTCCGTCAGCCTAATTGGGGACCGAGCCTCACACTCGAAGTCGTCTCCGTCACCTGTATCTCCGACTGAACACCTACTCAAATTTTGCGTAGTATTTATCCAAAATTAATTAGTTGAGCGAGAGGGAAAAAAATTGAAGAAAAATGCGGAAGTTTCTTCGCTCACCTAATTGTTGATAATTTTGGTATAAACACCGCCCATTACAGTGTTTTGATATTTTTTTGACACCAATTCAATTCCGCAATTTTAACCTACATTAGTTTTGCATTTTGTGTTATTGAATCGGTGTCACATATCTTTCGCTTATTACATAAATTCCGCAAGTTTACATAAATGAATATGTAAATAGAACATTATGCAATAATGTGCGAACATACTTTAGAATTGGTGTCGTATGCCACCACATATTTTCGTTCATTGAAACCATTACACCATGTTCTACTTAAAAAAAATGCGAACAGTGTAGCGATTCAATGAACGACATTGAATTTGTAAAAATCGTATTCCCATGGATTATACGATTAAAGGTATGGAATGGGCAACAACGGGTAGTGAGATCTGCCCGTTACAATAGCTAATATAGAATCAAAGTTCCTTAATATATGGTACAAGCCGAAATGATCGAAAATAAGCTTGAAAAATGTATACACTTTATTTACAAACACATTAATAAGTCGTGACGTCATTACAAAAAAAATCGCTCTACATTTTAAAATTATTACTAAAAATTTAGGAAAGTGCACAAAAACATTTTTTGTTTGTTTTGCTATCAATTTTGTTTACAAAATGTTAATCTTTATAGGTTATACCGGTAGACAATAATAAATTATTTATTATTATTATTCTTTTTTTTTGTTGTAGTGTTGTCCGTCACTCAGGCTGTAATGGCCCATTGTGATTTCCGCGAGTGTATGTATGTATAAAACATACATACACTCGCGGACAAAACTAACGCATATTTGTTTTTGTAATAAAAAAATCCTGCTGGTCAATTTTAATACTACTAGTGTCAAATGATAGCACATTTGTATTTTTATCAGAAACCACCTTGAATAAAGTTTACTGCAAGCCAATCAATTAAATTTTTCAAAAATGTTTAATCGAAAGTGCATTGTGTTTGAAATCCAACGCAACGATCGGCTTTTGTTCCATTGCATATCAATTATTTTTAAATGCAGTACCACTAGTTCTTGTAAATGTGTTCTGAAGGAAACACCTAATATAAAATCCATTGCAATATGACACCCGTTCAAGAGCTGGAGGCGGTTAAAGTGGTCACATTGTATCAGGAAGATTATACACAAGTACAAATCGCACGAAAATTAGTAATTAATCAGTATTCGGTTTCACGAATACTTAAGCGGTATCGTGAGACCTTAGAGTATAAAAGAGAGCCCGGACAAGGACGTAAAAGGTGCACAACCGAGCATGACGATCGATTTTTAAAAATGTATTCGTTACGAGATCGAAAGCAAACTTCGATTCAACCCAAAAATGTGTTACTTAGTGCGCGTCAAGTGAATATTAGTGCGGGACATTATAAAACACAGTCTTAGAGCTAGAAATCCTGCACCAGATTCGACAGCAGAGTTGAGAGTTGCAGCGCAAGTAGATTTGAATCTCATTCAGCAAGAAATCATACGAAGCATTCTACTTAGTATGCCCAGAAGGATGGAAGCTGTAATAAAGGCACAAGGGGGAGGGGGAATACTCATTATTAAATTAATCAAATTAAATTGTAATAAAGCTAGTTTTAATGTTTATAAAAAATAAAAAAATAATCTATGGCTTAGGGGCCGTAAACGGCCCTTGCCGCGTCTCAACTGAGACCTTACGAACCAGTGTTAACAAATGGTGCACATTGTAGGTGGTCAGCCCAACGAATGTTTTTACACACAAACGCGTTTTTTTATGTCATCCGGTTGCATGTTAATTTGGTCAACGGCGGGAATCGAACTCGAGACCGCGGCGCGATGAGAAACTCTCTTAACCATTAAGCTACATCCGGCGACTGTTTATAAACCGATTTTAAAAATTTTTTAAAAACATAGTTCGACACATTTTAACATTTTGCAATGAAAAATAGCCGCTATAATTCCATAACGCATTTTTGAGAAAATTATAAATTTGGGATCATTTGATACCAGTTCCACTGAAATTGTCCAGCGTGATTTTTTTTTATTACAAAAAAAAATATGCGTTAATTTTGTCCAGGAGTGTATAGGGGCATAATTTATATGACTACTATCAAAGATTATTATATACTAAAAAGATAGTTCAATCAGAGTAACATTTTAAAATACAAAAATTATTATTCTGGGTTCCGCTATGTAGTTCATGGGTTCCCCTGTTCTATAGTAAAACAAAACCAAACAAAATCGTTCATATTGTAAATTTTTGTTTTGGTTCTTAATCTAAAATAATCTTTATTGCGTTCAACCGTACTTGAATGAGGAATAAAAATCGCGGTTAATGAATAATATATGCAATTGTTTTTCTAACATAATTTATGCTTAGTCTAGGCACTTTTAGACTAATTTATGTTTGAATAATGTATGGCTAGGAAAGATAACTGTTTCATAAAGGAATGAAATGTGTACAGTAAAGTATTAGTTACTCCAAAGATTGTACAAGTTACACAAAATTAAGTATTTTTGATGAATGTAAGGAATGTTTAATTCAATTTAATTGGAATGTTTTATTTAATATAGAAGCAAAACTATGATTTATAATCGATAAATAGTTCAAAATGGGGAATGGATTATTCCTTGAAAAATGAGGAATTATACATATATATAAATATGTATATATATATATATATATATATATATATATATATATATATATATATATATATATATATATATATATATATATATATATATATAGATATAAACTATAAAATATTTAATTATAATAATAATATTATGAAATTATTACAGCTGTGGTCTCCTTAGTTTTGATGCAGTCGTTAGCTCGTACCATCAACGTTTTCTTCCATTTAGCGATTTCTGCAACATTTCAGGGCGATTTGTGAAGTTTACACCAGTTTTGTAGTTGTCATTTTTGAAATCTTCAGTATCTAAATAAAACATACGCAAAATTTAATGATAATGTGTACAAATATATGAAATATATTTTACTTACTTGTCTAAAATCCGATGGTTCCACTACCCAATCACTTCATCGTTTCGTTTTGTTGTTCGTAAAACCCCCTTTTTTCGTTTAGTGTTGTAGATTTATTTTCTCTCCGAAATAGCGAGCAATGAGCACTCTAAATAGGTCGCGCACACTCCAATCAAATTGCGGGTGAAACCTTTCCATAATTTTTAACTCAGTAGAGTATTAAAGAAAAGTATGACACGAATTAAAAAGAAATTATACGTATTCTACAAATTATTCAATAAAAATTTTAACTTACAAAAAAATCAAAAGATTGTTAATGTGGTAATGTGATGCATGCTGACTCAGTAGTTTAAGGAGATAGCCGTCCGATAGTTTTTTGTTAGTATACCATTCATTTTTCTTGTAATGATTTGCTATTACTGGTATTTGACATCGAGATGTCACTCAATGTTGAATAATCGATACAACTCTACATATAAATTAAAAATATTATTGAATTATTAAATGAAAATTGAAAATTATGTATGGAATAATATTTACTTTTTTCTTCTTTCATTCGAAAAGTTTAGCCCGAAATCTATTGAGACCTTTACCTTTCCAATTATCGTGCCAAATCTTTTTTACTTTGACACTTTTTACTTCTTCTTTGCTATTACACCGACATGCTGGCCATGCTGTTCAACATGAAACTTACCGCTACTGAAGCGTTAAAACCACTCACAAAATTTTTTTTTCATTCATAATCCTAGTCATCAAGAAGTTTTGCAGTACGGCCTTTAAAGATGATTTATCGTATACTAATGCTGTAAAGCTAATTCTAACACTATTTTTAGTGGAATTTTCACTTGTATTGCCTCTTTCTCATTCATTATAGTTGATGATGACTTTGAGTCTCTGTTGGCCTCTTATACATGTCGGTTATTTCCACGGTCGGCATTTTATTTAGAGGTATGGTTTTTGAATGTAGGCACATCAATCAGCGATCTTATAAAAACCCGCTAATGTTAAGCCCCAGTAGCTTATCTACAGCACTAATTACAACATTAGTTTTTATAATTTAATATTTTAACTGAATACATGAAATTTAAAATTATTAAACTTACGTACTTCCTTCTCACGTCTTTCATTGGCCACTTCTAATGAAGAATAGAATGCTTAATATTAACTGATCTACTATTGTGTTACATCAATGAGCACTAACTATTTTATCGACAGTCAACAAACTATCAAAATAATAAAATAATTGATGGAATTGACAATGACTAAGAATAAATATATTTGTTTATATTTATTCTTAAGTTATGTTTAATATTGTCAACCACAAACATATAAGATAAGTTTTTAAATATATTATTATTATTTTATGACAAATTTTATTATAATTTATCTCTTTTAATTTAGATAAATTGATACTTTTATCATATATGACTAGAATACATTTTAATGAATCAGTTATACTTACAGAATATTGAATTATAAAAATTTTAAATATTTTTTGAAATTTTGCATAATACTTGTATTAAAAGAATGATTCATACTTAATTATATTTTGGAGTTTTTATTCCAATGCTAAGTATAATTCATGTGTAAATATTTTTCTGGGTGCATGCCAGCCTATAGTACTGACATGGAAGATGGGACCACACACGGATTCTAACCTCAACTGGGCCTCAGATGAGTTCATTCTCACCACCGATCGTACCGCCTTTGACGATAGATGGTAAAAATCCCTTTTCGTATTCTGTTCCTATCAAGATTCGAATCCGTAACCTCCCGCTCCATGCCGCAGTGTTCTAACCACTGCGCCACATGGGCGTTTAATTATTTATTATGCTCGTGAACATTTTTTGTTAGGCACAATGATGCATCATCCAATGTGTTGAACGATTTTCGAAACTTGTTGAAGTTCCTTGACCTAGAAATAATTCTGCTGTGGGAATTGTTCTTTTCGTGTTGGTTTTTCTATTGTTCCATGGAAGAATGAGATGAGTATACTCGTATCTTATTTACCTTCCATATTTCAACAAATTGTTCAGCTGACCCATTTGATATAAGTCGTTGACGTTAGTGCACTCGCAAACGTCGGAAAACATTGAATAGTAATACCAGATACTATTTTCACTAAGAGTTCTCGAAAATGTGCATGGTACTCAGTAGTTGTGATCAACTTATCAATTAGCCAATAGCTGTGATGTAGTTATTATCAATTTTTAACTAGTATTACTCCAAGAGTGATTATTTTAGTTATAAAAATGTGTTTTGTGCAACTGACTTACATACTACCCGGTCTACGGCAACTTGTACTAACTCACATGGCACCCTGTCATCTCAAATTCAACCTATATTTTAATAAAGTTGGAACATAAGCAAAAACACCGCAACAAGAGACAATAGACATAACTTCCGGCCAAGCATACATTGTAACCAACCAAACAACAAACATACATTGTAGGCAAAATAGAAGATGTCACATAACACCGTGATCACCAAGCAATCAACGTGACCATCAATTTCGCAACACAAGCAAATAATACATGTGGAACTATATAAACGTATTATCATCAACAATCTAGTTGATTCAAATATTATATTTCTTGCTAACAACACCTGTTAGTCTTACCATAAAATAAAATATATTGTTGTAATTTCTGTTAAATAAAAATTCTTAATTGTAAAAACAACTCTGGAGAAAATCCAGAGTTATAAAAAATAAAGTCTTTTTGTGGAGCAGTATATAACTGGCGCAGTTGATAGCGGATTATTTTTATAATCTGTTCCTACCACAACACTGCAATAATAAAATTAAAAAAGTGAATAAAGTTAAAAAAAGTAAAGTGTTTAGTGTCTACCAATTAGTGTAGAATTTCGACGGTTTATCGGAAATAGTGCTACCACATAACTTTTAATAATTCACGAGAATTAATTCGAAAACTGTTCAAAGGCATATTGAACATAGTTAAGTGATAAAAGACTAAGTGAATATTAGTCATTTAATATTAAGTGAAATAAATAAAATAATAAAAATAATAAATTTTTTTTTTCCTGTATATCTAATTGCCCCCACCAGTGGTAAGCAATATAGAAAAATAATAAATACTTAAAAATATAAAAAGACGACCTAGCGTATGTACTAGAAAAGTGAAAACAATCAATCAATAAAAGCAAACGAGAACCGGTATAATAACAGCAGTAAAGAAGTAATGAAGGCATATCAGACATCTCTATTGGTAATTTTATGGTAAGTGAATATTGATATTGAATCCCTTATTATACCAAAAAAATTCCTTTTGCTTTTAAAGAAAAAAAAATTTAAAATTTAAAATTAAACAAACAAAAAAAAACTTGATAATTAAAGAAAGAAAACAATTATAAAAATAAAATTGACTATCAAAGAAAACAAAAATTTCACGAACTAGTGAATGTTAGGAGAATAAAATCTTATAACATGGCAGAGAATAGGAAACAATTCCGCATCCCAGATGCGATTAAGGAAATACAGCCATACTCAGGTAGTCCTAACGGACTACGACAGTTTATTCAACACGTAGACGACGTACTAAATTTACATAAACTAGACTTCGAAGACGATACTGAAGAAGTTAAAAGATTAAAACAAATAGTTATCATTAGAACAGTTAGAGCTAAAATTATAGGCAAAACGAATGACGCTTTAGAAATGTATAATGCAAACGATTCATGGAACGATATTAGAACAAATCTTATTTCTCTATACTCTGATAAAAGAAATGAGACTAGTCTAATAAGGGACTTACACTTTATTACACAAAAAGGTGATGACATAGAGGTATATTTTTCAAGAATATCCGAAATTCTCAATTCACTAAATACGTGGGCATCTTTAAATACAGATCCTAAGGTACACGCGGACGTGGTCACAGCAAAAAGAAGCTGGTATCATGCAATGTGTCTTTCAGTATTTTTAGCAGGTTTAAAAGAGCCTCTAGGTTCTATGGTAAGATCTATGCAACCAGAAGATCTACCTACAGCAAGAACATACTGCTTAAAAGAACAAAACATAAGCCATTTGAAAAATAAAACTTCGGAATTAATGAGTAATCGAATAGTTCACCATAAACCAAGTCTACCACCTAGAACACCAATATATCCCAATTATAATAGATTCCCCATCCGACAACCTTACAATTTCAATACATACAGATCATCACCTTTTGGCCAACAGCCACAATATTTCAATCACAAACCATTAACCCAACAAAATCCTAATCAATTTGGAAACCCCCGAGGTTTACCACCAAAACCCTTGCCAAGACCCGAACCAATGGACACCTCAAGTATAAATAGAGCACCACAACATCCACCTTTTCAACAACACCAGTTCAATAGAAATAATTTTAAATCAACTGGACCACCAAGGTTTCAATCAAGAGAACTATTTAATATAGATTCCAACTATTACTATGAACCGGAAACTTATAACAACGAAGAATACGAATATCGCGATAATCCACAAGAGATTCCTGAAAATAATAGTGAACAGGACATCCCAAATATCGAAATCGAAGACGAGGATTTTTACCAAGAAGCCTCGGTAACACCTACGGATACCTAAGCCTAAATAATAGCCATCATTCCGGCTTCCAATTACCTTACATTAACTTAACCCTTAACGGAAAATTATTTAAATTCTTGATAGACACAGGGTCTACCAAATCGTTTATCGATCCTAAACTTATTAACCCCAATAATACTTACGAAGTCAAACCAGTTACAATATCCACTCTGTTTAACAAAACAAGTGTTGACAGAGCTACAACAATAAAAGGATTTAAAGAACTCAAAACCAACGAGGACTTAGAATTCATATTGTTTAAGTTCCATGACTATTTCCATGGACTAATAGGATACGAAATCATGCAACAACTTCAAGTCACTGTAGATGTCGCAAGATCTTGTCTTATTACACCTAAAACTAAAATTCAGTTGGAATTCAAATTGAATTTTATGTCAGCTATCTACACAATTGCTCCTAGAAGTAAAATGATAGCTAGAGTACCCGTTACTGTAACTAACGGAGAAATTTACATTAAACCAATAGTCCTACACGGAAACTTAATTATCCCGGAAGGAATATACGTTAGCAAAAATAATTACGCTAATGTAGAAGTCGTTAATTACCATCCACAACCAAAAACTTTCGTAGTTGAACATCCTATTGAATGTCAAAAAATTACTGATTATCATCTAGAAATCAACAACATCGAACCTGTTAAAATGGTACAAAGTCAAACTAATATTACAAACTTAATTAGAACATCCCATTTAAACAGCGAAGAAAAAAGATGCATAGAAAAACTTTGTGTTCAATTTGAGGAAATATTCCAAAAAGAAAATGATCACTTAAGTTTTACCAATGCCATCAAGCATGATATTGAGTTGCATGATAACAAACCTGTATTCGTTAAAAGTTATCGCTACCCACACATACACAAGCAAGAGGTAGAAAAACAAATCAATAACATGTTAAATCAAGGAATAATAAGACCAAGTTTTTCACCATGGTCTTCACCAATTTGGATTGTTCCTAAAAAGAAAGATGCATCCGGCCAAATGAAATGGCGCATGGTAATCGATTACAGAAAGTTGAATGAGAAGACGGTATCAGACCGATATCCTCTTCCCAATATAACTGATAACATATTGCCATCTCGACAAACTAGGGAAGTGCATATATTTCACTACTTTAGATTTGGCTTCTGGTTTTCACCAATCGAGGTGAACCCCAAAGACATCCCAAAGACCGCATTCTCAGTAGAATTCGGACATTACGAATACGTAAGAATGCCCTTCGGTCTCAAAAATGCTCCTAGTACATTCCAGAGGGTTATGGATAATGTACTTGGAGAACTACAAGGAAAAACTTGTTTATGTTACATGGATGACATAATCATCTTTTCCACATCCTTGCAAGAGCACATCGAAAATTTAAAAAAGGTGTTTGAAAAATTAAGATCCGCCAATTTAAAGGTTCAATTGGACAAAAATGAATTTCTACACAAAGAAATTGCTTTTCTCGGACATCTCGTAACATCAGAAGGAGTCAAACCAAATCCTGACAAAATCCGAGCCATCCAAAGATTCCCTATACCCCAAACAGAAAAGCAAATTAAAAGCTTTCTAGGACTTATCGGATACTATCGAAAATTTATACATAATTTTGCACAAATAACTAAACCAATGACAGAATGCTTACGCAAAGATCGTAAGATAACTCTTTCAAAAGACTATATAGAGTGCTTTGAAAGATGTAAAAAATTATTGTGTAACGAACCGATCCTACAGTATCCAGACTTTGAGAAACCATTTATAGTGACATCAGATGCTAGCAATGTAGCTATCGGTGCTGTATTGTCTCAAGGCGTCATAGGAAAAGACCTACCTATATGCTATGCATCACGAACCCTCTCTAAAAGCGAACAAAACTATTCAACTACAGAAAAGGAGTTACTTGCTATAGTATGGGCTACGAAATATTTTCGACCATACTTGTTTGGAAGAAAGTTTATTATTGTTACGGATCATAGACCACTGACTTGGCTTTATAATTTAAAAGAGCCGAATTCGAAACTTATCAGGTGGAAATTAAAGTTAGAAGAATTCGACTACGAAATTCAGTACAAAAAAGGTACACTTAATGCCAATGCGGATGCTCTTTCCCGTGTACAAATTGAAGAGTTACATAATCTAGAAACTTCATCAGAAGATACCTGTAGCTTATTATCAACCCCTTCAGATCCTATTCCCATAACGAAAAATTCCATAAACACATTCGAGAATCAAATCATTTTTCAATTGATAGATAAAAGTTTATTAGATAAAACTTTTATAAAACGTGAAACCATTTTCGATACTAAGATAAGAGTCACAGTTAAAATGCCACGTAAACTAGGCATAACAACAACAATTAAAGAAGAGCTTAGGAAATTATTTGGAAGAACACGTAAACTAACATGTGTATTCGCATCCGATGAATGCTTCACATATGTATTAAAGGCATACAACGAAATGACTAACACAAAACCAAGAACAACAACACCTAAAGTTAATTTAGTTAGATCTTTAAGATTTCTTGTAGATATTAAACAAGAAGAAGATCAAATCGAAGAAATCAGACGAACTCATGAAAGTAACGATCATAGAGGAATCATAGAAAATTATGATCAAATAAAGCGAAACTATTTCTTTCCTAACATGAAAGAAAAGATAAGAAGTTTCATAAATAATTGCGTGACTTGTCAAAAAATAAAATACGACAGAAGTCCACCGCAACTCCAATATTCTTTAACAGAGACCCCCAAACGTCCAATGGAAATTATTCATTTGGATTTATTCCAACTTCAATCACAATCCTTTTTAACCATAATAGACAAATTTAGCAAGTTTGCTACTGCATATTGCCTTACCAACAAAACGGATAAAATAATCCTGTCCAAATTAATACACTTCACGAGCCTACACGGTTTACCAGGTAAAATGATATTCGACAATGAAGTATGCTTTGTCAACCGACTAATCAAAGACTTTGCGGAAAAATACCAAATTAAAATTCACACTACCACTCCTTATAACTCTACTGGAAACTCTCCAGTTGAACGACTTCACTCTACTCTTAAAGAACTATGCAGTATAATTTCTCATAACCAAACTAACCTTTCATTAGAGGACACAATGAATCAAGCAATTCTTTCTTATAATAACTCTATTCATTCGACCACGAAACTTACTCCATTCGAACTATTAAAAGGCCATTATGCAAGAAACAAAATAAATTTCACAAATGAAGTAGACTATTTCACACAACATAAAGAAACATTTGAACAACTCTGTAATGAAATTTATGAGAACACCTTTAACAGAAAGAAAAGAATAATAAGTAAATTAAATGTCAAAAGAAAACCCGTACTGGCCATCCAACCAGATCAATTCGTGTACGTAAAGAAAAAGCGTAGAGAAAAATTAAAACCGCCCTATAGAAAATTAAAAGTTCTTTATTATAAAGGCCTATTAATAAACACTTCAGAAGGAAAAGTTCATAAGGCTAAAATAAAACGTCTTTTCCAGGTGCCAAATAACAACCCAACAAGAACTGCAAATCACACCCCTACAGAATAACAAAGGAATTTAAGCATTCAAGAAAGGCAACGCAAGACTCATAAATGGATATAAAAAATTGATACATCTAATAGATTTAGAACCCTACTCTAAACTAATAAAGGACGTTAGAACGCAAGTTACAGCATTAGGACGAACAATATCTTCTACCGAAGAATACCTAGTTATTCTTAACGACAAGAAAATTATAACAGAATACAAAACTGATCAATTAGAGAAAACATTTCAAGAAATTCTACCGAGACGTCACAAGCGAGGATTAAGTAACGGATTAGGTTCACTAATTAAAGATCTAACAGGTAACCTAGACAATCAAGATTTAACCGACATACAATACGCAATCAACGAAATTAACAAGAATCAGGACACTTTAAATTCTCAAATTAACAATCAGATACACATCAATACACAAATGATAGAGAGATTTAATTCTATTCAAACATTCGTAAATAACAATATTAACAGACTGCAACACGAAGTCAATAAAACTATTCAAATAACTAACTCGGTTATTTTAGTAATTTTATATGACCAACATTACTATAAAATCAACCACATCATTGACCAACTACACACGCATTTAAAAGAGCTATTAGAAATCACATCTCTGTCCAAATACAAAACTATTTCACGACATCTACTCTCAGAAAACGAAACTAGTTACGTTCACAACATACTTGCACAAGACGGAGTAACACTACAGAATTCTAACGCCATGTATAACCTTTTAGAGCTCAAAGGATTCTATAATAACACACAATTAATATTTTTGATCAAAATTCCAACGTTTCATAAAGATACCTTCTCTCATTATCAAGTTAAAATCATTCCCCATAAAAACAATATTATATATCCAATCCCTCCTGAAGAAATTATCCTCAATATATAATTATCTTATCAATATATCACAAATCAATGCGATACTCTCTACGAAACTACGTATTGCAAACCATTTAAATTAGAACCATTAGAGGAAACATGCGTTCCAGCACTACTTGCACAATTACCAGCCAAATGCAACTTCCAAAAAATATCAGAATACGTAGACATTGATTATATTACACATGGTAAACTATACGTACAGCCTGCAGAAGAACCAATCATTTACAAGTCAACATGCAAACAGCTAACATACAAAATCCACACACAGTCATTACTTGAATTCAACAATTGTTCTATCACGATAGATTTGCAAACATATTCCACAGAGGAAGTAAAATCCAAAGAAAACTTCGAACTACACATCCCATATAATGATGTTCACAAAGGATTCACGAGACCAGAATTAACATTAGAAACCTTACATAATCAAACCATTTTCAATCTTAATCACACGCAAATGTTACACGAGCACGCAAAATTGCATAGCACCTCTGGACATGTCTCATTGTCAATGATAATATTAACCATTATTATAATTATTATATATTTTTTCATCATAAGAAAGAGATCCCAGGAAATCAAGATAGTTCCAGCTTCAGGACTACAACAGCAGCCTGCCGCTATTCCAAGAGGGGAGGAATTACATACTACCCGGTCTACGGCAACTTGTACTAACTCACATGGCACCCTGTCATCTCAAATTCAACCTATATTTTAATAAAGTTGGAACATAAGCAAAAACACCGCAACAAGAGACAATAGACATAACTTCCGGCCAAGCATACATTGTAAACAACCAAACAACAAACATACATTGTAAGCAAAATAGAAGATGTCACATAACACCGTGATCACCAAGCAATCAACGTGACCATCAATTTCGCAACACAAGCAAATAATACATGTGGAACTATATAAACGTATTATCATCAACAATCTAGTTGATTCAAATATTATATTTCTTGCTAACAACACCTGTTAGTCTTACCATAAAATAAAATATATTGTTGTAATTTCTGTTAAATAAAAATTTTTAATTGTAAAAACAACTCTGGAGAAAATCCAGAGTTATAAAAAATAAAGTCTTTTTGTGGAGCAGTATATAACTACTGCCGTAAAATCAGATTTCGGTATCGTTAGGGAATAATATTCCTGTCACAAAAAAACACAACCAAACAAAATCACTGTGATTTATCAGTTCTTTTCTGGTTCGTCGTTGTCTAGTCGAATTCTAATAATTATCAATTAATTTATGTGTTTGGTCGCACTTGAGCCGATGAAACATGATTGAGCCGATGATACGAAATCGACTGTTTTAAAATCTTGTATGATATTGAATATTGATTGTATAATGTTACATGTGATTGTGCTGGTTGATTTAGGCGAGAACCTATACTAGGTACTCAATATGTTTTTATACTGCGTGGATTTTTTTTTCGTTTAGTTTTATTTGGGTGCAGGGTTTTAGGCTGACGTAGCTCCTTGTAACTGTCAGAGCTCCTGCACCCTACGCGCGATCCTTCAAGTAATGGTTGATAGCCACCTTAAACTTCTGCATTTTATATTTCAACGGAAACTGAAAACCAGCCAACGAATTCCACTTCTTAGATGTTCGATAAAGTAATTCGCGCTTTGCAAGTTTAGTTGGAGGTTTCAGCAGCTTCATCGTAAACCTATGCGCTTTAACCGTTCCTCGTGTTATCCGTCCTGGCGTAACAAATGGTGGTATTTTCTCCCTTAATTCTGCAGAACATTTACCATTTATTTGAAATTGGAGAATTGGAAAATATAATAAGTTATTATGTTTCTAAAAAATTAATATCTTCTGATTGTTTAACCATCATTTATAATAAATAACAATTTAGTTATATGTTAATCTCTAGGAATAATAATAAGAGCTGTCGTATGTGGTTAAGGAGCGAATAATCGCTAAGCTTTTCAGAAATTGAGAGCTACCAAGTCTGATCTGATCCTACAGTAAATTGTAGCAGCTTCAATTCAATTGTGGGAATATTTTATGTACCAAATTTAATTTAATTATTTCGAAATGATTTGAATATATCTGACATCAAAGCACCTAACAGTACAGTAAGCTGGCCAGTCATTCGGGTCCTTTATAAGTTGGAATTAAAATCTGTAATGCGTATGTGCATTAAACTCTTTCATATACTACGCTCTCTTATGGAAGATTATTTTGTTTTAACTAATTAAACCGCCGGCATCTCAATTTAATGAATTACATTAAAAATCACAACATTAAACAATTGAAACAACAAATTCAGCCGTTTCTAATAAAAAATAATAATAAAATAATTCATATCTCAATACTATAAAATTATGTAAACACAATTGTTGTAAACACAATTGGTTGGATTTATATTAAAACAAAAGTTGAGTAAGGTTTAAGAATAAAAAACAGGGGGCACCCGGGTTTGAACCGGGGACCTCTCGATCTGCAGTCGAATGCTCTACCACTGAGCTATACCCCCATATGAATAATGACATACAATTGAAATATTTAAAGTTGCACAATATAGTATTTTATATCTGAGTGTAGCCCACACAAATACTTCTACCTATGGTATATTGATTATCAACATCTATATTGCAAGACCAACAAAAATTGTAAAACACAACGTTTACACACAAAAATAAAAATTCGCGAAACTACTCAAGGTCGATTTTAAAAGAATTATTGAAAGAATATTTTTTACCCACACGCAACAATGTATACGTCATATACTCGAATATCACAAAACCAGCATATTGAACGAATAAATGTGTGAATCTGTATACTTTTGAACATGAATGTATTAGTAACTTCGTATCATACATCAAAAAGATAAGACCACTTCGATGCTATATCAACCAATGCTGTATTTACCCGCAAATTGATAAGTGTCATATTAAGATTAAAATCCAGACAATATATTAACATCTAATAAGTAAATACCTGCTTAATTGCCGCGTTTTACAAAAACAAACACATAATTGACAACGTTATCAGTAAACAAATAAAATAATAATTTGACGTTTTATTACAACGAAATTCATATTGTCTTTGGTAGTATATGGTTAACTTATATCTAGGTATATCTATATGTACGACCTAGCACCCATTTATCATTTCATCTGTGTCATAATAAACACGAAATTGTTCTCCAGAACTGGGTGAAAATTTAAAATCTGTGCGACACGTTTGGTTTGCTGCCTGGTATAAATCTATGTCTGGTATAAGATTTTCTATCGGCACCGTTAGTTCTAGATGATCTCTAACCTTTTCCGCTTCTTCGAATACTCGAATTAAATTTTCTCCAGCTAATTTTTTTAGCTCTTCTCTCGTCCACGGCTCATACCCGTGACCTGATTCTGCCAACAAATCAAATAAAGCCGGATATTTTGAAACATCATCCAGTCCCGCAGGAACTTGGTCAACACCATCGTAATCTCCACCAAGACCAATATGATCTGGACCAGTGATACTTTTAATATGATTCAAATGATCTGTGTAATAAGTAATATTATATTAGTCAACAGAACATTAAGAAAATCTAAGATTTTGCCACTTACTGATCACATCCATAATGGTGTCATCACCGCCAATAAAACCGCTATAAAAATTAACCATAATTATACCTCTATTAAGCATCAACTTCTCGAGTACATCATCTTGAACATTGCGATGATGCGGAAACATTGTGTATGACGATGAATGGCTAAAAATAACAGGAGCCGTACTACGATCCAATACCGCATTCATAACACCATAACTGACGTGCGACAAATCAATAAGCATTCCTAGACGATTCATTTCATCGATCACCATTTCACCCCATTCGGTTAAATTGCGTTTGTCATCTGTCGTCATATCGATGGGTGATGCATCAATCCATGGCTGATTGCAACTATGTGTCAAGGTCATGTAACGAACTCCCAAATCATAATACATACGTAAAACGCTCAAACGCGAATCAATCGAATGTCCACCCTCGACTCCGATTAAACTAGCGATTTTATTTTCTCGGAACGCATCCCAAATACCACTCGCACTCGTCACAAATGCCATATCATTTTTGTACTTACGCACCAAACGTTTAATCACATCGATTTGGTCGAGTGTCTGTTCGACGGCATCTTTATACTGAGTCGTATCACAACCAACGTAAGCCACCCAAAACTGACCACCCACTTTACCTTGCCGCAATCGTGGCAAATCGGTAAAACTACTTGAAATTGGACCCCAAACCGGATGTTGCAGCAGATCAGAATCAAAATCAAAACTATTTATTTGATTATTTTCAATTCTATAAAAATTATATGGTAGATCATTGTGGCCGTCTACAAGTGGCACTTCATTCAATACCATACTTCCGACCCATAATAATTCATCTTCCTCACTTAAAATTAATGGTAAAGCAACAGCTAAGGTAATGACAACTGCGCCCACCAAAACCGCAGCTATAATTAGTTTGGTTTTCACTGAAATCGAGAAAGGACATTAGAATTACAGTCACTACTTTTAACTTCACTTAAATCACTTACTCAACATGATGTTAAGTTATACCTATATATACTCGAAGTGAACTTGTTTGTTCGGTATTTCAAGTACGACTGATTTGTATATCAGTTCGATTAATTACTTTATAACCGTTTTTACTATAAAGATAATAATGTCACTGTCTTAAATTATCAATAAAGTAGTATCACTAAATATTACTAAGCAAAATATTTATGATTATCGACGACTACCTTCTAGATAATGTACTTATAAAATTATCTGTAAAGCTGCCTGCCATTTCTGCGATCTCTTGTGACTGCAAATCAATAAAGAAAAAAAAATGTTCCGCATGCTGTATAACCAGATATTCATATGGCTTAATTGTTCTAAAGTCTGAGTTTTACTTGATTCTCATTAAATTGTTGCTCCACTTCTTCTTTTGTGTTGGCTTTAAACTGTTGCTTTGTATAAGCGTATAGGTGCTACTTTTAGGACTATTGCAGTATAAAGTATATGGATATGGGATTTGTATGTGGAACATCTTACAAGCCATCAATAATCTGTAAATTGATAATATTTCATTATCATCCAGAGCACTACTGTATACAAGAACTACTCATCTAAATGACTTATACCATTGGTCATATCATAAAAGCGAACAGTTTGCCATTATGTATAGTTGTTATTCATAAGCTGTTTAAATTAAGTCCTGATGGTAATCGTACTTTAGATTAACGTTAATCCAACTTACATAAAGTGAAGAACGAGTCCACATAAATCCTCAGTTAATAAGGATGCCCCAAGGTTTAATAGACTTAAAAGTATACATTTTATCCACGTTGCTCAAATAGGTTCTATTCAACATTGGAGTCTTGGTGTATTCACCATGGAACCAAACTAACCATTGGATATGTCGTGCATTTGTAAATTTGTCAGTAGCGAAGATCATTTCATTTTGATCGATGTCCATAAACCAATACTAATTGAAAACAACCTCAGGAACATGAAAAACTGTTAGAAGTCATGAATACAGATGAGGTATGGTTTCAATATTACCTGTAACAGCTAAATGAGAATGTCTGAAGTTTATGATTTTCTTAAAAATATCCATCTTATATGCATATAATCAAACATAGCGACAAAATACGAACTGTGCTGGGCGTCAGACGGAGTGGTTTGCTGTTTCGCATGATCTTACGCTGATTGTTAGTGATTCCATATTTGGATGTCAAAATTATATTTGTTTTACCACAATTCCGCATCAGAATTTCCCATTTCATCTTCGACACGTGGAATTCGAAATTCTGACCACAACCTGACAATCGTAAAAATATCTATCGAAACACCACCAGAATTTAAACAGCAGCCAATGTGGTTACGGTCATTTTTTCATCATTTCCCGTGGGAGAGCCATTGTTTTTATAACAATCAAATAGACGACGCCGTTAAATATCTCCCATCATCCTTTTCCAATCCAAATCCTAATTTTAAATTTTTTTCAAAAGAAGTCGCCAAAGCAGCCAGACAAAATAGATCTGCTCACAAGAAATATAAGCGCAACGAAATTTCGTTTGACGAATATAAGGCCACACGTAACATCTGTAAAAAAAATCTGTGCTAACTAAGCGAAAAGGGCCGACTACAAGAAAGCCACTAAGGCTTCCAAGTTGAAAATCCCCGATCGCAACTTTGACCAGATGGTCGCATCGGTTGCCAATATTTCCAAAACATCTCTTTCAGCATTGAATTGTGCAGACAGTGCTTTGGTGGTGGATCCATATTTGCAGGCCGACTTACTGGCAAGCGTCTTAACTTCAAACTCGACCTTAGTTGTCCCAGATGGAGTTACGCCTCCGTCAATTCCGTATTGTGGTTTCAAAATGGATTCTATCAACGTCTCCGAAGAAATTGTCTTCAGGAACCTGAAGGCAATGTACTTAAATAAAGCCACCGGATCTGACGGAATTCCTGTTCGAATATTGAAGGAGTTTGCCAGAGACTTGTCTCCAATTTTAACTAAAATATTTCTCCTTTCTTATAAGCAAGCTAAATCCTGAAAGAGTGCAGTGGTGCAACCGGTTCTTAAACGTGGTTGTGACAAAACTACAGGCCAATATCAATTGTGTCAGCCGTGGCTAAAGTTTCAGATAAACAATATGGCTTCCGCGAAAGCCGCTCTACAACCGATTTCTTGAAGTATTTTGTAAACAAATGGAATCTCGTCCTTAAGCAACACGGAGAAGCCTTTGCAATCGCTTTGGATATATCCAAGGCTTTTGACAAGGTTTGGCATGAGAATCTCATTTGCAAACTTGTGGCATACGGCTTAGATTCGATGACCGCAAAGTGGATAAAAAACTTTCTCAAAGACCAAAAGATGAACGTTGTGCTAAATGGAAGATCATCAACACACTCCCCAAATGCCGGAGTCCCTCAGGGATCAGTTTTGTCACCAACTTTGTTTTTATTATACATTAATGAATTGTTGGATAGCACTGTGAACCCTATCTACATAGTTTGCTGATGAAGCAACATTGCATTCTTGTATTTTATTCGAGGTCGAGCCTACTCCTTCAGAGTCAAACGGCCAACGGCTATAAGTTGTCACTTCGCTTATTTACGTTTTGAGTACAATATTTGAGTGAAGAGTAAAAAATCAGGTCAAATTTAACGAGAAAAAACACAAATATACACGTTCTCATGTAAAAGAAATCACAACGAATACCCTTTTGTGGTAAAAGACCACGTTCTCGTTTGTTGTGAATTAATTCGTCTGTTTGGTGTTCAGATAAGCAACAATTTAAAATGGAATAAACACATTATCATTGGCCAAATCAGCTTCACGTAAACTCGGGTTTCTCAGTAGATGCAGACGGTTTTTAGATATATCAGATTCTCCAGATATATAAAACCTTTACTAGACCGTGTATAGAATATTGTTGTCAGGTTTGAGGTGGAGCATATTGCGTTGCTCTCAAGCTGTGGACAGAATTCAGTGGCGTACCATCCGAATAATACGAAACTCCAGAATTACGATAGATCTAGACAGCCTCCAACACCGCAGAGATGTTTGCAAAACTCTGCGTGTTCTATAGATTAATAAATGGTAAATGTTCTACAAAATTAAAGGCGAAAATACCACCATTAGTTACGTCAAGACGGGTAACACGAAAAACGGTTAATGCGCATAGATTTACGATGAAGCTGCCGAAAACTCGAACTGTAGATGCAAAGCGCGAATTCAAAAAAAACAAAGTAGGGTCTCAATTAAAACGATTATCAAGTAATAGGATCCAGTGACCCAGGTATCAATATGATTAAGTGAATTATGTTCGAAATATAGTATAAATTGATATCCAATTTCGGCCTGTGGTTAAAACTAAATCATACATTTCGTTTGAGTAACAGGAAAAAAGAAAAATGTCTTGATAGAAAGAAAGCTTAACGAATAAGTAAGCATTAGAAGTGTAAATTCAGCATATTGAGTATGTAATTCGGGGTGTAATTTATCAGACATGCACAATACTTCAAAACTACGCTCAACTGCCGGTCAGAGCCATCTTTCGATAGATGAAGAGGTTACTTTTGGTTACGATTAAAATGATCGAAGGCCTTTTTAATTCATCGTCCTAATCCCTTTAACAGAGACCTGTAGAGTTATAATTCACAAATCAGACTATAATAAATCAAATAAATTGTTTAACATTCATCAACAAACGTTGCATAAAAAACCTTTTTATTTAACCACTTGTGAGGGTTATGTCACTAATCTTCACTTAACTGGAACCATACTTAACACTTCCCTGGTGAAATAATATCTATCCGATACGGTAATTTAGCACTGCCTTTTTCTTGTAAATGAAGTGGTGTTTCCTGAAGCACATGAGGGTTTTCATCTAACCAACAACGCATATTCTGTTTGTTGACGAAGGTCTGTAGTCAAAAGAGCGTGTCATCATTGAATATAATTTTGGAACGAAATTGGCCATCTTAATTCAAAAATTTTCAGAGTCCAATCCAAGAATGTGCGACGCTCTGTATGATCGAATGGCCTATTTTCTTGTGTAAAGTGTATCTTTTAATGGTACAAGCCTTTCGTAAATATGACAAAGTGTGTGTTAAAGATCCAAATTCACTTCACATATTAAAATAAGCAAAAACTAATTAAGTAATAATTTAAACTTTATTAAAGTAAAATGAAATGTAAACAATAATATTGTTAGTTCTCTTATTATTACTTGACATCATAAGTTACTGAAATGTTCATTCACCTAAAGACAAAAACAATAATTTGTAATTTAATAAAATAATTGTTAAACTAGCTAAATATATTAGTAAATATGTTTAAGCCAGTTTTTGTTGTATACAAATGTCAAACAGAATGGCACAACACTACAGTATTTTCAATTAAAAATACGCACAGAAATTAATAGTGCTGCAAGATGAATAAAGTATGGCCGATGAGGATATACTTCTTTGTTTTGCAATAATATTGGTGTGCATTGCCATTGAGTTGAACAAAATAATACAATAAAAAATATAATTTGCGCCATTATGTTTCTCATTCTTCTTCGACAGTTAAAACCAACAAGGTGAAATAAAATTATTTGTGAAATAAAAATTATTTTAAAAATTATAATTATATAAGTTAGCCTGTGTTTGATTTATTATCTTCGACAAAATAAAATTAATTGATTGAAAGTCTATTCAGTGTGGTTGAGCGATGCCCAATTCTTCGACTGCATTGAATGACGGCAATATTCTCGTAACTTCAACTAGCACGGAAATATCCAGAAGCGATTATTTAGACTCAAATATTTCAACAGACTGTGAACTCCTTGTCTACTGGAACGATAATTACGACCATAATGTGGAATTAATTCTGTTGAAGTTGCAGTCACTGACTCGGAATTTTTGTATAGTAAATTTTAATTATTTGTAGAGTTGTTCGTTCGTGTACTTCACCATGGTGAAATTGTTGTTTTTACTGAATGTTTTGACTGACAGTTTGCTTATTTGCTTTCACAGTTAAAGTTCAAAGTTGTCAAGTTTTAAATGTAAGGCACCACCACCTTAATTTTTGCATAGGTCCTAATATTTTCATATTTAGGCCTCTATTAGAAACGTCACGGTTAATTCGCGGTTAGAATTCAACCCGCAAAGGAAATTTTAGATTAAGATCAGTGATGACATGGAATTTAACAATGTTATATAGCCGAAGCAATAAAAATACGTTGTTGTAATCTGTAGACTGTACTCGTACCATACGTACGTTAGACACCTTTTATCACATTTATAGGAAGCGAAATCTACACAAAAATACTTTATTTCAAGTTTAAACAAAGCCCAAATTTATCGCTTAGATTGTCTGAAAGTTAACATCAGATTAATTTGTTTTATACTACCTCGAACATGATGAGTTTACAATTTAATTGCTATCATTAACGTCTAATTGAAAGACACTTATTTGTTGTGTACATAAAATCGCAAAAAATTGGCATAATCAGTTAAATACTATAACAATAATTTTAAGCGCGCCTGATAACAAAACAAGTAAGCTATAAAATTAATATAAAACAATTTATGTTATCAAAAAGAGATATTTATGTTATCATTTTAAACAACCTGAGACAGCTAAATTACATTAAATTTAAAATTGGAAGTCTAACACCCAATCGTTTCATCAGTGTAATAAGAAGCACGTTGTTGTACTCCGCTTCTGCTCTCTGGTGAAAATTTAAAATCTGTGCGACACGTTTGGTTTGCGGCCTTGTATAAATCAATGTCAGGTATAAGATTTTCAATTGGTGGCTCATTTTCTAAAAGATCTCGTACCCTTTCCACTTCTTCGAATACTCGAATTAAATTTTCTCCAGCTAATTTTTTTAACTCTTCTCTTGTCCACGGCTCATACCCGTGACCTGATTCTGCCAACAAATCAAATAAAGCCGGATATTTTGAAACATCATCCAGTCCCGCAGGAACTTGGTCAACACCATCGTAATCTCCACCAAGACCAATATGATCTGGACCAGTGATACTTTTAATATGATTCAAATGATCTGTGCAAAAAGTTATATTATATTAGTCAACAGAACATTAACAAAGTATTAGATTTTACCACTTACTGATCACATCCATAATGGTGTCACCACCGCCAATAAAACCGCTATAAAAATTAACCATAATTATACCTCTATTAAGCACCAACTTCTCGAGTACATCATCTTTAACATTGCGATGATGCGGAAACATTGTGTATGACGATGAATGGCTAAAAATAACAGGAGCCGTACTACGATCCAATACTGCATTCATAACACCATAACTGACGTGCGACAAATCAATAAGCATTCCTAGACGATTCATTTCATCGATCACCATTTCACCCCATTCGGTTAAATTGCGTTTGTCATCTGTCGAAATATCGATCGGTGATGCATCGATCCATGGCTGATTGCAACTATGTGTCAAGGTCATGTAACGAACTCCCAAATCATAATACATACGTAACACGCTCAAACGCGAATCAATCGAATGTCCACCCTCGACCCCAATCAAACTAGCGATTTTATTTTCTCGGAACGCGTCCCAAATACCACTCGCACTCGTCACAAATGCCATGTCATTTTTGTACTTACGCACCAAACGTTTAATCACATCGATTTGGTCTAGTGTCAGTTCGACCGCATCTTTATATTGAGCAGAAGCGCAACGAACGTAAGCCACCCAAAACTGGCCACCGACTTTACCTTGCCGCAATCGTGGCAAATCGGTAAAACTATCTTTGGCTGGACCCCAAACAGGATGTTGTAGCAAATCAGAATCAAAATCGAAATTATTAATTTGATTTTTCTCCTTAATATAAAAATTATATGGCAGATCATTGTGGCCATCTACGAGCGGCACTTCATCCAGCACCATACTTCCGATCCAAAATGCTGTTGGTGCACCTTCATTCTCGCTTAAAACTAATGGTAAGGCGACTGCCAATGTTGCTGCAATCGCGGCCACCACAACAACGGTTATAATTAATTTAGTTTTTACTGAAATCGAAATAGAACATAAATCACAGACTCAATAATTTTAAAGATTTTATTCAATCGATTCGATTACAACCACTTACTCAACATCATATGAGTTTGTTGAACTAATCACTTTAATGTCTTCAGTACGACTGAATCGTCGTAGTCTGTCTAAGTTTTTTGAAACGATAATAATAGACATTTTTTATTAGAGCACTATAAAGATAAAAATGTGTAAGTAATCAATTAACTGTTATCACCTTATAAGCAACTTATCACAGATAGATTGACGGCTAGTCGTTTAGAAAAACCTTATTATCAGCTGCCGACTGAAACATCAATAGTCTGTTAAGTTCAAAATATTTAAACAGATCCTCTAGATCTAGACCCTGAAAATGTTGATCTATTCCATCGGAGTGCAGAGCTCATAGGCCGACTCATTCTGTATATCAGTACTACAGACTGTAATGGAGCAACACCATGTGGAGAAGGTATATGAAAATCGGGCCTAAAGCATTACTTCTTTGATGTTGCTTTGGCTTAAGTAGGACGTTAAAAAGTACTGATCTATTCTTGTCAATCTCAGGAACAGAGTTTAAATTTTGCTTCAAAACTTTTTGATGTTGTTCACCTCTCTTAAGTTAACTATTTGTTCCGGAATCGTTTAATTAGTTTTGATTGTAATAATTTTCGATTGTACGCTTGCACGAGAACTGAAGCTTTTACAAAGGAATAATTATATTTTGGTTAAGCAGGAGACATTCTCGACACTCGCTTAGCTAATTGTTTCCTATTGATTGGTCACTATCTTTGGCGAAAGGGTATAGTTTAAGTACTTGTGGTTCTACCTATAAATGTTTACGATGCGCATGCCTCATCAAAGTATGAGTAAATAAATAATTTCCTGGCATTATAATGAAATATACATAAAGCATTCTCAAGCACTATTGTAAACAAACCACCCATAACTATTAACAGTGTCAAGTATTTACAACGAATGAAGCACAGTTAGATATTTTGAAATAATATTTCGAATAAGACGTTATCATCGAAAGAGTAACATCTATACAGCTGCAAGCACAAAATGAAATAGAAGATGCACTCTTCTATTTGATTCGAGGTCGAGCCTACTCCTTCAGAGTTAAACGGTAAAAGGCTGGAAGTTGTCATTTCGCCTAAATTTCCATTTGACTACAATTTTGGAGTGGGGAGAAAAAACTAAGGTCAATTTTAACGAGAAAAAAACACAAATATCCATTCAATCAAATAAAGCTGAATACATACTTCAATTTCTTCGTTCATTTATTCATTCAAACAATTTGTTCGGCCAATCGTAGTAATCAAAAATGACAATTTGTTGTTCCTACACTTTGTCGCAAGAGATAGTTTATCTTTAACTTTTTGTCTGAACGAACATTGAGTAAAAGAGACAACATGACACCAAAACGTAAAAGAAGTTTCATTAAACAGAAGCTGAGAAAAGTGTTTTATTACAGGCAAAATATAAATAGTAAAAAACTCATCAGCATTTTACAACATTACCAACTAACTATACATTTACACAAAACTGAAGTTTTTATTTAATATACAACAACCATAAAATTATCAAATAGGATTTTTTAAACTTAAAAAATAATTCCTGTATCTGAAAGTTTCTCATTACACCGCGGCCTCAAGTTCGATTCTCTCCGTTGACCAAAAATTGACACCGGATTATATAAAATGCGGTTGTGTGTAAAAACATTCATTGGGCTGACCATCTACAATATGCTACAATGGTGCGTAATGTCTCAGTTGAGACGCGGTAAGGGTCGTTTACGGCCTCTAAGCCATAGATTATTCTTTTAAGCCTTAATAGTAACAATTCGGTTTATCAAACCTCTGAAATTAAACGATTTTTTCATCGAACAAGAATTCCATCTTTGCAACATAGTTTTGCTATCTTCGCTATCCATTTTCGCCAATCGGGTTTTTTAATGTTCATCCCTGAAAACGAAATATTTCTTTGCATTTAATGTCAAAATTTAAGTTGTTTATGTATTTAGTTTTTGATTTACAGTGACACTGGTGGATAATAGAATAAGTTTGAATATAAATTCCCCTTGCTCCGGATAGCGAGCTCTGGATAGCGCGAATATTAAAACACGACTTCTATCGTTTTATTAATTAATTACGTACTAACCAAATTCTACTACATTCTTAAATGCATCTGAGTGACATCGAAAGACATTTAATTTTGTTTTTAAGCATTTTATTGCCTTTTTTTAAGCATGTCAATATTAAGCATGATAATATTAAAACAAGTCTACGAAATATCCGTCAAAACCGTCGGGAATTTAATGTTTTCTAAAGAATAATCAAACATAAATGCCTGGAAACCATCGGATACACCAGATTTACTAGAGTATGCTGACTACTTTGTGTTTACTGACGGAGAGTTTAAATTGATATAAATTGTTAATTCAATAGTGAATATCAATATATTATATTTTAATTATATATAAAAAATTTTATAAATTTTTATAAAACGAAAGTTAGATACCATGTAATTGGCATAAAATCAATTGAAATTATTTCTATTCCATAAATTATCAATCTACTACAATTTTTATTTAAAGTCTGCTACTTATTTTGCTGACAGAAGTGACAGCACTGTTCAATATAATAAAGGTAAAAGGTATAAATAGCAGTGTTGGAATTTTTGATACAATTAATTTCTAAAAGTACAATGCAATCGATTTCAGTACAAGTTCATTTTTTAATGATCAATAAATTACGTTTGTGATCTCTTGCAGTATTCTTCAGCACAATATTATTCTCTTCTATTTAAAAATGCTTTTAAAGGTAGTTCTATAGACGCAAACGCTGAGAATACTCGTCCATATCAAGATAGTAATAAAGGGTGATTTTTTAAGAGCTTGAGAACTTTTTTTTAAAAAAAAACGCATAAAATTTGCAAAATCTCATCGGTTCTTTATTTGAAACGTTAGATTGGTCCATGACATTTACTTTTTGAAGATAATTTCATTTAAATGTTGACCGCGGCTTAGTGAATGGGCCCTAGAAAAGTTGGCAGAAAATCCGCTTTTTTATCGACAAATTTTGTTCAGCGATGAGGCTCATTTCTGGTTGAATGGCTACGTAAATAAGCAAAATTGCCGCATTTGGAGTGAAGAGCAACCAGAAGCCGTTCAAGAACTGCCCATGCATCCCGAAAAATGCACTGTTTGGTGTGGTTTGTACGCTGGTGGAATCATTGGACCGTATTTTTTCAAAGATGCTGTTGGACGCAACGTTACGGTGAATGGCGATCGCTATCGTTCGATGCTAACAAACTTTTTGTTGCCAAAAATGGAAGAACTGAACTTAGTTGACATGTGGTTTCAACAAGATGGCGCTACATGCCACACAGCTCGCGATTCTATGGCCATTTTGAGGGAAAACTTCGGAGAACAATTCATCTCAAGAAATGGCCCGGTAAGTTGGCCACCAAGATCATGCGATTTGACGCCTTTAGACTATTTTTTGTGGGGCTACGTCAAGTCTAAAGTCTACAGAAATAAGCCAGCAACTATTCCAGTTTTGGAAGACAACATTTCCGAAGAAATTCGGGCTATTCCGGCCGAAATGCTCGAAAAAGTTGCCCAAAATTGGATTTTCCGAATGGACCACCTAAGACGCAGCCGCGGTCAACATTTAAATGAAATTATCTTCAAAAAGTAAATGTCATGGACCAATCTAACGTTTCAACTAAAGAACCGATGAGATTTTGCAAATTTTATGCGTTTTTTTTTAAAAAAAAGTTCTCAAGCTCTTAAAAAATCACCCGTTACTATGGTAGTACGTATAGTTATAGTATTCATTTTCGTTTATACGGTGATTAACACAAAGTCATTTAATTTATCATATTTTAAGTTAACATTTCATGTTAGTAGTTATGTTTGAAATTCTTGTGGGCGATTATCTGATGCCGATGTGGTACGATTTCTGCATGTAAAGGTTAACCAACTTGTGAAATGGATACGTAAATATATGTAATTGTTTAAACTAATTTTTCTTTATTAAAAAAAATTTTTTTACGAAATTTTACACGTGATGCCAGAGTACGATATATTTTTGCCGCTGGCTCGTCGGCGAGGTGAAATTGGTCGTGGGGTTTGTACTTTGGAGATAACCATCACAATTATGGCATACGAAACGAAAGAAAGAAATAAGTCTCACTCACCTTAGTCCTAATGAAAATTTAACACTCCTTCATTTTAAATAAAAATAACAAAATATAAGTTATAAAAGTTAACAAAAATTTTTAAAATTTTATTCAAATAAAATAGGTTACATAATTAAGAAAGTTAATAAAAAAAAATACCAAAATTATTTGGGATAGTTAATATTAGTTAAAATAATTGGAAATTAAAAGCTCCAAAAATAAAAAGTAATAATATAGAAATAAAATGTTACCTTGAGTATACAATTATGATGAAAGCGCTTCCAATGGCCTTGATACTACAAGCTTAATAGAATAAAGAAATATTTTCTAAATGAAGAGAAAAAAAATAGTATAATTTTATTCAATAAATTTGGCTTAATATACAATCAAATAATTTAATTTAAGAAAAGAATAAAATAAACACTAGAATACAAACTATGTTAATGATTACGATAAAACTTCGTGATTCCAAAAAAATTCCGCAACGCCATTACAACTCGCCAAAATCCAAACAAAGTTTTTTTACAATCAGCAACCAATGTCGTAAACAGCAAATTCCATTCATAAGTTCCGTAAATTCATAAGCACATGCATAATGCATGTATGTTTCGTTATAGATATATAACCTTTAATTTCAACATTTGCCATGCTTCCCAGAAATCTTTTAAGAATCGTAGGAGAACAAACTGGAGTAAATATAGGGAAATCCTTAAGCGACTAATGCCGTCGGGGGTCCCGGAGCTCTCAGCGACCATTGAGGATATGGACCGCATGGTGGAATCCGTTTCACAAGGTTGTAACCAATCATTTGGTGCTGCTTGCCCTGAGGTGAAACCTAGGGGGAAGCAGAAGCCGGCCTGGTTGTCCAAGGAATTGGGAACCAAAAAGAAGTCGTGTAGAACGGCGTTTAATAAGGCCAAGAGGACCATAGAACCTCAGGACTGGGACTCGTATACAAGGAGACGCTGAGACTATATATAAGAGAGAATTGATGAAGGCACAAAGGAGCTCCTGGAGGCTATTCTGTGAATCTCGAAAACGTCTCGCCTTGGGAAGATTCTCTGCACTAATCCAACGAACATAGGTTACCTAATAAACCTGATGGTTCGTGGACCGATTCCAGTGTGGAATCCCTCAAGATTCTCATGGACACTCACATCCCGGGTAGTTAAGAAAACTCGATGAAACTGAGAGCGTCGGGTGAAGCTTGTTCGCTGCGCGCACCGGTTATCGTAAATAAAAAACGAATTCTGTGGGCCATCGGCTGGACCGGAACGGATTATACCGGCAGAAATCCAGAACAACCCGTTCGTTTTCGATCTCGTAACTAATTCATTTTTAAAAATCGATCGTCCTGCTCGGTTTTGCACCTTTTACGTCCTTGTCCGGGCTTTCTTTTATACTCTAAGGGCTCACGATACCGCTTAAGTATTAGAGCTAGAAATCCTGCACCAGATTCGACAGCAGAGCTGAGAGTTGCAGCGCAAGTAGAGTGGAATCTCATTCCGCAAGAAATGATACAAAGCATTCTACTTAGTATGCCCAGAAGGATGGAAGCTGTAATAAGAGTACGGGGGGAGGGGGGGGATACTCATTATTAAATTATTGAAATTAAATTGGAATAAAGCTAGTTTTAATGTTTATAAACCGCTTTTAAAAATTTTTTAAAAATAGTTCGACACATTTTCACATTTTGCAATGAAAAGTAGCCGCTATAGTTCCATAACGCCACATTTGTGCCTTTTTTGAGAAAATTATAAATTTGGGATCATTTGATACCAGTTCCACTGAAATTTTCCAGTGGGATTTTTTACAAAAAATTATAAAAAACAAATATTCGTTAATTTTGTCCGCGAGTGTAGTGGTGGGGTTATGTGAATTTTAAACTCTCGCCAAAAATCGATTCCCAAGTAAAGTTTTTGTTTTAAATTCGGAATAATGAACACTAAGAATTTTCTCTCGATTCCATTAAAATTTACTGTATTTATATATATACATATATATATTCCGCCCTGTGGGTGGGGGCATTCGTGTTTCGTAAATATTACGAACGAAACATGAGACCCATAGAATACCACCACAGTATCCAGAGCTTGTCGTAGGAGGCAACTAAATCTGGTTGGATCGCTGTGTTAACGTCGATGCGGTACTCGATACATGGCGTGAACATTTTTCTGATTTACTTAATGTTCCACATGTATCACAAGCTGTATTTGAATACTCTCAAATACAGACCGCAGAGATGTTCATTGAGGATCCATCCTATGAGGAATTCACAATGGCCATGCGGAAATTAAAGAAAAATCGTTCACCAGGAGTTGATTGCATTAATTCAGAGCTCTTGATATTCGGAAGGCTCCAAATTCAATGTGAATGTTATTATTAATAAGAAAGTCAAATGTTTCATCTATTTTGTTATAGTTAAACTTGTAGCGTTCCAAATACAATAATTTAGCCGCTTCCCCATTATTTAAGATTATGCAGATATTTAATTGACAGTTGGAAACATACCTCGAACTGTTTTGTTTTATTTGAACATTTTGACAAATTGCAAATAATATCGCTTATAAGTGATTGAAGCATTCAAATGTGTTTTATTGGATAATTTTATAATTCGCTACATTGTTATGTTGGTTTGTTAGCTATATTTCAAATGATACCTGATTTCCGTAGTAGAAACGTTCCAAACGTATAAAATCATTTGAAATATAACAATTTTTGAAAGCTCTTGTTCGTGAGAATCAAGGGCTAATCGTCTTAATCATTAGAGGTGATGATTTAGGTTGCTCTTGTTGTCACCAACATTTAATTGGTTTTAATTTTTAAGTTAAGTAAGCTTAATAATATTTATATTATGTCAGTTCTGATGCTGCCATGCCACTTTACTTCGAATGTAGCAGATCTATTACACCTACAATTAACTTAAAAGATTCAACGGTCACTTACTTGATACTTCAATCACGAATCTGTAGTTTATCCTAATCCTAAATATAATTCTAAAACAATAAAATAAAAATGTTAGTATTAGTAAAAAGTAGATATTCAGGCGAATCATCATATAAGTTTTTTTCCACATTATGTAAGTTACTACTAATTCCATACATTTTGTTACTATATGAGCATCTAAGAATATTCCTATCTTAAGATTTTGACTATTTGGCAAACATTTTACTATGTAATTCGAATAGGTCTATCTGTATACTATTACCCTGTTGAGTGGTTTGAAAAGTTAATTGGGCTTACATATGGAACTAAATCCATAAATTTTTTACTATATGAACATCTAAGAAAATTAATTTTTAAGCCAAACTTAAATATATATTTTTTAATGGTTTTTCAGGCCATTGTTGGCCCATACCTTGTCAACTATCTGATACCATTAGTTTCGATCACAAGCCAGTTCTTTATATTGTTGCAAACAGCACGTACAACATGACCGAAACAGCGTACTTGCTATTATTTGATCTCATGCACAATATCAGGAATCCGCATTTAATTCATGATTTCGTGATTGAAAACAACTCGGTATGTGCAATCAATGTCTCGTTTTGGGTCATATATCACACTCAAGATTCTACTCTCGAATGTTAGATCCAATCTTTTGTACTCATCCATCAAGGTCCACCTCTCACATCAATACATGACAACTGATCTGATCACCACTCTGTACAATTTCAGCTGGTCCGATATAAATCCCGATTACGAGCGGCAATGTGTACCTTGATATCCTCTTCCTCACTATCATTGTAAGTAATGAGAGATCCAAGATAAAAGAATCTCATCATTCCTTTAAACGTGTGGTTACCACTACTGAAATCGATTGCGTTTTGGTCTCGAAAACCATTTATCAGATAATTAGTTTTGGACTCGTTTATTTTCAGACCAATGGAAGTTAAACACTATTCTAGTGGATGAAGTATCTCTTTTACTCCGTTTCCATTTAATCCAATCACACAGATATTAACTGCATATGTCAATAGTTCATTGGATGGTCGAAGAATGTATTCCAACATGAAATAAAAAATTGTTGGAGACAGTGTCTCCCCTTGTCGAACACCAAAAGAAATAGCAAAAGTTCTCGATAACCTGTTCTCAACTTTGACACAGCATTGTGACTGCGATACTACATAGAAAGAGGTTTGCCAAATAGTCAAAACCTTAAGATAAGAATATTCTTAGATATTCATATATATAGTAAAATATTTATGGATTTAGTTTTAACTTTACATATTTGTGAACCAATTGTATATGATAATTCGCCTAAAAATATGCTTTTTACTAATACTAACATGTTTTTGTTGTTGTTATTCTTTTAGAATTATATTTAGTATAAACTTCATTCGCATCTTTAATCGTTTTACTCTATCAATGTTTTTATGTGTTCTTTTGGTAAAAACTAAAAATACATCTGTATGATACACCATAACGCGACGTAATTAAAGATACGTATATGTTTTGTGATGGACGCATTTAAAATCGGTACAAAGCCCATGTGACAATACTATGACATTTTTTTCGATATTGTATACAGTGCTGCCACTGTTACTAATCAACATAGGAGCAGAAAGTCTGAAAGTAGTAGATTGTGAAAAAGTGTTCAATTCAAGATTATATATTATTTTATAGTATTTCATAGTCGCCGGATGTAGCTTAATGGTTAAGAGAGTTTCTCAACACGCCGCGGTCTCGAGTTCCAAATTAACCTGCAATCGGATGACATAAAAAAAACGCGTTTGTGTGTAAAAAACATTCGTTGGGCTGTGACCACCTACAGTGTGCACCAATCGTTAACACTGGTTCGTAAGGTCTCAGTTGAGACGCGGATTAATAATTTAAGCCATAGATTAATAATTTTAATTTAATATTATTTTATAATAATAACAACATATACTCGATTATTCAATCGTCTTCAACAAATTATATATATATTAAACTTAACATTTCAAATTAAAAACATATTTCATGTAAAATGCAATATTTGCACAAGTTAACAATTTACTTAAGGTAATTCTATACAGTATGTAATGTTATGTATTCTCTCTCGTCGATTTTCATTTTAATTTGTATTCATAGTCAGCGAAAACAAATTTATTAGCAAATCTGAACAGATCCTCTGAGTCAGACGGTATCCAACAACTTTTAGAAATATTTTATAGCTCTTTGAAGTACAACAAATTTTCAACAGTAAGTGTGTGTTTAAATTATTCCGAAGAGCGGTTTTAATTAAATTCAGTATTGAAAATTTATCGCTGGTCGTAGATTAATGGTTAAGACAGTTTCTCATCACGCCGCGGTCTCTAGTTCGATTCTCGCCGCTGACCAAAAGTTAACATGCCACCGCGGTAAGGGCCGTTTACGGCGTCAAAGCCATAGATTATTATTTTTATTGAAAATTTACGTTCTGCTGCTGCTGTGCTATGTGGCAGAGCACATAGTCTAAGCATGTAATTACAAATATCTTGATATTCGTATTCACCTAACGCATTTTTAAATAATGTTAACTTTTTTTTTTATTATATTATTGAAACTAGTCTTTCCAGACTAACCATCAATTTACATCTGAATTCTTACAAACTAAAATATAATGTGGTCACTGTTGATCCAGCGATGCACAGTGCCTGTTCGTTGGTAGGTAGCTGCTCACATACTAACGGGCTCGAAGGGTTTGGTTCTTTTAAGTCTCCTAACCAAATGTTCATTATCCAGTAGCCGAGAGGCTTCCGCATTGACATGTTCCATTAGTCTTGATTCATGCTTCGATGCAAATCGTTTTATTTCGAGTTTTATATCTGGAATCTCCAAATCACGATGCAAATCACTATTACGAATGTACCAGGGTGCATTGACTATACTCCGAAGTACCTTATTCTGGAAGTTTTGTATAAGTTTAATGTAAGTATTTTTAGTACAGCCCCAAAGCTGAATGCCATATAGCCAAATCGGCTTAAGAACCTGATTGTAAATCAGTATTTTGTTGCATACGCTTAATTTTGACCTTCGCCCAATTAGCCAGTACAATTGTCTATATTTAAGATCAACCTCTTTTCTTTTCTTCTTCACATGCTCTTTCCATTTAAGTTTAACATCCAGAGTCATACCCAAGTATTTAGCAGAGTTCACGTTGGGCACCATCACATCGTTTAAGCTGATTGTCGGCGGATTAACCAATGATTTATTCGTAAAGTTGACATGGGCAGATTTTAATTCATTAAGTTTGATTTTCCATCGCTTGGTCCACTGGCGAATTTCATCACTTGCACATTGAAGTTTATTCGCCGCTTCTTCCACAGTTTGCTCTGTTGATAGTATCGCGGTATCGTCAGCAAACGTTGCTATGCTTACGTGGTCGGGCTGTGGTATATCACTTGTATATAGTAGGTAAAGGGCTGGACCTAGAACGCTGCCTTGTGGAACACCTGCCCTTATCTCTCTCAGTTCAGAATATTCATCTTCTTGTCTTACTCTAAAAATCCTTTCAGATAAATATGATCTCAAAAGATCAATATATGGCCCCGGAAGCATAGCATTAAGTTTATGTATTAAACTCTCGTGTCATACCTTATCGAAAGCTGCTGCCACATCCAGAAATAAGGTCGAACAAATTTGTTTTTCTTCTAACGCCTTTTCTGTTGTCTGTTATTCTGTGAACCTGATGAATTGTAGAATGTTTGCAACTAAACCCAAATTGGTGACCCGGTATTAGGTCTCTATACTTTCTATTATTGGCTTCATTCTCTTCAAGAGTAGTCTCTCCGTAGTAGTCAAGAATAGTCAAGTGATATCGGACGATACGATTTAGCTTCATTAAGGGGTTTACCTGGTTTCGGTAACATAATAACTTCCGCAACTTTCCAGGCCGAAGGAACATGTCTTAATCTAATAACAGCATTAAACAAGTAAGTTAGTTTAGCGATAGCTTTCTTTGGTAGTTGCTTTAAAATTTCTCCCGTTATAAGGTCATATCCAGGTGCATTTGCTGACTTCAGATTGAATTGTATTTCACTGGTAACTTCTTTTTGGGTTGTTAGAGGAATTCCACCCTCATAATTGCTGCTTTCATTTTCGATTATAATATCCGATTCAATCTCTTTCGGTTTGAAAATATCAGCCAAATGGTTAGCAAATTCTTCAGCTTTTGCTTTGTTATCCCTAGCCCACGAGCCATCATTTCTCTTAATAGGAGGGATTTTCGTAATTGGGGTTTTTATACTTTTAGTTGCCTTCCATAGTGAGTAGTTCGTATCTTCATCAGCGGTCAATTTTCCCAGATACAAAGAAAACGATTTTTCATTTAGCTTCTGAATTTCTCGCTTAAGCTGTTGTGATTTATTATTTAGAATCGTCTTATCAGATGGACTCCTTGTTTGTTGCCATTTTCTCCTAGCTTTTCTTTTTTCTAAGACAAGATTCCGAATTTCTCTTGGGTAACATTTACCAATGGTTTTTGATACTGTTCCATTAGTATTATTCCAAGCGGTAATCTGAATGATATCGGTGAAATTTTTTACCTCTTCTTCTAGGTCCTGAATAGTTTTTAGTCGTGTTTGTAAGTTAATCTTCTTTTCTACTTCAGATCTGAAGCTCGCCCAATCAGTTGTTTTATTGGCAAGAGTTGGTCTCGTTTCCTTTCTAATTATCTTGTCGCTTAAGGAAAGTATCACTGCAGAGTGATCAGAGTCCATATCTGAATTATCCTCTACTTCAATAAAATTTGATGAAACTTGTTTTGATATAAAGAAATCCAGTAGATCAGGAGTTTTACCTGCATCCGTATATTGGCCATGTTGGTTTGCCAGTGGAATGGACGTTACATCCCATTTCTACTATTGCATTTTTAAGTTCGTTACCTTTGGTTGTTGTAAGCCTAGAGCCAAAGTCAACATGCTTTGCATTAAAATCACCCCCTAGTATAAATCTACCATCGAAATGTTGTAGGATATTCAAATAGTTCGGTTTCTTCAGGTTATATCTAGGTGGACAATACACTGATCCTATCTGAAGGCGTTGCTTGGTAGATGTAATTTCTACTATGGTAAGCTGGGTTTCGGGTAATTGATAATGCTGGCATTCACGGTGTTTAATATAGTTTTTTATTATAACAGCAGTTCCACTTCTTGCTTGGTTATCCGGATGAATTGTTTCATAAAGTTGGTAACCGTGAATTTTAAGGTAAGATTGCCTGGTGGAGTGGGTCTCAGATATCAGACACACATCGATATTTTGCATTTTTAAAAACGCTTCTAGTTCATGCTTTTTATTTTTAATACCGTTAGCATTCCAAGTAGCAATTCTCAGGTTTTCTTGGTATATCATTTTGAGAGAGTTGATTAGTATAATAAAGCAGAATTTCTCTGCTCCAATCTTTGTAGTCTTTCAGAAAGGTTGTTTATGGCATTCATAACATTTTGCATCATTTCCATCATAGTATTCGAATGAGTAGGGTTCAAATTTAGTCCGCAACTGACCTTTGCTGTCTTAGCTACTTGCGCATAAGTAAAACCACCTCTTACATGATGACTAAACGATTCTGATGGTTGACTTTTTTGTAAATTCGTTGGTTTACTTAGATTATTTCTTCTTTTTTGAAGTTCTCTCGCTACCAGGCATCCTCGGTAATTTGCAGGATGGGCTTGTGCACAGTTTGAACACTTTGCTGCAGTATTCTTGGGTTTCTCACAAGAAATAGTTAAATGTTTCTCAGCACATTTAACACATCTAGGTTCGTGTTGGCAGAACTTTTGAGTATGGCCATATCGCTGACAACGTTTACGGTTACTTCTAACCGCTTCAATTTTTACACCCATATGGCACATATGTTTTATTTCATAAATTTTTTGAATATCTTCTTTGTTATCGAAGGTTAGCATAAATAACGGAAGTAGAATTCTTAGTTCTTCATCCCCTTGCTTAGTCTTTTTAATTTTGTTGACGACATCAAGGATTTTAAAACCTCTTTCACTCAACTCTCTCTTAATATCTTATGGGTCGCATGATTGGTGCAAATCCTAACCATAACCCTTATCGGTCGTGTATGTTTATTTTCATAAGAATGCCACTGTTGCTGCGAACCGTTTAGGTATTCTGTTAGATTTCTATAATCTGTCTCGGTGACTACATTTATTTTCAGTTGCTTGTTGTTCATCAATTTGGCTTGGAAATTGATGCTGTTATCCTGTAATGACTTGTTAATGTCGGAGTAATTTGTCACATTGCTAAGTACTACAGGAGGCGGAATTTGTTTACCTTTTCTAGGTTCTTGAATCTTTTGGAATTGTACATACTTTGCTGATGAGATGTTTTTTTCGGGCTGAGTTTTGGTTGGATCTTTTTCAGTTTTGTCTGATCAAGTACCAGCTTGATTACATTTTTCTGATATTCGCTTCCTCTTTTTGGATTTTGGTAGTAGCCATGCTGTTTCGTGTGCTACTATTTCCTCTTCTTCGCTCGAATCAGGTATAGTAAAATCATTTGTTTGTGGGTGACTTTGATCTATCATTAGTTTTAATCGATGGATTTCATTTCGTGCTTCCCTTAATTCAGCTTGTAATGATATTATTATTTTCTCATTTAAATCATTCCCTGATATTTGTTGGGAACTGCTGAGGCTCTTTTGTTTTGGCTAAGTTTTCTACAGAGAAACTTCGTGGCCTTATAGGAGATCTCATGATTAGTTTACCTATTTTAAATGGATTGTCGCTTGTGCTCATAAAGTTGCCCGAGCCGACGGCGTTAGCATTTGTGTGTTGTAATGATGGACCCTACACCGAATCCATGGGGTCAAACATCGATGAGGGTGAATTTTCCTGCATGGCCAGACTTTAAGTACTGCCGACCGATTTGGTGCAGACGCGGACCAAGTATAATGACCCAAGTTCTAGGTCATTATCATTAAATGTTCACACTTCACTATAAAACTTATATGCACAATAGTTTTTTTACGAACACTGCACTTTTAGTTAAAGTAAAACAAAACAAAACAAAAACTTTGTCGAGTTATTTGAGATGGTTAATGACTTCACTTTTTATAATTATAATTATTTAAAAAAAAACAAATTATAGCTATCAAAAATACGTCTATTCACTTTGACGATATATCGAATATGATAACTATTATTATTTCTATAATTATTTGATAACAAATAATGTTAACTTGATCCAAAACGCTACTATGTCATTATCGATAATTTTTTTTCAGTATTGCCAATTAATCTTCGAATTTGGTTATTTAAGATTTCTTCTTCGCATTCATGAAATGGAAAGGATTTTAAAATTGGTACAATTGTTGTTAGATCTCCAGAAATAATTTCATTAATATTAAGATATTTAAGTAATTCCAATTTACTATTTTGAAAGTTAAATCTTTTTTTTATTTGATCAAATTCTACATAGAATGAAATAAGTGTAAGTTTTAGGGAAGATATTTTTTCTTGACCAAATTGCCGCGTATTAAAAAATTGGTATAATTGAATGCCAAAATGCATAAAATATGTCGTGGATAGATATAAGGAAACATTTTTAAAATCGGTTTCTGTGTTTACAAATTCTATTTTGATAAAATTTTTAATAATTCCAAAAAAAGTTCTTTCATCTTAAAATAGAGAATATGTATTTGTGTATTTTCAGATTGAAAATTTTGTTAGCATCATTGACTAGCTTTAGAACATATGAAAGGAATAACAGTACAAATACATCTTACTAACTGGATCAATTAAAAAATCATAAATATCACCCGCGTTAGAACTATGAAGTTCTTCATAATTATGTAGGCCAAAGTAATATCTAAGAGCTTCCCATTGCTCTAGAATCCTGTTAACCACCATTTCATACGAAAGCCAACGAGTTGTACTTAGACCCAAAATTTTATTATTTGCTAAATTAAAATATTTTTGAAATTGTCGATAAGCTCCTATTCGTTTAGGGCTATGCGAGAAATGACTATATATATTTTTTATTGCTTTGTCTGTATTACCAGGTAGTTTCTTACTGGCTGCTGAAGCGCACAAATGTAAAGAGTGAATTGATTTCTAGAAATTTGGAACAACTCCATTCGCGTGCCCTGTCATAACAGATGCGTTATCTACGCCAAGCGAGATTACATTTTTAATAGGAATTTGGCATTGTTCAAAATGATGGTTAATTATATTAAACATTTCTTGTGCCGTCGAATATGTTAACTCTATTAAGCCCATAAAACTATCAGAAATAGTGCACTTAGATTTATCGTAAAATCTAGCAACAATCATTAAACATTTGGCAGTGGATACATCAGTCACGTCTATGATGAGGTTTGTTTAAGTTTACCATTTTAAGAAATGCAGGTAAAGAGTCCATTTGGGCAAAAGGTAGGTCGTACTGTATGCAGTACATTACACACATGAACTCCGATTCCCTCTTTTTATTTATAGTTGATAATTTGATAGAATTGTTGCAATATTGTTCTATGTTTGGTCCTATAGTTTTAATATTTTTTATGTGTAATTATGTTGTCAAATGTCTTTTAAATCTATATATCAAATATATATATATATATATATATATATATATATATATATATATATATATATATATATATATATATATATATATATATATATATATATATATATATATAAATATAAATAAATATATATATATATATATATATATATATATATATATATATATATATATATATTTAAATATATGCATATATATATATATATATATATATATATATATATATATATATATATATATATATATAAATATAAATAAATAAATATATATATATATAATATATATATATATATATATATATATATATATATATATATATATATATATATATATTTAAATATATGCATATATATATATATATATATATATATATATATATTTAAATATATGCATATATATATATATATACACATATATATATATATATATATATATATATATATATATATATATATATATATATATATATATATATATATATATATATATATTATATTATCGCATATCGACTGCCTGAAAGTTCAGTACAGCCTTTTCTACCTGTGGCTCAATCAGAAATCCAACTCCAAGATTCCGAGGTCATCTCCACTGTGTAGCAACGTATAGTCCTGGAACACATTTTCTCCACTTTTAGGCGATCAAGTTTCTTGAAGCGCTACGAGTTCCAACCGAACTCTTTCAGACATGTGATAAGACCGTCAACCACGCCAGGTTTTCGAAGTGACTGCACGTTCCACGTGTCGATTCTCAATCTCTTTTCCGGGTACTTATACGCGAGGGGTCATTATTTGTTTGGCGGTATCCGATTTTTTTTTTGGTTTGTTGACATCTCAAAGAAGCAATAATCCGTCGAATAAACGAGCGTCGAACCAACTTATCTAATTTGCTACAATATTTGCAGAAAGGAAATCAAGTTTACGACTTTAATCCAGACATGTGTTAAGATTATTAACTTAATTTTTGGGTTGGTTAATCGTATGTCCAAACCGTTTACCAGCGAACCACTGCACGAATGCAAATCAAACAAAGAAATTGAAATAACTGTAGATGAAGAAGAATTGGTGTCTCTACGAAAAACTGGACAGAGCAATTAGTCATAAAACTAATTCCAAAATTGTACCAAAACGACAAAAACAGCAAACGATATAGTAAGTATTGTCAAAAAAGAGCTGGCAGTTTTCGAGGCAGAAGGTTGTCACGGATTCATACTCGAAAAAACTTACAACTACTTGAATTCTGTACCGCCTACCAGCGTAGAATCGGAGCGAGTTTTTTCCGGATGTTCAATAGTTGCAACTATAATTCGATCATCATTAAATGATGAAAGCTTGGATATATTGTGCTTTCTTCGATCATAATTTTAACTTGCCAACAACTGAATTTATTAATTATTTTCTATTTCTACTGAATTCTATTCATTTTTGTATTTCATTTTTATTTTTTGTTTAATTTACTATAATAAATTTTTTAACGATTTAAATAATATACCAGACCTATTGATTTCTCAATAATTAAGAACATCCAGCTTGGGAAAATACTTCTATAATTAGAATGAAAATTAAAGAAAAGGAAATTAGAGACCTTTTATAAAATTAAAGAAATGCAAGAAAATACACTAACAAAGGCAGTCGAACAAGTTAAACGGCCAATACTGCAAATCCCTCCAATCAAAATAGCAAATGGAATATGGACCAAAACTAATGAAAAAGTGATTCAGTGCAACAATTTACGAAGCACATTGAAAAAATATTTCAACCAACCACTTGAGGTTGAAGAAATCAAAAATCAATGAATTAATATCTTATAAATAGCTCCTAATTCTGTCAAAACAATCATAATTTACATCCGTGGTATGTTAGAGGGTATAAAAATTTAACCATGATAATTAGCAATATACTTACGATTATGTTTATCACATTGATAAGCATATATAAAATAACATATATGTACATATTTCTTATGATTTTTATTAATTGCACGTAATCCAACAAAGTTCGAGATAATTACATTGCGATATTAAGATTAGTTGTATAATCTTCTATTGAGGAGTTAGAGTCAGCTGCACTTTCAATACCTAGGAAAACTGATAGACCGATAGATATTCCAATCACGATAATTGTCACCAACATGATACACACAAGTATTTTCAGCTTCACTGGAACTATTATCAGTATTGAATAAGAACACTCATCCATATATTAAATAAATCAAAATAAATATTTCGAGACCTTACAATCCATCTTGCAAAAATGTCTTTACTTTCACAACTCGTAGAAATTCAAATAAATATATACACTGTGATTCAGGTGTTACAGCACAATGGTTTAAAAACGTGATCACACCGATTTTATATGTGGAAGGGTTATATATAAATAATCATTTGTTTGGTATAATCCCTTTATCAATATTGGATCAATTATAGGCAATTAGTATATAGATTAGACGAACAATTATAATATAGTCATATCTGTACGAAATAATTTATAATCTCTTCACGCTGAATAAAAATGTTGATTCATCCAATTCTAGATGGCTTAATAGTTGTTTTATCGCGTAGTTAATGTTTTTCGAAATAGCCAGACCGATTGTTTTCATCAAAATTGAGCTTAATATCGAAATTTTGTTTATAACACTCTTAGTTATTCACATTTTGCGTTCATTAAAACAGGCAAAACCTATCTAACATAGAACAGCAAAGTATTCGCACTGGTTGACTTTCATCTATAATGTAATATTTTTTCATAAAAAAACGAGAAATGCGTCTAAAGGTTTGAATTATGTAGACCATCCTTTTAATACTGATATTCAAGATTCAGTTATCACTTGATAGAAGATTGATCAACGATCCTAAAACTTCAAATCAAAGACCCTGAAGATCCTTTTGAAACGTGTGAACATTGATACACACAAGTATTATTTTCCAGACATTGGTAACCAAAACTCGGTTGAAGGTATAGCATAATGAAGTTCAGAAAACAAGATGTATTCGTATATGTACTCTACCTTCAAAATAAACTATTCTCGGCAAAAGATGTTTGTTGCGAATACCAATTATATGATATGAATAAGTTTGACCTGAACTTACAATCTTACAATTTGATGCGGAGGTTCAAATAAGATTGTTTCGTCGAGTTTGTGATAAACAAATATAGTTGGGTCGAAAGTAGTCCCATATATCCCCTAAAGGTCATATATCCAAACATGATTCCACTAGAACAGTAAATATGTGTGATTTCAATTTATTCAGTCCCCCATGACAAAGACCATATCACATATCTATTTATGGCAACAGGTGTCACCACGCTGACGTACATTGTATAATGTTTTACTTAGCAAAATGACCTATTGCAACAAAGATGACTGATCGATTTTGAAATATTTTTACATTTTTTATGGAAATTATGAAAAAATAAGCGTAAATTGCTTGTAAAAAGGAAACATCACCATTTGCAGTGCCATCTGTTTTAAAATGTTAGAAATTTACCAACGTTCGGTTTGGCCACTAACATAGATAACTTCGTATTTAGAAAATCAATTAGTTTTCACGTTCACGTTATTAGTTAGAAAAGGATTTTTTTAACGGGGTGATTTTTAACGGAATCAATTTTTACATTCAGTATACAGTCGAAAAATATTGTACACAGTTAATTATTTCACAAATTCTATTCGTAAACTAATGAAAAGATTTTATAACAGATGGTGTTTTAGTTACAATGAAATTGGATAAGAGATGGCACGTCGGTTTTTTTTTTACATAAATTTAGAATGTAAAAAATGACCTTATGTAAATTAAACGTTTTTTACATGGGGGCTGTCCATAAACGACGTCCACTAATTTAGTGATTTTTTTACCCCCTCCCCTCCATTCATCACAGAACGTCACTAATTCTTCATCTCCCCATTCGTCACAGTCACAATAAAAGATATGTGTCAAATTTTTTTATTAAATAAAAATCATATATGTATGATTAAAATTAAAAATATATTCAAGTCTTTCATTTTTTTGTACATAGAATTATTTAAATAGAATATTGCAATTACAAAATGTAAATTCTTTAAATTATTAAAATAAAAATGACGTAAAATGAGAATCCTGAAAAAGAAAATATCTTTCATTAATATTTATTATTTAATAATATACTTTGATACCAATAACTACCATACTGTTCAATTCAGCCTTTAAAAATATTCGATCCTACAATCGTATTCAGTATAATATAGAACTATTTTAATAAATAACATAAACTACGAAAAAATAAAAAATAGCTAGCGTACCAGCGACAATTACTGAAATTCAGATTTTTCGAAATGTTGTTCGATTGTTACAGTTGCACAATTTTGCTCCAAATTTTGATCAGGAATATGAATGTCTCTTAAATCTAATAATTCTTCGTCTATCCACTCAATGTCCAAAACATTATCTTGATTTGCAATAATTGTCATTCACTCTCTTTGGCGCTTCGCTGCCACTCTAACTGGTCTAATTTTTTTCACAGGCTCTGAAATTTCACGAATATGCGTCTTTTTGTGGTTTGTAAGAAGTGATTGGCTCGCAAAATACAATCCACAATGATCACATACTCGATCTGCTGAATTCTTATAAATAGGAATGACCTTAGAGTCTATTGCTAATCGATTAAATAGTGGTAAATACTTGCAGTTTTTATAATTTTCACATGGTGATGGCACTGTTAAATCATTTTTTATAGGGATTGGGGCAGGTAAAAATCTATCCTTCAAAAATCTAAAATATGAACTTCGCGGTTCGGAACAACAATCTCGATTAGCACATTTTACTACCTGTAATAAATATTGGCTTGTTTATCCATGTCTTGCAAACCATTCAGAGTTTTTCATTAATATCTTCGTTCTTCAATTCTGATTTGTCAGGATCTATGTAATTGGCAACAACAGGAAATCCATCTATAACTAAAGCTGACCAAAGTTCAGCCAAACATTCTCCAGCATGTCTGAAATTGTTCTTCTCTAAGTCTAGATCTATTGTTTGCCCCCGAGAATCTAGGTGTGATCCGAACTTGTCGTGTGGCAATATTAAGCCAGATAAGAGGTGACATCCGCCTCTCCACTCGATTAAATGCGCTTCTTCCCGGAGCATTTGTCACAACAAATAAGGCATCTAAATTATGTTTGCTAAAATGGCCATCTACGCTAAAAATATAAATTGGTTTAATAGAACCCTCAAATTTAGTTATAGCTTCAAATTCAGTCATATCCAACAACGTTTTAAAATCAAATGCATGGCTTAAAGCAGTTGAAGAATTACGTTTCGCTGATCGTATTGTGACATATGTTGGTCCTGAAAATCCAAATGTATCGGTTATGTTAATTCCTACATAAACAGATGGAATGAGCTTATGCTGCCCAGCTACAACCCAATCATGATCGGGAAGTTGGACCCTGTATTCCAGATGCATTAGTAATGGAGCTTGAAGATGTGCGGCAGTCATTCCAATTGGTACACGAGCTTTATCATCTTGAGAAATAAAACTAACTTCGTTTGGTCCCAAAAATGATGATAATTCTTCCAAATACCTAAAGTTGGCAATGCAAAACTTGCCATCATTATGTTGATTATGAAGGTTATTTTGAGGCCTGACATCAATTTAACTGGAGCTGTCTTTATATGCTTCTTACCTTCAATAATTCTGTATATGCTTATTACATTCAATTGCCGTTAAAGTATAAAATTAACATGTTTAAGGCAGCTATCAACCTCTACTAGAAGGATCGCGCGTTGGGTGCAGGAGCTCTGACAGTTACAAGGAGCTATAGGAATGTCTACAAGTCCGCCCTGCACCCAATTAAAACAAAACGTAAAAAAAATACAATTACTGCGCCGTGGCAACAATCTTAAATAAACACCACTTCGAGAAATATCAAATCCCTCCTTATTTAACCTCCTTAGTTAGTTCTGTTAGATTTTTAACACTCCTATAAGTTTCGTCTTGCCTTTTATGCGCTGCTGATCCATATTTTGCTATTTCTATAATTGCATTAAGAAGTTCGATTGATCACATTCAATTGACAGTCTACCAGGTTTGTCTCTAACCTTTAACTCTCGTTTTAATTCTGTAGAATTGTGTACGATTTCTGTCATTATTTTCCTTCTGGTGTCTCGATATTTCTTCGATCTCTCCTGTTCTTTTTTTTTATTGTCAAGTTGAGCTTCTAACTTTAATTTTTTCTTCAAATTTTCGTTTAATTGTTTTTCTTGCTCAACTGTTATTTAATTTGCTAATTTTCTTTTTTTCAATGTATTGATTTCGAAATTCAGAAGCTCAATTTCATTCGTCAAGTTTTTCTGTACAGGTTTTCGGTGTTGATTAGTCTTACTAGATGATGGTCTCGTATGACTTGAGTTATCAGTTATACCTCTTGATACCATCAAATTTACCCAACTAGCTGTGCAATTAATTTCCTGTTGCCGTATATTAGTTGTTGAAGATTTAGGGTTCATAGTAAAAAATTTCGAGAAGTTAGCTCTTCTCTGCAAACTTTTCGAATTATTGTTTACGATAATTTGCTTGATTTGTACATCGAAATTCGGTTCTCCTTTCATTTCGTTCCAGATATTTATGATTTCTTTCTGAATAGTTTGCTTGGGTTTATTTGGATTCGAATCACAAGCAGATCTGTCAAAATATATCCACAATAAAAAAAAGCAAAAAGGAAAAAACGATCTCAGTCACTCTAATGGCATTATTATGTTCGAAATCAGCCTTTATATAAATCTTGGTACAATTTATTTCGATCCATATTATAACCTAAAAATTAATTGTTTTTATTATAAGCAAAAATGTAAAAGAAATAACATAATATTACAGATATAATCGACAGTAACACTTACTAGGATATTATAATAAATATTTTTTTGATATGTAATTAATATTTTCAAAACTATTAAGTAAATCCGTATTTTAATAAAAAATATTCTCCATTCGTTGATGTGATTTAACATAAATTAAAGTAGCTCAAATAAAATAAACGCAGACTATTCACATTATTCAACAAAACTCGGTGATTCACAATTCCATTACATATTGTATGCAAAAATTGTTGTAAACTTCACGATATTTAAAAAAAGAGCACACACAACTAAAGTAGATGTCACTTCGGAAATTTAGGAGAAAATTCAAGCTTCTTAAATATAAATGAAATCATGTGAGTTTATTTTGTTGTAGAGACGTCACAATACTGAAGCCTCCCTCTCCCCCTTCATCATACTACCGTCTCGTTTTGTCAAACTCCCCTCCTCCCCTAAATTCGGACGTCGTTTATGGACAGTCCCATGTAAAAAACCGTGTAAATTATATTGTGTAATTTACATGTCAACTGTGGATTTATCCTTTTTTGATGGTTGCCGCCAGTTTTCACAACCAAAAATCATTTATAAATAGTTGACAAAACTTTACAGAGCTATATGTTGCGATAGTTTAGCACTGCCAGGGATAACTTTTTTAAAACTTAGATAACACAACATATTTTTCAGGATATTTCGCCGACCTTATTGGATCACTTTATTCAATGAAAACCTGTGATACAACAGGAACAATAATTAGATCAAGAAGCCGATCGAAGTCTAAGAGTATTATCAGATTGTTGAACGAGTTATCAATAATTTCCAACTTAATTTTTACCATATCAACTATATAAAACATTTTAATACTTCTCAAACTGAGGTTATTTCACTAAAATTGTAACAAGATCTTGATATCTCGTTTCAGTATGTCCAGTCATCACACATCAAATTATACACAAAGGTAATATTTTATCATGGAGAGCCAGTGAGAAATGAGTTTAAGTTATCGTCCATCCTAACATGTGAATAAGGCCGTCGAATAGTTTGTCGATGTTGAATTGAGTAGTAATATTTTCTATCATGCAACAATAACTCAAACAAACTTCCGTGACTGTATAGTTGCAATCAAACCTTTTATATATTCAACTTGAATATAGTAACAACCTAAAAATCCCTACAACAATGCCATCTATAAATGGAATTTAAAAATATAGCAAAGAGATGTATTTTCGTACAGAGAAAAAGCTACATCTATACTTAATTTCTTTTTGTAAACTTTGCCCCTAAATGATTACAATATAAAAACAATATTAAGTGTTTAGCCGAAATGCAGATTAATTTGTCAAATCGAATCTATCTTCACGTACATATTTCAATTTCGGATACTCACCATCAATATTTGACATTTATCTCGTATCTGTCAAAAGTCATGCCGTTGTGTTTACAAATAGTTAATTTTCGGTTTTAATCTATTTTATAAAAATATGTACAAAAATTTATCTGTGCTGCCAATTAATCACGAAATATTTACATCCTATCAGAAATGTTACATACCAGCTAACGTATTTCCCGAATCGTGTTCTCCCGGCTTACTAGTTGGCATCACCTTTGTAAACTACCATCAAATAGTCTTGGCCAGATTATTTCGTAACGACACCGAATATAACTGTGAACTTGATAATTGTGTTGAATATGCAGATCTTGAAGATGGTTTTACGAATACCAGCTCATCAGTCGATGGATTGAAAATCGAATCGATTGAGGTAATTCCATACGAAGTGTGGTTTGATGAAGTGACCATCGACTTGAAGATAAGCGAATTCGAAAGTTGTGTTGAACAGGCAAACGAGACCATCACCAACATATTAAAGTGTTATAAATTTGGTGAAAATTGTGTAATCCATATAAATGAAAAACTACAAATTGGTAGTGGGGTACAAGCGATTTATGTTCGATCGACTCAGCCCAGTGGGTTTGGTGGTATCAATCGAAACACAAAAATAACGATTAAACGCAAATATTTTTACACCACATCGATCAAATATCATAATCTAGGCGGAATAGTGGACATTAAGTCGAAGTTGAATGAAATAATTCATGGAAATACTGAATATCAAAGGCGGAATCAAATTCTTTTGGTTGGGCCGTCCGGTGTCGGAAAAACAAGTCTTATACATAATCTTGTGATAGAAAATTCGATCAAGTTATTCGAAATCAAACTAACCGACGTCCTCAATTCACTTCCGGGAGAGACTGAATCAAAATTACGGAAAATATTTCAAACAGCAATCGAATTTACTAAACAGCAAACGGATCACGTATGTATGGTACTCATCGAAGATGTTGATCAATTTTGTCCGAAAGTAACAAAAAACAGTGAAGCCCAATTGAGTACACGAATTTCATCGCAACTGCTGTCTCTGTTAGATCGAGTGAATCGATGTGATGGACAAATAATAGTAGTTGCGACTACCTCGAATATTGAAAATGTTGATTTGAAGATTCGTCGACCCGGTCGACTAGAAGTTGAGTTATTCATGAGTTTACCGAGTCGAGAACAACGTGGCGATATCCTGAATGTATTGCTTAAGGATAATTTTTCAGATTGTGATTTGAATTTCGACGAAATATCGCAAATGCTAAGCGAACGTACACCTGGCTATGTGGGTGCAGATATATCACTTTTAATCAACAACATGGCAAGAGAAATTTTAAAAGATCGTCGAAATGTCAACGATATAAATACTGAACTTGTACTAAACTATCTAATAAATGGTTTAAAGACAATTCGGCCAAGTTGTCTGCGCGAAAACATCAACGTAATGAATATCGATCTGGCGAGTTTTGATCAGATAGGTGGTGTTGATGAGCTCAAGAAAAAACTAGAAATTTCTGTTCTCGCCCCTCTTAAATATCCTGAAAGTTTTGCCCGGTTTTCATTGAAACTACCGAAAGGGATTTTATTGTATGGACCACCAGGATGTGCGAAAACTACAATGGCCAAATATATTGCCGCCAGAACGAATATGACATTTATTTCTGTATCGAGTGCCGAAATATATTCACCATATGTTGGAGATGCTGAAAAATTTATCGTCAAAATATTCAATAAAGCTCGTATGAGTTCACCAGCTATCATATTCATCGATGAAATCGATGCTTTGGTTGGAAATCGATCGAGAGGTGAAACCAAAAATGATGTTCAAACTCGAATACTATCGACTCTGCTCACCGAAATGGATGGAATTGGATTGAAAGTAGAATCGTCAGGTACCATGATTAAGGAGAACACTATTTTGGTAATAGCAGCTACTAATCGACCGGATATGATTGACGACGCACTCATGCGACCCGGCCGTTTTGATAAACTAATTCATGTAACAGCACCAGATTATGCCGCACGATTTGATATACTCCAACGTATTACGACTCGTATGCCCATCAACGCGGACACATTTAAATTCGACAAACTCGCAGAAAAAACACAAAATTTTTCGGGTGCTGATTTATTTAATTTATGTAACGAGGCTGCATTGTATGCACTTACTCGTGACCTTAATACAACTATGATTAATTATAATGATTTTACCACGGTGCTCGGCACACTAAAACCTTCGCTAACCATGGCTCAACTAAAATACTACAATAGTTTTGAAATGTTAAAACTAAAATAACCGTCGAAAATTTTCAATAAAATCGATCAAACATGGTTTTGTAATTAAATCGAATGGTTTTTTATTGTTTGTATCCATATAATTGGTGTCCGCCCCATTGTTGCATAGTAGGAGTATTTGAGCCAGATTATTTCGTTCGCATGCACGGTGTAGCGCTGTTTGTTTCGTATTGTTGGCAATATTAACATCTGCGTTGTTTTTGATTAGATATTCAGTTATTTCGACCAATTCAGCTTTGAAAAGTAGAGTTTCTCCCAAATTGTCCTGAGCATTAATGTTTGCGCCCTTCTCGAGGAGAAACTGCAAAGTTTCGTTAAAATGTTTATTTCTGAAACAAAAAATAATAATTTATTATTTGTCTGTGGTAAAGCTTTAGTTATTATAATATTGACACTTATTTAAAATTTCAGTTTGTACAAATTTCACGCGAACCTTTTACCCATATAATTATAAGAACTTGTCGTAGGAGGCGACTTAACTTGAGCTAAAGACCCGTAGTCGTACAAATTTAATATTTTATCCAACATAGGCGTCACGTAAGTACCTGAATAAGAAATTTATCAATGGGTCGTTACGTAACTGGTAAAGATGTCTTCGGCAATTTTTATGTCTAGTTTTTATTTGAGTCTTATGTAAAAAATATGGATAGTTCTATAGTTGTTTTGTATCGTTATATAAACGTCACCTAGTCACGCAAGTATGTTTTTCGTATTAACTTTAAGACCTTAGTCAACTGCCATTCGAAACCGGGATAAAAACATTTGTTAAACGTGTGTCACAGGGTGCGGAACATCTCATAATCTAAACGTTTGAAAGCCAGTAAGGCTGCCCCAACACTTTTTAATATGAGATTCAATTGTCTTGCTGGATGGATAAATCAACAAATTTTTGATCATAACCATCCCTAATGTATCGATGTGGAACTTGAACCTCCACGAAGATCTTTAAAAAAACTTCAAACATTCGAGAGAAGATAAAAATATATGATATACGGAACAAAAGGTTTGGGTTGGTAATCGAAACGGATGGAATCAAATCGTTGACACGGTACGAGTCCAATATGGCCTGTAACATTTATTAAATAACAAATAAACATTAAGCTAGCAAGCTTCTCATAAGGAAGTCTTTCGTTTCAACAATCAAAGTCAACGGTAAACCAATATTATCTCAGATAACTTAATACTTCACGATTGTCCAATACAACTCTGAACGTTTGATATCATTAATAAATCGCCCTTTTAATCGCGAATGGATAAAACCTTAACGTAAGCTGTATTCTGATAGGTAATACCAGAGCCATCTTAATTTTACAGAGCCGAAATATTAAAAATTGAGCTTAAATTAGAGGAAGTAAAATAGAGGAAAAAACGTAAATTCCCATACAAAATATATGGAAAGTAAACATTTTTTTAAAATGAAATATTTCAATGAAAAGTATGACAAAATAAACATTTTAATGTTGAAATCATATAAAAACTATTTATATAATATATCATTTAAATATTTTTGAATAAAATCAATTGAATATAATATAAATAATTAAATAAATAAATCATTAAATTCAAATATCGCATTAGAACTTTTAATATGTATACGCACAAATACATACATACTCGTATCATATGAAAAAAAAATATTCTCATTTATACGCATGAGCAATATGAAATATCGATCGAGTACGATCAACAGAGTCATCTCTGGAAAAATTAAAACTACTACTAAAAAGCTACTTTGTTTTTGACAAAAAACTTTTTGATTATCAAAATTCAAAATTTCGAAATTAATCCAAACTAATGTAAAATAAATAAATAAATTTAATTTAGATTTAAAATATATACTCATTTACTTCAACGTTTATCTAAAAACGGTCAAACTACTAGAATCCCACTATAATTCTATAGGAATTAAAACTAGAATCGTACAGTAGAATTATATTGTATCAAATTTTATCATAAATGTTATTACATTTTACAGGATAAAATACTTTAACATATTCTAAAATCCGTATGAAATCGAGTATTTGCTGATAAAATTGTGTGCTTTGTCAAGAAACTTATATATGTAAGAATTTTAAGGTTAGCATTTTTTTCGAGTTGGAGGAAAATTTGATTTTATAAAGATATATACGAGTATGTATGTATGTATATATGTATGTATATATACTTACATATAAAATTTAACCGTTAACTTGTTAACTTGAATTGGTAAATCAAATCCATTAGAAATTTTTTTTAAATCTAACGACTTTTTGGATAAAAAAAATAACGCCCAGCTGACATCTATTGAAAGATCGTAAGTACTAAAACGAAAGTACTAAAACTTAACATTTTACCCTGAATAAATTAAATTTAAATAGATTTACTTTTATCTATATTGAATATAATAATTATAATTAATAATTATTATGATATGTGAAACAAATAAATTAATTTTATTATGAATGTCAGATGTCTCTTGTAAAGCTTTTCCGCCATGACATGTTTCTGGTTTGTTTTTTATAGTATAGGGTACACCTATAAACATTCCATCAATTTATTATTTTATAATTAAAATTATTTTTTTAACAATAATTATGTTTTATTTTTATAATTTCTAGAATATAAATGTATTTCAAAGAAGTTACGGTTATTTTAATTCGAAATTAAAAGAAAATTATGCAGTTAGATACAAATAAAATGTGCTGTTCGTAGGAACACCCTTTTCTTCTTTTAGATCGACATAAAAATTTTTTTTTTATTTTTTAGTTTCGTTTTTAGTAGGTAACACAAAAGGCGCAAAATTATTATTTTATTTTATAATTAAAATTATTGTTTATTGTAGTTATTAAATTTTATTTATGTGCAAAAACATAATTTCTTATGTCTAAATATATTTCAATACAGCTACGGACATTTTGCTGCAAAATCAAAGTAAACGTGTGCGGTTAGATTAAAAAAATGAACTGCTCTTATTGAAATCTTCTTTAACTTTAAAATCAACATCACATACACATATACATATTTTACTGTGCATTCAATATTGTAAATTCATATTGAATTTTAATTTATGTTTTATTAAATTATTAAGATATTTAGGTAACTGATTTTCAGATATGATTAACTTCAACATTTTATGTACTTAACACTGTAAAAACAGAAATCAAATATATAATTTTTTATTGATAAAAATTATTTCGAATAATGTGATTTTTACATTGATTCTTATGGGAAAATGAAAAATGTACCTCCTCTAAAAAAAGCTCAACAAAAAATACGTCATATTATTACGGCTCTAATAAAGATGGCTCTGGTAATACACCTAACTGGATACTTGATCGACATTTTGATGATTTCAACACTCTTGACTTAAGGCAATGGTTTTATCGATGTACTCAAGTTAAGATAATCCGATATTTTTCTGATTCTCAAATATACAATTTTTAGTGTTTTACTTAAATAATCATTAATTCGATCGAAACAACATGTTTAGAGATTTTTAAATATCCGAACTTACATTTCGTAAGTTAGACTTTGGAAACGAAAAATTCATCAAAAAATCTTCTCATATAGATAAAGAGGTATATGTATCATTTACTATGTGATTGGTTATGCTATAGTGAACAGTTAATATAATGATTCTTTATGAATCATTTCAATAATGGATCAGGTTTCGATAATTTTTAAATTGCTCGACAGTAATACAATAATAATACTTATTAAATACTTGGTTACTGTTATTCTTAAAATTTATTCTAATTATTTTACCTAATTTAAGTAATTCACTAGAACTGAAAGCTCATTTCCCACAACATATATACCACTAAAAGCATATCACTGTCAGGGCGGTTCGTGGCATCGATTAATATTGTAGTTTTCGAACAATGTGTAATTGCCTAGACCTTTGAGTTGATAATGGGATTACGAAAATTACAACTCTCGGAAGACATTACTATAGTCCTCCGAGCTTCTACGTTAACAAAATAAAAACTGCATCAAGTTTTAACTTGAGTTGTAATCAAATAATTACAAACATAATGCCAAATTGATCACAATCCTTTGTCTCAAGTTTGGAAGTTATCGATGTGGAGAAAAATAACCGTCTTTTTTTGAAACAATTATTGTTGTAATGTAACAATTCTTTTAATTATTTTATTATTTTCAGGCAATAGCGAAAACACTTAAATTAATCACCAGGATTGATGTATTGATAAGGGTTACTTTTAGCTGCACTAAGTAACCTGGCCCATAAAGAAAATTTATAATATCAATGAGATTATATTTCTTGGTAGGCAATGGATTATTTCGCATATATTAGAATCTCGCTTCTTGACCTTCTGTAATGGTTTTAAGAATCAGAAATGTCTATAATTTATGCCAGCGAAACAAATCTTCCAGATATCTTACTTCATCGTGCAGTATTTAGAAGATGAAAAATTAAAGCAATAGTATCAGCTTCTGGGGTAAATAATTTTATACGATATACGATTTCAGGTAAAAGCCGATTTGAGATAGAAGTGTTCGATACAATTCGTTGCGTCATCAAATAATTTCTTTGAATTTAAAGTAGAAAACTGATGTAATTTATGACTTAAAACTGAAAAGTACTCGAACTTCAAGTAACTGAGCTTTAAGTATTTCGGATGTGTTTACCGTCAACACTCTGAAACCAGTTGTAACTGATAATTTCTTTAAAAAGTTTCGAAAATACAACCTTCATGTTACATACGTTTGTCATTAAGGCAAAAATGATAAGATTTAAGATCCCACAGTATGGTATTTTGAAAGCATTAATGAATGAGGGCAGACACAGAGGGTAAATCAGTGTTATAGAAAACTGTTGGATGAAATACAAATTAATCTCATCTAGCATTAAACACTAAACCATAAATAACGTTTTCGATTATTAATTTTAAAAATTATTTAAGTCAAAATTCTTATGAAATTGATAAAAAATTAAAGATAAACTAAATAAAAATTTTGAAATACTTACATCAATGTGTGAAATATAGCCGTTTCTCCATCAATATTTCTATGCTCCAAATCGATTGGTTGCTCGGATAACTCGAACATCATTCGCAAATAGTTCAAATTATTAATGGCCGCCTTAAATACTGGCGTTTCTAATCTCACATGTTCCATTGTATTACTACATTTGATAAATAGTTCACGCACGTTTGGCACCATCGATGTTGGATTTAATGGGATGCGTAAATCACACAAACAATGTAGCAATGTTAAGCCATCATTCGCCACTCGTGTCAAATCTATTGTTGTGTAATTCGCGAATATATCAATTAAAATATCAATTTTGTATTCCAATCCATAGTAATGGTATGGCGAATAATTAGTGTTATCCAAAATCGTTATATCAGCTGATAAGTTTATTAATTTTTTAAATCTCTCTGTATCGTAACACAAATGCAGTGCAGTTTGTCCCAATTTATTTCGCAAAGTTGCTACAGGCGTCAACTCGTACAATAGATTAAAATATTCGCTGTCTTGCAGTTTCGAAGCAATATGCAATACAGTGTTGCCATCTTTGTTTTGTGTATTGATTTCGTTCGTATTGTGCAGATTCAATAATATAATTTTGAATATATCGAAATGTTCGTTTAAGATCGCCAAGTGCAATGCTGTGTTGCCATCACTGTTTTTTGTACACGCAAATGGTTGCATGATTTGTAATAGTTTTGTTGCGATTATAACATTGTTTGAGAGTACAGCTAGTTGCAATGATGTATTTCCATGTATATCGATGTTATGTAAATCGGCATGATGGGCGACTAAATCCTCAAATACATCATAATACAAATTATCGTTTCGTTTGATTAGTGAACACAATGGTGTTGCCATTAGATTATTTGGTATATTAATCAAATTTGGATACATTTTTATAAGCTGCCGGATCATAGAGTGCGTACCATACCGACACGCTAAATTTAATACTGTATCTCCGTAACAATTTCGCATATTTTCAATCGGCACCGTGTAATGATGATACGCCATCAGCTTCTTAAACAAATAGTCTGACTGTAGTTTAATCGACAATAAAATCGGCCGATCACACTCGTCATCGCCATCATTTTCGTGTTCGTTGTATACATGATTAAAATCGATCGACCCGAAATGCTTTACCAAATGCTTAATACTAAATTTTAATTCATACACAATTAACTTAAAAAATATTGCATAATTAACTAAAACGGCCAAATTCATTTTATTTAATGTGACATAATTCACAATCAGCTCAACTACAAGTTTACTAGTACCAGCGTCGATTCTATTTAACACCGATTGATTTATATCTATATTTTTGATGATAACTTCGTCGATAATACTGTGATTACGATTGATAATTTCGCGGATTAAATTGATAAAATTTATATCGGAAACAGCTAAATGCAACGGTGTTTGATGTTTTGGATCATAACACAACAAATTAAAATCATATTTCAGTATATAGTTTATAATTTTATAGTTTTTTTGTTCAATCAATCGATGCAAGAATAGACGATGTTCACAATTGAATAGCGACTTAAGAAAATTATATAAATTTTCCGAGGTAAAACTTTCAAGTTCAAAATTTTTTTTTATCAACATTTCTAGGATTAGTTCGAATACATTTGGGCACGTGTTATGTACAGTAAGTTCATAAAAATTATTTAATTGTGCCGTTGACATTGGCTCGTGATATAAACTAAACAAAAAATTTAAAATATTTAAATTATGGAAATCATTTTTTATATAATATTCAATTATTTCGATTAAATCATAATTCTTATAATTGGCATTCAACAGTAACGTTTTTAACAAATCCAAACGATTTTTAACAAACAAATATTTTATGCAATAGTTTGGTATATAATTTATGTTAATTATGCCATTTGTAACAATTAATTTATACAAAAAATTTATATCTGATTTACAAAATCTCTTAATTAAACAATAGTTACGATTTTGATCGTAAAATTTATATAAAATTAAAAATTCTATAAAATTACTACTAGCACTACTTGAATTTTCACAATTTTCCAAATAATTCATAAAATTTACATCATTTTCGTACACAACTAGAATACAATTTAACAACAAATTAGCACCATCACTATTATTATTGGTTGTTAAATGTGTTTTACAAAATGTATAGTCACCGCTGAATTCGTTTAGTAATAGTTCAAATATATTTACATGATTAAATCGATAGGCCTTCTCGAGAAGGTACTCATTCAGTTTCAATTTCAGCTCGTGATTATAGATTTTATAAATTTTTGCCAAATTTTTTATTGAATTTTTTACATGATCTTCTTTACCATCCTCAACATACAGCTCTAACTGAGTTAAAGTATTTAGATCATAGTCCTCATAAGACATGACGAAACAATTTTAACTATGAATTTTAGTTTATTTAATTTTAGTTAACCACAGGGCACTCACTTGCAGACTACAATGATAAATTTTGATTTAAAAATTTTAAACTAACAAAAATATTCATATGATATTGATAAAAATGATATCACACGCTTAATCGATGATAAGAAATTTATATACATTTAAATCTTTATAATTAATTCCATTTTAATAAAAGTTGATTGCACTTTTGCGACTAATTTTAAACAATTTCGATTTAGTTTGGATAGAAACAAAATTATAGTGGTGTCGTTTAGTTAACTCATTTTGGATGATTTGTGCCTGTTCTTAAATCTAGCTTTAATTTCTGCAAGTCTTATTTTGATTTTACGTAGATTGATCCGAATCAATTAAGTTCAGCGCAGCATTGTAATTTTAAGTTCAATGCAGCATTGACTTCTAAAATTATACTGACTTGTAACAAAAGTAAAATTATCTCTCCCGCTCTCTATCCCTCTTAGTTGTCTTTACAAAATTTTCTTATTATTAGACAGGCATTTAGGAGACATAATTTTACATATTATACTAACATTTTTCGTAGTCAAAGACCAGTATAATCTAAAGTAATAAGACATTTGGGTCTGAAACAATTATCAATATTATAAAGCGTACATTGTTAATTAGGCTCTTGCAGCCAAAGAAGTAAATGATAATTTTTTTAACAAACTGCAAATTTTTAAATTGGTGACTCTGAAACAAACAAAATTGTCAAATCTGTTGTGAAGAAAATTCACGACTGATATTGGAACACTAACTGGATCAACGAAAAGTAACTGTTTAGTGTGGTTTACAAAAATTTTGTTTTGTCCATATTACTTTGGAAATGAAACTAGACACGCTGTTACAATGAATGGTGCTCGATATCGAACGATGATTACTGACATTTTGTTTGACGAATTGAAGCATAATGATGTGCAGATTATGTGGTTTGAAAAGGGCAGTAAAACATATCATACATCAACAAAAACAATCAAAAATTGGTGATCGAATAATTTCTCGAAGAGGAACTGTTAATTGTCCACCAAGATCATATTATGATCTACCACCATCAGATTTATTTTTATGGATTCTTCAAGAGTAAAATTTACGCTAATAATTCTCAAACTATCTGAAAGAAAACATAATCGAGCAAATTACTCAAATTGAACAAAAATTATGTCATACGTGTTGAAAATTTTTACTAATAGATTGAAGCCCTATAGAGCTGCACTTCAATAATTAAAGTCCAGTTGATCAGTCCAGTGATCGAACCGGATAAATTATTAGAATAACCACTCGGCGAAATCGTAACAATTGGTGACAGTGGTGGGATTGTGAATATCCAAGATGAAATTAATGGACTTAAAAGTGGCAGAATTGAAGAAGGAGTTGAGTCAGCGTAATTTACTAACTTCGGGCAACCGCGTTGGTAGAAGAAAATGTTGACCCAGATCAACATGAGTTTAATTTGGGGGCACCGGATTCAACCGAGGTGCAAGCGGTTGAAGTAACTACAGAATCAACGACCAGAGCAGATGAAGAGAATCTCGTCGTTAAATAAACTACTCCAACAACATCTGGAGGTTTCGATATGGGACAACTAATGGCTGTAATGCAACAGATGCAACTACAAACACAGCAAATGATCGGCGGCCTCGAGGGAAAAATATCCGTCGATCAAGAGAGCATCATCGAATGGATGGAGCAGCAGGAAAAATGTGTCAACGAGAAGTTTCGAGAGCTTTCCGTTACGTTGAAAACAAAAGTCGACACAATCGAAATGGAGATGGATCACAAAATCGACCAACAAATCTAGGTGAGCGATCACCGATTCCTAAAGATTGAAAGTGCACCTCTCCCACTACAACATGGCGGGTGAATACAGAGCGTATCAAGATCTACGCTTTCACAGATGGTATACGGGATCCAGATACGAGACGTGCGGTTGTATTATCTCCAAAAGCAACGTTTGCGGAAACCATCGCGTGTGCACTAACCAACGAGACTGCAAACAACATCATTAAACCAGCAGTCAAGGTACGTCGTGTGGAAGTGGAACCAGCAATCAGTCACAAACAGGGCAATAACATCAAGCCAGCAGACAACTGGCGGACAACGAGATTCCGCGATGGGACTAGTAAAATCAGATGTTGGGTTTGTGACAAAATAGGACACATCTCAAGGGAATGCGAGCGCACCATCGCCTAGTACCGAAGGCCACCGGAGGAAAGAAAAGCAGCAGCCGATGAGGAACGCCAAACAACAACGAAGGCGTTAAACGAACGCGTCAGCTTTGAGGAAGCTGACTCCCACAACCAAATGCTCCATAACCTTCATCCCCATTTCCAGATTGGCAAAAGGTGGTGATAGCTTGATGGTGCGAGGCGAAGTAGAAGGACGATCCAGTATAATAACGTTATAACACCGGAGCAACGAGAACCATTGTGCGGCCAGATTTTATCACGAATGATTTTTTCGACCAATGGAAGGGTTCAAGTTGCAAACGGCGACAGTGCAGCTATTAAAGGAAAGTAGGAGGTGGAAATTCGAATCGGGAACAATGGTTTTCGACATGAAGTCCTGGTTGCGGATGAGGTCATCCTGGGAATGGACGTCATGAAACGAAATGGATTCGTATTGGATTTTGGACGGGGGACATTGAGCTACAGTAATGTCGAACTGCCTTTGCAACTGAACAACGGGGAGGAGCCAATCGTAAGGAGGATAAAACTGGATCATCGGACGAAGCGAACAACATACTCGGAAACGATTGTTTGTGGGAAATTGGATTGAGGTCCTGGAACACAACGAAGGAATGGATTATCCAAGAAGTTAGAACCTGGATGGGAGGAACCGTACAAGGTCAGAACTAACGACGTGATCTATAGGATCCGAAGAGGAGTACGAGGAAAACCCAAGGTTGTAAACCTGGATAGACTGGCGTTTTATAGAGGTAGAGGTCTGGATCCTGTTCGGGACGAACAGGTTTGGGCGGAGGATATTGGCGAAGTGTAGAGAATCAAAATAATGGAATGTTCTACAGGTATTTGCATCGTATAAATAGGTGTAGACATTTGAATTACGAAATTTTGAATTTCGAATTGTTAATATCGGGAAGTGATAAAAAGTGAAGTGTTAAAATAATAGTAGTGATAAATATTGAGTAAATTAATAGTGAGAATAAATATTAGTGAATTATTTGTCAAATATTTGTGTAATTTTTGTGGGAAATAAATTTAGTTGAAATTTAAAGTTTGCGAGTTTAATATTCACAGTCCAGTGATCGAACCGGATAAATTATTAGAATAACCACTCGGCGGAATCGTAACAATATTTTTATGATGTAAACGCTCACATGTGTCGATAAGCGGCCTGTTGATGAGCGATATGCATGTGATTGATTGATAAGACTGTAGGACCAAGCGCTCGGCAAGATTCCCAGATAATCCCGCAGCCGCACCAATTGCTAAAACCGTAGTAAGGATTTATTTATTTATCTGTTTATAATAAGCTAGTACTGGCACATATATTTTGAGCTTACAAACTATTGATAATGAGAGTGTGTTTTGTGAGACACTGGACGATTAAAATATGTTTGACGCAATTTTCGCTTTACACGAACATAAACTTTTTATGTAAATTTGTTGAAATATACTGCATCAAAAGTCGGCCATCACATTGCAACTTTATGTCCTTCGACTAGCAGTCGTTGGTCAGAAGAGTTTATCTCCTTTTATTACTTTCCTAATTTTGCACGAAGATTCACAGCAACATTTTGCGATAACTGGAATCCATCCCGTGGAATAAAATTTATTGATTGGTTGAGTATATTGAAAATATATCCAAATTCTGATTTTAAATAATTTTCAATTTTGTGCTTCCACCTGACAAGAAAGTCAAGGCATTTAGGTAAATCGTTACTTAACTACTATAAGCACAAACAATCACATTTCTTATCTGCAATCGCCAAACCGCAGTCTCCAGTCCGCAACACGTCTCTGATCAGTTCTATTTTGATTAAAATTAAAATATTAATACCAAATTCTGAAATAAATTTATTAATTGATTAATTTTATTATTTATTTAAATTTCAGTCCGCAACACTAATCGAATTAAAACTTAAATACAAAACTCGGAGAATTTTTTTTAACTTATGGCCATTAATTTATCTGGCACACTACAAGAAAACTTTGATAGTATTCCGGCCATAAACTAAATTTAAGTTTTTGTATAAGATTCATAAATGAAAGCATTATGTGCACAACCATCAAATAACAGAACCAGCAATAGGAAGGCTTTACTGTATGCATTAACATATTATATACAATACATTGCCTGTATACGGCCATCTCATTGAAAAAAACATGGCTAGTCCTATATGTGTAAAGGGTTAGAAAGTGGTAAAACCATCAAAAATTGCTATTACAAAATGCTATCATTAAAAAAATGGTTAAATTTTTGTAAACGAAAGGACAAACTTAACCTCAAATGTTCAAGACAGTGTGGCATCTATTTTACTGACGCCGATTTTGAAGACAATTTGGGATTTGAAATGGGTAAGACATATTTAGTGATAAATTGAATCATATTTAATTAAAATTATTTAACAGGATTTGCAAAGATGTTGCACTGACGTATATGATACCTGGTGGTATTATAAACAACTAAAAAAATAACACAATAGGTAACACCAATGTATTAATTGTAAGTGTAACTAACTTTGCTAATAGTCGTAGGACAATTGATGTAACACAAACCCAATTAACCTGTAAAGAAAAACTGAATATTATTAAAATAGAAATATAAAATAATAAAAGTGTTAAATTTAAAGTAAATCAAATAAACATAACATGGCGCTGCCGATCAACGAAAAAAGAAATTTAAATTAAGAAAATAAATATATGTAAAAAAACGCGCTGCTGCATAACCTAAAAAAAATAAATAAAATGAAGTTCATGAAACCGAAATCCATGAAATTCACGGGAAATATCAGCAAAGAATGACAACGATTTAAGCAAAATTTTGATATTTTATGGAAGCCGCTGACTTCATAGAATGCACAGAAAAACGAAAATGTGCACTTTTACTAAATTCAATGGCGCCACAAGCAATGGAAATTTACAACAATATCAAACCACGGTAAAGAAATTCGAGAACTATTGTAGCCCAAGGGAAAACATAATATATTTGAGATTCAAATTATATACCTGTAACCAATTGAAGGGAGTATGTAACCATTCGATGAATTTTAAACGGAAATTCAAAACCTTGATAAGGATTGCGAATTTGGTAATCGTGTAAGGCATCAGTGATCAGAATCCTCAAGAGAATTTAATCAAAAAAGGTGATTTGGATCTAAAAGGAGCAATCGAGTGTTGTCGTACCGCAAAAATAACACGTAAACAAATCAGGTGTGTAGAATCTAATAAACACAAATAGTTTCTAGTAATAAGAATAGAAATCAAAATCATTCATTTATGCCTCAGATAGGTCGCCAATATATACCCGGCAGACATTATACCTACAATCAAAATAAATTCACAAGTAATTATGTTTCAAACGTAATATGGGCAATTACAACAAATATAATTCAATACGTGATAAACAATTAAATAAGATTTTATGTAAAAAATGTAACAAAAATCATTGGCTAGGTGTCAGGTGATTGTCTTAATAAGGGTAAAAAATGCTTGAATTGTAGAACATGGAACCACAGTAAGTAGTCTGCTGGCATAAAAAAACAGATAATAGTAATAACAAATTAATATTAATGAATTATATGCCTTATCTATAAATTCTAATATCGTTGATAGATGGTATAAAGAAAGTTTAGTAGAGGATAATTTGATTAATTTTAAGATAGATTCAGGCAGCGATGTTAACATTATACCAGTAAAAATATTTGAAAACCTGTAAAGAAAAACTGAATATGAAATTATTCTAATAAATATAATAGAAATATAAAATAATAAAAGTGTTTAATTTAAAGTAAAACAAATAAACATAAGAGATTTTAATCGGATTTTTAAAAAAAAGGCGAATATTGTAATTGTTGAGATTTGTTTTGACTGTGTTGCTCGTTTCGACCGCGTATTAAAACATGTCGAGTGGATAGTGCTCCGAGGAGGAGAGTGACGCAATTTCGTCTCTTGTGGGTGTAACGACCCGTTTGAATGAATTAAAAGTCGTTACTTATAAATTATTTGAATATTAAGAATAATGATAAATTTCACTTTCTAAGAAATGAATTGAAGTTTGAATGTTAAGTGCGTACCTGAAAATATTTGTTTTTAAAGATGGTACACAGATGTTTTTTTTAAAATATAATTACCTAATTTAGGGTTGTTTGTTTGTTTTTTTTTTATTTTCGCAAAGTAATAAAACCATAAAAGTATGCTATATTTTTAAGTATTGAGAACAAAGGATTATAAACAAGATCATAAATCATCTAATCCTAATAATAATTTTATGTCTAAAAAAATAATAAGTAGAATATTTTAAATTGTGATTGGTTGGATGTGATGAAATGTTATAATTGGTTGATTGGTTCAAAAGGATTGGAAATTGGAAATGGAAATAGGTTTGGGAGAAATGATATAAAGATAAGATCGAACAATTTTTCGAGAGGAAAAAAAAATAAAAAAGAAGAGTGCTGAAAGCCTGAAGTGATGAAATACCCGAAAGAAAAATAAATAAAATAATTCCAAAATGAATAATTGGAATAGAAGTGCACAATAAACGATAAACAAACAAAAATAAAAATTAAAAGTTTTTGTTAATAAAAAATAAAAAAAAACCGTGAATAAAATTAAACAGTGACAAAATTAAACTGTGATTAGACAAATGAAAATAAAACTGGTGCAAATTAAATGTGGTGCAAATATAAATATAAAATATCAATATTCTCCAATTAAATATAACGTTAAAAATCAAATTAATATGAATATTCTAAACATAATCGTATCCTTAATTATGGAAAGCTAAGGGATCTACAAGATATGCGTGAATTCCACATCAACCAATCAACCGTAAGTTAGGAATCGTTAGAATAAGTTTTTTTTTGTATTTTTTTTGTTTGTTATATTATTATTCAATAATAATTACCTAAATTATAAGTTTTATGGTTTTTCTAATTATGTATATTAAACCAAACTAAAATTTAAGCTAATTAATAATATTTAATTTATTTTTGTCCAAATTCAAATAAATTCTTTAAAATAGAATTTTTACGTATAATGTTATGTGTTTATGTAGTTCACGATGACTTTTAACTTTATTAAATAAACGTTACTTAACCGTTTTTTTTTTAAATAAATTTATTACTTCATAAATTGAAATTTTGTGTTTATTTAATTTTTTTTATCATTCTGATCCACGACCTCGCTGATGATTTTGATAGCCGGAAAGATATGCCAAGTTGCGTTAATATAAGTTACGTAACATGGGTGCCGGAGAGTTGACAGCGAATAATAATAATGTAAGCGGATTAATTTCAATGATGTCTGAACAATTTCAACAGTTGGTTGATACTCGGGTCCAGAAACTTATGAAGATCCACCTATACGCAGCGCATTCAGTAACGATTAATTTAGAGTTAGGAGCAAAAAATAATGAAGTTTTGCATTTAGCTTTAAAACCACTTCAACCACTTTTTGCCAGAACTCCAGTTTGGTTTGCTATTCTGGAGTAATAATTCAATGTAGCACATATCGAGCGTGAGTCCCCTAATTATTCACGCGCCGTAAGTGCATTACTCACGTCTGAATGACCAGTTCTCGCTGGGTTAATAACTAGTGACAAGGGACAAACCCCATATACTTCATTTAAACAGGAGATAATTCGAGGTTTAGGCAAGTCAGAAAAAAACAAACCCCATAACTTACTCCACGGACTTACATTAGGAGATAGAAAGCCAAGACAGATGTTAGAAAATTTCCAAGTAGATGCGGGTGGCAAATTTAACGAAGAGTCATCGCGGCAGTTATGGATGTTCAGACTTCCGCAACAAGATGAAATGTTATTGTCACCATTTGAAAATGAAATCAAACCATTTCAATAAAATTGTATTTCTTCATAGACAAAATTTGCTTCATTTCGAAGTGATCGTATAAAAAACAATCTATAGTCCTTCTACTATTAATATACATGGCACTACAAGAAAACCTTAATAGTAGTAAAGCCGATTAAACTTTACAACAATGTCGGCACTAAAAGTGTTTGGAAAAAGAGGCATTGATAAGTACATTGCGATTTTCTTTTGAAGGAGAAATATAAACAATTTTGTTGGGTTTTTGGTCTTTATTTTGACTTTTGAGCAATTGATTGAGAAAAAAATAAAACATTCTATAAAATACTGTCGGGTCCAGTATATTTTTATGGTAACAATCAAAAAATCCACAAAATGGCGATATTTACAGTCGAATTAAAAATTAAGTCATTAAAGGCTCAGCTGTGGAACGAAAAGCAAAAGGTGGGAAATTCTAAAAAAGGCGGCTCGGGAACTGATGCAATTTATGTACCAACACTTTGGTGCTATAACGAACTCTCATTTCTATTATATGTTAACGATTGTGAATCAAGCAAATCCAATATTAGTTTTTCGGAGGTAAATTGAATATTACGTTTATGACGAGTAGCAAATTTACAATAATTGTATTTTACTTTTATTTCCAGCTAGGTACTGATGACGAGAGAGAAGAGGTCAATGAAAACAGTGAAATTACCCCACAAAAAGTAAGTGATGAAAATAACGTTCCGATTTTTATGCATACAACTTTTTTATTTTATATATACTAACAGAAAAGAAAAAGCAAGAACAACTCTCTTGAAGCATATGGTATGGGGGCCATAGAGTTTATGAAAAACTACTTCGAATCGCGGTCGGAAAAACAGCCACCTCAAAAAGAGGAAGAGTTCTGCAGATATTTATGCAGTCTCCTAAAAAATATTAAACAAGATGATATATACAATAATGTATATACTACACAAATACACTTTAAGAAATATAAAATACAAAAGATAATGTTACTTATCTTAAATTTACAGGTTCATTTAATTAAATTAACTTTTATTTTAATATTATTATAAGTAGTATTTTTTATCAAATTTTCTTTTCTTTTTTAGTGTTTTATTAATTAAATATTTAAAAAAAAAATATAATAAAACAAAACACAACACAGAAAACTACATCTACTCTGCGTATAGAGCATTACTGAATATATTTAATATATTATGAAGTTCATATAATACTTTCTTTTTCTACCTAAGAACTCATCATTTTATTTTTTTTTGAGGAAAACAAAATATATTGTACGTCAATAACAGTGTTACCATATTGTAAGTTTAAACTTAATTTGCAAGTTTTTTTGTGTTCAAAATGTTTTTAAGTTTTTGCCAAAAAAATTAAGTTTTTTAATGTTATTTATAAAATAATAAATTTTTTGTCCTTCATTCGCACTTTGTGCCAACTATGCTTTCGCGATATTACCTAAATTTATCGAAGGCACTGCAAGGAGTATTTATAACTTTATTCAAAACAGCCCGAAACGACATTTGAAGATCTGCAAACAGCCTGTTTGCAGACCTTTAAATCCTTTTGAATTATAAACCTAAAAAGATGCTTCACCCAGCAAAAACTAGGTGGTTATCACTAGAAACGACGGTTAATCAGTTATTAAACCGATTAGATGCACTCAAATTATTTTTTGTGCATGAAGATCTTTAAAAATTTGAAGCCACCGAAAAACTGGTAGAAGTTATTCTAAATCCACTATTTGAAATGTACTTGAAATTTTTAAAAAAAATTTTTGCCGACATAAATAAACCTAATAAACTTTTCCAAAGCGAATCGTCACAAGTCCACTGTCTAAATTTGGAAGTTAAGAGACTTTATACCAAAATCTTAGATTATTTTTTAAAAGATGAATATGTAGAAGAAGTTGCTTCCAAAAATATACTGCTACATCAAGAACACATTCTCAAAAATATTAACGACGTATATTTGGGTGCAGAAGTAGCAATTTCATTGCAAATCTTAAACAACGCAGAACAAACTATATTTCGTTATACATAATTTTCGTAATGATAAATAAAATAAATAATTTATTTAATGAATTATTTTGTAGTACCTAGACTATTTGAATGTTATTCAATGGACAAAAAAGTTGTGGTCAATAAAATAAAATGTTTTTTTTCTCGAAATTAAGTTTTTTTTCGGTCACATAAAAGTTTTTAGTTTGGGTCGATCTGGTAACACTGGTCACTAACAACTTTTACGCTGCTAGAAGAACAAACTATATGGTGTTTATATACTTATGCTATCTCAACAAGTAAAACATAACCTTAATTTTATACTTTATTTTCATTTGGCTTGGCATTTGGATTTTAGCATATTATGTTCATTTTTAAGATTCTAGTACATTCAAAGTAAAATAACAATCATTTATTCTTGACGTATGTTATGTTTTTTTGTCCACAGTTTGACTGTCATTGAATTTATAAATTGTATTGTAAACCTATAGATTTCTATCGTAAATAATTTTCGTTTGCATTGAATACAATAGTTTATTTCTCTTAATAATTTAATTTTTACAATGAACCGAAAATAAAGTGTAAAAGGTTGTATTTTATCATAATAGATGAAACACATGCAAAATGCGATATTTGTAAAAATACGTTTTCATACAAAGGAAGTTTCACAACTAATATTAAGAAAAACTTAAATGCAAAACATTCAGGTGTATATTTCGCTATTAGTATTTGACAAATTCACATGCCAAAAGAAAAGGTCAACGGATAAAGACTGTGTTGATTATCACATTTAAACCAAAACATAAAATCCGATCGTTATCCGATATCATTCCGTCACAGACTACAGTCATCAATTGGAAGGATGCAATTTCTTTTCAAAAATTGACCTCGTTCGAGCGTATCATCAGATTCCTATTCACGAAGAAGACATCGAAAAAACAGCAATATGCACTCCGATTGGTTTGTTCAGTTCCCGCGTATGACCTTCGGGTTACAGAATGCGGGTCAGATATTCAAAAGACTTCAATTCTCGTCAATTTAAAATTTACAGTCCCGTACATTGATGACATTTTAGTTGCATCAACCAATTTGGAAGAACATATCAAACATTTAAAAGTAGTATTTCAACGCTTACAGGATGCCGGTTTGGTAGTTAATTTACAAAAATGTTTATTCGGTGAATCAAAAATCAGCTTTCTAGGTTTCGATATTTCGGCAACAGGAATCATGCCAGCCCAATCTCCAATCGAAGTAATAACGATTTTTACGAGTCCAGCAACAACTAAAGGTGTCCAACGATTTTTAGGTATTTTAAATGACTATCGTATTTTTCTACCAAACGCAGCCCAAATCAAGCCAACTTATATGAATTTCTAAAAACTCGGTAACAAAACAACAACAGCCAAATAAAGTGGAACGATCAAGCAAATCAAACGTTGAAAAGAGCGTTTGGTAAAGGACACGCAGTTAGCACATCCATCAACTCACTTAAAAAAGGTAATAATGGTAGACGCCCCAATTCAATCAATCGGGGCTGCAGTTCAGCAACAGGCAAAAGACGGATGGCAACCGCTAAGTTTTTTTGCTCAAAAACTAACTGACACTGAGAAAAGATACAGTGCCTACGATAGGGAACTACAAGCAGCATACACGGCAGTAAAACACTTCATCGACGGTCGACCTATCACGTTTGATTTACAACACAATTTAAAAAAAGCATTCCCGCGTCAAAGCTGCCATCTTGATAGCCCATCTTGATACAGCATATTTTCGGGAAAGATAATGTGATCGCCGACGCACTCTGTACCATCGATGCACTTACAATTACAGATAATATAGATTACGCTCTCAATATACATTACGCGGATGACAAGCTTAGCCGAACGCTTCGGATTTCAACGAAAGCGTTCCACCCTATAATCTATATAATCCAGCGTGTAATGGCATGGTCGAACGATGGCACTGCAGTTTGAAAGCTTCAATAATGTGTATCAACAACCCAAAATGGGCAAAATCTATACCGCTCGTTCTCCTCGAATTGAGAACAACTTTTCGAGATGATTTTAAAGCTTCGTCAGTCGAGCTTGTAAACGGGAACGTATGGAAATATGATACAACCATCATCATTTTTATCACAAAATTATCAAAAAAATCAGAGTTATTTCCAATTCTTGCAACCATCTCCTCTGGCGCGCTATGTCACAAAACCAGTAATTTCTGTCATTAAAGATCTCAAGACTTGCTCACCCGTATTAATTCGCACAGACGCGTTGTATAGATCGCTTCAACCACCGTACGAAGGCCCATACCATGTTTCATAGTGCAGAAATATTTTATACTATCTTGGTAAATGGACGAAATCGATTTTTTATTGAATCAAATCCACCACTCGGAGTACCTGATAAACCAAGTCCAGATACTTCAGAACCTAATGTTAAACCATATTCAAGAATAGAACGCACCATGAGGCGCTTCAACTAATCATTCACCAAGTTCAATATAACATATCAATAACAATAATATCATAATAAAGTGAACTTATGGTACCCGACATGTCAATCAAGGATCGTTAGATAATGAAGATGAAAAAGACGGAAAAAATAAAGAAACGAGAAGATAAGTCTTCTGGGTGTTAAAATCGCGTGAGCATTTGCTGTATTTTGTTAAACCAAACCTTCGTTTATTGGAATATTTGTATTATCATATTATATTATTTACCAGTTTAAGTGAGATCTCCAGTTCGGTTGCGACACCAACTCCAATGTTACTGATGATGATACTATTTCGATCATATTATTTTACGACGCTCACGGTTTATACCCGGATTATTGACTATTCAGATGTGAATCAAAATTAAAACGACCAGAATTTAGTCAAACATTCACTGTATTTATTTCATTTAATTGTTAAAATAAACCGCTTGCCAGTTGTATCCATATCAAACCTCGGTTTCAATTTTGAAGCATTTCATACGTTAGAATCATTAGTTCGTTCAAAAAAAATAGAGAAGAACCTGTCAAACGTAATAAACTTATCTAACCCTTTGGTTATGCGCATTTGTCTCAATTATTCATTCATTTTAATGCCACGACGATTTTGACCGAATATGGTTTATGTTTCATTTCAATCACAATTTATCGTTTACATGCGAATTTTCGACAGTACAGTACGACAGCAGACATACCTTGTTCTGGAAGACAACGGACGTCTCGTAACGCTAAAAATCTGGCTCTGATGCGCGATAGTGTTATAGAGTCTCCAGAAACATTAATTCGGAGACGTGATTCCCAGTAACACATTTCTGCACGAGTTACGTATCCCTACTTCACCAGATTCTATATTGATGACATCCACAAAGCAACACGATGCAACAAGCAGCAATGCAATACAATAAAACATACAACATTGTAATGCATTGAAAAGTTAACCTACTTTATAATTCTTAGTAATTCCTTATTCTATATTTTCTATCTCAAAATATGTCCAGTTTATTATATTCACTCTTATCTCATATTAATTAAAATTAAAACATAAAAATAAAACAAACTAAAGTAATTTGAACACTTGCATTTCTCCGAATGTATTTATTATGTATTTTCTTTCCCATAATATAAATCTTATCTCTTATTAATTAAAACTGGGACATAATAATAAAATAAAAATAATTGAACACTTGCATTTTCTATATGCATTTATTAACTGTAAAATAAACATATTGCATATGTTTATTATTTTCCTTTTTTAAATAAGAATAACTAGAATATAAATATAAATAGTGGAAAATTGTAAAATCAACTCAGAATTGAATTGTACTCCGAATAAACCTTTTAAAAACGATTTTTGTTGTTAAAGTTATTTCATCTCCTCCACGACTGCAACTTTAACTCGTGAAAGTTGAACTTTCAAGAAACAGAAAAAGATTAAGAGATCGGTCTAATCCATTGGAATTAGACAACACTCATTTATTAGACAATAAATACATATTTCTTTTTGATAATCATAGTATATTATAATAAATTTTAATAAAATCAACAAATTTTTTATAGATTTGAACAACATCAGCTCTAGTCGTCAACTAAAATGTCATCGACAGAAAACGAAGGGCGATTCACAATAGACACTCATAATACCAATTTTTGTCGTTGAAAAGATATCGACACGACAACGACAATTATAATTGGGGTCAATATATGTATAACGTTAATTTGAACTCATATAAACAAAGGAGTATGTAGCGGTTCATCATATTTGTTGAATAATATTTCAAACCGCTTCTTATTTATTAAATGCAACTTTTTCATTAATGCTGAATTTTATTACATCACGTTCTATCGTGTAATCGAGGTAAATATTATATTCACAGTGACAAGTGCACCATCTATATTCCTGTAGAATATTCTCGTTTCGATAGCATATTTAGTACAGTCAGTTGTTACTTCTTTTGAATAGATATTTTGTTGTTCGTGTCCGACATCTATTCAAAGTATAATGCACCACATTATCAATTTACCTTATCATAATAAGCAACTGCATTATCTTATTTTGATGTTAGTATTTCTCGATCGTGGCGTGCGTGTCCTCCCTCTTGGTTGAGTGACAAGCCAATTATTTTCGGCCATGTTTTTAAAAACACAACCATTACTTTTGCGAATTTTCCAGGCAGTACACCTGAAGTGTGGGGTGGAAAAATAATTTAAATAAATAATATAAATTAACACAAACGTTTTGAATAAATAAAAAACAAGAATTGTAACAATTAATTAAGAACATAAATTAAATAATTAAATTAAACAATTGTGAATAGAATAAATAAAAACATTTTTGTTACATAAAATAAACAATTATAATTTAATTAAATAACATTCAAACAAGAACATTAATTATAAATAAATATACACGTAAAAGTGTTATAAGTATATGTAAAGGGTGGTTAAATTTTTAGGGCAGACATTTCTCAATTTGAACCATGGAAAGATACACAATCGACCAACGCGTTAAAGTTATTCAGGCATATTAAGAAAATGGATGTTCAAATCAAAATGCATATCATGCACTTATGTATATAAGTAAAATGATGTTAATATTTAAATTTGAAAATAGAGGATTTCTCATTGAATTGTCTTTGTTTTATTAATTAATTACAATGTTTTAAATTTATTTACTATATGCTGTTAATCAAAATGATTAATTTAATAAATTTTTCTTTCTTATTTTAATAATCTTATTTAACTACTACGTTTCCAGATGCAACAAAATCAAGAGAAAGAGCTTTCTTGGCAAACTTTATGAGAAATAAATGAACGCATGAGCAAAAAATCGTAGACTATCATTACAACCTCCTCCCTCAACACAACCCGAATTCAATGAAAAAATTTGCAATAAATGGAAAAATTATAAATATAAATATTTGCAATAAATGGAATAAAATTTTTAAATCCAGACAGAGAGATTTAAAATCAATAGAACAATTACAATTTTTGTTGGAGTGGCCAAAATTTAAGCATCCAAAATTGGTAATAATTTATGATGTGTAGTGTATTGTAACAAACAATAAAATATTTATTTATTATTTCCAGATTGAAATAGATCTTAATTTAGGATACCCAAACAAGAAATTAAGTTAACTTTCGAAATGGGACAGCTTCAAAAGTAAAATAAAAAATTACTCGATTTTAATCACCAATCCTTCATGCAAACAAATCTTAACCAACATTAATAATGCTATTAATATTGGTATGAAAATTATTATATTCTTAAATTTCTCTTCAGATTCAGAAGACCCGCCCAAAAGCACGAGCAACGAGAAACGAGTGGTTTTAAGAGGTTCGGGTAGTAGCATTAATAGTGGCTTTAAAAAAAAGTGCTGCAGAGTTACTACAGAACAGTTCATGCCGGAGTATGTACGCAAGGATTACGGCAAAATAATGTTGACATTGTAGTGGAAATATAGAAGTGACCACAGACGGGAATTACATCAGACGGAGTTAAATAGAAGATGTCAGAGAATAAGAGGAGACGCTTCAGGAGTATGCAACTGATATCGAGCTGCTAGTGCACCTCGCTCACTACAACATGGCGAGACAATATACAGGGCGAATCAGATCATCGCTTCCACCGATGGAATACGGGATTCGGATACGAGACGTGAGTATTATTGTTTTCAAAATCAACATTTGCTGAAACCATCGCATGTGCACTAACAAACGAGATTGCAAACATCATCAAATTAGCAGTCAAAGTGCGTCATCTGGAATTGGAACCAGGTATCGGTCACAAGCCAGCTAGTAACACTGTTATATCCACTGAACTATAAAATTACTTCCTGTAGTACTTTTTATTCTATTACGTACAAATGTAAGGTGTTTTAAAAACTACTGAGTTAACACTCTTCTACCTAAACTATTAGTCAATAAGCACGTTATAAGTTTTAAAACTTTACCTCGTGAACTAGTTACTTTATCTCGTGAACTAGTTTGAGATATTTCTGTTCCGAATATGAATTTGAGTTTTCAATTACCACAAGTTTCTCAAAAATTTCTTGTTTTAATTGATCCATGTCAAATGTTTGAATTGATTAGAAATACATTGTTCAGTAAAGGTCCATTTATCGATAGTGACAACCATATAATAACATGGAGATATTCTAGGGAATTATATAAAATCGAGGCGAGGAAGATTTTCACCTAGGATATAAATTAAGGGAAGCTCATATCAATTTTATCACTCAAAAAATTAAAGTAAATTATAATGGATAAGGCCTACCTGGGACTAATTTAAAAAAATGCACCAAGTCTCTTCCTCTTGAGTGGTGTAGAAACGAGTACATTAAATCTATAGAGATGCTTTTTATTTGAAAGCTCAATTAATAATAAACTTCTATAATATAATTGATTATTAAAAATAGCATTTTTTTAGACTAAGCCAAATAAATATTAAACTATTCGAATTTGTCTTTTATTGTAAGCCAGTATAACAGCAAATAATTAACGTTAATCATCATTTTGTGTTTATAATTTTAATCCTTAAAATATTTCATTTTAATAGCGAATTTAAGAGTATTGTACAGCCTAATTCTGTAACGAATAAGATAATGTGAAAATGCGTAAACAGGCTTTTTACACGTTTACCCGCCTAATCGGTATTCTATAACTTTACAGCAAGATAAATTTGAAAATTCGTAAGATAATAAACGTCAAAAATCTACACGCTCAATTTATCTTGTGTAGAGAGTTATCGTCTGGTGAAAATAAATAAATATACATATATTTGAATAATTTACATAAATAAAATAATTAAAAAAACAATTGAAATAATTTGAATTATAATAAAATGAATATCGAGAAGTAAGTAGAAATGTTAAAAATGTGTTTTTATGAAAAATAGAAAACTAATAAATAATTTAAAGGGTCATTATTTCACGAGGAAGACGTGCCAGTGCCGAACAAAAAGGGGCTCTTCTATCCTATATAGAAGAAAATATAAATTTTATGAAAGGTTAAATAGCTATACATTTTTATTGATATTTAGTTATAAACTAACTGAAATTATAATTTAACCGTTTAGATTCGAATGTGATGCGGGTGCTAACACGAACTTTCAAAAATGGAAAGATTTATCAGTAAAGTTGAATGCAATGGGGGGTGCACTGAAAAATGGAAACAGTATTGGAGGGACTTTAAGTATGCTTTTTTTTTTTTTTTAGTTTTTAGAAACTTTAAATAAATTAGAAATTGTTGCAATTTTTAGACGAAACGTGAAAGCTAAAGCAGCTGAAGAAAAACGGCAAATAGAGGCGTCCGGTATAAACGGTATCAGAAAAATCAAATCGCTGCCGTACAATTCTGTAAAAACAAGATAATGTGTAAAAACGAAATATTGAAAAAGTTTACACAAAAAAAATTTACACAATTTCTATCTTATTTCGCCTAAATGGTATTCTATAAAACATAATAGTCAGCGTGTAAACTTTTTCTTGCTGAATATTTTTTTCTTGTCTAAAACCACTTTGACGTTTTGTGAGTTTCAATTTGTGTATGTCTTTTAATGTATGTAATTATATTTAAACGTGAAATACAAAATTGAAAATAAATATTAAAATTCTTTAAACGTGAAATTAAAAATTGAAAATAAAATAATGCTTCGAATCATCATAATCGATGAGATGGCAGAACGTCGTCGAATACAAAGGCTTCGATTGTTGCGATTGAGACTAAGGGACGCGCATAACCCATTTATGATTCCGGAAAATACATTTCAACGATATTATAGGCTACCAAAAAGTTTGGTACATGAATTGGTCAATAATTTACTACCATTAATGCGTGAAGCTCAAAGATGCACAGCAATACCCGAACACATTTAAATTTTGGCATTTTTGAGTGTTGTTGCAAATGGTAAGTTAATGAGTATAAAATTTATGGTGTTACAAGAAACTTGATTTTTTTTGTGTGTTTTAGGTGGATATCAGCAAAATGTCGGCCACGATTTTCTGCTTGGAATATCCCAAACCATGGTTTCAAGGTAGGTTCATTTGGTTGGCAAAGCAATAGAAGACAGCCAAAGTTCGAGCATAATTGTGTTTCCTCAAACAGAGATTCAAATGAATTCTGTCAAATCTACGTACGCAATAAATTATCATTTAACTAAATTCATTTGATAACTTAAATTTATTTTCCAGATTCTATGAAAAATTTGGATTTCCAGGCATAATAGGCCCTATTGACGGCACTCATATTAACATTCAAAAACCAAATGCAGCTGTGGAACATGCTTATTATAATGGGAGAAAACGGGCGCATACTAAAAATGTTCAAATAGTGAGTTGAGTGTATTTATTTAATTATGTATCCATTAAGTATATATAAATTCTTATAAATTTAATAAACTATTAATAAACTAATAAAATAGGTGAATTTGTGATTCAAACTAATAAAAAAAATGTTAATTTACTATAAATATAGAATTAATATAAATGGTATGAATAACCAGTTCCATAAATAAATAAATCAAAAGACTATAAATAAATAAGTAAAGTTAAATTTTAAATGTTCGTGAGCATTAACAAGGATAATGAAACCAGTCCAAAGTTCAGCATTAACAATTTAATTAGTAAGATTACTTAATGTATTAAGATATAGCAGAAATAAAATATATGTGACATTTTTTTTTGTTTTGTAATCATAATATTTGTTTTAATTATTTTTTTTGTTGTTTTAATAAACCCACACTCTTTGCTGAGAATAAATTAGCCGGCAAAATAAGCCATTGTTAGAGGTTTCGTAACAATATATGAAAAATTCGAATGAAAATAGGCAAATTATAAGAGAAAAATCAATATTAGAATTACATTCAAATAATTTAGTAACACAAGTAGAGCAAAATATAATAATGGCAAATAAAAAAGACGAAATCTTTAATACTTTACGCATACCGCATGCGGTGAAAAGTATTCCTAAATTTGACGCTAATATAAATGCACTCTTCACGCTTTTATCGAAAACGTGTAGGGAATTTAAGAATTTGTAGTGGTTCAACATATTTGTTGAATAATATTTCAAAACGCTTCTTATTTATTAATGCAACTTTTTCATTAATTGCCGAATTTTATTACGTCACAGTGACCGATGTTCCATCTATATTTCAGTAGAATATTCTCGTTTCGATAGCATATTTAGTACAGTCAGTTGTTACTACTTTTGAATAGATATTTTCTCGTGTCGACATCTATTCAAAGTAGAACGCGTTTACATTATCATAATTAGCATAATTATCATTTGTTCGTGTTAGTATTTCTCGATCGTGGCGCGAGTTACGTACTGCAGAGTCCTCCACATCATCATGAGTTACTATAATAATCTATATATTTAACCTAAACCCTAATTAAGATAAGATAATATATTGTAAACAATAATATCACGAGATAATAAATTGTAAACAATAAATAACCAATAGATAAGCATGAATCACATTCTGTACTCATGCAAAGTTAAGATAATAGATTGTAAACAATAAAATATAACCCTTAGATAAGCATGAGTTACATTCTGTACTCATGTAAAGTAAAGCCTAATATAACTACACTATAAATACCAACTAACACTAGATGTAAGATTCAGAATTATTGTGAACGTTAAACCTATAACATAAAGAAATAAATTTGTATTCAAGATATCTTAATAAAATTAATATTTTTTTTATTCTTTAAATTTGCTTGAATACGTAATTGGCGCAGTTGATAGCGGATATTTTTTAATACCCAAAATATTCGAAATCGCGAAGTGTTAAAATCAGTGAATAAAAATTAATCACAAGTTTTTATAAAAAAAAAAATCAAAAGTGTTTTAAAGCTGTGATACGATTTAGAGTATAAAACTAAACTCATATCGAAGGAATATCGGTAGTAGTGATCGTGTTAACTAAAACAAAAAAAAAAAAAAAAAAAAAAGAGTATAGAAAAGTGATTATATCGAACACTGAAAAGAAAAATAGTGAAAGTGTTGAAGCAAAGGAACATTGCAGAAAGGTACACATACACATCGCATCGAATAACACCTACGTTATGAGGTTAACAGCATTGCTAATAGTCATTTGGTAAGTCAATTTTATATATATGTTCGGAAATAGAAAATCCTCCCCTAATCCCCAAAACAGTAGTGCTCACAGTAATTCTCAAACGTTCGCGGCATACGAACATAACTTAGAAGAAACCAGCAATTCCAGGGCATATGAAATTGATGATTTAACAGGAAAAATTAATAATATTTCATTAAAAAATAATAATTTCGATAATACCACGGTTTATGGTATAACCGAAGAATTAAATAATAAAAGAATTTTTTATCAAAATAACAGTGATAGTAGTAGTGATAGTGCTAGTGATATAAGTATTAGTAATCAAGATAAAATGACTGACAAAGAGATAGCCAAGATCACAGAACTATATAACGCTTTACGTATACCCGATGTAATTAAAGACCTACCAAAATTTGGTGGTAGCAAGCATACATTATATGATTTTATTGAAAATGTTGATGATATCTTGGACAGCTGTAATCAAATTACAGGAAGTGAAAACGGGCCCCGAACATTTCTTAGGGCAATAAGAAACAAAATCATCGGTGAAGCCGATGAAGTTCTAAATATGTATGGGACTCCTCTTGATTGGAGTGCTATTAAGGAAAATTTAATTACTCACTACGCAGACAAGCGTAATGAAACAAGTCTAATTCGAGACCTTCATACTATATATCAAGGTAACGATACAGTTGAAAAGTACTTTTCCCGTATTATTGATATTCAGTCAACAATTATTAACCAGGTAAAATTAAACAACACTAACCCCACCGTAGTTTCTACAAAACAAAATCTATATGAGGAAATGTGTTTAGCCACATTCCTAGCTGGTCTAAAAGAACCACTGGGTTCAATGATAACAGCCATGCAGCCTACAACAATTAATGAAGCGTTCAACCATTGCATTAAAGAACAAAACATGCACTATATAAAAAACAAATCATCGACACACCAATCTACATTAATACCACCCTGGCGAGTAGTACAACAAATTTCAAGGTTCAGTAATCAAATACCACAACAGTTCCATAACTCATTTCAGCCAAGGCTACCTATATTTCGACCGGAAATGATTCGGAATAATTTTAACCAGAAGCCATTCTCTAATCAAAATTACAACGAACATACCAGACCTATCTATAATCAAAATTATTATCAACCTAAACCGCATAACTCTTTACTAAAACCTCAACAACTATATAGGAAACCCGAACCGATGGACACTACATCTAACAAAAATCAATACAAACAACCCATGAGGTTTATACTAGAGGTTTAAATTACATTATATATTATATTATATTGTGTTATATTTTTTAATAGCACGTAAAGTTATATAATCATATTGTTTGAATTATAAAATCAGTGAAATACGATTAAAAGTTTACTAAATAAATATATTAAGTTTTCCCTTAGAAAAATGAAAACGTAATTCGCGGTCGCAGAGGAATCTTAGTAAATGTAAAAAAAATCAACTCAAATAAATGTCGTGGCATATAAATAACTTTATTTATATGTAATCGTAAAACAATTATATATATTTTTGTTTGTTTAGAAATGTTTTTATATAATTTTAATGTGTTTTCAAATTAATAAAAAACAAAATTATTTTGATGTTACTTATTTTAAGATTCTATCGTTATTATTCTCATGGAAATATTTGTTGATTCTACCAGGAAAAGGCTAAAGAACTACTATGGAAATATCTTTTGTTTCCGACGGAATTTTGTTTTATAATTGCTGGAAATTAGTAAGAAACAGATATGGAAAAAATACTAATTTTGGACAAAATTCCATGTACTTTCCAACTCTGATTTTGTTTCATTTTAGTTAGGGCATACACCTAGACCGGAATTTTTGAGACACTTTTTTTTGGCGAATAGTACTCTTTTCCGTGTACATTTTATATTTCTTTCCATAGAAACAGTATGTTTTTCACACTACAATTCACACGGAATTCCGTCTGGCTTGCATATTGGGTTTCCTTTAAATGTTTTTTCATATTCTGGTTTATGTATATTTCAATGCATACAGTAGTAGGGACTTAATATATTTAAATTTTAACGCGATCACTGCCATTGTGCGATCGTTGTGTAGGAAAATGTAAATATATTCAATGTAGTTGGCGAATAACATTTTATTTTTATATATGTTGGGATTATGTTTGTGTTGTATTTACATACATCATTATTTTATTGTTGAAAACGCAAATATGCACACGACTGTCTTCATTTCCATGTCCTAGGTATTCATATTATGTATATAACAATATTTTCGTTTCGTTCATCAAAATTCTGTTTTCTATGTTTATTAGAGATTTTTTTGTTTATTGTTATTTTATATTTTATGCAGGTGGTATATGCATATATACAGGCAATCCTTGACTTACGTCGTTAGAATCTTATAATAATAATAAATATCAAAATACCAATATTCAATCAAATTACAAATACTATCAACCTTTTCAAAATTCATCAAAGATTTAAAATACCTCAGTGTTATGGAAATATACGAAAAATTAATAGCTTCAATAAAAGTAGATATCCCGGAGGGTAGTATTTTAATTAATGAATGTAATTTAAATAAAAACGTAATTATAAATTGAGGAATTTTTAATTGCTAATTGTATTTCAGGGAAAAGTTTAGTAGAAATTTCAAATTTACCAAACAAAATACAAGTAATACAGTTAAACAAATTAAAACAGGTAGAATCTTTTCAAAAAAACATTTAAATCAGGAAGAAAGAAAATCAATTATAAAATTATGCAAAAAATATGAAGATATGTTTTATAAAGAAGATTCCAATTTAACATTCACTAATCAAATAAAACATAATAGAAATTTACTGATAACAAACCAACCTTTACAATAACATAGATATCCAACATTCACAAGGATGAAGCAAAAAATTAAATATCTAAAATGTTAAAACAAAATATTATTAGGCCTAGTACAGGGTGGCGCACGAATCGTGCTACAAAAACAAAACGTAATAACTATTTTTCTGTGTGACTAATCTGTTTTTTATTTTTTTTATTTTGCAGATTATTATTTAAATTTACTAAAATGGATGCTTGGAATACCGAAACGAGGATTTGGATAGTGCAGCGCTACCATGCTTTGCAGTCCATCATTTCCGTCCAGAGGGAATTTAGGCGGGAGTTTGGCGGCACTCCCCCGAGTAGATGGACCATTATGAGGTTGGTACGCATGTTTGCTGAATCTGGAAGCATCGCACGTAGACCGTACAATCGAGATCCCTATGTTCGGGTCGAAGCCACAATCGCAGCTGTAGCATCATCAATTCAGGCAAATCCAAGTGTTTCGACTCGAGAGTTATCGGCGCAAATTGGAGTTAGCAGACGGTCATTACAACGGATAATTCATGATGACTTAAACTTGTTTCCGTACAAAATCCAAATTACAAGCAAATTAAAACCTCTGGATTTGCCTATTCGCCTGGAATTTTGCCGGAAAATTATTGAAATGGCCGAAAAAGACAACAACTTCATAAATTCACCTGACCTCACTGCACCAGATTTTTTTTTATGGGGTTATGTCAAACAAGAGGTGTTTAAAACGAAACCAAGGAATTTGACTGAATTGAAGCAGTCCATTACAACAATAATTGAGGCGATCCCGACTTCAACCCTTCAGTGCGCAATGAATAATTTTCTGATCAGGTGTCGCACATGCGTGAATGAGCATGGAGGTCATTTACGGTCTATCATTTTCAAAACTAATTAGTTAAATAAAAATAAAATTGAATTATCTATACAATAAAAAAAAATAAAGCCGATTAGTCACACAGAAAAAAAGTTATTACGTTTTGTTTTTGTAGCACGATTCGTGCGCCACCCTGTATAAGTCCATATTGTAGTCCAGTATGGATAGTACCTAAAAAATTAGAAAACTCTGGAATCCAAAAATGGAGACTAGTTATAGATTACAGCAGACTAAATGAAAAAACTATAAACGATAAATATCCCATTCCCAATATTACAGAAATACTTGGTAAATTAGGCAAAGCAAATTATTTTACAGTATATAAGATTTAGCAAGAGGATTCCATCAGATTGAAATAAATCCTGTGGATATTCCTAAAACTGCGTTTTCCGTAGAAAACGGACATTATGAATTCATAAAAATGCCATTTAGGCTCAAAAACGCTCCATCAACATTTCAGCGAGTGATGAATGATATTTTAAGAGAATTTTTAGGAAAAATATGTATGGTATATATGAACGATATAATAATATTTAGTACTAGATTGCAAGACCATATTGAAAACCTAAACAAAATATTTTATAAAATAAAACTGTAAATTAAATAAGTTAAGTAAATTGAAGTACCTTAACCTGTTTCTTGACCAATTATTACGAGTGGGAGGCAGGATCACCAATCGCGTCGATAACATATACAATAAAACATCCATTAATTTTACTAGCAAAAGATAATCTTAACGAACTATTTGTACTTGAACATCACGTGCGTTACCTCCATGCTGGACAATGTCTAATGATCGCCACATTGAAGCAGAAATATTGGATCTTGGGCTGCAAGCAGTTCATTAAAAGGGTCGCTCTTGGCTGCGTTAAATGTTTGAAATACAGAGGACAGAACATGAGCTAAATGATTAGAAATCTACCAAATCCTAGAGTTGATTTAATAAAACTTTTTTATCAAAGTAGGCGTGGATTATGCAGGGCCATTTCAAACTTGTTTAGTCAAAGGAAGGGGCCAAAAAACTTATAAAAGTTATATATCTTCGTTTGCCTGGCTACCAAAGCTGTGCACATAGAGCTAGTTTCCGAGCTTACCATCGTCACGGAATTTGTAAGGAGATCTAGCGAGTTACGTACTGTTCAGCCCTCCACATCTGTGCAGCAAACATAAACTAACAAAAAACCATAAAGCACGAATCATACTCGTAATAAATATAATAAACACAATAAATAAATAAATAAAGTATCTAACAGTAACCCTAATTTGTACAAAACCCTATCATTCATAAATTGGTATTACTCATACCAAACCCCTAATTAGAATAAGACTTTATACCCTAATAAAGATAAGAAAGTATAAACAATAAGAATGAATAAAGATAAACCTAATTAGGATAAGATCATAGACTCTAATAAAGAATGAAGAAAAGAAAGAATATAAATACAAACCCACACTAGACGTGGGCAGAATTATTGTAACTGTCAACTACATAAGTAAAGTAAAATAAAAATATCGTATCAGTGCCAAAGTAAATTTGTTTTTTTTATTTTTAAAATTAGTTAAGATACGTAATTGGCGCAGTTGGTAGCGGATATTTTTTTAATTTCCAAAGTATTCAAAGTGAGAAAATCCAAAGTGAAAAGTCAAAGTGAAAATTCAAAGTGGAATTTCAGAAGTGAAAAAAAGGAAGAAGTAAAGTATTGACACGATTGAAAGTTAAAAGTGAAAACTTATATCGAAAGCACATGGATAGTTAATGATCGTGTTTGCTGACAACAAAACAGTGAAATTAGTGAATGTGCAATAACGAGGGCATATCGCAACCACAAACATCACATTTGAATACACCTACGTTATGAAGTTGATGACGATACTACTTGTAGTCTGGTAAGTCCTGAATTTATTTACATGTTCAAAAATACAGAATCCTCACCCATTCCCCACAATAATAGTAGGAGTCGCAATAATTCACAAACGTTCGCGGAATATGCATTTAGAGTAGGAAAATCTAGTAATTCCACGGTTTATGGAATTAAAAGAACTTATAAGAAAAATAGATAATATATATATATATAGAAGAAACAAATAATAGCTATAATATCACGGTACATGGTATTAGAGAAAACCAATATATAATTAATATAAACGATAGTGATAGCGAAAAGAATACAGAAATGACTGAAATCAGAGTAAACGCAAACAAAATTACAACATTATTTAACGCATTACGCATACCGGACGTGATTAAGGATTTACCCAAATATGATGGTAACAAACACACCTTGTATGACTTTATAGAAAATATAAACGATATTTTACAGAGTTGTATTGAAATTACAGGCGATTAAAATGGACCTCGAACATTTCTTAAAGAAAATCTTATTACCCATTATGCGGACAAACGCAACGAAACAAGTTTAATACGAGACTTGCTTACTATATATCAGGGAAACGATACGGTTGAAAAATACTTTTCGCGAATTATCGACATTCAGTCACCTATAATCAACCAGGTAAAATAAAACAACAACAACCCCACCATACTCAGTTCAAAGCAAAGTTTATATGAGGAAATGTGCCTAGCCACATTCCATGCTGGCCTAAAGGAACCACTTGGTTCCATGATTAGAGCCATGAAACCTGAAACAATCAACGAAGCTTTTAGTCAATGCATGATAGAGCAAAACATGTATTTTATCAAGAAGAAACCATTGAACCACCCAGAATTTCTTTCAGCCAAGGCTACAATTATCTCAATTAAGAAGGCCTCCTCAAACTAGTTATAATAACCATAGACCATTCCCTAATCAAATTCACCTTATAATTTAACACCCAAATCCCAACAAATACAGGGTGGCGCACGAATCGTGCTACAAAAACAAAACGTAATAACTTTTTTTCTGTGTGACTAATCGGCTTTATTTTTTTTTATTGTATAGATAATTCAATTTTATTTTTATTTAACTAATTAGTTTTGAAAATGATAGACCGTAAATGACCTCCATGCTCATTCACGCATGTGCGACACCTGATCAGAAAATTATTCATTGCGCACTGAAGGGTTGAAGTCGGGATCGCCTCAATTATTGTTGTAATGGACTGCTTCAATTCAGTCAAATTCCTTGGTTTCGTTTTAAACACCTCTTGTTTGACATAACCCCATAAAAAAAAATCTGGTGCAGTGAGGTCAGGTGACCTTGGGGGCCAGCGGAAAGTGGAGTTTCTGGATATTAATTTATTTGGAAATTTTCGTTGGAGCTCCTCCATAACCGGTCTGGCTATATGTGCAGTTGCTTCATCTTGCTGGAACCAAATGCTGTTAAAAGGGATACGTCTTCGCCGCAGTTCTGGGTAAAAAAAATCTTTCAACATGTTTAAATAACGGTCCCCATTTACAGTTACTGTTTCACCGTTTACTTCAAAGAAGTATGGCCCGACAATGCATCTTGATGAAACTGCGCACCACACTGTCACTCGTTCTGGGTGCAGTTCCGTCTCATGGAGTATTTCTGGATTAGTTTCACTCCATATACGGCAATTTTGCTTGTTTACATTGCCGTTTAGATCAAAATGGGCCTCATCAGACATAAACAAGCAATTTATGAAGTTGTTGTCTTTTTCGGCCATTTCAATAATTTTCCGGCAAAATTCCAGGCGAATAGGCAAATCCAGAGGTTTTAATTTGCTTGTAATTTGGATTTTGTACGGAAACAAGTTTAAGTCATCATGAATTATCCGTTGTAATGACCGTCTGCTAACTCCAATTTGCGCCGATAACTCTCGAGTCGAAACACTTGGATTTGCCTGAATTGATGATGCTACAGCTGCGATTGTGGCTTCGACCCGAACATAGGGATCTCGATTGTACGGTCTACGTGCGATGCTTCCAGATTCAGCAAACATGCGTACCAACCTCATAATGGTCCATCTACTCGGGGGAGTGCCGCCAAACTCCCGCCTAAATTCCCTCTGGACGGAAATGATGGACTGCAAAGCATGGTAGCGCTGCACTATCCAAATCCTCGTTTCGGTATTCCAAGCATCCATTTTAGTAAATTTAAATAATAATCTGCAAAATAAAAAAAATAAAAAACAGATTAGTCACACAGAAAAATAGTTATTACGTTTTGTTTTTGTAGCACGATTCGTGCGCCACCCTGTACAACCCCATAAGGGAGTAGAACCAATGGACATTACTTCCAATAAAGATAGATATAAGCAACCCACCAGGTTTCCATCCCAAAACTATGGTTACAACCAACCACGAAATCCCTTCCAACCTTGGAGGGTCCTTGGGCAACCCGATTCCAATCTCAGGAACTCTTTAATATGGAAAACCCCACTGATGCCGACCCTGAACAATATTTTGAAAACGAAAGTTCGCAAAATATAAACTATCTTGCTAGTTTAGATCACGCAGTTCAAGAAAAATTTAATTATGAGTATGAAAATTACTACCCGGAAATTGACGACCAGGTTTTTCAGGAATAAGCCTCGGAAATCGGGTTCATCAACCTAAACACACATCAGTCTTCCCTACTTCCATATATACACATAAAACTCAATCCCCACACAACATTAAAAATGCTATAATAATAGATACAGATCAAATAGATCAAAAACATACCACCAGTCAAAATAAAGACACTTTTTCAGACCCACGAAGTCGTTAGCCAAGTAACAATGAAAGGATTAATGGAATTCAAAACTCGAGAACCATTAGAATTTCTAGTATTCAAGTTTTATAATTATTTTGACGGGCTCATAGGTTTGGAGACAATGGAAAAACTAAACATCAAATTAGATTTCCAAAAATCCACATTAGAAACAAATAATGCAATCTTACCTCTCATCTTCAAACCCAGTTTTATCTCAAAAAGTTACACTACAATCTTAAAAAAAGTTGACTTCTACAATTCCTCAATTCAAGGTAGATGCAACAATCTTTGAAGAACTCATGAAACATGACTTATAGTTGGCTGAGCCATTTATAACATACCAACCAAGATAGATATTCTTCTAGGAATCAACTAGGTTTGGATGGGTAATTCCTGGATAGCTAACCAAACATGAAAACTCTACGAGATCATACTCCGCAGTCATACAAGAACTCGACATATCCCGAACGTTGGAACAATTTTGGAAATTGGAAGAGGTTCCAAGCTCATCAGAGTTGCCTGAACTTTAACACGAATGCAAAAGGCATTATACAAACAACTATAAGCGGAACTCAGAATGAAGGTACGTCGTAAGGCTGCCCTTTAAAGTTGATTCCGGCGAATTAGGTCATTCAAGAGCAGCGGCAGTCAATCGATTGATGGCGATGGAACGTAATTTTGTTAAAAATGTCAGCCTTCGCAATGAATACTCGGCATTCATGGAAGAATACCTTCCGTTGGGACACATGGAGCAGGTACCACCAACTGAGATAACGTTAGATGATAAGAGATGTTATTATCTACCACACCACGCAGTATTTAAAAATGATAGCACAACTACGAAATTACGCATAGTCTTTGAAGGTTCGGGCAAGTCGACGTCCAGAATTTCACTCAATGATAAATTGTTAATTGGATCTAAATTACAAAGGAATTTAATATCGATCCTAATGATGTTTCGAAAACATGCTGTAGCATTTTCTTCCGATGTGGAAAAAATGTATAGGCAGGTTATTGTCAATCGACTATACCAAGATTACCAACGAATAGTTTGGAGAAATACGGTTTTTGAGCCCATACAAACCTTTCGGTTAACCACAGTCACATATGGTACTTCGTGTGCTCCATTTTTGGCTATACGGACATTACACCAATTAGCTGAGGAACTTAAAATTAAATTCCTAATAGGTTCCAAGATTACCATACGAGATTTTTACGTGGATGACTGTCTATCCGGAGCCGATTCATTAGATGAAGCAATGCAAGTTATGCAAGAAATCTCGAAGATGCTGAGTAATGTGGTCTCATATTACGAAAATGGAAGTCTAATTCAACTGAATTAATGAACTAAATCCCACCAGATTTGAGAGATGGAGATATGTTACACATTGATGATGATTTTGGGACCGTGAAAGCATTAGGACTTCAATGGAATCCAATAAAGGACACTTTCTCATATAATATCAACGTGGAATTCAAAGTTGCATCATCTAAACGAGTGCTATTATCCCAAATAGCTCGTATCTTTGATCCATTAGGCTGGATTTCACCCGCTGTGATTGTCTTCAAGCTAATCTTACAAATATTGTGACTTCGCAAACTAAATTGGGATGATCAAATTCCAGAAGATATAGCACCACAATGGAAGCTCAGTCAATCTACATTACTGGAATTAAAACAGATCGAAATTCCTCGTTTTTACTGACATCTAATTCAACGTCCGAAGAACAACTTCACGGTTTTTGTGACTCTTCCGAAAACGCATACGGGGCACAGTAATATATTTCCGCACAACTGATGCCACTGGAAGAGTAGAAACCAGACTATTAATATCGAAAACAAAGGTTGCACCACTAAAGCAAGTATCTCTAGTAGTTATGGGGACACTTTAGCTGATCTTGAACTCTGATGACCCCATTTGGTTGACCTCTGTTGACTCCATGTGGTTGACCTTGGTTGACCAAATTTTGTTGACCTTGATCTACATCCGGTGTCATTCAACTCCGTGTGTCATTGAACTAAATTAAATGTGGTCTTTTACTACGTTTTTTACAATGATCTAGTTTTTTTACTACGTTTTTACGTCATTGACCAGTGTGTCATTGATCTACTTCCGGAATCTGGATATGTCATTCTGTTGAGAGTTGAATTGTTTCATTTTTGTTTGTTGGGCGCATTCATCTCTCCATGTGGTTGCGTTGCATTTTTCATTTTGGTCAGTCGATCGCTCATCGTCTTTGTGTATGTACAATATAAAATAAATAATACTTTCTAAAGCAAAACGTGTTTTATAATTAATTTATTTATTCTAAAAACTCTGTTTAGTTTAAAAGGTTATGGGCCCAGAGTAATAAATAAATTAAATTAAAGTGAATATTAATAAAAAAAAAAAAAAGTGCAATTTTTGTTCAACAAAGCCGTCTCGTCGAAGCGTACATTGAATAAAAAGGGACGCCATTTTTTTTGTAGTAGCGTGCATTGAACATAGCGATATAAGAATTAAGTTAAAATAAAAAATGGATTCCGGTGTTTTTAAAGAAGAAGCTAGCTACAGCGGTCATCGATTTAATGGTACAAATTATCGTTTATGGAAATTTCAATTAGATGCTTTTATGAGGATATATGATTTAAGCGATAATATTGAAGGAATGAATGTACCTGATAAAAATGAGTCGGCTGATCAGAAATTAAAATATAATCGAAAAGAGGGTCGTGCAATGGATGCTATAATTCGATCACTTGATACAGAGCATGCGAATCTTGTTTTATCATGCAAAACAGCAAAGGAAATGATTGATAGAATAAAGAGCATGTTTGAAAAAAATTCAACGATTAGAGTGATGAATTTGTACGAAGAGTATTTTTCATTGAAAATGAAAGAGGATGAATCAATTATTGGTTACATTTCAAAAATGAATTTCATAGCATCGGAATAGAATCACAGGGTGAAAAATTGTCAGACAATTTGAAAATGTGTCGTATCATTAGCAGTTTAACGCCGAAATTTAATCACTATAAAACTGTTTGGTATAACACACATGAGATACGAACGCTTGATACAATGATGTCATCGTTACAGTTAGAAGAGGACAATTTAAAGAAAAACGACGTTGTTATGAATGATGAATTAAATGTTGCGTTTGCGGCAAAAACGTGGAAATCGAATTCAAAGCAAAAAGGAAAATTCAACATCGATGAATTAAAAAAGAGAACAAAGTGCAAAATATGTGATGTTACTGGTCATTGGGCGCGTGAATGTCCAAATAAAGATGCATCGTCATCAAATGTGAATACATCTTCAAATAAGAATGCGTCATTGAATAAAAATAAGAAGAAAAAAGGCGAAATGGCTTTTATTGCATCAGATAGAAATTGCAATAAAAAGGATTCATGGATTGCTGATTCGGGTGCATCTAAACACATGTCGTATCGTTTGGATTGGTTCAGTGAATATAGAAAATATTCTGAGAGGCTTGTTGTTAAAATTGCAAACAACGAACAATTGACAATTCTTGGTATTGGAACCATTTTGATTGAAGCTGAAGTCAACGGACAGTGGGAGTCGAGACGTTTGGAAAACGTTCTACATGTTCCAGACCTCAAATCAAACTTATTTTCGACGGTTGAAGTAACAAACAAGGGTTTCAACGTGCTATTTACCAAGGATGGATGTAAACTTCTGAGCAGCAGTGGTGATATAGTAGCTATTGGTAAAAAGGATGAAGAAAATCAAATAAAAATGAGTTTTCGAAAAAGAACTGACGAACATGCAAATGTGGCTGCAGTTTCGTTGCAACAGTGGCATAAGCGCTTGGGTCATATCAATGTCGAAAGTATCAAACAAATGTGTAATAAGGGTTTGGTGAATGGAATAAATTTATCAGACAGTGATAAATTTTTCTGTGAGGATTGTCAATTGGGCAAAATGACAAGAGCTTCTCACAAATCAGCACCAGAGCGTACAACGATGAAAGGAGAGTTTTTGCATGCGGATCTATGTGGTCCTATGGAAACTGAAGGAGGAGATGGATCAAAATATTTCCTGCTTATTAAGGATGAATCAACTGCATTTAGATATGTGTATTTGTTAAAATCAAAAGATGAGGTATACGGTATACTCACTGGTTTCATTCCATTGGTTCAGAATACGATTGGTAATTGTATCAAACACATACGTTTTGATAATGGAACAGAGTTCGTGAATAAGCAAATTACGAATCTTTTGAGGCGAGAGGGAATAACATGTGAACGAATTTCACCTTACACACCAGAGCAAAATGGAAGAATTGAGCGTGATAATAGAACTGTTCAAGAAAGTGCAAGTACGATGTTAATTGCAAGTGGTTTGGAGAAGTTTCTATGGCCTGAAGCAGTGCGAACGGCAATTTACATGTTAAATCGATCGCCAAATAGCAAATGCATTGATAGTACGCCATACGAGAAATGGTTTGGATCTAAACCAGATTTAAGTAATGTGAAGATTTTTGGAACAGAATGTTTTGTGCAAATACCAAAACAACTTGGAAGAAAGAAATGGGATCCAAAGGCAAAGAAAGTTTATTTAGTTGGATTCGAGCCCACCACCAAAAATTTTCGATTGTTCGATCCAAAGAAAAGATATGTTTTCATAGATTGTAATGTGCGTTTCAATGAAGTTGAATCAAAAACATTTGTCATTGAAACATACAGTGGTGACATTAAAAGCGACAACGATGAAGAGAAAAAAGATGAAGTTTCAACTAGGATTGAGAATCAACAAGCTGATTTGAAATCACCTCGAACGAGTCAACATAATAAATCGCTTCAAAATCCATCAATAATGACTGAAGATGATGATAAAGTGGTGAATAGTCCAGAAGACGAAAAACTACGAGGAAACGAAAGATACAACTTTCGATCAAAAACAAATACGCCTGATCGTTTGATTGAAACTGGTTATTCTGCTGTTGTATGCGAACCACTAAATTACAATGAAGCGGTGTGTTCATCTGAACAAGAACAATGGAAAAAGGCGATTGAAGATGAATTGTGTTCATTGAAAGAAAATGGAACATGGAAAATGGTGAAAAAACCAGAAAATGCAAATGTTATTGGATGCAAATGGGTATTCAAGCTTAAGCCAAATGCGGGTGGTGTTCGATACAAAGCTCGATTAGTAGCAAAGGGTTATTCACAGCGTGAAGGCATCGACTTCAATAAAACATTTTCACCAGTTGTTAGACATGAGACAATTCGGATGATGTTATCAATTGCCGCGATTGAAGATTATGAGATAATGCAATTTGATGTAAAAACGGCGTTTTTATATGGCGATTTGGAGGAACAAATCTACATGAAGATTCCAGAAGGAGTTAAAATCGACGAGAAATTGAAAGGAGATGATGCTGTTTGTCTTTTACTTAAAAGTTTATATGGCCTAAAGCAAGCATCAAGAACCTGGAACCAGAAGTTTACAAATTTTCTCAGGAATTTTAAAATGAAGCAGTCGAATGCGGATCATTGTGTCTTTACTGGTGAAATGGACGGATACAAGGTAATACTAATTTTGTACGTCGATGATGGTCTATTGTTATCAGAGAGCAAAGAAGTATTGATACGTGTGAAAGAGCGTTTATCAAGGAATTTTTCAATTACTGAAGGCTGCGAAAGACACTACGTTGGAATACAATTTGAACGTGACCGTGAAAACAAGAAAATATTTATTCATCAAACCGAATACATAAAAAAATTGATTGAGAAATATGAAATGGGAAATTGCAACGTTTTGTCAACACCAGCTGATGTAAATGTGGTCCTGAATAAATAAAAAAAAAACGAAAATGAATTTTTTCCATACAGACAAGCTGTTGGTTCATTATTGTATTTGTCAAAAATATCGAGACCAGATATTTCGTATGCAGTGGAAGCTTTTAGTAGATATTTGGAAAATCCAAGTGCAGCTCACACTAAAGCGGTCAAAAGAATTATTCGATATTTAAAAGGAACAATTGATTTTGGTATTGAATATGGTGGAGAGTCAGTGGCATTAAAAGGATATACTGATGCTGACTATGCACGTGATGTTGATAACAGGCGTTCAACAAGTGGTTATGCCTGTTTGATAAATGATGCAATTGTTACTTGGAGAAGCAGATTACAAAGAACGGTTGCAGCATCAACTACAGAAGCTGAATACATCGCAATTGCAGAAGGTATTAAAGAAATACTTTGGCTACGGCAGCTATTGAACGATGTTGGTTATAAGCAAAATAGTCCAACTCCTGTTTTTATTGATAATCAAAGTGCAATATTGTTGACGAAAAACGCAGAATTTCATCAAAGAACCAAGTACACTGACGTCGATTATCATTTCTCCAGATATCATATTATTGAGGAGAAGAATATTGAACCGCAGTATGTGTCTACGAATGATCAGCTAGCAGATGTTTTGACTAAACCATTGGCGGCACAGAAATTTAATGGAAATATTCGATCATTTGGGATGAAGAGCCTCGTTGAAACAATTAGTGGGAGTGTTGAGAGTTGAATTGTTTCATTTTTGTTTGTTGGGCGCATTCATCTCTCCATGTGGATGCGTTGCATTTTTCATTTTCGTCAGTCGATCGCTCATCGTCTTTGTGTATGTACAATATAAAATAAATAATACTTTCTAAAGCAAAACGTGTTTCATAATTAATTTATTTATTCTAAAAACTCTGTTTAGTTTAAAACATTCAACCGAGTGTTTTAAGTCATTGACCTACTTAAAGTGGTTTTTTACTACGTATTTTACTATATCCTACTTTTTTACTACGATTTTTATTATAACGACCTTTATTATTATCATTTTTTTATTGCAAATTTATTATATTTATAATTAGATTTATTTACTAAACGTCCACTGCAGACAAATATTTTGAACACTTATGAAGTGGTCTGTAAACCAATAGCTTCGCTAGATAATCCCTCGTCCATAGAATTTGTACTACCCGATCGGGGCGGTTAGAGACCTTTCAAGCGTTCATCTACGCTTAAGACTTAGACTATTTAAGAATGATACCGGCGGAATAGTCGATGCTGCTAGCAATATAGGAGTAAATAATAATAGTTTACATTCTCTTTTTCGTCAGTGTACAATTTATTTGAATGGTAAAGCAGTTTCACAGGCCGATATCAATTATCACTACCGATCTTATATCGAAACGGCTGATACATGGATAAGGGTAGTTTTGATTCCATTGAGGCGACCAAAAATACAGGTGTAGATGCTCGCAAGGCAATATTTAAGAACAGCGAGGAAGTATATTTAGTTGGTAGAATACATGCCGATATGTTCAATCAAAATAAACTTTTACTTAACAACGTTGATCTGAGAATAGTATTAAGTCTTAATAAACCCCGAGTTCTATGTAATGGAAACCGATACAGGTTCAGCAAGCATTAAAATATTAGATGCATCCCTGCACATGAATGAGGTTAAAGTGAACCCGCTTATTTTACTTGCTCACGACAATGTATTTTCGACACAAAATGCTCTATGCCCCTATAAAAGCGTCGAGGAAAATCTTATACTGTTCCAAAAGGTACTTCTCCTTTATCTCTGGATAATGTCGTATTAGACATTTTACCGAATTTTTTAATTTTTACTATGGTAGATAATTCATCGTATACGGGTAAACGATCAGCTAACCCATTCAATTTTCATCATTTCAAATTATCGAGTTTTAATCTGGTTGTAAACGGTGTTCAAATACCTAATCAACCTATTGAATTAAATAACACTAAAACGACGCAGCACATTAGCGCACTCGAGCCTATTCTACTCTATTTAACGGTACAGGTATTCGTCATTTTGATAAAGAACATCAGATCACCAAAAAGTTATTCGATAAAGGATGTTTTTTGCTAGCTTTTGATTTAACGGCAGATCATTAAGCAATTACGTCATGTGAAAATCTTTTGAGTGATGGTAGTATCAGAATAGAGGGATGTTTCTCTGAAGCATTAAAAACTACGATAACATTTCTCGTCTTGTATAAATAGAGTTTACAATCACGACCATTTTGCCAGACATTTAAAATGTATAACTTTGAAATAATGTGTGCACTAACGACAAATAAATGTATGAAGCACACGTATGGTGTATACCCTCTCGATCGAACACCTCAAAAAGTAAAATCAAAACCGGCCTTTTTTGTAGTGAACACACATAGGTCAAAGTTTTCGGGTGAGCATTGGGTTGCTATCTATATACCAGTCGAGGGATATGCAATATATTTTGATTCATACGGTCTACCGCCTCGTCACAACGAAATTAAAATATTCTTAAAAAATAACTGTATTAAATTCATATATAATAAACGACAGTTAATTTACTGTTAGTACAGTTTGTGGAGAATTTTGCTGTATGTTTTTGTTGTACCAATGTCACAAAAAGAATTTAAAAACATTCTATGTTCAATTTGGAACCAAACGTGTAACGATCAACGATGATAAATTTAAACAATCATTTAACAAATCATTTAAATTACAAAACATGAAGAAATATTATGAAAATTGTTCTCTCCGAGACCAACAATCATGCATTGCGTGTTAAAGTTAGTATTTCTGACTTAATTAGTGTTGGCTACGATACACATTTATTTTCACCTACGATAATTTTAATCAAATCTGGTAAATATAAAGTCATTGAATTTCCTGTATATACCAGTATATTTAAGTTGTGCAATGAAATAAATGATTACTTTATCAGTAATACGACAGTAACCGAAACTAACACTAAAAATACGAATTCTATTGTATTGTCGGGCAGACAGCGATTTACTATAAGGGATTGCCATAGTAGAATTTCTTTGAATGTTGACGAATGGAATAAATTTTATAAATTGATACCGTTTCTAAACGCTGTGATACCGTTTCTAAATCATCAGTATAAAACGGCTAATTATTATGCATGCTATTTAAAAGAATGTTTGAACAAAGAAATGTTACATCTCATCCACACACCAAATACACCCTATGAAATAGATCCCAACACCGTTAATTATTCGAGATTATTCTTCGAAATTCCCGTACTATGCTAAGCAAAATTATTTGATGATTATTTCAAAAACGTTCTTCAAAAATGCTATTAATAGCCACGACTAATAGATATATAGTTCAGTCATCTTCAAAGTATTTTACAACGATGAGTTCACCGTATGCACACGATTTATACCTCGAAATGAATTCACTCGAATATATGATGCATAAGAGACGTTTATCTTCATACAAGGATACCTGGCCTAACTCGCTTAAATACCTAAGCGAGTCATTAACAGATGCAGGATTTTTTTACACTCAAACTGGTGACGCGGTTAAATGGTTTTCTTGTAACGGTAAACCAAAAAACTGGAATGATGGCGAACAACCATGGGACGAGCATTCTACATGGTTTCCAAAATTTAACTTTCTAAATATGTTGAGGGGTAAAGTATTTATCGAGAAGATTGATCGTCCGATTTTAGAATGTTTATGAACAATAAACGATTTAAGTTTATCGTCCCACGTCCGATTTTAATTTTTTCTTGAACCAATGCAGTCATTGGTCGTTACAAGTCAATAATAATTTTTTTTTGCAAAGAGTATAAATTTGCAAGTTTATTGGAATCGGTATCATTTAAACAATGGCATCACATCAAAGTGTAGTTAACAAGTTGAACAGTGTTTTGGCGTTCACCGAGAAGACAACCATTCCTTTTGTGGATTTGGAGATTGGGAAAAATTATCTTATTGTGGAAATAAAGATGATTGCAACCAAATATGGTAAAAAACTGTTGGTAGAAACCGAGGAGAACACGATATTTTTACCCGAGCGATACAATATTCTGGATGACGTGGAGATAGATAGCCTTAAACAAGTTTGAAGGGAGGGATCTTTGGTTTTAATCAAAGATAATAAATATTCTTTGAGGTTTATTGTTTAATTTTTTTATTCTCAAATAATAATAATGTAAAGTAAACAAAATAAATAAAACATATTAAAACAAAGAACAATATATTTGTATTTCTTTTTTCTTGTACCGCTTTTGATTTTTGTGTTTCTTGTATGAATGAGACATAACTTTCATAGCATTCGGGGAAGTCGACATTGACATCGTCTTCGATAATCTTATCCAATATTTTTACATGAATGCAAGGACATGTTGGTATTTAAGATGTTCTAAATACGGATCATCTCCCTCTAGCCACCGATGTACCTGAATGTTACAATAGTGGCATATTACCCTATCCATATGTTGCATATAAAAAGATCCGTAACGAGCCATTTCAGAATGATCTAAAAACTCATGCGGCCAATCTCTAAATGTAAACAGTCTGTTAGCTTCAATATCCATTTTTAAAATGAAAAAATTCCGCTAAGTGCTTGTATATTAATAGTCTATAAAAGGAGAAGAGGATTTTTTTTTATTTGTTCTTTCATAACATAAGTCATTCATGCACGTACACAAAACGAGTCCTAGTCAGATTGTTAATGAATTACATAAACCGGCTCGTAAAAATTTAAACGGCTTCATGTAAAAACAAAAGGAATTGGAGGAAACAGTCCTTTTGTATCCTCCCCATATTGAATGGTCTTGTATCGATAAATTTCATAAACATAAAGAATTTTATAAGCCTTGTCTATTGACTTTGAGACCTCGTCTATCACCCATGTACCCGTTAATGTATGTTCATCAGCGGTATGATCACACTGCTCCTGTTGGTTGTTTTCACCACACGTCCGGCATAACACAAACATTAACCTACCGTTGATTTTGGTAGATATAGATATTGGTCATGCAGTGGTGATATCATTTAATGAAACCATCTGTTTTATGTAACTCTATAGTATTACATTCCTCGCCTATCAATATCTCAGGGTGCCGACAGGAAATTTTCTATACTTGCATACCCATGGATCAAGCGAGCATACATCGCTATATTGAAGCTGGCACTTATGCTAGTCAAATACTAGACTTTAAAATAAGTTTTCTACTGTTGACCTAAACAGGCAATAATGTAGCATACTCCATAGGCAAATGTAGATAGTAAGCTCAGGTGTCGAAACATATGGTCTACCATCACGTTTCTTTAATATAAACAATCAACTGTTACTCAAGTCAAATAAGGAATTTTGACGATATTGTCAGTCCTAAATCAATACAAATATTTAGACTTTTAGTCAGATTGTTAGTGAATTAAATAAACCAGCTTGTCAATGAAAATGATTTATATGATTATTTGAATGATTTGTGCTTTTGAATGATTTGTAGCAGGTTGATCTCGTGGAAATGACACCGTATGCAAATTTGAAATACCTTTTAACTGTGATTGACACATTTTCAAAATTTGCCAGGGCTATACTTGTTAAGAGTAAAACAGCACAAACGATTGCGGATGAGTTGGCCAGAAATTTTGTTAAGAGTAAAAGAATAACAAGAAATCTTCACATCTCGGGAACCGAGTTTTATTAGTAAAAATTATGAACACTGCACGAGAAAAATATTAATTATTAAACATAAACGTATACATTTGTATAAAAGTTATATAAATTGTTAAAATTTTATTTAATTTTAAATAATATAATTTAATTAAATAAAAATAATATTATATATAATAATTATCTAGTCTCTCAAAACTAAGGCATACTTTTGGTGGTACAATTCTAAAATTGATTCCGCTGGTACAATTTAATAGGCTACATGATGAGTATTATCATCAGTAAAATGGTAAGCTAATCCGCGCTCATCGCAGTACAATTCCGGTAGTACGGGGGAGCTGTATTGATTGTACGGGAATTTAACTGAGATATAGTTAAATTCCCGTACAATCAATACAGGAATTTAACTGAGATCTTCCCAACTGTTACTAAGTATCCCAAGTGTGTCTTGTCGGCCTACACCCAAGATCCTCAGAAACTCATCTTTCTCCCGAAAAATCACGCCAAGTCGTCCATTCCTACACACTGGCGTAGACTACGTTGGTCCACTATACCTAAAGTCCAGACTCTGAAGAGGCCGAATCCCACTTATTAAAGGGTATATTTGTGTATTTATCCGTTTTGCCACCAAGGCAATACATATTGAACTTGGTCATGACATGACAGCTGCGATGAAGCTCTAAGGCGATTTACATCACGGAGAGGCATTCCCATCGAAATAATCTGCGACAATGGCACGAATTTTGTGGGTGCAAAAAGACAACTGGGCGAGCTATATGAGGTGTACAACCAAAACGTCAACAATAAACTTATATCTAATTTTCTTTCACAGAATAAGATAAAATTTAATATTAATCCTCCCAGTAAGCCACATTTCGGTGGTTTGTGGGAGTCGGCTGTGAAATCCATAAAGCATCATCTTAACAGAGTTACCAAGGGTACCATGATGATCGCATATGAAGCAGAAACATTATTAGCACAAATTGAGGGATTACTCAATTCAAGGCCTTTGTGTCCGATGACAGACGACGTTGATGATTTATGTGCATTAACTCCAGCACATTTTTTAATCGGTGAACCCCTTACCACTATTCCGGAACCTTCACTAGAACATCTCATCAGCAATCGATTATCCAGATGGCAAAATGTCCAAGCACAGATGCAGAGTTTTTGGAAACAGCGGCAGATTCAATACTTACACATGTTACAACAGCGTCGAAAGTGGAATCATGAAATAGAGAATCTAAAGGTTGGTGATCTTGTAATCATCAAGAAGGAAAATTTACCACCAAAAAAATGGTTCCAGGGTCGTATTATCACTCTTCATCCCGGTAGCGATGGTCTAATTCGAATAGTGTCCATGAAAACATCTAATGGGATTGTCAAACGACCAATATTAAAGGTATGTAAACTACTGGCAACAGACAAAGCTACAAGATAAATATTAAAGGTATGTAAACTATTGGCAACAGACGAAGCTACAAAATAAACCTCATATTGTTATTAAAAAACTGGAGATTTTAATGGGCCGGCATATGTTCAGAAAGCGATGATTCAAAGCGGTAGCCTAAAATAAATTACTTATGTCATGTTAAATATTATTTATCTCATTTAGCATTAGTTATATAACATCTTTAAATTCACTAATTTAATGTAAACTTCAATTTATTATTGTAACTTTAGTATTTTGGTCTTTTTGTTTACTTTAAAATTGTTAATAATATGACAGCTAAATTATTAAACATTCACATGCAGCTCCATGTAACTCTACTTTAATGGCCATCTATCATGAAATACATGTACTATACCATAAATGTAAACTAAGTAAAATAATAATCTACGTCATTCAGTATCACGCCATCAAGGAATTAAGACCATTTTTGGAACAACGCAGCTGTATAAAAATATTATTAAAAATACAATTTAAAGGATTATTAATCGTATTTTTCTGTTCGTGTTGAAGAGTTGCATACAACATCTCTGTAGTGGACTAATAGAACATTATTCGCATAGTACTTCGAGTGAATTCGGTGTACAGTATTACTCATACCAAACCCCTAGTTAGAATAAGACTTTAGACTCTAATAAAGATAAGAAAGTATAAACAATAAGAATGAATAAAGATAAATCTAATTAGGATAAGATCTTAGACTCTAATAAAGAATGAAGAAAAGAAAGAATATAAATACAAACCCACACTAGACGTGGGCAGAATTATTGTAACCGTCAACTACATAAAAAGTTTTAGTTGCTTTCTTCAGACTGGATAATGCTCGCTGTATTAGTCATATTGTTATTTAGTATTATCCAATCAGAAGGCTATTAAAATTTCTTCATTTATATGATAAAGAATACAATCAGCTCTTTCAAATACCGTGTTTGATTATGATGTTCGCCAATAAACTTTGGTATATGTTTATATCTAACGCTCGCTTATCAATAATGATTAGTTAAATTGATTTTGATTGATTCAATTTAAATGGTTTATCTTCAAGTTCGATGGGATTGTAATTACTATCGTACAAATGGTATTTTACACCAAATCCATATAAGTATTTTTAATTATTAAATTATAATTTCTTTTAATTCTACTTCCATATTTTCTATATCCAATTATTAAATACTTGTACAATAATTAATTAATTTATAACAATAAATCATAACTAATAGTTAACTGAATATAATGAAAAAACAAACTAAGTTTTCTTTTTATATACCCAAATTTTGTTAATTTTGGGTCTCTTGGTGTTTTACATTTTATTTTCCTCAAGTTGGTATTTATCCAATTCTACTTCATTTGCCATTAAACGTACTCAATTTGCTCAATTTTCTGACAGTGTAAATTAATAATGAAAGACGTCAAAAAAAATATGACATAAAATACAAGGTAGGCAAACAATAACTTGGTGAGTATTAGATAAATAAATAATACAAAAAATAAATTTAAATCCCGTAAATTTTCTTTATTTTCTTTCAGATAAAATCCAACTTCAACATGCCGCTACAAAGTAAACTAAAAATATCGTATCAGTGTCAAAATAAATTTGTTTTTTTTTATTTTTAAAATAAGTTATACGTAATTCGCGCAACCATCTTCGAAGCGGTTCCTAAGTATTAAGGTGGTGACCCCGACGGCCCTGTTTAGGGCAAACAACACGCTAGGTTATTGCTCAGCCGAGCAATATCATACAAAAAAAAATTTTATTGCAAAGCACGCCACACGACATACACATGGACAAAAAAACTGCACATCGCGAGGAATCTGAAGCTGCGAACGTGTACGTTACACACACACGTGGACGCAAATATATATTATATTTATACAAAAAAAACAGCAAATTGCGAGTGATTCGAGGCCGCAAACAAGTGGAATACGTAACGAATATTCCATATATTAATTAATTCTATTTCAATTTGAACTGAAATGCAAAAGTAGAGTTAGCTATAAATATATACTATATACATTTGCAAATATTATACGATCTGAACTCGAATCACTTTCTAAAAAGTCGAATTCTCGTTGTACGTCCTCCCGCCATTACCGTCGATTGTTTTCATTTTAAAAAAAGACAAAGGTTTTTCTTAAAACCAACAATAAAGTTTAAGAAAAACAAACAACGACGAAGAATAAGAAAACCTCCGTTCGAATTCAGCTTGCAGTTCTTTCCCTGTCCAATCAAACACATTTCGTCAAATACATATTAAAAAAAAAAAAAAAAAAAAGAGAATGACACAACAAATGGGCAACAAGTCCCTATGCGTGCTGATGGCGATGAATCCAACAAAACCGAGGTCGCGGCCTCGGGTAAAATAAAACTCAACTCATTATGGAGAGACAACGTACGTGGTTGGTTCGCGCTTACCGAAATACAATTTCAGCTGAAGAATGTTACCAGCTCGAAAATCAAGTATTTTCACGTTATGTCATCAGTACCGGAAGAATTGTTTAGATCAACAATTCCCGACGTGAGTTACGTACTGCAGAGTCCTCCACATCATCATGAGTTACTATAATAATCTATATATTTAACCTAAACCCTAATTAAGATAAGATAATATATTGTAAACAATAATATCACGAGATAATAAATTGTAAACAATAAATAACCAATAGATAAGCATGAGTCACATTCTGTACTCATGTAAAGTAAAGCCTAATATAACTACACTATAAATACCAACTAACACTAGATGTAAGATGCAGAATTATTGTGAACGTTAAACCTATAACATAAAGAAATAAATTTGTATTCAAGATATCTTAATAAAATTAATATTTTTTTATTCTTTAAACTTGCTTGAATACGTAATTCGTGCTGCAAAACCCCCCGACAGTCGATCAATACGAAAACATAAAGGAACTTCTCCTTGAACGACTGGCTCCATCAGATGAGCGGTAATTGGAGGCTTTGTGGAGTGGGCAGGATATCGGAGACCAAAAGCCATCGGAGGCCTTTTGATACATTACAAACCTAGCGAGAAACAATTTTTCCACGAATATAATTCGATCACTCTGGACACGAAAAATGCCAGAGCTAATCAAAATAGCAATAGCAGCACAGCCCAAATCAGTGACTCTAGAAGCACTAGCGAGAATGGCTGATAAGATGCACGAAAATATGAATTTCTCCATTGGAAATGTCTCAGCACTCCACCAAGAACGCCCTCCACTTACAAGACCTACGAGATTGGATGCCAACATAAACAAAACCTAACGAACCAAACAAGTGTCAATCGAGGAACGCCTATCACGGCTCGAGAACAAAATAAATAATCTCGCCGTTGCAGGTCGTAGTCGCTCAACAAACAGATTCCAATCGCCAGCTAGATCACACTCAACTCATGCAGTTCGATCGCGCTCGCCGTACTTCGGTACTCACAAAAACGAAAATGTTTTTTGCTGGTATCACGAGATACACAAGAACAAACCAGAAAGTGTCGAAAACCATGCACTTACTCTTCTTACCTCGACTTTTAACAACAGTCGCCTATACATCACGACAAAACCAACAACCTGACAATTATCGATACGGGAGCTGACCTTTCGGTGCTCCCTGTTCGACGTTTTTCAACGTCCATTATTTTGAAATCAAAATCAAACGATCTAGTACTATCGGCTGCCAATGGCACGACAATTAACACCTACGGAACAAAATTGCTCCAGGTGGACATCGGACTTCATCGAAAGTTCACTCATGCATTCGTCCATGCATCAGTGAATCGTCCGATCATTGGTGCCGATTTCTTAAGTAAATTTGGCCTGTTACTCGATTTGAAACGAAAAAGGCTGATTGATCCAGCGAAACAGCTGTCAATTTATGCTACGACGGTTCGAGTTAATACTCCAACACCGATTCACTACGCTATCGACAATGGCTATGGCACCCTTCTAAAGAAGTTTCCTTCTCTAACAGTGGAGCCAAACTATAATTTACCAGTTTGTCATACCGTGGTTCATCATATCGTCACTGAAGAACATTTACCAGTGTCAAAACCACGAAGACTAGATCCTATACGCCATAACGCCGCGAAAATCGAATTTCAACACATGGTCGAATTAGGAATATGCCGACCATCCGCATCTTCTGTTTCTTGTTCACTACACATGGTCAGAAAAAAAGATTACGATTGGAGGCCGTGTGGGGACTACCGTCGACTAAATGCGGTTACGACACCGGATCGCTATCCAATACCCCACATCCAAAACTTCTAAATGAATTTACATGGAAACACAAAATTGTCCAAAAAAGACGGCAATAACCACACCATTTGGTCTTTTCGAATTTACTCGAATGCCATTTGGACTACGATATGCCGCAAAAACGTTTCAACGATTCATTAACGAAGTCGTACGAGAATTAGACTTTGTATTCATCTACATTGACGACTTTCTCGTGGCATCGAAAAATGAGGAACAACACATACAGCACCTGGAAATGCTTTTCCAGCGACTCACTGAGTTTGATGTTCAAATCAAGAGCTCGAAATAAGTTTTCGGCACAAACAATCTTGATTTCCTCAGCCACAAAATCACACCTAATGTTTATTATTGTCACACCTAAGGGTTTATTATTGTTCGAGGTATCCGAAACTTGGCACAAAACAATATTATTTATGAAAAAAACATTCTTATTCTTGACTCTTTCAATTATAGAAGATAAATATGGTTCTGAAAATGGTCCAGTCTTTAATTTTTTAATCACATTTATTCAAATAACTGATATGGTTTTACTACTAAGCTTTAATAATAATTTATTGACGTCTAAAAGATAAGAACAATAAGTTTATCATCGAATCGATAGTCGAAACACCTTAAACAAAATAACATTTTCTCGTGCATTACCTAACTCTGATTGAAAATTTTGGACCTCTTAAAAACATTGAAGTATTCAACATTTAAACATCTCCATATTACAATAATCTTTGTACAAATATAGTGTTGAGAATACAGAAATAAATTACTCTCCAAACTCGTTTGTTAAAATCTATTACACTAACATAGTATTAAAAATATTATTTTTATTTTCGGAAAAGATTACAAAATTAATTTAATAAAATGGAATTTTGTTATATAAAATCAATTGATGAGATTGCAGTATCAATTAAACGAATTACTTTAAATAATGGAGAGGAAATCATTAGATTTAAGTACAACAAACCATTGTAATGAATAATTATTAAGTATATCTAAGAATTAAGTATAATCAATATTACATGGAATTTATATTGTTATAAAAACTTGGATATCAATAAAATGAAAAATTGAATAATAAATATATTGTTTTTGTATGAAAAATATATTTCTAGCAAATATTCAAAATAAATAATTCGTTATTTTATTTAAAATTAAATTGGTTACAACTACCAAATTTTCTAATACCAACAACCCAAATATATTCCTACTTCCTCAATTGATGGAAAAAAATTTTAAACACATTTGTCGTAAATAAATTATTGTTTACAACAAGAATTTTAATTTTTGTTTTAATATAAAATATCTAAACAAAGAATAAGTTTTTGTTTTAATAGTTTCTTTGTTCTTAGGTTTTTAGACAATAAAATTGCAATTTTAATCTAACTATTTTCTATTAAAACTATTATTAAGAATGGTGGTATATGAATTATATCATTTTTGATACAACATTCACAATTATTTTTGTTACCACAATTAGGCCACTAATATATTGATTTTTTGACATGGCCAAAAGAAATTTCTTTATTTTTGAATGAATTTGAATTTTCCTACAACATTTTAAATCCAACACAGGACTTAACGATATTATATTTTTTTATGATAAACATTTAATTAATGTTTTTCTCAAATAAAAGTAAACTGGAAAATTAGTTTAATTTTCTGTTACCTCATCCTTGTTTCTCGTTTTATTTTATATTTTGGAAAGTGCTATTCTATTATATGATAATAAGTTAAAGTGACTTTTTGTTTAAATAATCATGGTGATAATTATTGTGAAATAATAATTAAGAATAATTAGTTTATTATACTATGTACAGTTTTAATAGATGAAACTCTGGACCTGGACCAAATTTAATACTGGTCCACCGAATCCAATCAAAGGTGCTATCCAACAAGCTGCGTCACCTAGTTAACGAAACCATCAACAAGAGTTGGCGAAATGAGCAGTGCAAAAGATGATTATTTCAACAGATGCATCTTCAGACTAAGCAGATTATTTCCAAATAAGAACAAATGATCGATGGCCGCGAAATAAAAATGATTAACGGCCAATAAAGGAAAAAGAACAAATTATTACCGCCTGAGGAGCAAATGCGAGCCGATCAGGAGAAGTTGATTCCTTGAATGGCTGTATCGCTTAGCATGGAAATGAATCACAAATATGACCATAAAATCGAGGTGGCTGATCAACGATTTACAAAGATCAAGATGTAATTGATGAATTTGTGGCGACACTACGTGTTAGAAAAAAAAATAAACGATATACAATATGTATTGGGCGCGTATTTGTGTAGATTAAATTGTGTTGACTAAATAGAGAAAGCAGTTGTGAAATAGAGAAATGGTTGTAGCGGTTGAACATGATACTTAAATCAAATTTCAACCCACTCCAAATATGTTACGCAACTCTTAAATAATTTAAATATTTTAATTAAGTCAAACTCTATCATGTAAACGAAGTAAATAATATTATATTCACAGCGAAAAACGCACCATCTATGTTCCTGTAGAAGATTCGTTTCGATAGCATTCATGAACAGTCAGAATTAGTACTTTTGAATAGATATTTTATTATTACGTGTCGACATCTATTCAAAAGTGCATACATTTTTAGTACATTGCACGATAATCGGTTTAAGTATTACCCGATCGCGGCGTGTGTCTTCCTCTTCTCCAAAAAAGAGTTTAATAAAATATATTCGGCCATTCTATGCTTGGCGTTGGTGCAAAGAAAGTAGTGCTACCGTGCGTGTCATCGATCATATAATTATTAACAAATAAATAGTAATTAACTCTAAATAATTAAATTTATAATTTAACAATAATTTTCAATAAATGAATTGATGAATAATATTAAAAATACATTAACCTATTTAATTACCTTCATAAACCTACTAAATATATAGGTTCTCCGCGGCGGTAGAACCTTACAAGGTCTTACAAAAAGAAAGTGTGCGAAATGTTTTACCATTATATATTATAATGTTTATTTTTATTAATTTGTTTAAAAAGCATAGATTTTGGCCTATCATCCCATTACAGCAGGGTGGCGCACGAATCGTGCTACAAAAACAAAACGTAATAACTTTTTTTCTGTGTGACTAATCGGCTTTATTTTTTTTTTATTGTATAGATAATTCAATTTTATTTTTATTTAACTAATTAGTTTTGAAAATGATAGACCGTAAATGACCTCCATGCTCATTCACGCATGTGCGACACCTGATCAGAAAATTATTCATTGCGCACTGAAGGGTTGAAGTCGGGATCGCCTCAATTATTGTTGTAATGGACTGCTTCAATTCAGTCAAATTCCTTGGTTTCGTTTTAAACACCTCTTGTTTGACATAACCCCATAAAAAAAAATCTGGTGCAGTGAGGTCAGGTGACCTTGGGGGCCAGCGGAAAGTGGAGTTTCTGGATATTAATTTATTTGGAAATTTTCGTTGGAGCTCCTCCATAACCGGTCTGGCTATATGTGCAGTTGCTTCATCTTGCTGGAACCAAATGCTGTTAAAAGGGATACGTCTTCGCCGCAGTTCTGGGTAAAAAAAATCTTTCAACATGTTTAAATAACGGTCCCCATTTACAGTTACTGTTTCACCGTTTACTTCAAAGAAGTATGGCCCGACAATGCATCTTGATGAAACTGCGCACCACACTGTCACTCGTTCTGGGTGCAGTTCCGTCTCATGGAGTATTTCTGGATTAGTTTCACTCCATATACGGCAATTTTGCTTGTTTACATTGCCGTTTAGATCAAAATGGGCCTCATCAGACATAAACAAGCAATTTATGAAGTTGTTGTCTTTTTCGGCCATTTCAATAATTTTCCGGCAAAATTCCAGGCGAATAGGCAAATCCAGAGGTTTTAATTTGCTTGTAATTTGGATTTTGTACGGAAACAAGTTTAAGTCATCATGAATTATCCGTTGTAATGACCGTCTGCTAACTCCAATTTGCGCCGATAACTCTCGAGTCGAAACACTTGGATTTGCCTGAATTGATGATGCTACAGCTGCGATTGTGGCTTCGACCCGAACATAGGGATCTCGATTGTACGGTCTACGTGCGATGCTTCCAGATTCAGCAAACATGCGTACCAACCTCATAATGGTCCATCTACTCGGGGGAGTGCCGCCAAACTCCCGCCTAAATTCCCTCTGGACGGAAATGATGGACTGCAAAGCATGGTAGCGCTGCACTATCCAAATCCTCGTTTCGGTATTCCAAGCATCCATTTTAGTAAATTTAAATAATAATCTGCAAAATAAAAAAAATAAAAAACAGATTAGTCACACAGAAAAATAGTTATTACGTTTTGTTTTTGTAGCACGATTCGTGCGCCACCCTGTATTATACGGTTTGCGGATGCACATACCTGCCGGGCGTTCATCCGGTCTTGTCGGGCTTTCTGAAAGCGCTATACATTCGTTACGGACAAAGGTTATTAAGATAGATAAATATCTTGCGTCAATAGACATTGCAAATGAGGTTCGAGAATTATTAGGGCACGAGTTACAAACATACAGGGTGGCGCACGAATCGTGCTACAAAAACAAAACGTAATAACTATTTTTCTGTGTGACTAATCTGTTTTTTATTTTTTTTATTTTGCAGATTATTATTTAAATTTACTAAAATGGATGCTTGGAATACCGAAACGAGGATTTGGATAGTGCAGCGCTACCATGCTTTGCAGTCCATCATTTCCGTCCAGAGGGAATTTAGGCGGGAGTTTGGCGGCACTCCCCCGAGTAGATGGACCATTATGAGGTTGGTACGCATGTTTGCTGAATCTGGAAGCATCGCACGTAGACCGTACAATCGAGATCCCTATGTTCGGGTCGAAGCCACAATCGCAGCTGTAGCATCATCAATTCAGGCAAATCCAAGTGTTTCGACTCGAGAGTTATCGGCGCAAATTGGAGTTAGCAGACGGTCATTACAACGGATAATTCATGATGACTTAAACTTGTTTCCGTACAAAATCCAAATTACAAGCAAATTAAAACCTCTGGATTTGCCTATTCGCCTGGAATTTTGCCGGAAAATTATTGAAATGGCCGAAAAAGACAACAACTTCATAAATTGCTTGTTTATGTCTGATGAGGCCCATTTTGATCTAAACGGCAATGTAAACAAGCAAAATTGCCGTATATGGAGTGAAACTAATCCAGAAATACTCCATGAGACGGAACTGCACCCAGAACGAGTGACAGTGTGGTGCGCAGTTTCATCAAGATGCATTGTCGGGCCATACTTCTTTGAAGTAAACGGTGAAACAGTAACTGTAAATGGGGACCGTTATTTAAACATGTTGAAAGATTTTTTTTACCCAGAACTGCGGCGAAGACGTATCCCTTTTAACAGCATTTGGTTCCAGCAAGATGGAGCAACTGCACATATAGCCAGACCGGTTATGGAGGAGCTCCAACGAAAATTTCCAAATAAATTAATATCCAGAAACTCCACTTTCCGCTGGCCCCCAAGGTCACCTGACCTCACTGCACCAGATTTTTTTTTATGGGGTTATGTCAAACAAGAGGTGTTTAAAACGAAACCAAGGAATTTGACTGAATTGAAGCAGTCCATTACAACAATAATTGAGGCGATCCCGACTTCAACCCTTCAGTGCGCAATGAATAATTTTCTGATCAGGTGTCGCACATGCGTGAATGAGCATGGAGGTCATTTACGGTCTATCATTTTCAAAACTAATTAGTTAAATAAAAATAAAATTGAATTATCTATACAATAAAAAAAAAATAAAGCCGATTAGTCACACAGAAAAAAAGTTATTACGTTTTGTTTTTGTAGCACGATTCGTGCGCCACCCTGTACAATCGAAAAGCATTATCAGAAAGTAAACTGCTTCAGCAGCTTTAACTCGATTCCAGAATAGGAAATTGGACATTATAAGAGAAACATTCGTAGAGGATAGACAATATCTATACACCATATTAATTAAAGCAAAAACAAGTCTCTTACTGGATCGGATCAGCTGTGAATTGGAACCGAGTTGCACCACCAGGCTGTTTTAAAACACGCGGGCTGTGTTTACTTGTAGTGGCCATATTTAGTCAGTGAACGAAAATGTCAACCCATAAGGTCGCCATTGCAGTCAACCGAAAAAAAAATCAAAACGTCAGTGCTTTGGAAATGTTTAGTTACCAGTCGCGGTGGTTTTTGGTGATTTAAGTGTGGATCAAGTGCTGTATAAAATATAATTAATTAATACATAATTTATAAGAAAAAAATTGGTTTCGGTATCAATGTTAGAAATTAGTAATTTTTTTTATTTTTAATTAAATCTAAATCATAGAATTTCATTTTTTGTATGATATAAGAAATGTAAGGTTAAGTGATGTGCGCTAAGATTATGACATGGTGAGTGTCTCGCGTAATTTCAAAGTCGAAATTTAATTATTTGCAGATTATAATTTTTATCATATATTTATATATCGAAGAAAATTTCTTCAGGTAAGTTATTATTTTTTCGTGTACATAACTTTTCGGTACGTGAGCGTATAATGATTTAGCCTGCATATATTTCTTTTGTATATTTATATTTTTTGATATTTATAAAATAATTATATATATTTTTAGAAATAATCGCATGTGCATGACCAAATGAAACTTCAAACAACAAGAAAGGTTAAGGTGAAAAGGATCAAGTAGCAGCATTCTTAGTGGTTTTGAAAGGAAGTGCTGCTGAGTTACTACAGAGTACAGATCGTGCCGAAGTATGAACGTGAGATCTACGGCCTAAAATAATATTGACATTAGAGCGGAAATATAGAGTTGACCACAGATGGGAATTACATCAGATGGTGTTAAAGGAATGATGCCAAAGAATAAGAGACACGCCAGCAGTATGCAGCGGATATCCAGCAGTTAGTGTACCTTGCTCACTACAAAATGCCGAGTGAATATACAGAGCGAATCAAGATCGTCGCTTCCACAGATGGAAAACGGGATCCGTATACGATACGTGCAGTAGAATTGTTTTCAAAATCAACATTTGCAGAATCCATCGCATGTACATTAACAAACAAGACTGAAAAATGTAACGACATGACCATATTTTATATTTTAGAACAAACATTGACACAATATACATATTTAGAAAAATTGATGTATTGTATACCATAAACTACTAAATTCGCTTCACTGAGTGGGTCTGCGATCGACTTACAGAAGATGCCGATTTTGCCAAAAAAATCATCTTTTCGGACGAAGCTCTTTTTGATCTTGGCGGGTATGTAAACAAGCAAAATTGTCGCATTTGGGGCACGGAAAACCCGCACGCATACATTGAAAAGCCGGTACACCCAAAACTGGTCCAGAGATTTTGGTCCAGAGTGGCCGTTACAGTCAATAGCGAACGAATTTTTGCTCACAAAAATTGAAGAGGAGGATATTGGCAACATTTGGTTTCAACAGGACGGCGCTACGTGCCACACAGCTGAAGCTGCACTCGATGTTTTGTGCCCTGTTTTTGAAGATCGCATTATCAGCCGCAGAGCTGATGTCGTTTGGCCACCTCGGAGCTGCGATTTAACACCGTTGGACTATTATTTGTGTGGTGCCCTCAAAGATAAGTGTTACGCCGACAAGCCAGAGACAATTGACGCTTTAAAGAACAATATTCGTGAAGCCATTGGTGAAATACAGCTGCACACAATCGATAATGTGCTTAAAAATTGGACCGATCTTATATTTACGATCTAATATTTTTTATTATTAACCGGAAGGATTGTACTTTTAAATAAAAAAAGAAATTTGAGAAAATATTTTTTATAGCATTTTCAAAAAAAAAAAGTTATTTGGCGGACCCTTTATAATCAAATAACTAATCCTACCAAATTTTTTTCAGTAATCGTTAGAATTAGTAAATATTTTTAACGAAGATAAAAGAAAGTGACTGATTTAATATGTTTAAGCTATTCTTCGAGAATTAGAGCTACTCTTCCTTAATTTCAATAAAAATCTTATAAATTTATATTTTATTAAATCTTACTAATATATACACTTATATAAATCGATTTAATATTTTTAAGTAAACAAATAAATTTAAAAAATGCTCATTTTTAAATTTACGAAAACTAAAGTTTTTATGGCACAAAAAATATTCGGAATAAAAACCCGAAAATTGACACCCTTGACAAACCTTTAATATAAGTTAACAACAGTATCAATATAGTATATAACGTAATCAGCATGTTAGATGTAATACGAACCGCATCTAACATCTTTTTGTATAAGATAACATATTTGCTAAATTAACGAATATTCAACTGTTAGTTGTAATACGAAACAGGAAACATGTTATCTTGCTAATACTTTGTCTTCATTTAACTTTCATGGGAAAATATTTGAATTTGAAACCATTTCTGTATTTCAAGAAAATGCTCTAGTTGATAAGTAAAAAAGAAAATTGTAAAAGTTAGTTGTAAATTAGTCGTAGACAAATAAAGATTAAAATAAAATTGTTTTTTTTTACTTTGCTGCGCACCAACTCACTTAACTGGCGCCGAAACTAAAGTTGTTCTTTAAATTGTGTAATCGTGTAATAAAGTGAAAAGTGATAAAGGTGTACCGCGAGTAGGTGATCCACGAGCATAAAAGTGAATCTCCAAAAGGGAAACAATACGGTTTATCCAATTATTACGTGAAGTGCAAAAAAAACGACAACTACAAGTGTACCCACCGGCCGTGCACCATAAAGATCCTTAAAGAAACGCTAATCTTTAAGCAAATTAATAAAACCCAGGGCAATGATCCTCATTATAGTGATGTAAGAAAATCTAATTTAATAAAGAAAATAGTAAACTCAAATTTAAATAAAATAAATAAGTAATAATTAAATGAAAATTAAATAATTTTATAAATATATCGTAATAAAACCCAGGGCGATAATCCTCACTACAGTGATTTAAGAAAATTTAATTTAATAAAGAATATAATAAACTAAAATAAATAAATAATAATTAAATAAAAAGCAAATAATTTTATAAATATAAACCTATCATAAAAATATAAAACATAAAACAAATAAATATAAAAATGGAAGAAATGGCGAATGCAATAAGAGCCCTAGAAGGAGCAGTAAACGCTCAAATTGAGCAAATTAAACAAATTAGCAGACGGTTGGAAAAATTAGAAAACCCAATAGTACACATAACAGCAACAACGCTAACAACACCTAAAACGGAGCAAGACTTGAGGGATATCAGCAAATTACCCGACAGTGTTAAAGAATTACAACACTTTGATGGTAATCCCACCCAATACGTCTCCTGGGTGCACAATGTGGAAAATATACTGAGAGACTATGAGATAATGCGTGACAAACCCATATATCGAGCAATTCTGCAAAGCGTGAGACAAAAGATAAGAGGGAACGCGGACTCAGCACTCGTCTCATACAACATATTCGACAACGATTGGACGTCAATAAAAAAATGTTTGTCTCTGCACTACGCGGACAAAAGAGACGTGCGAACTCTAGAACACCAATTAGGCAATCTAACCCAACGAAACATGAGCTTGGACGAGTTTTACGCCAATGTAAACCACCAGTTTTCACTCATCGTTAACAAAATAAAAACGGAGGACTACACACCTGATGCAATCAACGTTCTAGTCGAGACCTACCGGAATCGAGCACTGGACGTGTTCATCAGAGGATTAAACGGGGATCTGGCAAAAATGCTAATGATCCAAAAGCCGCAAACTCTTCCAGAGGCATACGCATCTTGTTTAGAAATGCAAAATCTAAACTTCAGAAACATACCAATTCATACGAGAAATTTTAACAATTCGGTAACTGCACCCATAAACCAAATTCTTCCAAAACATCGATACAATTCACAAAGGAGCTCTAACCCGATGCCATTACCACAAAAGAACATGGCGTATAACATTCAACACCAAAACAATCCGAACATGGCTTACAGCATTCAACATCAAAACAATTCAGTTCCACCTAGACCGATCAATGTGAAACCACCAGTACCGATGAGTATTGATCCATCGGTACAGACAAGACAAGTAAACTACATCAATCGCCCAAATCATCAAAATAACCAGGCGTTCAAACGGGAGATCTCAAACCACAATGAACCCCGGAAATTGCAGAGAGTACATCACTTGGAAACTCAACAGGAAGAGGAGGACCAATATAACGAACTCGTGGAAGACCACATGGAAAACGAAATAATTGATGAAGATCAACTAGAGGAAAATCCGGAATTAAATTTTATGATGGATGCCTCTCTAGCATACCATACATAGAATATAAACGAAAAAACGGCAACATCCTTAAATTTTTAATCGACACAGGGGCTAACAAAAATTTTGTAAAACCGGAGTTAGCCAAAACCGCCATACCGACCAACTTTAAATTTAAAATCAGATCAGCAGCTGGAGATATTGAGGTTAACAAAAAAATTCGAGGACAATTTTTCAAAAGTATAGGCATAAACAAAATAATTGATTTTTTCGTTTTGCCGGGATTAAGAACCTTCGATGGAATAATTGGTGACGATACGCTAAAGGAATTGGGAGCAATCATCGACCGCAAAAACAATATTTTAACCGTATCGCCAAACATCAAAATCAAGCTCCATGAAAAAACATCTCATCAGGTCAACAATATGGAACTTCGGGACAGCCATCTACTACCAAGAACCAGACAAAAACTCCAGGAAGTTATATCAACATTTCAAGCACTATTCGGACCTGTAAACAATACGGAAACAATCACCACCGAAATAAGAGCCGAAATAAAAACAACGACGGAGGAACCAGTATACACGAAGTCATACCCGTATCCATACCATATGAGACAAGAAGTAGAAAAACAAATCGGCCAACTCCTAGCGGATGGAATAATAAGACCTTCCAAAAGCCCGTATAACTCACCGATTTGGATTGTTGAAAAAAAAATGGACGCTTCACAAACGAAAAAGTATAGAATGGTAATAGATTTCAAGAGACTAAACGCAGTAACAACCTCGGACGCATATCCAATTCCTGATATAAGTAACACAATCGCAAACCTCGGAGATTCAAAATATTTTACAACCATTGACCTAACCTCAGGATTTCACCAAATAAAGATGAAAGAAACCGACATACCCAAAACATCGTTTTCAACGATGAATGGGAAGTACGAGTTCTTAAGACTCCCATTCGGCCTAAAAAACGCTCCAGCCATATTCCAGAGGATGATAGACGACGTTTTAAAAGAACTTATCGGCGAGATATGCTATGTATATATCGACGATATTATAATATTCGGGGGGAAAACTGAAGAAGAACATTTATCGAATATCAGAAGAGTATTTGCGAAATTGGAAAAGGCCAATTTACGGGTTAACCTGGATAAAACGGAATTCTTGAAAACTCAAACGGAATTTCTCGGATTCCTTATTACGACAAAGGGCATCAAGCCGGACACCAAAAAAATCATTGCTATTCGAAACATCAAGAAACCCGACAATTTGAAGGATTTAAAATCGTTCCTCGGGTTAGCATCTTATTATAGACGTTTTATTCGTGACTTCGCGAAAATAGCGAAACCACTAACTAACCTAACTAGAGGGGAAAACGCACAAACCAGAGCAAACCAGTCCAAAAAGATCAAAATAAATATGAACGAGAAGGAAATCGAAGCATTTCGACACATTAAAGAGCTACTGACATCCTCAGAGATACTTATTTTTCCGGACTTCAAAAAGCCGTTTATTCTGACCACCGATGCTTCGTCTTTTGCAATTGGCGCGGTGTTATCACAGGGTGAGATCGGCAAAGATAGACCAATAACCTATATTTCCAGATCATTAAATACAACTGAGGAAAATTATGCGGCCAATGAAAAGGAAATGCTGGCCATCATCTGGGCATTGGATAACCTTCGAAATTATTTATATGGGGCGAAAAAAATCAAAATCCTAACGGATCACCAACCTCTAACATTCACATTGGGCAACAGAAATAATAATGCTAAACTGAAGAGGTGGAAAGCTCGGCTAGAAGAATATAATTACGAGCTTATCTACAAGCCTGGTTGCACCAATAAGGTCGCTGATGCCTTATCAAGGCTAGAATTGGAAGCTAATACATTATCAACCGGAACAGTGCATAGCGCGGAGGAAGATACCACAGAATTAATCCAATTCTGCGATGCACCAATTAATGCATTCAAAAACCAGCTCATAATTAAGAAAGGCAAGAACATCTACGCATACGAAGAACCCCACCCAGGTTATAGCAGACACCACATTAGTCTACCGGAAATAAATAAAGGGAGCCTATTCAAAATACTACGGGAAAGGTTAAATCCAACCATAATTAATGGAATAAAAATTCCCGAGGAATACATCCAGGCTCTACAGGAGGTTTATAAAGAATGCTTTTCGACATGCAAATTACGGCTCACTCAAAGGATAGTTGACGACATCGGTAACGAAGAGAACAAATTCGCAATCATAAAAGAGGAACACAGACGAGCACATCGAAACCATCTCGAGAACAAGAAACAAATTTTGGAACGTTACTACTTTCCTCACATGTCAAGTTTGATCAAGAAGTACACACAAACTTGTAATAATTGTAATATCAACAAGTATGACAGACACCCAAGTCAAGTCCAACTTCAGAAAACACCGATTCCAAACTACCCAGCGGAGATACTTCACGTGGATATCATGGAAATTAAAAATGAAAAATTTCTATCGTGCGTCGACAAGTTCTCGAAATTCGCAAAATTTTTCCGTATTAAGAGCAAATCAATCCTGCATATACGGGACAAAATTATCAAAGCGTTACACTACTTCACGGTACCAAGACTAATCGTAATGGACAACGAACGAAGCTTAGTAAGTCCAATCGTCATAGACTACCTGAAAACCTTGGGAGTCGAAGTCTATTTAACACCTTCTCAACGGAGTGAGGTAAATGGTACTATCGAAAGAGTCCATTCAACAGTGATTGAAATCGTGAGATGCTTACAAGACGAATATAAAGATTTAACGGTGAAAGAGTTGATCAACATAGCAGTAGATCGCTACAATAATTCCATACACTCGGTCACTCAGCAAAAACCCAGCGACATATTTTTGGGCAGAATACAACGAATCAACTACCAAAATTTAACAGACTTCAAAAACAAAATCAACGAGGATCTGATAGAAAGACTGAAAAAATCTCAGGAAACAAAAATAACAAGAGAAAACTCAAATAGAAGCGAACCTAAAGCAAGGTTTCGAAAGGAAACCGTGGCTAGAGACAATAATGTCACAGTTACAACTACATCAGGAAGACGAATTCATAAAGCTCAAATCAAAAACCTAATACAATAATCTTTAAATTCCAGCACTTGGCTTTTGGGTCAATCAATGTCAACGAGCATCCACGAATACAAGAGTCCATTAGTAACATTGAAACAAGGAAATGGAAAAATCATCAGTGGAAGTTTCAAGCTGATTCATGTCATCAATCTGGAAAGCTACGAAGACCTAATTGATCGCATCACAACAACGGTCAATAGAACTCATCAAGACGACAAACTTCGACCTCAATTGGACCATCAATTAAACCAAATCAGGCAATTAATTTCGGAACTTAAAGGACAAAATACCAGAACCAAACGATCAATCAACTGGATCGAAAGCGCATGGAAATGGATCGCGGGATCACCAGACGCCACAGATTGGGATCAGGTTGTCAAGAGCCAAAACCAAATGATCAACAATAATAATCAACAATACAAGATCAACAAAGCCTTAACGAATACTGCAGACAAGATACTCAGCGAATACAACAAACTCACTGACCATCTTAAGGACGATTCAGATGGGAAGCTGCAACAAATTTTATTCAATCGGCTCCTCATTGTCAAAGAGGAAATAAAAGAAATAGTGAGAGCAGCACAATTGGCGAAAGCAAAAATCATCAATACTAATTTATTGGACAAGATGGAAATCAATCGTTTAGTAACGGAAGTAGAGACACTTCCATATTCCAACGAAATTGAAGCAATTGAGTATGCAGAACCGATGATGATGATCAAAAACTCCAAAATTCTGTACATTATATCAATACCCAAAACAAGCGAGGAAGACTACAACCATATCATCATAAGATCAACGATAGACAAAAACAAGCAAATACACCTGGAGGTCAACGAAATCCTACTCAACCAAAACCAGATATTTGGAATTGTTCAGAAATGCAAATTATTCCGCGACACAACCATTTGCGAATCAAATTGCTTGAAAGAGCTAAAGGAAGATCATTGCATTAACCAACTCATAAAGGGTGCCGATGCTAGATGCGAATTCCAGTTCAACAAAAATCAAATCATTGAAAGGTTGGACGGAAACACAATATTTTTAAGCAACTTCAACGGAAATATTTCTTACAACAACACCAGTAAATATTTGGAAGGAAGTTTTCTGGTGCAATACAACAACGAAACAATTAAAATTAATAATTCTACATTTACTAACAAAGAGGAAAAAACATTCCAAATCCTGCCATCGGTATTACAGACAAACATTACGGAGAACGGCATCAGAATTGATCCGGGATATCTGCACAGCCTATATCTGGAAAACATTAAACAGCTTCAAGAAATATTTGATGAGAACGAGGAAGCAACGATAATCGATTCTGGTATTATCCTTGTCATTTGCGGTTTAATCATCGCGATGGTTATCAACAAAGTAAGGGTCACACGCCAGAGACGAATGATGCAAATCCAACCAGACGAAATGCCCAGCAGTCAACCAGGGATCCAATTTCAACCTGTCAGACTAAACCTATGACCCACGGGACGTGGATCTTAAAGGAGGGAGGAGTTAACAACAGTATCAATATAGTATATAACGTAATCAGCATGTTAGATGTAATACGAACCGCATCTAACATCTTTTTGTATAAGATAACATATTTGCTAAATTAACGAATATTCAACTGTTAGTTGTAATACGAAACAGGAAACATGTTATCTTGCTAATACTTTGTCTTCATTTAACTTTCATGGGAAAATATTTGAATTTGAAACCATTTCTGTATTTCAAGAAAATGCTCTAGTTGATAAGTAAAAAAGAAAATTGTAAAAGTTAGTTGTAAATTAGTCGTAGACAAATAAAGATTAAAATAAAATTGTTTTTTTTTACTTTGCTGCGCACCAACTCACTTAACTTATATATAAAAAGGGGAAACCAATATTTATATAGATTGTATATTTATATACAATCTCGTTTCAGTTAGGGTTAACGGAGACAATAAAGAGAGAAATACAAATACCGCATTAGAATAGAATCACACATTGAACAAAAATGGCGCTTTAACTAAATATACATGTATACATATATAAGAGAGACAAATAATATCAAATACAATTTTTTAAGCTACGTATTTTGACAATATCAGTAAACACGAATCAACTTAAAACAACAAAAAATTGAAGTAAGTTAAAACATTCGTTCTCTATATAAATTGGTAGTAAATATAACTTAAATGTGCTTCAAAACAAACATCATGAATGATGACGTATGATATGAAACGAGAAAAAAAGAATTATCTCACCAAATAAACATGGAACACATAAAAATTTGTTTTTTTATAACACACTTTCACATTGATTTCTTCAATTTGATTATTCTCACTTTTTATATTTTTTGAGTAATTTAAAATATCTTTTGAGTATTATTTATTTAATTATTTCATTTTTATTTCACCATGATTAATGCTTTCACAAAAAATGTATGTATAAACAGTAAACTATCACTCCTTTCTTTAAGAAACTAAAGGATAATATATCCAAAGACCTCGTGCAAAAACTTTTTTTATTATACTTTTTTAAAATTATTTTTTTGAGAACAATCTATTATATATATTATTACCTGAGTGTCTTTCTTTTAACTGAAACCATGTACTGAAACTAAACTCAAACTTTATTCACTTTTATCACTTTATTTAATCTTTATCGGCCGGTAACGACATCTACACCACAGCATAGTTTATATTTTGTTTCTAGTTAATATTTTAACCATATTTATTTTTAACCATATGAAATTTAATCATTATGACACCAAATCAATTACTGATTGTTTTTATACTATGAAGTCCTGCTCGATACTAAATTAGAATTCGTGTATAAGACTTTTTTTTCATATATACCTGTTTTACATATTTTTAGAAACATCACCAATTTTTAATTTTATATATATAGCAAAAACACATACGTAAATCATTATCCCCACTCTTCAACATACAAACCATTAAAATGGTTATTCGAAAACAATAAAAAAATGTTAGACCTAAAAATTTTTTTATTGCATTTTGTATGTGCTAGTGCAAAACTCAGAAGAGTCAAAAATAATTTTTGTCTAAAGTTGTACTTCAGGAAAATCCAAACTAGCTTATGGACAAAATAGGCAAGAGACGAGACAAAACCGGTTATCATTTATATATATATATATATATATATATATATATATATATATATATATATATATATATATATATATTATATATATATATATATATATATATTATATATATATATATATATATATATATATATATATATATATATATATATATATATATATATATATATATATATACATTATATAAATATATATATATATATATATATATATATATATATATATATATATAATATATATATATATATATATATATATATATATATATATATATATATACATTATATAAATATATATATATAATATATATATATATATATATATACATTATATAAATATATATATATATATATATATATATATATATATATATATATATATATATATATATATATATATATATATATATATATATATATATATTATGTGACAACCGGTTTATATATATATATATATATATACTAGCGGGCTACGCCCGCTACGCAGCGCAACGCCTTCAAGCACATTTAATAAAAACTTCGTTTTGCCATATACATTATTTCCAGGTATTGTTTAGGTAGAAAATTACTAACTTATTGAAAGTGTACGAGGATTCGGTATTTGAGTGGAAAAGGCATGGTCCGCATGGAGCACTGTCGATGATAACGGAATATAAAAAAAACAAACCACTAAACATTTATGTTTTAAATTTATTAAAATTGATTCTTACAAATTATGTACATATCACTAATTATGACAATATTACTAAAAAACAATATTATTCTCTTAATGCAAACAAACTGGATGGTTTGCCCACTCGAGAGCACGCCACGTATAATTATTCGTGTGAAAAACATGATCTGCTCAAATCTAAACCACAGACAGACATCGTTTGGCCTTGAGACTTATTGATAGTGATTGCTAATGCCCATCTAATTGGAAATTGAAATCGTTTAAATTGAATTGGTACATCTGTGGGCATAATAGGGATTCGCGATACTAATATATTTTCACCTCGGAATTTGCCATTTAAAATGAAGGCTTCAATAACATTTTTCATTAATTGTTTAATAACTAATCGCGTGCCGTTGCACAACTGTGGTGGGTTCAAATGACCAAGCAAAATAACCGGAGATCCAACCTTCAGTTGTAAATTATATGGCGGCATCCCTGGTAAATCCAATGAGTTTAAAAACTCTGTTGGATAATTCACAGCTTCGGTTGTATTGCAAACTGTATCAATAGACTTGTATGACACCAAGTCTCCTGGAAATAAATCTTATATCATAAGATTCAATTCATTGACGTCCACAGTTTGCTGCTAAAATTGCTCTTTCTGCAAGCCACTCATGATTTGTGTATTGTCGGTGAACATCGGGAAATATTTGGACAATGAGAGCATCTTGCGAATCAATGACTGTGAAGAAATCGGTCGGTTATTTTATGCATTCCGTTTCATCTGTATAGTAACTTTTCCATCGCCGATATCTAATAGTTGTTTTGAGAATGTTTCAGCAGATGGATTTTGAAGCATTTGAACGCGCATATTTACTTTCAGCTCTCCTTCTTCAACAAGAAGAATGACAGGACTGGCCATGAAAGATTGTTTTTTTATGTTGCACACTGCGTCTGGGTTATTTTGAATATTTAGTGGCAGCTTAAATACTGAATGAGCTGTTCTACCTCCATCCAATAAAATTGCCGAAATGCCAGATGAGCCAATGCGATGCCATTATTTTATCGTAGTTCGGTCAGACTTAACGAAATAAGAAATATTTTGCCAGTTCCATCTGGTGCATCCAAGAAAAAGAAACCACCTTGTCCTGCAACAACTGCGAACATGATACGGTCGTAAATGGCTCTTTGTTCGTCATTCATTAGTGGGTCATTACGAGCAACAATCGCTGCCAGTTGCGTAGTATTGTATTGTAGTTCACGATTCAATTAAGTGTTAATTAAATCAGATGCATTTCGATATGGCGAATTCATACGGAAATGACTGAGAGGTAAGTTGTCAATTATATGGTCAATTATATTGATGTTGATGCAATATATCATCAGTCATTGAATCTTTGTGATTATCCCATAATGTCTCTGCTCTGGCCAGAAAACATGTAGTCTTTACAGAACAATCCTGCTTCAGCAAGCATACATTCCCACTGGTTGTCATCTTCCTGTAAACCGAGTTCAAGGCATGCATGTTGGATATTGTTGCTATATCTTGAAATGACAATGGGCTGGTGACATTAACCAACAACAGCCGGAAATAAAATCACTCAGTCTGTCTGGGATTAACAGTAAATACTCGTTCCAAGATGTTTGATTTGAATAAACCGGGACATGTATCAATTGTGAAACCAAAGATCCGCCAAACAGCTTCATTGGAACTGACGTACCGACCAATTTTGTAAAGCGTTATTTCATCGTTGTTATTCCCCGGAGGAGTGTACGCATTGGTATTTTCAACACGAAATACAGCCATATCACTGCCTTTATTCACATACTTGCAAATTTATGTGATGCTTACAAATGTCTTTGAATAGTTTGCTCAGCAAAGGCGAATATGGCACCACCCAACGGATATCAATGTCAATGTCTATGTTATTGATCTTTTTAACAAAAGATTGTCCTCCATTATCGGGGTTTCTTCGACGATATATTGGATATCCATCAACATTTGTGATCGTATCGTCAGTGAATTTTTTTGGAAAACTTTTAGTTCATTTCCCGTCTGCCATGTAAGGCGATGAAAGATTCAGATTGCCACATGAGCCATGACTCATATTTGCAGTAACGAAATCACACAGCATATGATCAGTAGACGGATCTGGAATTTCCGCAGAAATTATACAGTAGATTTCGTCAGCACGTATTTTATCGATTACCATACCAAATGTGTGCATGAGGTAATCTGCGCTTTTGCCATTCAACGGAATACATCCAGCAACGTGTGGGACCAAAAACATGTAACTTTGCAATGAAATCAATTAGAGGCTTCAATTTTTGTCTGAAAACTCGTGCAGTCGAAGTCTAATGTCATGACGAAGTATTGCTCTATAATGCAAAGGCCCTAATAATTCAAGATTTTCTATTCTATCGGACAGTCAGGCATATTGTGACTGTTTAATATCGATAAAGCAACTAATTATCAAGAATGAGATTCATATTAGGTGCTTGTGAAAGCCGCTGATGAACTGCACAGGTCCAAAATAATGTTGCTGAGTATATTCGATAGTGTTTGATTAAGATTCAGAAGTAGTATCTGGGAAATATGTTATGTGCAGAGCTGTTGTTTGAGAAATAATGTCACTTTCCTTAAAATCCTGAACAAAGTTGGCCATCCTGGTTGAAGAGTGTTTACTCTATTATTCGGGAGTCTTGAGTATGATTCCCGAAGATGACCATAAATCAAGATTGGGTGTGTTTAATGTGTGTGTGAATTGCGTATGAGTGGCTGGCATTGAGTTCTGGAGTACTTTTTTCGCTTTATTTAGTTATTTTAAGCCTAAACAGCTAATATATAGGCGAACATAGCACAAACATATTTCTGGTCACGAAACATTCATTTCGGATCAGCACGCAGAACATGACCAAGCCAGCGTACTCGCTGTCCTTTGATTTCATGCACGATTTCAGGAATTTGCATTAAATTCCTGATCTCGTGATTGAATAGAACTCGGTATATGTTATCATCGTTGCGTTTTGGGTCATATATCACACGCATGGTTCTTCTCTCGAATGTTAGAAGCCATCTTTCGTACTCATCCGTCAAGGTCCAACTCTCACATCCATACATGACAACGGGTCTGATCAACACTCTGTACAGTTTCAGCTTATCCGTATTTGCAAGATATTTTGATTTCAGAAGTGGACGTAGAGGATACAAAGCCCGATTGCCAGCGGCAAGGTGAACCTTGATATCCTCTCCCACACTATTATCGTGAGCAATGAGAGATCCAAGATACTTGAATCTCACTACTCTTAAAACGCGTGGGTACCACTGCTGAAATCATTTGCGTCTCGAAAACCAAAGAACAAATATTTGGTTTTGAACTCGTTGATTTTGAGACCAACAGAAGCTGAAAACAGTTTCAGTGGATCAAGTATCTCTTTCAATCCGTTGCCATTTAATCCAATCACACAGATATCATCTGCATGTGCAAAAAACTTGATTCGATTGTTGGAATAAGATATTGTCCTGAGGTGTTGCACTTTTACGAAGGATGTATTCCAAAATGAGATTAAAAATATCGGGGGCAGCGCATCTCCTTGTCGAACACCAGAAGTAATTGCAAAAGTTCTCGATGCTCAGAAGTTCTCAACTTTGACACATAATAGTGACTGCGTTACCGTCATTTTACACAGATGTACGTATTTGTTTGATATTCCTAAATATTCAAGCGCAAACCATAGCCTCTCTCGATTGATCGAGTCATATGCTTTCTTGAAATCTAGGAATACCTGGTGTACATCGCGAGATGTTTCAAGCACTTGGAAAGAATCATCGAAGCGAAAAAACTTGATCAGTGACGACTGATTTGGACGGAATCCTCCTTGGTAGTCACCGATAATTTCCTCCTACAGAGGAGTAATTCTTTCCAAGATGATTTATGACAATAACTTGTATGCTGTGCAAAGGAGAATGATACCGCGATAATCCTTGCATTTCAAGCGATTACCCTTTTTGAATATTAAGCATAACGCGGTCACTTTCCATTCGTCGGACATAACTTCATTTCGCCATGCTAATCGAAAAGACAGTTCCACAAAGTCAGCCCTCCGAATATCAAGAGCTCTGAATATATATTCATTGCTGAGTTCTTGTACTCTTCTAAAGACTTTAGCTTTCTACTATTCTCGCTTCTTCTGTCTACAAATTCGTTTGGCTGTCCTAGCAAGATTTGCTTTATTTTTCTTGCAATTGTTAACCGTGGTTGCGCTTCATTTTGGGCTATATTGCTCAACAGCAAGACGAAACTCCTCACCAAACCAATCATTTCTGGGCTTAGATTTCCCTATACCAGCAGTGTGCTGGGCTGCATTGATAACCGAGGTTTTCAATACTTCTCAGACACTATTCACATCATCAGATTGGTAATTGGATCATAAAATGTTATTGCTGACCAGATCTAGAAATTTACGTTGCGTTTCTCCATTTATCAGACAGTCGAATTGAGTTGCATATTCCCCTGTCTTGCCTGACTTATACGAACATTTCCATCGTAGCTTTGCAGTGACCAGATAATGGTCACTGCCTACGAATTTCTTTGACGACCGATACGATCTCACGTCTTAAATTATCCCAGCCCGTCTTTTGAAATCAACAGATGGTCAATTTGGCGTCGGGATGTTTTACGTAGTTGTGTCCATGTTTCCAAATGGATGTTTTTATGGGAAGAGTTCTTCATTTAGTGAATGAATAGAACTAGAAATGAGACCGCAATGTTCCATGTAAAGCCTTAATTTTCTCATGAATGTTTGAACTATATGAATATAAATCAGCTTATTTAAAATAATTAATTTCAAAAAATCGAATCGAATATATTATTTGTTTTGGTTGAAAAATCTACTACGAAAACGCGCGTTAAAGTAGTGTGTTGACCGATACTAAAACTTAACCGAATGATCGCTCTTAAAACTTGCTAAAAATGGTTTGTAAACTGAATCTTTGTTAATCTTATAATTTATTTTCGTATTAAATACGTAATATAACAAGTTATTTCTTTTTTATTAACTTCACAATAATATAGAAGAAAATAACGGTTTGAACGAATAACAAAATTATTTTGACAGTTGAATAACTCATTTGATTGATAATAGATGGCATTCACATAACTAAAAATAAATTATATGTACATATTTACATATGTTTTAACTGTCGATGTTTTTCTATACGAAATAAAATAAACAAACCAAGTCGTATAGACAAAGATTGATGATAAATAATATGAATAATTTTGGTTTTTCAAATTATGCTTTTAATTGCTTATCATGCTTTTCATAATTCAAATATGACGTAAAATTTATTATCAAGTTATATATAACGTTGAATATATTATCAACGTACAATATAATATGACTTACATCGCAACCCAAAACTATCTAACTGTCTCGTTATCTTAAAGGTCATGGTCCCTGTATTTACTCTTAAGAACATATTGATCACAATTATTTTTACATAACAAACTTGAAATGTCTTTAAGAAGTAACTCACTTTTAAAATTATTTATTAAAAACGTTAAGTTGATTAGACAACGTTCATTATTTCATACGGAAGTTGGGGTACTTGGCGTTCCTTTTGATAAAGGACAAACAAAAATTGGACCGGCACTAGCACCGGATGTACTGCGTAGTTCCGATCTTATAAATAAGCTAAAAGGAATTTCGGGTAAAATAAAATTGTAAGTTTCTTAAATAAAATTATTAAAATTATGATTTATACAGTTGTTAGTGATGTGCGAGATTATGGTAACATTGAATATGAACCGGCATCTTTTGCTGGGCGGCTCACCGAAAACATGAACAAATTAGTTCATTTCTCGGCATGTACCAAAGTTCTATCAAGTCGTGTCCAAAAAATAATTCAAGATCAACGATTGTGTTTAACGCTTGGTGGTGATCATTCGATTGCAGTTGGTTCAGTTGATGGCCATTTAAAGGCAAAAAAAGATGTCGCTGTTATTTGGGTTGATGCGCACGCCGATATTAATACAAACTCTACTTCGCCGTCAGGGAATATACATGGTATGCCAGTTGGATTACTACTACGTGAATTATCTGATTTATGGCCATATTTACCGGAAATGGATTGGCAAAGTCCTAAGTAAGTCAAATAATATTTTTTGTTTTACTTTATTCGATATTATACATTAATATTAGTTTGTTGGCTTCGAATTTAGCATACATTGGCCTACGGGATGTGGATCGTTATGAACAGCTTTTGTTAGAAAAATATAATATTGCCACGTACGGCATGCGTCAAGTAGATTATTATGGAATAAAAACAGTGTTAAAATTGGTACTCGACCGAATTGATCCACACAAAACTAAAAGTATTCATTTAAGCTTTGATATAGATTCATTGGATACTTTGGAAGCACCAAGCACTGGTACCCCGGGTGAGTTACAAATTTATGATACAGCTGTAGTATAATAACATATTTATGATTTTATTTTTAGTTCGCGGTGGTTTATCTCTCCGTGAAGGAATTTTTATTGCCGAAGAACTTTACGAAACGGGACGATTGACTGCAGTGGACCTAGTCGAGGTAAATCCAACGATTGGCAGTCGTGACGATATTGATAAAACTTTAGATGCTGCTACCCGAATATTAATGGCAACGTGTGGGTATCGACGTACTGGTAACAAAGTTGAACTTTAATTAATAAACAAAATTATGTTCAATAAATATTAAACACTAAATCATATAAATTTTACGTTTGCTTTTAATATAAATCATACACTACATTTCAATTGAATTAAATTATTTATTTATTAAAATTTACCATAGATGTCACTGTACACAAACAAATCACTCGTTAATGAAATGACTAACGCGCCGTTACAATATCAATAGTGTCAAACTACGGAACCACGTTTTAATTATATTGTTCTCTTAACTTCTTTCTCCTTCGAATAAATTGATTTTTGTTTTATATAAAGCGAGACGGCAACTTTAGTGTAAATAAAGAAAAATCTTGACGTCATTTACATTTTAAAGTATGTATATCAATGAAAAAAATTATATCGTTTGTTAATAAACTCGCACTGCAGATAATACTATAATTTAATCTCCCTTTTTGGCATTGGCACTGAATACGACAGATGTGATTTCTAATTGCGAACAACCAAAACAAGCGTGAGTTAGTAAGAATGAGATAAATATATGTTGTATTATTCTTGATAAAGGGAATATGTACGTTTTGACCAAATCTTGTGATATTAACCATTATATTATGTACAGTTCAGCCTATCCAATCGCTCATACAGATCTGTTTGACAGAATGCAGAAGCTTTTAAGAATTGACATATTAGGCAAGTATGATCTTTATTGATTTATTGTTTTTACATTTTGAAGATTTTGTATGATATTTCTGTCAAACTATAAGGCCCATGGATATGTATATATATATATATATATATATATATATATATATATACATATATATATATATATATATATATATATATATATATATATATATATATATATATATATATATATGTATATATATATGTATATATATATATATATATATATATATATATATATATATATATATATATATATATATATATATATATATATATATATATATATATATATATATATAGATCAGATAGGATCTACTAAACGATAGTCCAATTGGTCATGGACTAAATTAATAATATATATAAGCGATAGAGTTCAGTTGAAGATCTAACCTTTAATCTTGACTCAATGACTAGATTAAGTAAAATTAAATAACCAATTAAATGACTATTAGCTTGAACATTTGGAAGCTCGTTGTATTGACAATAAATGATACGTTCAGTAGAAGATTAATAAGATTTCTGTAGCGAAATGCTTAAAGTTGGATAAAAGTTGCTCACGGTCTTGACCAGGAAGTTTATTTATTCTTAATAAACAGCTACTTTGCAGTAGAAATAAAAAAACATTTTCGGAAAAGCATGGCCAGTTTAGTGATTACTTTGATTGGATCAAAGTATGTCGTAAGAGAATTAAGATAAAATTCTTTATGTTAACATCGATGCGGTACTCGATTCCTGGCATGAAGTTTTCTCATTAACTTATATCCCACGTTTGTCAGAAGTAGTAATTGAACATCTTCAATTGACCTCTGAGATGTTCATTGAGGATTTATTCTATGAAAAATTCACGTATAGCCTTGGAGAAGATCATTGTAAAATCGTTGACATGAAGTTTATTGCATTAATTCAGAGCTTTTGATATTCGGATGGGTAATTATATCGAAATATCTTTCCATCTTATTCGACTCGCTTGGATTTCACTCGAAATTTTGCTCAAAATGCCAGAATTATCTCGCTATAATTCTTTGGATCGCATTCAAAGTTACTGTCTTACATCATTTTGAACAAACTCACTCAGCTGGTGGAGGAAATAATCCATTACTAGCAATGAAGATTCTATCCAAATCAGCCACTTAGAAAATTTTCCATACGGATGATTGTTTCCCAAATACTACTATAAAATATATCGTGTAAAACAGGTATTTCTGAAGATTTCAGATGAAACTATACGACTCAATCGAGAGACTCTCTAGTATGCGCTAGAATGTCTGCGAAAACTAACCAAATACTTAGATCTATGTAAAATAACAATAACACAATTAGAATTCTAACAGCAAATTTAAGAACAGCTGTTCGATATTAATTCTAATGTTCAACCATAGGTGATGCGTTATCTCCGATACTTTTTAATTTCTCTTAGAGTACATATTTCGTGAATACCTCAGGGCAATAACTTAATTCGGCAATCCAATAAAGTCCCACTGGAACAGATCTTCCCTTAGTCTGAAAATCAACGTGTTCGAAACCAGTTATCTTGTCTCTGATTTTGAGGCCAAGATGTAGTAGGTTTCAGTAATATTAATCACACGTATCTAAGATATATTATTACGCATCAAAAGTATATGTCAAGAATGTCAAGTCCCAACTTGCCGCAAGTAATCGGGCTTTATATCCTCTACGTCAACTACAAGTACAAGGGATGGCTTCTAACATTCGAAACAAGAATGAGGCGAGTGATATATGGGGCAAAACGCGATGTTAAGATCAATAATTCAATACGAATTTCTGATAACGCGAATGAAATCAAAGGAGATGAGCTGATCGAGAGGGTGAGGCAACCTTTCAAAAGATAGTTTTGATACTGTTGATAACAACAGTAAGAAGAGCTGGCTTGTGTACGAAATCGATAAATTTCGATGGTTGAAACGGTTTGGGCTTGAAATGATAAGTTCACAGGCTATTCATTGCATTCATTATTTTGATTATTATGGCCAATGAATGAGAGGGTCACAAATGTATTCATTCACAGTTGAGTAATTAGGTGATACTTTTCGACTAAATTTCATTGAACATTGGAATCGAACTTAGTTTTATCTTAATGAAATTGAAGTATGGTACGAAATCTTTATAAGATCAATATATACCATTAAAACTATATCAAACGACATTTAACTGCCACAAAATCACGAATATGAACCGAAATTAAAAATTAACTGAACCAATATCGAAAAGGGGAAACCAAACCTATCATATACTCGTAGTAATATACAAATTGATTAAACTTTTAAGTGGTTACTCTCGTTTTCTCATTAACCCAGATATAAAAATATATAGTGATAGTATAGTAATATAGTTGTTAATCGAATTTTATTTTTTAAAATGAAACTTCTATTTTTACATATAGCATTTATACGCCTTATAATCTTGATCAAGTGAGAGTGGATTGAGACAAAACCGCGGTAAATCGTATACATATTTTTAATTGTCAATAGTATTGTCACATAAAATTCAAATAATTTTTTTGGTATGACGTAATCGAACCCTCTATTTGGTATCCCTTGACTGTACGAGAGCGAACCATTGTAGTGTGTTTTTTTTATCCAACATACGATATTAAATAAATCCATACGATAAAGCGAGATAACCATATAAAATTGCTTTCCATTCTTGTTTCCATTTTACACAATATATTTTGTATACAAATTTTTTTTATCTAGAATAGTGCAGTGCGACACACACCGGTAAAAAGGTTTAAGAATACGAAAGTTGTTGTGAAAAAATTAAAATTATTAATTAAATCTAATATAATTATTTGTTTGATTAATTGAATTAATAATTGAAGCACCCATTCATATATAAATCGTGATAAAATACTGTGTAGCTGCAAATTCGTCTCGAATAAAAGGAAACAGATTTTTTTTTTTGATAAATAATTTATTTTTGGTTCTTCTTAAGTTTATACATGTCTGTTATTTATTATTATTTATTTCGTGCGTAATTAACGCCATACATTGGTATAGTGTTGTTTAATTTAATATTGTGCAAATTGTAAAAATATAAAAATGTTGTTCATGTAAGTACCTTCACACACCTACTACACAGTAGCAAAAATTATTATTTTTTTGAGGTTAGGAAAATCTTGTAACCATTTTGAATTTTATTTTGGGAATAAAATATTTCCGCTTTTCTCCGGGCAAAAAAATGTTAAAGTTCCGCAGCAAAATAGTAACACTGTTAGTCGTTAGACGATTTAATTTTTGTATTCCTATTTACGATACACGCGAGATATGAAAATAGAATTAAAAAAAATCAATTCGATTTTAAAGTAAACGAAACGATGAGGAAAATCGATAAGAATCATGGATTCTTTCGATATTACAGAAAGAAAATTGAGTGTATAGGTAAAGTGTTTTTCACATGGAAATTAATTTTTTATTCATTCAATCTCAGCTGTTTTTATTTTCATGGTTCGATTTTCCACGTTTCATCGTTTTTTAATTTTTCAGAAAATGTATAATTTAAAAATTAAATATTTACGTGAAAATTGTTTATTTCTAACTAGACAAGATTTTCCGTGTTTTCTATTTTTTATTTAAAAATCGATTAGTTTAAAAAGAAAACAACAAAAATGTTCGGGCTTGCTATAGAACACGTATATCTTACGTAGGTTCGTAGCTAATACAGATATTGATCGTTTTATTTGTTTAGATTTTTGTGTACTATGTATATACAAATTATTAGAAAAGTATGTAATACCTACATCTTAAAGGTTATTTTGGAATCAAATAAACTCAGTTTTGTGTGATTTGAAACCCACGATATATCAAAAAAAATCGAACGATAAAAATTTCTTTATGCGCAAGTACAGTCAAAATGCGATGAAACACGTGGTGTATACCTAACACATAAGTATATAATTCGGAGGGCCATTTAAATGGCAAAGGACATTTTACAAACTTATGTTTCATCCAAATATCTTTGACAAATTTGCATGCTTGGCAAATGAAATGACAAAATAAATTGAAGTGCATTTAATCAAACAAACCGTTATCAAAGTATGTTTTTTTAAAACTATGTATTCAATTTTAGTGTTATAATGTTGGCTATGTCAAAATTAAAGGGCGATATAATTTTGAGTCAGTTAACTGGAATTGTGTCATTGATCTGTAGATTTGCAGAGAATTCTAGATTTACAAAATGCAATTTTGTCATATTGATTTACAAAATGCTACAGTCAAGTGTATATATACACACACACATATATATATAAATATATATATATATATATATATATATATATATATATATATATATATATATATATATATATATATATATATATATATGCGGAATTGAATTACTAGCGGTTGGTCGATTGGAAAGCAACTAGTGTGTCTCAATAACCGGTTTTGATTTGACATATCGGTTATTTTGGCTCTGGCAACATTAATGTGTCATTCTTTCTTTGAAATAAACTTGTCGCTCAACGCTTCAACAAATTTGACTAATTTACTTCCTCAATTGGCTCGAAATCGTTGGAAAATATCGTTCAAAATTTTGTCAAAACAAAGGGAGTAAAACCCAACAGGATCAAGAAGTTTGTACATAAAGTGAATAATGCGGGATACCTAGTTTACAATCCAACGCGTACCCGTGCTCCTCGTGTTCGTTCTGAACATCAGCCGGCCCTCCATGCAACGAATTCTGTGTAATGATAGTTCGGTCGAAGTACTGATGATGTACATATAGGAAGTAATTTGCAACCAGAGATAGATATACAGTTTGTAAAATTTTTGGGATGTTTTATTTTTTAGATGCCAAATAGGGCTTTTAGTTTAGCATACTGGAGACACCTATTAGGGCCAAATAGGTGTCTCCAGTATGCTAAACCATAGGGATTTGCTGTTTCGCCATGATTTAAAAATGTTCAATTAGGTAACAGAAAAATTTTGTGTAATGGTTACGGGTTCCATGTTTAATATTTTATGCTGTTTCTGCTACCTTAAGAGGTAGACTTAATACTTTTTAACGGTTGCGAGACCTCCATTCACATATTCGATGGGTCGCCTCATGTTTTCAGGCGGTTAGACAATGGTATAGTTGTGGTTTATCATTGATTGTAATTAGAAATAAAAAATCCCTATTTTGATCCTGTTTGTACCCGGTACCTTCAAAGAAAACATTATTAACCTTTTAACCACTAGCCATACAATCAGTTCGATGGCATGCATACTTACCTTACCTAACATTAAGTTTTATTATTGATGCCAAATAAGCGGTATATGAATCATAAATAATCATCAATCAATGTGAAACGGCAATTGGTCCGCTCTTCTGATTGTTTTTTGATTTAGTTAATTTTTATAACGGTTGACTTTTAATTCATTTCTCGGTCGTTTTTAACTTTTTATATTACGTTACGTCATTGTCAGCCAAATTGAAACATTTTTAAAATAAGATTTCCAAATTATTTGATAGAAATGAAGATAAATAATATAAGTGCGATAAGTGCATTTTATAAGTAACATTTGATAAGTGCATTCTTGTGTTAGCTCCATGTGGTTTAGATCGATATATTCTTGCATGAATTGTCGATATAGTTGCTTATATTGTGGATCCTTAATAAATCTTTTCTCGATCTGCAGAAGTCTGGCTGATGCTTTTCTTCTAGACTCTCCAAGCTTGAAGTGATTGTCCTTGAATGGAATTTTGACTATAAATCGTCCATCATCATGCCGTTTCAATGTTGTTTGGAATATTTCTTCGACTTGATTTTCTTCATCTGTGAGGCTTCTTTTTTCAGGAATGTTATCAACCTCTACAAATAGTTTTAGTTGTTCCTCGATCGATTTTGTTGTTGTCATGGTTGTTCTCATCTTACTGTCCAGATTACTCATGCTGCCGATAATGATCCATCCAAACTCTGTGCTCTGTGCCATTGGTTCTTGATAATTGCCTTTAATAATACTGTTAGCTATTACCATTGGATAGTAGTCTGCTCCAAGTATAATATCAATTGGTTGAGATTTATTGTAGTGTGGATCCGCTAACTTTAGGTTGTTAAGATGGGTCCATGCTCGAATATCAATATCAGCTTCAGGCAGTTGTTGAGTAAGCTTGTTAATTATCAAAGCTTCGATGTCTAAGCTGAAGTTTGCATCGAATCTTGGCACTATTTTTATTTTAATCGAGTGTCTACAGACTCCTGCTTCGCTTCCACCTATACCCGAAATGTTGACATGTGCTTTTTTCTTCTTGATGTTCATAAGATTAGCTGCCTTCGATGATATTAATGTTGCCTGTGACCCTGAATCAATGAGTAGTCTCATAGTCGTAAATTGGCCAGTGCTTGTAGGAACTCTGACCTCTGCTGTTGGTATTAATACAAGGCCTTGATGATTAGTTATAAGGGTTTGTGTTGTTCCCTTGTTGTTTGACGCCATGTTATTACCATGCAAAAGAGTGTGATGATGGCCCTGATATACAATACAGCGTATTATGAATGTGCATGTATTTTTTGATGTACTACATCTAGGATGTTGAGTTAAACAGCGAACACAAGTGTTTGTTTCGCTGACCAGTTTCTTTCTGTCTAATGTTGGCATCAGCTTGAATTGACTGCAGTCCTGCAATTGATGCTTTCCTTGGCATACTTTTACCAGACATTGGCTATTTACAGTTGTGGCATGTACACGTTTTAGTGGTGCCATTGGCTGTGGTGGAGTGTTTGTCATCTTTGTGTGTCCCATAGCTTCTAATGATTGAAATCTCTTTTCCAAGAAATTTAAAAACCCCGTTAATTGTTGAATTTCTCTTGGTTTTTCTAAAATTGTTTCGTAGAGCCTAGTAGATTCAGGATCTAGTTTTTTGCCTAGAATGAACATTACTTGTGCTTCGAAGGGAGAATTTATATTAAGCTTGCTGATATTGTGTAGTATTTCAGTTGTAGTATCATGCAGAATTAGAATTGCTCCCGCGGATGCTGCATGTATCGATGGTAAGGTCATCAAGGAGTTAAAATACTTATTTGCTAATAATCTAGCGTTGTTGTATCGCGCTTGCAATATTTCCCAGGCTTTGTTGTAGTTGTCACCAGTTGTTGAGAGGTGACTAATTAACTGGGCCGCTCCCTTCTGTACAGTTGATTTCAAGTAAGTCATCTTAATTGTATCGGATATTTGATTGTTGTTGAATGAGCTCAGTGAATATGTCGTTGAACGAGCTCCACTGCTCATAATCACCATAAAATGTTGGTAGCTGTACTTTGGGTAACTGTACCTTGTGGTCTTCAGAAGCTGTTGTTATTTTTGAATGCTTATTTTTGCGTTGCAATCGCATTATTACACTGTCTACTCTGTCCTTAAGAGTTTCACAGTGGTTGTCTTGGAAGTAATTACTTATTTGTTCTTCTTTCATTTCTACTAGAATCTCTATATGTTGTTGATCAATTATCCCTATTTCTTTGGACAATTGTTCTATTTTGAGATTCAAATATTCTATTGGACTCTGGTCGTTGTCCAATGCTTGTTCGATGGAATATATTTTTCGGTACATATTCCTCATCAGAACATCTTGCTTCTTGAGCAGTTTCTGGTTGATATGAGACAACCCTTTGATTGGTAATATGCGATTGTCACGCTGTTGAAAGTCCATACTTGTGCATGGCGGCGGTGTTTTTGCTGGCTCATTGTTTGACAACTCTTTGTTGTGAAGTTCGAAGAGCTGCATGTTGTCCAGACTAGACAATGGTGTTGACAAAGGTGTTGGTGTTAGCGGGGGTCCATTGTGCAAGCGATGACGCATCTCGGCAAGTCATTTGCCGTTTGTTTCGGCAATTACTTTTCGTGTTGCTCTATACTGATGATCTTCTTGTAAAGGAGGATCCATCGCTATTATTTGGTCATCTGTGGCAAGAAATGCGGAGTATAGTTTTTTCACTTCTATGTTTCTTTCGAGATAGCTTTTGGTTTTTCGACTATCTCCATCCTTGTAGTAATTTCGGGCAGGTGTTGTTATCTTGTCGCCTGTCTCCTCTTGTTTTTCAAGCAACTTCTCCATTTTTAGGGTTGATGAGGTAAGATTTCGAGTTTCTTACTTTATCCAAATTCGCCAAATATGTTGTTTTGTTGGCTCGAAGGACCATGAACAATTCCAATCACAGATTGGAATGTGTAGATTCACAAGAAATTATTTATTCAGGGAATAGTGCGCTTACCTCTGGTGGGGGCTTGGACCACTATTTCTGAATATACAAGATATTATGAATTAATAACTTGGTTACTACGGGTGAGGCCAAGTTAATTATATTGAGTAAAAGAACAATTAGGTTGGTGTTTTAATTGTTATCTGACTTTTATTTTATAAATTTCACTGTTTATATACAGCAAAATTGTCTATACAGCAGAATATACAGCAGAATACTATAATTCTTATAGTAATGTAAGATAAAAGAAATGAAGATAAATAATATAAATGCGATAAGTGCATTTTATAAATGCAATTTTATTTTAAATTACTGTTGAGCTCGTTTTAACAACGTGTAAAACATTAAGTAAATATGTACATATATAATATAGTATAACAATTCACAATATTACACCAATATCAATCCCGGTTTTGAGATAGTTTTCATTACTATATGTTATTTAATCAGTTAACGGATACTAACTGTTAAGCTGGTAGTTTATGTTACACTTATACATGAAGTGAAATCATATGAAAACATTAATTAAAAACATTGTGCTACCAGGTGTATTTACACAAAATTGAATAACTTTACATGATGTTCGGGGTCGAGCCCAAATTTTGATGTTGATTAGATATTCAAAACTTTTTATGAATATCTTAATGATTACAAAATATAGAGTTGACTATTATTTGACTTTATTCTGCGCGTTGTCGATAATACAAACCATAAATATGATTTGAGTTTATACAACACTTATAAATCATATCTACCAAACCCTCAAATTATTTAGTACTACAAGACATAATTTTTATCGTTGAAACCACCTGCTCTGAGCAAATATTTATATCATGTTTATAACGTATATGGATCCTTATAAAAAAAATTAGAAGTATCGTACATAAGGTTTTAACATAATTTCAAGGACAGACGTCTTTCAGTTGACAAAGTTAAACTTCTATATGTATGTTTATACTTTTATTTGTATGTACGTATACGTACTTATTGACATAAATGCATAATTGTACGAAGAGGGTGAATAATGTACGAGTAAACTAAATAAGTTATAACATTTACTACCCCATCAATCATATGAATTGGTATATCGATTGAATAATATTTATAGTTTTGAGCTTAATAATAATATTTACCTCTAGCACTTGCATATAAACTGTCTGAATATTTTATCATAATTTTATTAAATCGATTTTTAGTATGAAAATCATAAAACATTTACTTCATTATGTTCTTTAATATAAAAGAAGAAATTATAGATTGCAATTTATATGACATTTAAATTTTAATGAACCATTTTGATTTGAGTTGTTTATTTTTTGGACAAGCATCTTTATAGTTTGAGTTGATTAAAACTAAGAAGGATATATGATTATATACGACGGAAACGATTCTCATAGATCAAAGTCAATGACAAATGTAATAGATTGCGTCTCAATCCCCGTTTGGCAACTTCAGGTTACCACACGAGAAAGATATAGGATGATCAGACAGTTTTTTCGCGTTTCCTAGACAGGTAGACAGGAAAAGATTTATGTTATAGTTAATTTTGTAGAGAAGAAAAAGGCTATATAGCGGCTTGCTGACAATTGATCAAAAACGTGATAAAATAACAACTCAAGGAATTATTGTAATCCACCTAATTTTAATGAGCAGAAATAACTATTAATTTCATTTTTATTGAACCTCGAATATGTTCTCCAAGCTAACAACTAGTAAAATTAAACATGTAAAAGAAGTATGTATAAATTGTTTAAAAACATATTTATTGATTCAACCATATTAAAAAAGATGTTTGTATAACCATTATACTTTTAGTTACTTAGCTAGTGTTAAAGTAAAGGTGCAGTAATTTTTTGATAGTTTGATATCATTATCAGTAAGCAAATATATGTGAGTCTATATATGGCAGTTAGTATTGAGGTTTGGTGATGTTGGCTTGTTGGTATACTCCAAGGGCAACATAATCTCATAAAACGAAATTAATAGCGTTAAATAACATCAGGGAAGTGCCCAATCGACCAAACCATTTCTCGATGTTACTCGATTGCCGAACTCCCCCTTCAACAAATTAATTGTTTGGACTCTGCCGTAATATATGGTTATCATTTTCATGGACGAAAAAATATGGATTAATCACACATGTTCCTTGCATGAAATTCTTATCGCAAGGCCACTTTTTTGGTTAAAATGAATTCTCTTGTAACACATGTGGTTTGTTGTGTTAGAAAATATATTTTGCTTAAAATGAGCTTCATTACTGAAGATGATTTTTTTATGAAATTCAAGATTGTATTCAATCATTAGTAGCGCCTGATCCTAAAAGTTTTGGCGCTTTAAATGATCAAGATGCTTTAGTTCTTGAGTGTTTGATCTTCGATTTAACGTTGTGTGACAGATTCACAATCGACTGATTTTTGTCTTGTTGAACTGAAGCACTTATACGGCTACGATATTTTCGGTATCACCCCCGATGTGTTAGTGTAAAAGATAGTCCCATTATAGGGAAGATTAGTTGGTTAATGTTAAGAGTAAGGTGTGTTATAATCAGAGTTGTTAACTACGCGTAGTTTATTAAAAACTACTTTATTGAGTAATCACTATAATTTTATGATTTAAATGAATAAACCTAAGAAAGTGTAGTTTCGAAAATAAAAAGCAATAAAAAGCGGGGTTTTGTATTCAAATTCAATGTTTTCTTTATTATTTTGAATAGTGATAAACATGAACATCAAAACGAATTAGAATCAGAAATTCAAAAAACGACATAATATGGTCTATCAATTATTCAGAATCAGATATAATAATGTCCTCCTCAAATTCTAATTCGTTTTGATGTTTATCATTAAGTGTCAATGAATAATATGTGTGTAATAATTTTTGGGATGTAGTGGACTGTAGTCTATTTCGACGAAAGCTATAAATATGTCCCCATATTACTAAATAACCGCTCCAACTGTGCTGATGATGCTGAAATCTTTAATAGTTTATTAGCCAGACTAGCAAACTCCTTGTGTCGCTTCTCTGTTAAGGACCAAAAAGTTCGTGATTTTGTTACCAGTTTGACTTTTAATGTTTCAAATATACCTTCGTTGAATTTAAATTGTTGAAGGCTGCCCAGTCCGCTACTATATTCAGACTATCTAAAAGAAACTGATCCACTAAAAGTAAACCAATCCTGTGCAGCGTCTGCAATAGAATAACATGTATAGATTGTGCTTTGTTGATTAACGTACAAACATTTCACTCGTTCCAGGAGTTCCTCATCATAGATAAGTTGAATAATTTCGGTTTTCAATTTGTTCTGCTGCATTTTTTTTTTAAATATCGATAAATTATTCACAAAACAAGAAAATGCATCTCTATAGCTGCACCAACGAGTTTCTCCAGGCATTTTTATTGTTGATCCCTTATTTTGGATGACCAGACGTTCCATATTTGGATTTTTAAATTGCACAAGTACTTTTCTTACTTTTGCAGCAGTTTCCTTATCAATTATTTCCTTCGCCAGTAAATTTCCAGTGTGGCTACTACATGCACTGTGCCATAAATTAGATTGTCATCATATTTTTGGCATTGTCGCTCACTACTCCGTGTAGCTCGGTTCCAAATTTCGCCTTTGCCATTTGAATAGAGTTTTTGCATATTTTATTTAATTCATCTCCCGTCTCCGAAATGCAATTAACGTCGTGAAGATCCAAAGAACAAAATTTATTATCCGTAATTTGTAACATGGTGACAATTTATAATACAGATTCTTGTGCTTGTCCAATACTTCTTTTGTTATTTTCCGTAATATCTGTATGGACAGTATTCAAAATAGTAGTAGACAGTGTCTGACGGCAAGGTAGTTTATAAGGCGGTCGCAGCTCGGATATCAACTCTTTAAAATATCAAAGATAATGTTTGGACTTTTGTTCGGTTGTGGTGCAGTCAATAAAATTGAATACCTTCCTTTGTGATGTAATCATTTTTTTCCGCGAAGGATCTTCTAGGCTGCGAATCGCTACTTTTACGACGGTTATTTGATGATGTCGTTGGCGATGACGATGCGGATAAGCCAAATCCTGACGAAATTAGAAATAGCCGTATTGGCGTGGATGAAGTTGAAGTGGAACTTTTGGACCCCCTAAGAGAAAATGACTACTCAATGAATGAGACTTCAATTTCGTTTGAATCCTTACACATATTTGAATTTGGTTCTGAAGCAAGAACGGCCTGAAAAAAAATTAGTAAAGGTTATTTTAAGTTATGAATTTCTCATCCTTTCAAGCAAAGTTATTTAATTTTGATCATATTTTTCATGTAGTTTAACAACTCTGGTTATAATAAATAAAATAAACTTTAATTTTCTATATTTATTTCGTTTATTTTAAATTATTAAATGCTCTGAACATTATAAGATCACTCATTAAGTTACTAGGTTAACTACTAAATAGATATTTATATATAAACGCTTCTTTAACACTGCAGTTCCTTTTTTATAGAACGATTTATGACTATAGCTATATGACTTCAGCATATGACTTAAATTCTTCCTCTGAAGCATTGTTCCAGTTTAGTCAGGCCCAGAGTATAGGCCAACAGAAATCTGTGTTCAAAGTAATTATAAGTCTTGCTCAGCCCGAGCAAGTCTTACAAATACTTTGAGTACAGATCAGTAGGCAGACCACCTACTGATATCTTTACGGTTTCTTTAAGCTATATATGGACTCTATTATCGAAAAATATACTCTCTTAAATGCATTATGCTTTAATAATAATACGCTATAGTCATATGTATTTTATACTATAATCATTCAAATTGGTTTCTTGAGACCTTGATTTCGACCTAATTCAATACGATGTATATTGAGGAAGAATATATCACTAATCATTTAAATAATTATAAACAACAAAGGATGATGATAAATTATTATTCAGTATTCCTTTGACATACTCGTATTATATAATTGTGGAAACTCCCACATATCAAAATAATATACCTTCATATACAATTACAAAAATAAACTGCTAAGATGTTAAGGAAATGAGCAAGGTCTTAGTGACAACCATAAGCACACAAAAATTGTTGATATTAGATTTGGAAAATATTTACTCGTCATGTGTGTTTTATTATTTGGCAACCTAAACCAATTTTGTTTCTAAAGTGGCAATTAATCATATACATATATACATAGAAATAGCTCATGTCTACAAGGTAATGATCAATTTATAAATAGACAATAATCTGATTAAAAATGATCGAGAAATGATGCTTTAAATTTTGGTAAAATTTAATAAAATTGTTTTATATGACGAAACTTTTTATATTGGAAATTACATACCTAATTTCCTGCGGTTTATAAGAAGTGAAACGTATAACATATACGGCTTGAAACTACATTTTACTATGTATTTATTTTTAAAACTTTGCATGTTTGAAAGTCAAAAAATTTTGTTTCCGGTAAAACCTTTATGGGGGGACTTTAATACATGTATCGATCCTAAAACTATAAACATTCTCCAAACGATATCAATTTCATTTATCCATGCCGTGTTGTATGATTTTATTATCATCTTTGTGTGAGACTTCATTTCCCTCAAGGAATAACTTAATTATTCAATTAATTTGTATGTTCACCTTTCGATCCATTGGGTTGTACTGTAAGTATTTTAGATAAGTATTTTTAAATATTCGCACATATCCGAAAATATTATATGTTTTGTGACATAATATTTCGTCATCGTGGTTAAAAAGTAAAAATCATCTGACTGCGCGCGTCTATTATAAAAAAGTTATTTTTGTTTCAATACACAAAAAGTGTGTAGTTGCTCTAAATATAATTTAGTCTTGTAGTTTTGAATTCTTTGAGTTTATATGCTGGGAATATGATATGAAGCAGTTAAACATTATACTTAGCTAAATCAAATGTAAATAAATATTTTGTTTACAATATTGTTTTACGATTGCAAACTTATCAGTGGAATTCGATCAGTATTAGAAATTTGTACAAACAAGTTTATAATGTATTAGACGATTAATTGTTAATTTTATAATCTTGCACCAATAAAAGAAAGAAATTTATGGCTATGGTACATTTTTTTCTAAGTAAACTTATTATTTTCTTTCACAAACTTATAGGTTGTTGCGTAAACTGCTTAACTTTTATTCATTGTTTAATCTTATACTATATTCGTCACGGAAAGCTACGATAATTCAATCTATTAATATTAAATAAGAAAATAAATAATTACTGGGCTTATTAGCTGCGTAATCGCATTCTTAGATATCCTTCACATCCTTCTGTTTTGAAAGATATACAACGAGTGAAAGATGAAGTTGTCTTCCGGAAGATCTTGCTAAACCGCTTGGCCGTGCGCACTCTTATCATTCAATTGTTCAATCAATCTTGTAATGTACTTCCTGAGGAATCCATTGCATAGCTAAAAAGAAACTTTCTGCATGTCATTATATTTTCATTTTATATGATATAAACCAAGCTTTCATTATTGCATTCTCAACCTATAACATTTGATAAAAATGTCATTACAAATGCTACAAGATTAAACATTATATAGAGTTCATCTCTTGCCATTGACTAAAAATTAACATGCACGTGATGACATAAACAGTCCATTTTGAATAAGGCACTCATTGGGCTAATCACTAACAATGTGGATCAATACATATTTTCAAATGTTCGTTAAGTGTTCGAAAACAAAGTTTCATACAATTATATAAAATTGTATAATGCACCAATTGTCAATTTCATATTTTAACAACATTGTGACGTCATGATTGGCAAAATTTACATTCATAAATACAGGGTGTCCGCTGGGAAGGTATACTACTTTGTTTTACCGCCATTTTGATAAACGTAAGTCTTGACAGTTCATATTTGGCAGTCGTGAAGTAGACACATAGCAAATTTATTATGGACACATATTCGATAAACCAACGTGTTTTAATCGTTAAAACATTTTATCAAAATCAATCATCGATTACTGTGACGATGAGAAAGTTACGTGAAATTTTTGGGAGAAACAACGTGCCAAAAAAACGCACTATTTATCGTGTAGTGAATAATTTCGAAGAAAGAGGGTCTGTAGGTAATAGGCCCAATCATGAGCCACAACGTACTGCAAGATCGGCTGAAAACATTACTGCTGCTCAAGAAAGTGTTCAAAACAATCCATCAACCTCCATTGATGCTTAGGAGCTTGGTCTTCAAAGAATAAGTTTGGCCACAATTTTGCACAAGGATTTGCATTTGTTTCCATTTAAGATTCAGTTGACACAAGAGCTTCTTCCACAAGACCATTTACGCCGCCGTACAAATGCCAATGTTACAGCTCGTACATGACAACCCCGATTATCATGCAAAAATCATAATGAGTGACGAGGAACTTTTTCATTTGAATGGATATGTGAATAAACAGAATAGTCGGTTCTGGGCAATGGAAAACCCTCATATTATATATCAGTCACCATCCATTAAAAGTGACAGTCTGGTGTGCAATTTGGTCAGGAGGAATCATTGGACCTTACTTCTTTGAAAATGAAAACGGCGTAATGTTAACTGTGAATAGGAAGCGATATCGCGATATGATTTAAAACTTTTGAACGCCACAACTGCATGCTTTTGGGTTGATGAACATGTGGTATCAACAAGACGGTGCCACATCACATACAGCCAGGATTACAATGGAATTACTGCGAGACCTGTTTCCACAAGAAGCTTCAAAAAATAGTGATGTTGGTTGGTCTCCACGATCACTTGATTTGACTGCTCCGGACTTCTTTTTGTGGGGATATCTGAAAACAAAGGATTATGCAAACAAACCTAAAACGCTTGAGCAACTCAAACGAAATATTTTTGATGAAATTAATGAAATACCGCGTGAAATGTGTGAGAATGTAATGAAAAATGTGCTCAAAGGGCTCGCATTTGTGAGGCTAACATAGGCGGACATTTATCTGATATTGTATTCCATACATAATTGCCGACATTAAATAAAATATTTATCAATATAAAATCCATGCTCTTTCATTTAATCAAAAATTATAAACATACAAAGTAGTGTGCCTTCCCGGCGGACACCCTGTATAACACAACAATTCAAATGAAACACTATAATTATATTTATGAAAATGCAAAGTACTTCAAGCTTCAATAGAGAAACAAATAAATTTTTTCGGCGGTTCTAATTTGTCAATTTCACTCATTTCATAAAACCATGTTGTAGGTTTAAACACGCAGAGTTGATTGCAACGTTGGGTCTAAACCATTTATTTGTAAGAGATACGAATCAGATTAGTTACTCTTCTACTCTTTTTTCGTAATTATGACACCGACGCTATACGTAATAAAGGTATGGTAGCCAATCATTCTGGCCTGCGCTACAGTCCAACTTGAAGTGTTTCCTCTAGATATAGAAAGACTTACATTCTTTACCAAATATGGAACAATTTTGGGTGTTAGTTACTCACACCCGACAAGTTTACTCCGATATAATTTGTACAAATTTTGCTAGTTTCGTATATAATATTCAATCTTAACCGATATTCTTAATCTTTCAACTGATCAGCTTCTAATCTTTTTCAAGTTTGCACATCAAATGAAATAAAATACAAAATTCGAAAAGATGTTAGATCATAGATATTTTTAATGGTATTTTCTAAAAGTAAATTTTCGTAAAATTTGGTTTTTATATAAGGCGTTTTTTGTAGTGTCCTCCGTCACTCAGGTTTAATTAGCCCATTGTGACATCACTACGAGAGGCGGCTATAGGTCCAATTTACCTGAATCTATCTACACATTGCTTAGCTTATGGAAGATGAATGGGTACATGAATTCTTAACTGAACAGGGTCACCGATGTGCTCATTATCACCACTCCCGGTCCAACTTCTACAGCTTTAACGACTGCGCCATTTGGGTGCGCCATAGCTAAATAATTGTAATCCGAACATAAAGAACAAACACTTGTTGAACTTTACAAATCGAAATTGAGTACAAAAATAAAACATGTGGTCGCTAACTAGAATTTTCTAGACATTTTTATTTTTTCCAAACCAGACGAATAATATTAATATTTTACTTATTCTGAAAATTTCCATGATATTCTACTCAAACTAGTGGGAAATAATTTCGTAGAGCCAAAGCAGCTTTAATTTAAACAATTTAAAGTAAGAACTGTTAAATAAATTCGATAAATACAACTACCTAATACGTAAGTTATATGATGCGTCAACGACATTTGTGAATTGACGTCAATAAATATATATCCCTAACATATAAATATATTATACTTTAATGTAGCGTTTTATAAAAATTGGTACTTTGTATCTATCTTAAATACAATATGCATACTAAATTTGATCAAATGATTCATAATCCGTTCATATAAATGATTATTTTTGTAAAGTGCGAAAACGTGAATAATTTTTTTCATAAAGAATTTGTTACATTTTATTTATAGTTTTGTTTATTTATTTTCTTTGAAATTTTCTCATACCCTCCCCAACTAGCAAATACATTTCAAGACAAAACACAGAAATTAACGTGATCTTCGCGTTATATATACAAATAATTGATAGTGCACATTTATTAATGATTGAATTAACTTTTTGTTCCGGTTTTTACAGGCCATTGTTGGCCCGTACCGTGTCAACAATCTGACTCCAACAGTTTCGATCACGAGCCAGCTCTTCATACTGTTGCAAGCAGTTGGAAGATGCCAGATCGCTCTCTACGCCGTAGAGCCATCGTCGCCGACAGCGACCTCTTCGCCTACCGAAAGGCGGTTCTCCCTTCAAAGATCGCAGTATCATTCATTTCGGATCAGCACGCAGAACGTGATCGAGCCAGCGTATTCGCTGTCCTTTGATTTCATGCACGATATCAGGAATTTGCATTAAATTCCTGATCTCGTGATTGAATAGAACTCGGTATGTGCCATCAACGTCGCGTTTTGGGCTATATATCACTCGCATGATTCTTCTCTCGAATGTTAGAAGCCATCTTTCGTACTCATCCGTCAAGGTCCAACTCTCACATCCATACATGACAACGGGTCTGATCACTACTCTGTACAGCTTCAGCTTATCCATATTTGCAAGATATTTTGATTTCAGCAGTGGACGTAGAGGATACAAAGCTCGATTGCCAACAGCAAAGCGAACCTTGATATCCTCTCCCACATTATTATCGTGAGTAATGAGAGATCCAAGATACTTGAATCTCATCACTCCTTCAAACGTGCGTCTTGGTCTCGAAAACCAGAGATCTTATATTTTGTTTTGGACTTATTGATTTTGAGACCAACGGAAGCTGAAAACTGTTCCAGTGGATCAAGTATCTCTTTTACTCCGTTGCCATTTAATCCAATCACACAGATATCATTTGCATACTCAAGAAGTTGATTGGATTGTCGGAATAAGATATTGTCCTGAGGTGTGTCACTTTTACGAAGGATGTATTCCAACATGAGATTAAAAAGTATCGGGGACAGTGCATCTCCTTGTCGAACACCAGAAGTAATTGCAAAAATTCTCGATAGCCTGTTCTCAACTTTGACACATCATTGTGATTGCGTTACTGTCATTTTACACAGATGTATGTACATATTTTTTGGTTTTCCTAAATATTCAAGCGCATACCATAGCCTCTCTTGATTGATCGAGTCATAGGCTTGCTTGAAATCCAGGAATACCTGGTGTACATCGCGAGATGTTTCGTAGTACTTGGAAAGAATCATCCGTAGCGAAAAAACTTGATCAGTGACTGACCGAATTGGACGGAATCCTCCTTGGTAGTCACCGACAATTTCCTCCGCCAGAGGAGAAATTCTTCCCAAGATTATGTAAGACAGTAACTTGTATACTGTGCAAAGGAGAGCTATACCGCGATAGTTCTCGCATTTCATGCGATCGCCCTTTTTGAATATTGGGCATAACGCGGCCACTTTCCATTCGTCAGGCATAACTTCATTTCGCCATACCAATCGAATAAGGTCGAAAAGACAGTTCCACAAAGTTAGCCCTCCGAATATCAAGAGCTCTGAATTAATGCAATCAACCCCTGGTGAACGATTTTTCCTTAATCTCTGCATGACCATTGTGAATTTCTCATAGGATGGATCCTCAATGAACATCTCTGCGGTCTGTATTTGAGGGTATTCAAATACAGCTTGTGATACATGGGGAACATTAACTATAGGTCAGAAAAATGTTCACGCCATGTATCGAGTACCGCATCGATGTTAACACAGAGGTTTCCTTGGTCCCGAATGGCAGTTGACCGAGATCTTAAGGTATGGTGCAATGCGGTGCAACCATAAAATGGTCACTTCCTACGAATTTTGTTGACGACCGATACGATCTCACGTCTTGAACAACTCGAGCCCGGTCTTTTGAAATCAACACATGGTCAATTCGGCTTCGGGATGTTTTACGTGGATGTGTCCATGTTTCCAAATGGATGTTTTTGTGGGGAAAGAATGTACTTGCCATTTTGAGATTATGAGCGATCGCAAAGTACATCATTCTTTCCCCATTTTCGGTCGCAGTTTCGTGTCGGGAGTACGGACCTATGTTATTACATAAGTCGGTCTGTTTTCTGCCAGCTCTAGCATTAAAGTCACCAATCAACAATCTGATATCGTGCTCAGGTATAGAGCCCATCAGATTATCCAAATTATTGTAAAATGAGTCTTTATCTTGGGGTTGGCTTACATCAGTGGGCGCATGTACACAATTTCATGTGCAAGCGAATCTTACACATTCGATTATCGACTGCCTGGAAGTCCAAGACAGCCTTATTTACCTGTGGCTCAATGAGTAAATCCTACCCCAAAATTTCCGAGTTCATTTCCACTGTGTAGCAACGTATAGCCTTGGGACACATGAACTCCACCTTTAGGCCATCGAGTTTCTTGGAGCGCTACGAGTTCCAGCCGATACTCTTTCATACATATGATAAGGCCGTCCAACGCACCAGGTTTTCTTAGTGACTGCACGTGCTGATCCTCAATCTCGTATCCGGGTACTTAAGCGGGGGGTCATTATTTTTTTGGCGGTATCCGATTTTTTTGTTTTTGTTGACATTTTTAACTGTTATTGGTTTTTACGGATGCGGGTCATCAGCCCAGCCATCCAACCAGATTTAGTCGCCTCCTACGACAAGCTCTGGATACTGTGGTGGTATTCTATAGATCTCATGTTTCGTTCGAAATATTTACGAAACATGTTTGCCCCCAACCACAGGGCTAGGATTAAGTAAGTGATTGGATTAACTAAGTGGTCGATTTATTTATCGTTTTGATTTCTAATTTATTATTGAATGGTACATTTATACGATAGGCAAGCCTAATCTATAAATTGTCCGTTTGTTGTTATTTAATGCGTGATAGTTATTTAGAAAGTATCCTGTTTGCATATCTACAGTTACACTCCATTATGCAAGGATATATTCTGAAATCGTGCAGGCTTCTATGTTCTAGATTAAGATGTATTGTTTAAGTCGAGTGAGCTGTGAGTGCAATCTATAGATGATGGTTAATTAAAGTAGACAAGACATTTTTTAGATGACGCAATTATTTATAAAATGCACAAGTTTAAGGCAGCTATCAACCTTTAATTGAAGGATCGCGCGTTGGGTGCAGGAGCTCTGACAGTTACAAGGAGCTAGGTCAGTCTAAAAGTCCGCCCTGCACCCAACTAAAACAAAACGTAAAAAAAAAAATAATTACCAGATCGATTTAAATTAAGAAAAAATGTGTTTCCAATACTTCCATAGAAACAGCTCTAATTAATACACAGATGTGATGGTATATCAGACACTGATCGTCATTTAATTTCACGGTTCTAACTGATTAACGTTGTAATTCGTTTAACTTATATAGGAACACTCTGTCTATAATGTATTGTCAGTAATTTAATCTGGTAAATCGATTGTGAGTTATTAAAGGTTTTTTCATGATTACATGAAACAAATGATTGGGCCACACTGTTGTGAGCAACGGTTTCAATGAGGTACAGAGGTATATGAAGCACGGCTTCATTGAGGTTCAGGTCTCTGAAATCATCAAATGTCTTATTGCACCTTGCCAAGTCAAAGCATTTTTACGTCGAATGTTACCTATTCAAACAAAATTGGAATACATTTCTAAATGTCCACTGTTTCAATATAAAACATACGCAGAAACGTTCCGGTCGTTCAACTGAAAATATTGTTAGAGTGTTCTCAACGTCCACATTGTCAATTGTACGGAAGGGATTTTTATTTATATCTATTCTTCTCGTGTTATACTGTATGATGGGCATTGTTTAAAAGTATATATGTACATATATTTTTTATTTTAGAAATATATAGATTATAGATTTTATTTTAGAAATATAAGCTATACTAAAATATTTGGTTTTTTTTGTGTCCTCCGTCATTCAGGCTCAATTTACCCATTGTGACATTCCCTCGACGTGTGGTTATATAGGTTCGATTTCCGTAGAACCATCTGCACATTGCTTAGTTCTATATCAGCCTATAATACAGACATGGAAGATGAGTCGGCCCATGGATTCTAAACTCAACAGGGGGTCACAGATGTGCTCATTTTACACCACCAATCGTAATCAGATACCTCTCCGCCCCAACTGCGCCTTTTGGGCGATAACATTCGGTTTACTGAGAAGCAAATTTGTTTGGCGATTAGAAAGTGTGATTAGATTATTGTTCGTGAATCTATGTGAAAGATACGCCTTTTGAAAATAGAACACAATCAATAAACAGTACAAAAACCAATTTTTATCGCTTCGTTCGTGCGATACATTTTGCATTATGAAGGAATGTGATTGGAACTGCCAACCAAATCATCAATTGCTGTATCAACTGCTGCTACATGGTGGTCATTTGAAGATGTTTTTTTTTGATATTTATATGTCTGAATTTGTATCGTTTCTTAAAGCTTTTCTAGCTTATTCAACAGGATCTACAGCTTCTTCAAGATTCATATATTATAATTAAGCAGTTTTTAAAACTACTGTATGTTTCCCAATTATTGTTAGTAGTGCAAGTTCTAATTGTTTTCTTTACAACTTACAGATTTATGATCCATATTCAAGAAGGTATGCTTCTATCAACGGTTGAGAATAATAAAGTGTGTGTTATAAATAATACAGTGAATTATTTGACACGATCATTAAACATGTTTGAACTTTGATTCCAATCGAAATATTCAATCAACATCATTGCATGGTTGTGGTTTGGATGGTTGTGATTGGGAGTGGATGAGCGACTTATTTGCTCGTATTTATTTTAATTTATTTCACAAAAACTTAAAACGAAATTGATAAATTACTTAAAAAAACTTAACTTAGATCAAGGACTAAGTGTCAATGAAATAAACCAAAGCAATGTTCAAAGGTTTATTCTCGGTATTAAGTCGAGTTTTTTGAAACATGACAAAATCAAACAGAAACAATTACAATTAGCTTTTACATAAAACTACAACTTGTTCTGTTTGAATCAAATAACACAGATACCAATGCACATAACTTTAATTTGAAGAAGCATTTCTCGTACCAATTCCAATGTGCCATGTGGCATCTCGATAGGAGCATGATGCGAAAAGGGATTTCACCATCGATCAATTGTGCGGTGCGATCGGTGGTGCGAATGAACTCATCTGAGAGCCTTTTGAGTATAGAATCCGTGTGCCGTTCCATCTTCCATGTAAGTACTATAGACTGGCATGGAGCTATGCAATGTGTAGATGGTTTCTGTGTAAAATCGGACCCATAGCCGGAACGTCAAGTAAAAAGTGGGATGTCTCATTGGGCCAATTGAGCCTAATTGACGAATAACACAAAATAAAAAGCCATGTGACACTATTATGTTAGAACCACATGTTCGCTAAAAGATTCGCGTTCAATTGTAGTAAAAAAAATCTCAAAATCATATCACGATAACGTTCCTCAGTGTTTGTAACAGCTGAACCATTCGGATTTTCGGAGCTGAACCATTCAGATTTAACATTGGATGAATAATTCATATTCACAAATTTTATATAACAAAATAACTGTTTATTATTTATTAGCACCTTTACACGTTTTATCTATACATAATGTACATATGTTAAAAATTATTCCAACCGGCATGTTTTACAATTTTGATTTAAATGCATCTTTCAATTCAAAAATTGTTTGATTCACTGGTTCTTGATTCAACGGACTCTTTAATGCCTCAATAAATAATCGTTCGTATACATTCCCATCATATGATCCTAGTGTAGATCTCAAAATACGATCATCGATATCGAAGCCATCGACAATTCCGACTGCATTGACACGAATTTTTCCGAGTAATTGTTCAAGCCGAGATTGCAAATCACGGGCATCATTTTCAGTTAATTTTGTAAACTAAAATATATTATGATATACCAGTATGTATTAAATAAATCAGTATATACTAGTTGATTTCGTTTACTTACGCGGAATAAGTCACCTTTGGCACGAATACAAGCTTCAACGGCGTATAGTTCAACTAATTGACGTAATATTTCAGCCAGTGCGGGTGATAAATTTTTGACTTCCCGTTCAATCATTGTATATCCTGATTCAACAATAAATGCTCGACCATGAGCATCAGCAGCATTCGTCAATTCAATCGCTGTTTGATTGGTTGCATCTTCAAGTGATGCTCCGGCTTGCATGCGTCGTTGGACATTATCGTAAGCAAGTCGTATCTTTTCACCAGCAACAGTTTTTAACGCATTAATTATACCAGTTATCGATGAATCCCATCGACCTGGTTCACGATATTTAACCAAATAACTGATGTAGGCAACGGTCGGTGTTAATGGTTCACCATTCAATGCACTTCTCCATGCTTTCATCAAAAAACGTGCAGTTTGTAATAGCAATACAGTGTTTTCACCTTCATATGTTACGGCAGCTGTTGTGTTACCGTACGTCAATGGAAAATTGGATGATGCTAAATAACCATGACCACCGCAAGCAAGACGACATTGTTCCACACCTGAAGAAGCATCGGCTGTTGATACAGCTTTAAGGCAACAAGAAAGTGCGTGCAACTCAGGTAAATTCTCTAAATTTCCTTTCACCAGATTGGCATTAAGTTGATTATATTTTTCCCATAAGTTATCGGCTGTAGCGCGGAGTATAATACTAGCGGCGAGAAGCGGAAATAATTTGTATTGCTGAGTAACATGATCCAATACTTGTACTTCTGGAAGACTGAAACATGAAATTAAAAATAAAATGAGAACTATCATTTGGTGTTTTTGTTTGGATTAAGATGCTCAAAAATTATTAAGCTTTAAATAACGGTTCTATTGTGCATTGAAAACTTAAAATTTTTATTGATTACCTGTTTCGATTTAAGACCTGTTACGTAATTTTAGATAAAAAGAATACTGTTAGAATTTCAACTTACTTTGGATTAATTGGACTTTGACGACGAACAGCAGAATATCTAATCGCGATTGTCACTGCTTTCGATAGATTATAAGACATATCCCGTACAATAACGACGCGGACAAACATCATCGTACCATAGGTTAGTACGTTCGATGGTGATTTCATGTAAGTTCCATCCTTCAAAACTTGTGAATTTCTCATTAACATGTTTTTACGTGGAATTCGTACATTTTTAAATCCTAAGAAACCATTGTTGACACCGTTCATACCTTGTTTGTTGCCTATTTCTCCGATATGAATACCTTGAAGGGGCATATGTGTAGTTTCATCACGAAGCTGAACAATGAATGTATGAATACCGTGGCATTTGCCACCTGTGTATAACTGGGCGACTACAATTGCGTAATTAACGGTATGTCCAAGATTTCCCGGCCACCATTTGTATGAAGTAATAGTTGGGCTATTAATTTCAAATTCTTCTGTTTTTGGATCATAAGTTGCCGTAGTTTCTAATCCACGGATAAAAGTGCCATGTCCCAGTTCAGTCTGAGCATACGTTCCGAGAATTTCTCCAGACCACGCACGGCTCAAGTATTCGGCCTGTTGTTCTGGTGTAGCTTGACTAATCAATGTTGGTAGGAACATAACAAAATGTACTCCAGTAGGATTGCCGGCTTCAACGCAGCCAGAGCCTAATTTTCTACCCAATAGGCTCATATCAACATTGATCCCATCACTATTCGGAACTTGTAGTTTATCTATTTTCCGAAAAACAGCAGCAGCCTGCTTCATACTATGTTCGTAAACTTCCTTATGAGACATATAACTGATAGGCATTTGATCTTTGTAAATGGGGTCATCGAAGAAATAATTTTCTGTAAAACAAATTCGTCAGTTTTAAACTTAACTTCGATTACATTCGATACAGAATACAGTATCGCCACTTCGGTGCAAAAAAAGAATTATTGAAATAATGTAACTTATTCAAATATCAACAGGTCATACACTATTATTAACAATTTTACCAAATTTAATCAAATGTTGCAAGTTAATTAGTTTGTACCTCATTTGTATACATCACCTAACTTATAATGAGGCAAACAATTGTAATGTAGTTTGAATATATTTGTGTTATTATTTATACATTTTCTATACCCTATAAGTACATAGTTATCTCCATGTATATATGCATTATCTATACTGTAAACAATTAATTGACTTTTTGAGTGTTTACTACTCGCTTAATTTTGGATACTTATCAGTTTGAATTATATAACTTGATAAGACTTATAAAGAAAGTCATTCTTTTTTAATCATTTTTTACATTAATTATATTCTATTAATTCGTTTTATACACTCAACATTATCACTCAACAGTAAAAGTATTTTTTTTAAACTAGTTTGTATGTCGTCAAGTTCAGGAAAACTGTTGTCAAACTTTGAACTTTATATCTGTAAAAATCAACGATTACCTGACAATTTGTATAATCATTGATATTTCAAAGCTCTATCTCTACGTTATCACAATCACTGTATCTCATTAAATATGATTTGACTAATTTATTACCTGTATCACGTCGTTCCTTAAGTTTTTCTTTTCCTCCGTGCCACCATTCACTGAATTCTTCCACATTGAACGTTGCTTTTTTTCGTTCATTTTCCAAATCTGGATTGATTTTGTTTGGAAGTTTTACTATTGGTTTATACATTGTTGTATTAATTTATTTTGCACCAATTAACAATTGAATGTCTTGACGTGCGTCAACCTAATCAACGACTAAAAAGGTTTAGTTTAAAAATTACTTTAAACAAAATTTTATTTTATTTTTGTATTTTGATTACGCTCTGTCATTATACTGTGTAAATACAAAATTCTATGCAGTATAACAGGGTGATTGTAATTTTTTGAAATGAGCAAACAAGCAAACATTGAAATTGTACAAAGCGGTCATAAAATTGGAAATCACTCATATGAAGTCGACAAGATAAGAGCAGAAGTTGAAACTCAAAATTTTATAATATTTTGACGCCAACAATGAAGTACAAAGTTTGACCGAACATTGCTCTCTGTATAGAAATTATACTTAAGGCACAGTGTACATTTTTTTAAAATCAGAAAAATGTTTGAATTAATAGTATTTAGATACTAATAATACATCTGTACTATTAGCCTATTATTTTATAACAATCAATGAGAGAGAAATGAATAAATTGTAGAGTGCATTTAGCCGATTTGCAGTAAATATATATTACACATAAAAAGGTGTATATACCAGTCAAAGTATCGGTTATAATTGATTATAAAAAGTAATAATGAAAATTGGATTTCCTACTCTCGGTAGCTTTATATATATGTAATAAAGCATCCCAAAAAATAAAAGCAGCAATGCTAGACCCTTAAAATTTTGTTACATTCCACAAGATTTAGGCTAATTTTAGTTAATGAAAAATACTCAAAATAAATTAATTTTTTTATCATTAATTTGTAATTATATTAAAAACGGTTAGATTTAATCAATTTTTTAACATGTATATATATGTGTTATAACTTTAAATATCATATTAAAATAGATACAACAATGACGTTTGAACTTCGAAAAACTTCTTCATGTGTTGCATAAGAGATGGCACTTAAATATCGTTTTTATTACTATTTTTAGCATATTGTTGTAATGTAATAAGAACACTATTAAAATATAGGGTGTCCCAATAATCGGTAGAGTTTTCACATTCTGGTTATTTTTGGCAACACTATTGTTATTCGAAACTTGACAGAAACTCAATATACTATATTTAGTTGACGAAATTAGTCGCTTAACGTTTTAACAAAAGTAAGAAACGATGTAAATTTACTTCCACATCAGCCGGTATTCCATGCAACTAATTCTGCGTAAAGATCTTGGTTTGTGGACCCATTAAGTTCAACTGGTCCATCTTTTGAAGCCCTGTGACCATCCGCTTCGGTATCGATTCGCGGTGCGGGCCTGCGCCACACCCGAAATTAATGATCATTTGGCTCAAAAAATCATATTTTTGGACAGACGCATTTCCATGTCGGTGGGTTCGTTAACAAACTAAATTATCGAATTTTAGGATCGGAAAATCTACAAAGATATGTGGAGATTTGATGCGGGTATTACTGTTTGATGCGGGTTGTGGCTTGGCGGTATTATTGGGCCGTATTTATTCAAAAATGAGGCCGGCGCGACCGTTACAGTCAACGGAATCAACTACCGCCACATGTTAACATCTTTTATGTGGCCATATCGTAAAGATATTGGCTTAGACGACCTGTGGTGATATGAATTTGCCAGCAAGGAGCTGTGATTTGAAGCCTTTCTATTTTTATTTGTGGAATATCGTGAATAATGTTATGCGGACAATCCACAAACAATTGAGCATTTGAAAGCTAATATTGAAGCAACCAATTCCAAAATATATTCATACATAATCCAAAATGTGGTTAAAAATTATACTGACTGAATAGAGTATGCAATTTCCAAAAATAACCAGGAGGATTAAAAATAATTTTGGAAATATATTAAGCCATTCACTGGGACACCCTGTACCTTAAAGTGAATACTTGAAAAATTATTAGATTTTTTTTATTTACATACAATTGTTATACTCCATGTGTTACATAAACGATGGCGTTATAAAACCCTAGTTTTTTACCAATTTTTTGAACAAATTATAAATATTTGAATGATTTTTTGTCGTTTAACAATAAATCGATATCTATATAGCTGTGGTTATAAATGGTTTCAATTCGTGTATCTATATAAGTTGTTTCAATATCGTTTGTTTACGTCGGGTTTGTTTGTCGGTCGTTAACTACCGCGATGACTATGTTAACGTTCCACTACAGTTCGATGTGATGAATTCATATCTGTTGAATTGCTTTTTTCATTTTTGGAAAACGTGATTTCCATATACACCGAAAATTGAATTCAATAATTAAGAACATATGGCTTATACTATAAATATCATTCGTGTTAATAAATGAGGTGAAACAGTTAAAATCGTATCATGACAACATTGGCTGAACTCTGAGGTGATGATAAAGAATATATCATTATCTGGTATTAAACAGGAAAACCAACCTCTTTGATTAATTAGTGTCCGGTTGCGTTATTTTATTACAAAATCATTATTCCCTTACGATACAGAAAGTTGATATTATGGCGTCCCACTAAATACATTAACAAATTAACAAGTCAATGAGAACTCAAAACCATCCATCAGAATACTTTTGCAATCATGGCCACTCAGAGTTCGTGTTATGGAAGGGGCGCATGACAACATCACCGGACTGCTTCATAGCAAGGGTTATCTAGTATTACTATGGATTAATATTCAGTATTTGCCGATTGTGATATTTAATAAGAACACAAATTTATAAAGACATGAAGCTCGATATCATGTTTTTTTTTTTTTATATTTTATTCTATGCTATCTTTTTTGGGGCTCAAGGCTCTCCCAGCTCTTCCGCGATATTTACGTCCTACTTTACGCCTTAACGGCTAAATCGAGGACGTACGGCTATAGGTCCGATTTTCGTAGAACCATCTGCGCATTGCATAGCTCCATGCCAGCCTATAGTACTGACATGGAAGATGGGTCGGCCCATGAGTTCTGCACTCCAACAGGGGGTCATAGATGTGTTCATTAACACCACAGATCGTAATTAGATGGTGAAAAATCCCTTTTCATGGTTACCATTGGATCTGAACAAATTCAAAATTAATAAATGTATTTAATTTTATTCAGCTTCAGTACTCGGTCAATGATTAGTCACACTCAAGCTCTACACCAAAATGTAGAACCCGAAATTCAAGCTGAGTTAAACGGTTCAGCTTTACACCATAATTGTTTGTGCCAACATTTTAAATCGCATCAAAATATTTAACCACACTGCCTTCATGCATATCTTCGGAACATGGGACGAAAAGAGTGCTCGCTCTGTAATGTATTGGAATGTGGCAATATGAAAATTTGCGTGCCCTTTTCATATCAGGTCTCATGATACCAACTCTAAAGTTTATTGGCAATTATGTGAATTTGGATAGACAACATCGGTTGATTTTTTCTAACTAAATCGGTACTTTTGTATATTTTCTGAAATTGTAAAACTACACATCCTATTGTAAATGAGCTTATAAGCTCAAAATTCAATTCGGAATCTTTTATCACATTGGATAACGCTTCCCCGGAATATCGAGATGCGAACAAGATCACGAGTAGTGAGGTTTCCACAGTTCTTTTAAAGCTATAACCATTAGATATTTTACATCACGTCAACTATCAATCTTGCACAACACACATTTGCACAAACCATCAATCATATAAAATATTATTTGTATGTTCCACAAGTTAAAGTTGGTAACAATATATTATCGTCCACGGGTATATCTTATAAAAATTTAATAAACAAAATTGCGGCTTGTATATTTACGAACTTTGCAGGCGCGGTCCGTCATAATGGGCAAGGTGGGCAGTGCCCACCTTTACCATTTACTAGACTTCTATCAAGACCAAACAAATTATACCATAGATTCACAAGATTTGTTTTAAAGTAACGCGCATATTGTTTGTAACCTGTTCAAAAAATCATGTTAAAACGTTCTAAAGTAAAATATTCGTAATACATGCATATCTAATACACACATATACGAGTACATAAAGTAAAATACAAAAAATGGTTCATTTCATCTCTATTTCTCTCAAAAATATACATACGTATGCATTTCCTCTTCTATTTGCATTTTATATTTGGATTTTGTCTATAAACTCTCATTAGGCAAATCGCAAAGTGCTACATATTTGAGTATTAATATGCATTATTTCTCTCTCAGCTTTACAATTTTATTAAACCAAATAATAATAGTATTAAACCAAATACCATGGTAATATCGTCTCTCAGTTTGGTTTTATACAAGAATAGTGGGCAAATGACGTAAATCACTTGCTGGTATAATTTTATCTCTCTCCTTTTTAACATAGGAATTAATTTTAAGGTGAGATGAAATAGAAAAAATGTTTTTTGATTTGGTTTTTGTTGTTGACTTTTGCTGTTTTTAAATTGTAATACTAGATTCCCTCAACTTACGTGATTTTATATAATTATAGATTTTCAATATGATATCGGTTAGTAGTTAAAATTTGTGGCAGTTGCGAATTGACCTTATGTGGCCATAATGAAAAAACTAATTCAGATCGACCGGGAGTGTTCAGAGCCATATTCGAATCATTTTGCAGAAATTAGGTTACTTTAAAAGCATATTATTCTACTACTCCAATTTTTCAGAGAACTTTCAAGCACATTCAAATTGATGTTCTCAAATGTATCAATACCGTACATAACGACTTCGTTTATGCAGTAATTCAAGATATTCTTTACATTTCCATTCAAGCAGAAACTACTGATGTCTCAAACAAAAGTTAATATGTGTTTATATTTTGATTAGTTTCTAAAGAACGTATTTAAACAGGAGAAGTCATTTAAAGATTTATTTCTTTTGTAGAAATCCAAGATCGTTCAGCTAATGGATAAGGTGTACAAATAGAATATTACCAGTGACAAAAATACTACTCAAACTTACGACGGTGTTACAGTTATGAGTGGATATAAAGGTGGAGTGCAAATCATATTAAAACAGGATTTTCCTTACGTATATTTTGTCTACTGTTATGTTTCAAATTTAGTCCTTCAGGCCGTGTGCGCCAAACAAATATCAGAACTGCGTATTTTTTGCCAATTTATATGGGATATCATAATTATTTTTTGTATCTCTTCAAAAATAAGTAAGTTATTGCAAATCTGTGACAAAAAGCTACCACGACCAAATTTCATCTCGGGAATTTCCAGTCGTACAATTAACGTAGTGTATGAAAAAGTGCAAGAGATACAAAAATTGCATGGCAACCATTCAGAACGGCACAAATTCGGATACAAGAACGATTCGCTAAGCGTGTGGTTTTATTTTATTATGAAACGATTTAAAGTTTATTACGTTTGAAAGATTTTTTTCTCATTAAACTATTAAATTTATTTTAAAAGAAGCGTATAACGTAATACGAGAGCTTGTTAACGATAGGTTTAGCAACGCAGAATATTTAGTAATCAGTACTTTTAGATTGCACAAAGATTAAGCTTTATGCTTTAAACTCTTCTTACCAGCTGCTAAATACAATAGCCAATTTATATCCATTTTAAGATAAAGCACTCTTGAAATCTACACTACAGGTAGTTTATCAGCAAACAATGATTTTTCAGCCCGAAAAACTATTTATAATAACAATTTAGAAAAAATACTCGAAGAAGTTACTCGCCTTTCGATAATAATAATAACCATACCGATGTCGACCGCAGTATCAAAACGATGTTTTCAAAACGCTGAAAACTGTAGAATCTTATTAAAGAAGCACAATGAGGGACGAATGATTGAAGAAATTAGCAGTATATTCAATTAAAGAACTCTGATCAATGAAATAGATAATTTTAATGGCAGAGTTCTGTATCGATAACACTTCTATTTTTAATTTATTTTTTCATGAAGTTTTATATAATTTTGCATACCCATGTTTGAAACCTACGGACCGCTACTGGAACTTTGTAAGATAATTTGCTTAGATTGAAAAATATAAAAGCAATTTCAACTGCACGATACCTTTGTGAAGTTAGCCCAAAATCTCATCCCAGAAAATAAAAGAAATTGCATGTGGTAATACAGTTAGTAAAAAAATAGTATCACGACATTACAATTCGATTATACGTATTTTTAAAAATGATAAACAAATAAAATAAAAAAATTTAACTGAACAATATCAATAACCAATCGATTATATTATAAAAAATATATGTAAAATATAAAACAGAGTTTGTTAAAAATTAAATCTTAACATTATTTATCATCTATCATACATTACTCTCAGCCAGAAAAACGTCTGTCGTGACACTTTTAGTATTATTTATATTAATTGATCATAAGCACAATAAAATAATATCTACAAAAAAACCAAACTAATTTTCTTTACAACATAATATACAATTATATATAAATGTCCAAACAAATGAAATGTACTATACTGATAGTTTTTATATAACCTACCCAGAAAAATTAACTATCATGAAAGCTTTCATATACTCAGCCTAGAAAGATTACTAAACCGATAAACAAATAATCATTTGATTGTAAAAAGTTTGCTATAGTCGCTCAAACATAGAAACCATTCGTTTGACGGGACCAACTGATTATTGATTTGAGTTAAGCAAGGTTTGATCAAGTATATGTGATTTTTCCAGAATTTTTCTATGATGGGTTCTTTCGATATAGTCCCTCAAACATAGAAACCATTCGTTGGACGGACCAACTGATTATTGATTTGTTAACTAAAGGTTTGATCAAGTGTATGTGATTTTTCCAGAATTTTTCTATGATGGGTTCTTGCGATATAGTCCCTCGAACATAGAAACCATTCGTTGGACGGACCTACTGATTACTGATTTATATATATATATATATATATATATATATATATATATATATATATATATATATATATATATATATATATATATAAATATATAAATATATATATATATAGATGTATATATATATATATATATATATATATATATATATATATATATATATATATATATATATATATATTTGCTTCATAATTGTCGTCACCTGCAGGTCCTCGTTTGTTAGAACGGGTCAGCAAAGTGACGTAGGTGTGCGACAAGTTAAATTAAATGACGTCAGATGAACCGGTTTAAGGTGTCACACGACTCGTGACAACAAACTACTAGACTGGAGACCTATTTAACAAAGCCCAGTTGCAAACGGAGCCCTCTGGATACCTGGCAATCCCAAGGTGTATGTAGCCTCAGCTGCGTTAACGGATCTCTGCGCAGGTGGACCAAATATTTCTCAGAGACCGGCCCTCTCCATAGGCTGGAAAAAAAAGAGAGAGTTCAATCGGTGTTTAGGATTTTGGACAGGTGTGCTGCAACCTCTGAGAGGCAGCTCACGGCTGAGCAAAAGGAATCCGTGACATGGACCAAGAAAACGGTTGGCAGCGACATCTCAGACCATGCGTGGGAAAGACAGTGGTCCCAGGATGAGCTAGAGCCCATTGACACAAAACGAGTCAAACTGCAAGAGGAAAAGGAAACTCTTCAAAAGGTTTTGCCTCCTAACAATGCCACTCAACCAAAATCCTTCAGTGCCATTGTGAAGGAGCGTGTATTGGTGCTGGCCGTCATTGACAGGAGTCATAAAAATAGGAGCATCACCAAGGAAAAATTGAGTTTGGTGTACACTAAACGCCGGTTTTCTAAAAATCCTGAGAGAAAATCCAGGAGCCCCTCCATCCTGCAGAGATGTGGGCTAGCATCAAAGGCGCGTTAAACTTATAGCGTGCTCTGATGCCAGATCAGTGGAGCTTTATAAAAAGGCTGTAGTGGAAGTAGAAGAGGTGTGGCAAGGCGCGAAACAGGCGGCTGTAAGCAGGTATCAGATTCTTAGCAGGGCAAGGTCACGCGTCTGGTTACCAACCGAACAGCAAGCCCTTAAAAACTCTTAGAGATTATAAGAATTAACAATCTCAATCTTCCGACAGGACACTGGAAGATCGTGAGGCAAGAGGATGCCAAGGGGGACTCCAGATTATCTACTATGGTGATCAAAACGGAGATCTGAAGCCGCTTGACGCGAAGGAAGTAATCGACTTCGGTTTCGGGTCGATTACGCTTAAAGTAAACAAAAAGGACGAGACTGAAACGCGAGAGAACCATTTCCCGTGTACAACTGATGCAGTTGCACAAGGAGGAGAGACAGCTCAAACAATGGAGCTCCCCGAGGTGGTCACACTTGATCAAACCTTTCTTAACTCAAATCAATAATCAGTTGGTCCGTCCAACGAATGGTTTCTATGTTTGAGGGACTATATCGCAAGAACCCATCATAGAAATAATGTGAATTAAAAACTAGAATGTTGACTGTTTTTAAATAAGTTACAGTATTCATATTGCAAATTACTATAGTATTATAAATATTTGTCAATTGCAATATGAATACTGTTTATATTAATTTGAGAGTAAAAAGTGTCATGATAGTTGAGATAAGTGTTGCCATCGTTTTTTTCTCGGATGAATTCTGAGCTAACTTCACATACATCTGCACGATCGTGTTGTAGTCTTTCTCCGTGTTAAAATGCGTATTTATCGTTTGTCGCTTTACATAAAACTGTTGTCAAAATAGTATCATAATCCTTAACGTTTTAATAAAAGAAAATACTTCTTTGTTTATGGAGCGCATATATAGATTCGAGTTACCTGCATTTCAAGTTATTAATAACTCGTATGTATATCTGACTATTATAATTATTGGACTATTGAACAGAGTAACTCGCGCATTTTTAATTTTTGCCTATAATATAGTTTAAGCGATGCCATAAAGTTTAAAACACGAGTAAAAATTTTGCAAATAACTAGAATTATTACTAAAGATTATCATATTCAAACTCTTATTTTAATTATAATGACACGAGTTTATTAGAAAAATTATCATAATATCTATAATAGGACACAACTTGTCTACAGTATCGAGATATCTGTTAAATTTATAATTAAATATTTGTTTAATTATAAATTTAACAGATATAAAATGTCACGCGTTTGTTAAATATTGAAGGTATTGAATAATAATGACAATGAATAAATTATTTGATGTCTTATAGCTTATAAATAATGTATAAACTTTAAGACACGATTAAGACATGTCTAACCCATATACTTGTTACTATCATTTTCTAATAAACGGAAATAGAATTTGGGTCAGTATAAACTAAGAAAAGAAAATCTCGAAATTGATGAGTGGTATATACATTATTAAAGAAGGATAAATGTGGCTTGTGTTATGGCATGTTGATATTCTGAATTTATGTTGTTTATGTGTGTTTCCTTTTAAAATATACTAAAATATGAGGCCATTCATGGGCGATTTTATTTGTCAAACATATAACACCGTATGCGTTAATATACATATTATATATTATATAGTTGACAGATTGAATTACATATTTTAAATATGTTTTACTAATAATTAAATAAATGACCTAAATTAATTGCCATTGTACATGTACAATGTATATACTGTATGCAAGTATTATATAGTAACAAAAACCCATACTGATGACTCGTAATCGGTTTATATTACATGGTTTGTCTAAATTTAATTATAATGTTATTTAGTTAATGAACAATTTTTACAATTCACATTAAAAAATCGTGAAATCATAATTTGTTTGCTACATATATCAACCGGATCTTATAAAAATCTTACAACATTGTCGATGAATTCAACTAAATATATTAAAAATATTATTTTTAATATATTTTTAAATATATCTAATGCAATCAAATGTAATATATCAGTGGTGAAATCTACGAAGTTTTTGACAGATACCCCGTGCGAATTCCAATATGAGTGGGGTGGAAAAGATGATTGTTTATTATGTAATTATAATCCAAAAGAACACATTTATCAGTACATATAGCTAAAGAGGTAATAAATAGGTTACCTCTATGTAATAATTATGTTCGTTTGTTTTACTAAGTTTTAATCTCAGATGGGTTGCGCGAGCATCAATTTTTATTAAATGCACTAAAATAACTTGAGAGCATATATTTGAACTTACCATGATAAAAATTTCTAAATTAAAATATTTATATATGCTTTTGTTTGAACAATTAATTCGATAGGATTAAAATTTTATATTGGATAATATAATTTATTTTTGTATAATGCCTTCAACATTCAAAGTAGTTTAATACTAATCATTCTCATCATCATATTTCATCAATTTATTTAAATAAATATATTTTATTTAAAGACAAAAAAATCAATTACTTAAGAAATCCATGCTTGATCCAAGAACCGTAGAAAAGTGTTGATTTTGGTATTTGGCGTAATCGTAAATGATAGTTTTTTGGTTCTAATATGACAATCTATCTCATCCACTCAACTGTGTGATTTATGAATGGTTTTATCGCATTATTTATTGTTTGAAGATATGAATAAGTATTTTCAAGGTATTAGTATATAAATGGTTTCAACTTTAAGAAAAGTTAATTCCAAGATTTCTACTATACCATCTACTATTGAGATATAACAATCTTCATACAGGAACATATCTCAGTATATTATGTTTACTGATTTAATTAATAGACGTATGACATATTTAACACATAATAGTTGTTACTGATTTAACTGTGGCTACTTCTGCGAATTGAACGAATCTATAATAAGGCATTTAAATCGTTTTTGAATCGAACCATTGGGATTATACAGTGCTTTCCGTTTCTCTGTGTTGTTTGGTCAGTAAACTCATTCAAATAGATATTTAAATAATATTAAATATTATAAATGATTTATATGATAGTGTCATAATTCGAAACATGAAAGTGTTTACCAACTCGGGTCGCCTTCATAGTCTGTGCAGCAATCCACTGTTCATAACTTCTTCTGTCTATATTATATTTCTGTCTTTATGTTCCACGATTTGAACAGCGATAATGTCATATGTGTATCATTGAAATTCAAATCGTAATATATTTTAAATTGTTTTGATTAAATCACATATTTAATCGAGAAATAATTTCTATCATGAGCACCATTGGTAATGAACGGAAAAACTGATTGATTATTTAAGTGATAACATAATTCGAATTTTCCTCTTATGATACAATGTGGGATAAATCCAAAAATGACGTATGTTGGATGTCATACAATTCCAAATTCTATATAAATTTAATCTGACATATTTGTCATTTGAAGTATTTTTTTATTTATTTGAATCAAAAGTGTCAACAATGAATTTATAATTTGTTGCAATTTAAATTTGTTGTCGATAAACGTTTATTTTTAAAACGTGTAAACTTTATAATAAATCAAATAATGAGATACTGCACTAAACATGATACATTCCATATCTGTGTAAGCAATACATATTTAGTAATCGATTGATGTATAGTAAAGTTTTTGCTGGCTAACTACTTTTAAATGTAAACGTTTTAAATTTTGATTAAAAACTGATAACATAATTTTTTTAAAATAATATTATAAACCGGAAACTATTAAAAAATGGTGATAATTATAGTTTTTGTAATGTTGAAGAATTTTGTATTTAATACTAATATTTTGTCGTTTTGTTATTTTATTTTTAGCTTTCCTACTACTACTACTACTATAATTACTTCTTCTCTGTGAATGCTGCAAATGTAAAAATAATATAAAATATATTAATAATAAAATTGTTAATAAATTTTAAGTGCTTATCATAATAATTATTATAATAAATAAAAATCACTTTAAAAATGACATATTAATATAATTAGTATATAATACAAAATAAGCATTCGAATAAAACTAGTGAAAAAATTTATATTAATTTATTATTTAATTATTTACACGCATTTATCTTTAAATTATTATTTAATAAATAATAAAGTGTGATTTTATTATAGCGTGTAGCTATAATAATTCTTATTTAAAAAATAGTAAAATTTAAAAAAAAAAATATAAAAGTTTAAATTATAATTTATTTATTATTTTATTCGATAATAAATTTTTGGCTTAGTTAAAATTTTTAATGAAAATTTATATAGGATTTGTTAATTATATAATTAAAATCATGACTAATTTTACTAATGTTTGTAAGTATCAAAAATTATTATCATATATGTATATATACTGTTATAATATTTTAATATTTAATTGGTTGTTTATTAACTCACCAAATATATTAATCGAACTAATTAATATTAGATTAAAAAAAATTAAATTTTGGTTGACTTAAATTTGTTTTAGGTAATAAATAAGAATTGATAAGACGGATGCCTCATATATCCAATTTAACTATTTTAGTCTAGGTCAGAATATATATCTACAAATATAAAAGTGCTTATAGTTGGTTTTTAATTTACACACTTAAAAAAATTTAGTGGTTAATTGGATAAAAATTGCACTACCATGAATTCATAAATTCAATAGAATATCGTCCATTTGAAGAATTGTTGGTAATAATTTGAGTTGAATTGAATTCTAAATAAATTTTTATGTTATTCGCAATATTTTTTTCAAAAAATTAAAACTCAATTTGTTGATTAATTTTTTTTATTAGATAGAAGACATTAAAAATAATATATAGATGAGACGTGTGCATTTGGGTGAAGCTGTGATTTTTTTACAGAGGGTAGTTGAGACGTTATCAATTGAAGAATTTGATTCGAAATTGACGATTTTAGAAGTTATTCGAAATACAATATAGCCGTGTTTTAATATTCGTGCTATCCAGAGCAAGGGAAATTTATATACAAACTTATTCTATTATCCGCCAGTGTCACTGTTAATCAAAAACTAAATACATAAAAAAATCAAATTTTGACATTAAATGCTAAGAAATTTTTTGTTTTCAAGGATGAACATTAAAATACCCATATTTTTCGTAAATTTCCCATGAAATAATAGCTGCTCTCGATAGCGGCTCCGGAAAGTGCTCTATAAAAATAGGTAGAGCTAAATGTTTATTTTTTCAAATTTTGTAATGTCTAAATGAATAAAATATTATAGTTTGCTTTTAAATAAATTGTGTTTACCTATAAATAACGCATTAAGTTGGATTTTAAATGGAGAAAACTGCTTGCTCCGCATCGCCATCTGGAGCCGCTATCCAGAGCGAATCTTAAAACACGGCTTATGTATACATTTTTGCGCTTACACATTTCCTCCTTGCACATACTAATGGGCTTTGTATAACTACCATTATTGTTCATTTATTTTATTTATATTGCATCGTATTACATATTTGTTCTAGTTTACAGCAAATTATTTATATTCGTATGAATTATTTGTATTTTATATCTGTGCATTACAATGCTATTGCCTGAAAACAACAAAACAAAGTTTCTTTTTGAAACTTCGGCAAATATTTCGTTTAAATTCAAAGAAATCGAGTATTCAATATCAACTATTATAAGTTCTTAGATGTATTGTTACGACTCGCCGTGGTTCTTATTCGGATTATAGAAGCCTTCGACGATAATTTTTGACAATCAATTACCTGGTGCCTTAATTTCAGTGTAGTACATTTCGAGATATACTCGCTCGCTGTTTAGTCCCCGTTTTAATTATAATCTCTCAAGCTGAAAGCGACTATCAATATTGGTCTCTTGGACGGAACTCTAACATAAAATATTGCATGGGCTCCGTTTGGATTCGCACCAGCTTCTCTTTTAATTACTACTACATCTACACTATACGATGTACAACACTTTTTCATATTATACTACGTGATTGATTATTAAAATAATAGCTTATATTCAGTCCATGGACGGTTCTAAATTAATTATTTCCATCATATTAGTATACATTTTGGTTCAAATTAAATAATAATTACGCTTACCATTATCAAGCGTATCAAAACATTTCTAACCTTAAATTTGAAAGAATCAAACGTAGTATTGTAAAACTTAATTCTTATGTGCTATTTTGCAAATATCTAAATATTTAAATTACATGGTAACAACATTTGGGCTATTCTAACATCCTATCCCTACACTAACTACACTATATGTATTACTATAACACATGCCTTAATACATTATGCTTGAAAAACGTTTTTTTCTTCACCTCTGTTTCAGAGCGTCATATCTTTGTTCATAATTCATTTTTTTAAGTTAGTTGATGAAAATTTCCATTTTTTATTTAACATCATTATGCTTGCTATTCTGTGCTGTTAATTAAAGTATACTATTTGCTGTGATAACTCGAATGATAAGAGTGAGCTAGCTCTATGACGCTGTGTTTATAGTTTAGTTTGCTAATAAACGCCCTCTGTGCTAAAAATACACACATTCAAGTAAAATTAGTGATTTAGTAGTACTGAGTGTCAATAAATAAAGCCATTCATGAAATTGTTTAGAAAATGACACCTCAAACGAGGTTTTAATGTGTTGAAAGCGATAACTAAAAACTGACTCCATTAGAAACAGCAAAGCACCAACCACAAACAATTTTGAATATTATCTGAACGTATTTGCAAGCGTCATATTAATTAATGTTAACATTAGTACTAGCAATAACTGATTTATTATAGAAGAAGATCTAATTCTGCTGTAATAACTGAAAAATTAAAGAAAAAAGTTTTAATTTGTATGGAGAAAAAATACTGATTTATTTACGACACATATTTTTTTTTTTAAATTTAGTTTTATATTATATATATTATTATGTTATATGCTCTATATATATTTCTGGCAGTCTCACATCTTGAGTACATAATTGAGTTGCTGGAATAATTACTGTAATACAATAAATTAACTGTATGTATCTTATAAAAATATACATAGGTTTTTTTTATATATCGATTCCTTTAAATTTTTAGTTCCCAGCTTTTAGTATACCTTGAACTATATTTTGTGGAATCATGGAAAGAGTAAACTTACTCTTTCTATGATTCCATTTGCATAGTTAATTTACGATCACATCTATATAAAAGACAAATTGTTTTACTACACATATTACCAAAAAATTAAAATTCGCCAAAACACGGTTACCGCCCAGGTGGCGCAGTGGTTAAAGCTGCTGCAGTTGGAGAGGGAGATACCGGGTTCGAATCCCGATAGGGGAAGGATGGTAAAGGGATTTTTCCATACGATTACGATCGGTGGTGTGAATGAACACATCTATGACCTCCTTTTGGAGTGCAGAATTCATGGACCAACCCATCTTACATGTCAGTACTATATTTTGTCATGGAGCTATGCAATGTGCAGATGGTTCTACGTAAATCGGACCTATAGCCGTACGCCCTCGATTTCGCTGTAATGGCGTAAGGTGAGGACGTAAATAAGCGAACCGCGAAAGAGTTGGAAGTGCCTCGAGCTCCGAAACAGATTGTAGAGATAAAAAACAAACAAACAAACACGGTAGTAACACGAATTACATATATATAAAAAATGTTTAGTGTGTAAAATACAGAACTAGGGTTCAAAAGTAATAAGAACCAATAATTATAGAATTTATACGAAAATACCTACAGTTATGAAATTATTCAAATTCAAGATAGATTTCGCCAACGTCTTCATATCAGTTATTTCAGATGTCAGTCAAAATACGGGTCAGTCAGCGTTATAGTTTCCTGTTCCTATAGATACCGCAGTATACAACATTTATCTGGTATACATCAATTTTCTAGTATAACTACTGTTTATAATGAAAGTATTATTAGAAATGTTTCCGCCACTCGGTCATCTTATAAATTTTGAGAGACATTCCCTTTATCTGGTTTCTATATTATTGATTGCTATACAAATTTAGATTGAAACTGTTTTAATTATATTGTGTTTTATGGGCGATTTAAGATTAATGAAAAACATATAAAAGTTAGAAATATATGAACATTTACAATGTCATTAAAATCGTGGACGATATAGAGGAGCAAAGATGCAATAATAGTTTTATTTAGATATTTTGTCTTGGAACCATAAAGAGATTTTTAGTTTATTGTTCAACATTTTGATGAATTTTTGCAAATATTTGTGGAAAGTTTATCATAAATTTGCTGAAAATTAAATTGATGTAGAATATTCAACAACCAATTCTTAGTAATATCATCAAAAAAAATGTTGATAGTGTCCTCTCATCTATTCTATTATAACGACTGTTTGCAATAATTGTTAAGCTATTTTTATTTGTAACAAGCAATATTGTATTAATAAAATTTTAAATTAATTTTTAATTCTAAGATGAATGTATAGAATTCCAAATGTATTTTTTTATTAAATGGAGGTCAGCATTACAGCATTTGGTTCATTATTTAAAACTATTTTGGAAGCGATATGAAATTTTATGATATGAATGTACAATATCCGGGACAAATTTCGCAAACATAGATTTATAATAATCAAGTTTATATAAGTTTCTTATTTTGTTATAAAAATAAATTAAATAAAAATAAATGCAAAGATTCAAACAACTAATTGTTATAAATTCAACATACATATTGACATAGAACTGAATATTCTTAATAATTTTACCTTCAAGTATCATCAATGGTTGTTGAAAATTAACATCTGGTTTAGTTGAATTTAATTTAAAAAATGGTTAAATCTAAGCATTATAATGCAGTACAATTTTTGATTGCTTAAAACTTAACAATTTTTGAGTTAAAATTAAACAAGTTTCGAGTTATGAGTAATGCAGTTTTTGTTTAAATTTTTATATTGAATTGGTGATATTTAAATGAGATGTTATATATTTTATGCATGCTTAAAGCCTACTTTCCATTATAAAAAATATACTGACAAAATAGTCAAAGTAGGATAAAAATATGTTTTTTTAAAGTGTGAGAGAAATAAAAAACTTTTCGAGTATAAAAAATGTATACAGTACTGAATACATTTTTATGGTTACTGAAAAAATTATTATAGCAGTACTGACAAAATATATCAAGAGAAGTAGTTTTATTCAGTACTGGAACAAATATTTTATAGGCAAAATGCCTACAACATGTCTATTCATAATTTTAACACTTCGTTTGTGTCATTCATTCAAATTCATTGTGGAAATAATTGAAATAATGAATAATTATGTTAAGTTTATTTTATTTTAAATTTATTGTTGTAGATCCAAAGTGATTTTTGTCTTTTACAAAAAAAATCGAAATTTATTGGTTATGTTATAATTATCTCTCAAAATATATGCATTGTAAAAAAAAAGGTAAAAATGATCTCTGTGACTAATGGTATTTTTGATTTTTGGCTCGCTTTTGTTTTTTCAGTAAAAAATACTGGCAGTATTTTTAAAATTTACTACAATAATTGTATGAAACCTGTTAACTCAATAATTAAATTAAAGAAAATTTCAACTAAAATTTTTTAGAAAGTGTATTCAAATGCTAAATTTATATAGTATCGAATTTAGTATCGTCATTAGTAAAATATTAATAAAAATTATTAGTAACTTATAAGTGTTTGTAACCAACACCCATTGCCAAATACCTTAACAATCTAAGATAGCACTTATATAGTGAAATAAATTTGTCACTTGCGGTTAAAAGTTAATCAATCTGTGGGTTATTTAATCTAAAACGTTGAAATTTTTTATTATACAAATAGTGTTATTATTGTATATTATGGTACTCTAAGCATACATGTGCATATAGTATATTAAGCATATATGTGCCTTATATCAATCGACATTATAGTTTTCCTTTATATAATATATTACATATATCGCGAATTTGTCCGTATTAAAATGCCGCGTTTTAAAATGTTATGTTTTTATTTGCCGTGGTAGTAAAATCTCGCATGGTGCAAAATGAATTAGGCAACTTGTCATTTTGTACCTCACATTTTATTGCATGTCATTTTGAAACGCGAGATTTTAAAACTCGCCATTGTGAACGATTCTCAATCAGATATGCATAAAGCAATATGTTTTTCATTACTTTTTATCTTTTAACCTTGTTATTGGTCACAGAAGAAGAAATTATTTTAGATAATATTGTCTTAAGAATAATACGCGTTGAAAGAATCGTATAATCTAAAGCAGCCATTCAAATATTTTAACATTAACCTTGAATAATATAGTGTGTTTAATTATAATAATTTTCGTATATCAGCGGTTTCAAACATAAAAATCAAACAATCATGTAAAATTTATAAAAATTTAAAATCCATTTATGGAAAATTTAAGTTTTTGAAATTTTTGTCCAACATATCCAGATCTTAATACATATGTATGTATCTATTTAAGTAATTTATAAACGGTAACGATTAAATATATTCTCTGTTATGTTTATTTTAAAAATATTTTATTATACCTTATCACTACAATTATTTAGGGTTGTACACAATTAATAGTAACTTATTTATAAACATACAAATTAGTATGCATATAAATTTTCATGTTAGAACTGGCATAACAGAACCAAAAATATATTTTAATCCGAATATCACACATCTCAACTCTAAAATTTGCATACAAACTTTTGGGAATTCAAAATAAAATATTCTAATGAGTCGTACCAAAATATAAATGTAATTTTGATATTTATTATTCACTTCAGAATATGTGTTATTCATATAAAATTAGATTATTAGGTAACTCCATTCCACAACAGTACAGTATACATCATCAAACTAAAGTTAACTAAAATAAAACTTTGGTCTGCCGTCTGTCTAATTTTATTTAATTTATAAACATAAACAGAGTATAACTTTCTAACCATTACTAATATAGTCTAAGGCAGATGAGCTGCCAGGAAGTTACTTCTTTCTATATTCAAGTCGTTGAAATATGAACAACGCCAAAATTCATCATTAAAAAATAATCTGTTGCTGTATCAGTATTGTAACTTAACCTTAATAATTTAAGGTTAAGTTACAATACTGATACAGCAACAGATTATTTTTTAATGATGAATTTTGGCGTTGTTCATATTTCAACGACTTGAATATAGAAAGAAGTAACTTCCTGGCAGCTCATCTGCCTTAGAGGCAATTGAAAGACAGAAATAGAGTGAAGAGAACTTGCATAATACAAATTTAATTAAAATATCATAATATTTTTTACTCAAATCAATTTCCTTGCAATTAACTTCTTAACCAGTAAACTTAATTTCACATTTCGCACTTAATCAATTACGTAAAATAATAATATTTATAAACTTGTTAAAGCAACTTGCAATGCTATACAAATTATAATACTAACCTAACAAAGATGTTAAAACTATTAACAAAACTCTTCGACACATATAAAACTAATCAAGCTAGAAGATAACCGAACCAATTCGTCACCTTCACCAGCGGTTTAAAAAAAAGTCTCCACAATTATAAATTCATTAAGAACTTTTCGTAATGCTATATTCCTCTTCGCTATATAGCTATTAAATTACTATATCTATTCATTGAAAAAGTTTGGTATATACAGTCGAAATAAATTTTTTAAGTAAAAACTAACACACAAGGTGAAAGACAATAGCACAAAAAATAAACAACAACCGGTTAAGAAATCGCGAATGTCTCTCGTGTTATGTTTGATGAACCTCAACATTGAGTATAAGATTTTATATTTTTTGCTTTGAGAACGATGTTGTTTGTTTGTTTCTTATCTTTGCATACTCTTTTTGGAGCTTAACACAATCCCAACTCTTTCACGGTTTGCTTATCTACGTTCTATTTAAGCCATTACTACCAGATTGAGAACGTACGACTATAAGTCCGATTTACGTCGACATTGCAATAATCTAGCCTTTACTATTGATATGGGAGAAGGATGAGCCTATAAATTCTGCACTCTGCACATAACAAGATTGTGAAAAGTGTCTTTTACATAACTATCGGGAAATCGACCGTCGCACTTTCCGCTTCAAAGACACTGCTTTAAGGCTTTAAGCCATCTGACATTGTTCGGTTAGTTATTTTTGTTGAATTTGTTCATAATAAACGGTGTTTTAGTTGAATGAAAGCCTTGGCATAATATAATTCATAATGATTTTAGTTTTAGACTCTCAAGACTTAGTTTAATAAATCGGAAAACTAGTTGAATTATTGACTACAGAACTTTTAAAACCAATCCAAATCATTAACCAAAATATATCCAAAATAATAGCCAAATCAATAACGTACGGCTAAAGCTCCATCTCAATATATTAACATGAAAGATGGGTTAACCCATGCATTTTAAATTACAATAGAGGGTAATAAATGTGTTCATTCACACCACCGATCGTAATCTATTGGTGAAAATCCCTCTAGCATCCTGCCTCTATCGGGATTCGAACCCGTTACCTTCCACCCCAATTACCGCAGCTTTAGCCGATACGCCATTATTTTGGTGACTCGTATATCTTGGGAATACGAGTCACCAAAAAGATTATCGTTGTTTCCGTATGAAATATAATACAATACTGAATTTTTAATAGATATTCACCAACTTGCATGTCTTATATATGATATAAACAAACAAATTTCACTTCAAACAGATTTCACGAAAAAACTTGCCCAGGTAATAAACTCTATCTCTTTATGGAATTTTTTAAAACCGTAACAATTGTTGGTAGCAACGTACAAATATATAAGTATTTTTCGATATACTTTATTTTTCAAAGCTTCTTCACAACCTGAATGTGTTTTTCTTTATATGTCATCGTTTGATAAGACATATATGTACTTACTTACTGTGGGCACGTTAATCAATTTTTTACTAACGGTCATAATAATAATTCATTGCCTTGCAATGGTTCAAACTTTATTTCATTTGGATTTAAATGGATTCAGTTTTTAAACATTTGATTTTGTTTCTACATTTTAAAAAGTTATATTTATCGCCTTGACGATAACAGTGTTTTCTTTTATATAAGTAAAGACGAAAGTCCAACAATTATTTTTATTACTCCCAACACTTAGCTTTTTAAATGAATTTTTTAATTATTTTTTCTTTTAAACGTAATCTTACACCAACCGAAATGTATATTTTTGTTAAATAGTAGTAATTTTTACTGAAAATCTTTTGGCGACTTTCGACTGTACATTAAACATTGTTAAGGTGTGGCTTCATAACTTATAACACCAATATTGAGCAATACAATACAATTCACTATTTGAGTATGGAGGCAGAAATATTCAGAGATTGGTTATTAAAATGTGAGAGTCGGACGCATAAATTTAGTGGAGTTCTAATTTCATGACCAAAAGTATTAATCCATTCCTAAGCTCCAGTAATAATGGAAAAATTTTATGTTCGATATAAAATTTATTTTTAATGGTTCGATTTTAATTTTATCGTGATGACTCGATATACATTAATAAAAAAAAAATCTATGGCTTAAAAAAACGCATCTCACATAAGACCTTACGAACCAATTTTAACGATTAACCGTTGACCAAAAATTAACATGCAACCGGATGACATCGTCATCCGGTTGCATGTTAATTTTTGGTCAACGGTGGGAATCGAACTCGAGATCGTGACGTCATGAGAACCTCTCTTAACCATTAAGCTACAACCGGCGACATTAAGGTTCGTTTAATGGTTCAAACAATATTCATTTACTATGCATGTGATTCATTAGAAACAATATAACTCCTACTTAAATAACTGGTAAAAGAGCAACCATTTTGTGCTTTGTGTTTTAATACAAAGGCTAATATCAAGCATATGTCCGAGTTCAGTATTAAAATAATAAATCACATATGTACTTACAATACAAGTAGTTATCATATGCAAGTAACAGTTGAGTTTTCCATTGGTTTTGTTAAATAGATTTCGTCATACATGTACTTAAATCAGCATTGCAATAAGTATATAAAAACCATAAGAGTTAAAAAAAATTTAAAGTAGTATTAAGTTTTATTGTGATATCCTTATCATTAAATTGATATCACTCGCAATTAGCAAACTTTGGTTTTTTATCTGTCTGAGGAAAATATTATAAATACAGCTCCGGCTGACTTAAACCTCGTTTTAAAGTTATAAATTAAACAAATTTGAAATGTTTTTATGTATATACTGTTTTTATTGAATTTTAAGAATTGACTTGTATCATTGGTCAAGGACACTTGTATTATTGGTCAAGGACACTCTAGTTGGATTATATAATTCTTAAAGCAAAGAAACACAATTATTGCTTTGTTCTAGGCAATACTATTTAATTCTAACAACATTTTATAAAAACTTATCTCCCTCTATTTGAAAATATTTTAAATTAGACTTATATAATTTTTTTTTACGTTTAGTTTTAATTAGACTGACCTAGCTCCTTGTAACTGTCAGAGCTCCTGCACCCAACGCGCGATCCTTCAAGTAAAGGTTGATAGCTGCCTTAAACTTGTGCATTTTATATAATACTTCAACGGAAACTGAAAACCAGCCAACGAATTCCACTTCTTAGATGTTCGATAAATAAATTCGCGCTTTGCATCTTCAGTTTGAGGTTTCGGCAGCTTCACCTTAAACCTATGCGAATTAACCGTTCCTCGTGCTACCCGTCCTGGCGTAACAAATGGTATTTTCTCAATTAATTCTGCAGAACATTTACCATTTATCAATCTATAGAATACGTATAGTTCTGCAACATCTCTGCGGTGTTGTAGGCTGTCTAGATCTTTCGTAAGTCTGGAGTTTCGTATTATTCGGATGGCACGCCGATGAACTCTATACAGCAACTGACGAGCAGTGCCATATGCTCCAGCCCAAACCTGACAGCAATATTCTATACACGGTCTAATAAAGGTTTTATATATCTGGAGAACCTGATGCGATCTAAAAAAACGTCTGCATCTATTGAGGAACCCGAGTTTACGTGAAGCTGATTTGGCTAATGCGATAATGTGTTCATTCCATTTAAATTGTTGCTAATATGAACACCAAGCAGACGAATTGAGTCACAACCGAAGTGACAACTTCCAGTCGTTTACCGTTTAACTGTGAAGGAGTAGGCTCGACCTCGAATGAAATAGAAGAGTGCAATGTTGCATCACCGGCAAAACTGTGGATAGGGTTCACAGTGCTATCCAACAAGTCATTAATGTATAACAAAAACAAAGTTGGTGACAAAACTGATCCTTGAGGGACTTCGGCGTTTAGGGAGTGTGTCGATGATCTTCCATTTAGCACAACGTTGAGCTTTCGGTCTTTCAGAAACTTTTGTATCCACTTGATGGTCATCGAATCTAAGCCGTATGCTACAAGTTCTAAATGAGATTCTCAAACCCTGTCAAAAGCCTTTGATATATCCAAAGCAATTGCAAAGGGTTCTCCGTGTTGCTCAAGGGCGAGATTCTATTTGTTTGTAACATACGTCAAAAAATCGGTTGTGGAGCGGCTTTCGCAGAAGCCATATTGTTTATCTGAAATTATTTTATTAATCTCAAGATAATGCACCAGTTGTTGATTAATGCATTTCTCAAAAACTTTAGCCACGGCTGACACAATTGATATTGGCCGGTAGTTTGAGGGGTCAGTTTTATCACCATCACGTTTAAAAACCGGTTGCACCAGACGTTTGGGTATTTGTCTTGCTTATAAGAAAGGAGAAACATTTTAGTTAATATTGAAGCCAAGTCACTCCTTCAATATTCGAACAGGAATTCCGTCAGGTCCGGTGGCCTTATTTATGTCCATTGCCTTCAGGTTCCTGAAGACAATTTCCTCCGAGATGTTGACAGGATCCATTTTGGAACACAATACGGAATTGACGGAGGCGTAACTCCATCTGGGACAACTAAGGTTGAGTTCGAAGTGAAGACGTTTGCCAGTAAGTCGGCTTGCAAATACAGATCACCCACCAAAGCAACCCACTTGCACATTTCAATGCTGAAATAGATGTTTTAGAAATATTGGCAACCGATGCGACCATCTGGTAAAAGTTGCGATCGGAGATTTTCAACTCGGAAGCCTTAGCGGCTTTCTTATTGTCAGCTCTTTTCGCTTCCTTAGCATAGATTTTTTACAGATGTTACGTGTGGCCTTATATTAGAATAATAAAGGTCTTAGAGCTGTGGTCCTGACTCCTTTAAAAATACTGACATATCCATAAAATATACATAACTTCTATTCCTGATTATGCTTCCACTCTACAACTTTGCGTTGATGATATTAGTTGCATAACATACTAACCGTATTTATTATTAACATATATTATAGAACTTATAACCAGATTTTCGTATTCAGAGCGAGTTAAAAGTGTAGTATAAAAGTGTAAGCTTAAGGGTTAATGTTTAACTGTATTTATCGAATATAAGTAACTTTAAATTAAAAAAACAATAGGAATGCGCCTGCAGTTTTTCATGCTTTTTTATACCATCGTTAGCAGATGAATTAAAGTTATCTTCAAAATCAACAGATCGATATTAAAACCACAACTTATTGTCAGAAATGAATGAGCAGATTTGTATGTCATTGTGCACACTACATATATCATAATTTATTTTAACTCTACAAATAATTTACAAGTAGTGGTAAATTAATAAATAGTTGAAAGTTTCTTAATATTTTACCAGCAATAACTGTTTGTAATAAATTCAAAGGAAACACCTTAAATAATCAATATGATCGTAATAGTTAAAAGACATCTATACTTTTAAAATATGTGAAAATATACCATGCGAACTATTAACTATATAAGCATAGCCAATATACGTTTTGGGCAGCTCAAAATAATCTCATTCAATCACTGAAACCGAAATACTAAAATTTAAACTATAAGTTAAGCCAACTATTTTTCGAGTCACTAAGATTGGTCCATTGTGACATCCCTTCCCAGACGTTTCACAATCTGTTTGTTATTCTGATGAAGTCCAAGATATCCGGTAGCTTCAAGATCCTCAACTAGAAATGACGTCACTCCTAAAGCTGCCTCAGGTCCCACAAAAGTCGAAGCTGCACCCAAACGTACCAATTTATCAGTCAATACATTTCCTTTGATATCGGGCCAATTTATCATTTCGTTTGACTATGTTACTATCCAGTTAGTTTAACTTAATTCCAAAACTAGTTTCGATAAAACATTATTAAAAATGGCTGTCAGAAAGAATGCAGCTATACGAAAATCTCTGCAATTCGTCTTTTGCGCAAAGTGTGCTCTTAAAATTGCAGCCATTTCCGCCTAAACGACAGTAACGTACCTACGTAGCGTACCTTTACCTTAAGTCAAGACTAATTACATAAGTGCCTATGGTATGTATTTGTAAAAATTTTTTTTTAGATAACTAAAGCATTTTGTTTCGAATCAATTTAAACTCATAATTACTTTTGCTGTGTACATAATATACTTAACATACCGTAGCTTGAAACGAAATATATAACAATTATTTCGTCTTGGAATGGAACAAAACTACCGGACGGTAGCAACATTTTTTCGCATAATAGCAATATATTCAACTGCTATATATTCAATCAGCTGATTTTTCATTTATTTTTTCTTGATATTTGGTTATTATTTAAATATTATAAATAGTTTTATTTTTAAATTTTGGTGAACTTATGTTTTTTTGTTTAATTTATTTTGTTAATTTTTCTTCTACTTAACTAATTTTTCTCAATAAACGCTTTATTATAATATCAATAAATTTTTTTATTATTAATTAATACGAGATAGTTAGACATTTTCGAACGGGGTGGGTTAAGATACATTAATTTTCTGTATAACTCCCTACCGTGGTCAAAATCGAATGTATTCATACAGCAACTCCCTAAAGCTTACCTGGTGTAGTAGCCGCTCAAATGTCAAGACTAACATAATTTGAACAATTTTTGTTGTAATTCAATTATTCAATACATTGTAGAGAATAAAAATTACTATACACGTCTTAAGAACAAATAATGTAAACAAATATTAATTGCTTTTAGCAGTGCTAGTATAATTAACATTATTTAAGAAAACATTTATTCTGACGTGTATCTTTTGATTTTAGTATTAATGTTAAAATCACGTGTCTGCTTAAGTTGAAACTACAATAAGGTTATTCATTCACCAATTTCGTAAAATTTGTACTTGTTACACTTAATCGAACTTATAGGCAATACACGATGAAGTTTAAAATTTAAAATTCTATTATGTAAACTTTTAATAACACGTGTTTATTTACGTCATCAAAATATCGCACACCATTTCTGTTTACAGATAAAATAGTTTTATTTTAGTTTGACGTAACCACAAACCGTGATTTGTATATATATATACATATGTACATATAAAAACGGATTAATATGCATTACATGCTACTTATATATAGGTAAGCAACTGATAACAAATATTTTTTCTTTTATATTCATACCAAAAACGGTTTTTTGGAAATTTTCAGTAATAAATTTTAGAAAATCTATTAAAACAGTAATGCCATTGATTTATTGCTTTAATGTTTGCCATAAAAAGAAAATCTCTTCCTAATCAGGTTTCTCGCTTATTTGTTATCAGTAATAAAATCCCATATGTGAATTTTAGCATTGATAGAGAAGCTAATGCAAATACATAGCTAAACAGATATTAGAAGTATTTATTAAGCCAAAATCATGTGAAATATCTCGTGTAACTATCGTGGTAATAAGCTACACTAAGCGCACATATGATTGTGTATACATATATGAACGATAAGAATATAAATTATTATTTTATTACATATATAAATATAATAATTTAAATAATTATTATTTTTATCAATTAATATTATTTTTATTTTTGTCTTGTTTTGATTCACACAAAGTAAAGAAGTAAAAAAATCATTCTAACGTCTTTATACTGAGTACACAAAGGTTTTGTTCGTTTAATGGTTATTTTACTTCAAAAAATTGTTGTAGTGAATCAGTTATTACTTAGCCGTTGAAGAGTGATATTTACTTGTTGTGGATAAGTTGTTCTGTACTAGTATATTTTATTATAAAGTAATGATAATAAATAAAATAATTAAATACTTAAATATATATATTCAAATTGTAAATAGTTTTTAAGTTTTTGTGTGTGTTTATATAGCTATATATATGTATATGTATGTATTACTGTTTGCTTGTTGTGTGATAAAATACGCGACAATACGCGCGATATATATGAAAATGTGGGAATATAACGTCATTTATCAACGTCATAGTTTTGGTCAGATAAACCAAAAATATCAATTCTTCAATAAGAATATTGCTTTGTAGTCGTTCAATGACTATAACATCATCAATAAAATTGATAAATATTGTTAGTTTAAAGAGATCAATAGACTTTGCAAATAAGTTCAAAATACGCGGTTATTATTTTTTGTGTGTATGCTACGTCAAAATTACCAAATTATTATAATATTTGTTAAATGGAATTTGTGTGATGTGTTCAACATTACAAGCAATGATAGACATTAATGAAAGTTCATTATACTTTTGACGACATAAAACCTTTGCCATTCTCCCTCGTGCATTTAAAAGTTTGTATAAAATTATGTATTGATGTGATTGCATGTTTGTTGTAATGTGGGGCGGTTTATATATTTGCTACGTACAGTAAAAAATCAATAAGAAGTTCAAAATTAAAAATTGATCGTTAGTAATAACGTTTGTAACTCTAATAAATGTTTTATCTTAGAATTTCCATACTTTGGACATGATCTGAAAACTATGTCAATTAAGTTATCAAAATGCTATCGTCTTATTTATTTATTAACAGCAATTTCGTACTCGATTGAACTGTATATCCTATTTTGAGCTTTAAGCTCATTCGTAATAAAATGTACAGTTCATATTCAAAATATTCCAAATAGATGGTCCTCAAACTTTTCATACTGCTAGTGTTGCTGGACAGCACGAACTCACTTTTTGATCCATTCGTCAAACTTTCATCTTAAATATTTTGCTGTTGTTGTACATTTTCAACGACCGACAATTTTGGTTAAGTATAACTGAATAGACACGATTCAATTACGGCTGCTTAACATTTTGTGAATTCTGGAGTCAATTATATGAAATTTATTAAATTTGGTAGTTTTATTACCAAAATGTAAAATAAACTATAATTTCCTTATAGCTCTAGTAACGTTTTTATTTTAAACACAAAAGTTTTGTTAATTAATTTTATTAAATTAAATAATGTTTTCACTCTTTGAACGAAAAAGTAAGAAGAAGAATAAAATTTAAAAACAATGGTTATTTACAAAAATTAACAAAGCTAGAATGATTATACAAAATTGTTTCGGCATCCCAACTAAGTGCGTTCATTATAACTATAAAATTACTTAGAAATTTCAACATAACCGCCCCTCTTGAAAGGTTCGATATTTCAAACATAAATAAAAATTAATTGAAACCAATGTAATTATACTTCAATAGGAAGCTTGCATACTTTAGTGATTAATCTCTTGAAATTTTTTTAAACTCCATCAATTACCGATTGTAGTTCTACTACCCTCACATTACCATCTGAACCTGGTGTTGTTGAAATTACTTTTGATAATGGCCATTTCGTTGGAGGAAGATTTTCTTGTACTAGTAGAACCACGTCTCCCTTATTAACGTTTGGCTTACTTGAACTCCATTTTGATCGAGCTTGTAAGCTATGTAAATATTCTAATGAATAACGTCTCCAGAAAGATTCGACTAACTTACTCATCTCTTGCCATTTTGAAAGACATTGTTCTTTAATGCCGTTATATGACGGTTCAGAAATAGTTGAAACAGGTCCGCCTGTTAAAAAATGACTTGGAGTCAAAGGCTCTGGATCTGTAGGATCATTTGACATGCATGACAACGGTCGAGAGTTTAATATTCCTTCTATTTGAACCACTTTGGTACTGAAATGTTCGAAAGTTAATGTTTTGTCTCGCATTATACGTTTTAAATGAGTTTTGAATGATTTTATGGAAGCCTCCCATAAACCACCGAAGTTGGGAGCGCGTGGCGGTATAAACTTCCAATTTATACGTTGGGTAGTGCAAAAATTATTAATTTTTAATTGTTCGTTTTGAATGTTGAACAAATTATACAATTCCTTTAGTTCATTTTTCGTTCCGCGGAAATTAGTCGTGTTGTCTGACTAGATAGTTTGTACTGTTTACATACATTAAAAAATAATAAAATATAGTGATATTGTACCAAAAACTGAGTATACCAACAATACAAATTATAATGTAGATTCGAGTTTTTGCTCTACATATTTATACAGATTTGTTATTATTTATGGTTTTCAATTTAATAGATAAGGCATTATTTATATGACGAGTAGTATAGTTATAAATAAACTCTTTGATTTTAAATACAATGAACTCTGGATAACTCAATTGAGTAAAATAGTAAATCATTACATCGGGAGGGAGCGCAAGTAAAAGTATTATCGAAATTAAAGCTATGTACAATGCCAATAAAATCAAACTTATAAATTACTTGACATACAAAGTTCATAAAATAATTTGCTTTAGTATTTAATGCTTTATAAATTTCCAGTATCTTACTTGAAATTTGGTTAGTTCTTTATGTTTTTATAATAGTATATTCTTAAAAATTGTTTATCGCGAAATAAAAGTCAAAATAAATTAGTAGTTTATTATAAAATATTATGTAAGATACAAATGTAAGAAGAGTCCATTGCGAGCCATTAGTACTCTTGTTAACTCATTGTTAATTTTTTTAATAAGTGAATAAATGATTCAATTTTATAATTATTATTTTTAGAATTTATAGAATACAGAATCTTTAAACACTGAATTTCGAAAGGCGTAATTTAATGTTAAATTTTGTTCAAATATAGAATTTTGTCGAACAGAGTTATTTACTCTATTCGACCAAATATAGATGCCCCTTACTCTTCGTTTTACCGATAATGTGAGAGCTATGATTAATTGTTTCTACTAACTCTATTTTGTTACCAAACAAAGCTCTCCCAACTCTTTCGCTGTTATTTTTTAAGGGTTATACGAAGACCAACTGCATATTAAATTTATCTTTATCCCAGTCTATAGTTAATGACGTTTAGAGAATAAGAAAGATAGGCCAACCCATGAGTGTTGCACTCCAACAGAGGTTCATAGATGTGTTCAATCACATCATCTATCGTAATCGAATTTTTTTGCATCCAGCTCTTATGGGAATTAGGTCAATCGAGCCATGATTTAATTATATTTTCAAAGCTTCCAGCAATTGCAAATGTTAAATCGGTGTCTATCGAACTAGCTGAAAAGTTTCAGAGTGTTAAATTGTTTCTCAAAATATATTTTTCGGTTACCTGTAATTAATCTGTAAGTGGGATGAACCTAATGGATTGAGTTCTGGAATAATTAATTGTTTAACTTGTTATTTTAAATACATGTTTTTATCATTTAATTTAATTTCTTTCAACCATGTTCCGATAGTGCTATAGCTGAGTTTAGTGCATTAAATCATATCACCTAAAGCAGTTTTAGATATATTCAACGATGTAGAACATATGTAGAACATATATGTGTGTACCAGACAAAGTTTATATTAATACGTATATGCTCTTGTCTCACATTTGCAAATTTGTCGTTTGGTGCTACAAAGTTGATAGTTTTGCTTTTATCATAAAAATAAATTATGATGCCTTCCCAGCCCTAATTATTACAAAATAATTTGATTATTTCGCAACGATGTAACTTATTTTAGTAAGTGTGCTATGACAAACGCATCCGTGTATTTTTTACTTGTTCTATTTTAGAAGGTGAATGATTTCTCCAATCTTTCTTCATATCTTAAACAGTTGTAGAAACTGATCAAGATCCACAAAGTTTATATAGATCCGAATAGTTTGTACATTGATTATTTTCTCGAGACTTCAAATATATGTCATATTGTGCGATTCTATACTTCATGCTTTCACATTATTTTGTAACAGTTTTTCGTTTAATTACGAGTTCTTGTTATAAAATTTTCAAGTTTAATGAGTGGCATGAGTATTATTGTGCACTGCTCCTTTTATTATATATTTATAACATTGGCTGCAAAATTATTCCAGTAACTATGAAAAGTATGTTTTCTCGACCAAATTGGCCATTTCACTGGGTTTAATTTGTCGCTCAGTATTCGATAATATTTTCTAATATTCGAATTATTATCATTTGTTTACTAATCATTGTTTTTTCTTTATCTGCGCCATTGCTTATCTTTTTGATCGTAATAGTTCGCTTTCTACAATTTATCATCACCTTATTCGTTGAGAGCAAGAACCATTTCTTAAATAATATGTCATAAAAACGAGAAAGCAATAGCACAATAAGTTTTTTTATATATAAAAACAAGAAGATATTGTAATAACCGCTAAACTAAATTTTGCGTTCGTAATTTCAAGTTTTTAATATGTAACAAAAATATAAAAAATTTGATCTTTGAAATGATAATTTTAAAGGTTTAATAAAGAACTAGTTAACATCTTTGAAAGGTATAAGATATAAATTAATATTTTTAAAGTTCATCAGTTGCTTAATGCATTCCAATAATAAAAATCCATCATCATCTGCTGCTGCTAGTTTTCGTTATAGTGAAGTGCTCATGATTTTTAAGTTTGTGTAGGTTACAGACAGGCAGTAAATCAATTGATATCGAAACTTCAAATTAAACAGACCTTTGACTAAGACCTAAAATAAAAAATTAAACAAGCCAGTATTCCAATAATAACACATTAAAACACCCAATCGTGTGTTTGGTCACGACCCAATTGGTCACCACCGGTAATCAAACCCGAGACCTTGAATGGCAGAGCAACAACGGTGCATTATCTGCCAATTAAGACGGCAAAGTAAGAGCTAAGTACTTTATCGTGCCAATTAGTGCGATAAAGTAAGACCTAAGTACTTAAAATATTCTGAGTAATTTTAATTACATTTGTTTCCATTCATAAATTTACATTTTACTATATCTGTTATCCATATAACATTCGGGTTTATATTCATACCGTACACATGTGGCAATTTTGATAGAAATATGTTTTTTTATTAATCAGTAATGCACTATTATCTCATGAACCTTCTCCAGTCTTCACTTATCACATAATTATTTTTTTGGTATATGTAATCAATAAGCCACCAGTTCCGAGTATTTTATTACGAATTCAGTACTATATAGACCTGCACATTTCATAAGTAATACATAATACAGGTATGTATACTGCCGCATAATGTAACAAACGTTTTACTTTATTATATTGTGTTGTGAAAACTGCGCAGTCGATAATAGATCAGCAATATCTCAATGTTTTTGCGAGTAGAACTATGTATATTTTAGTTAGTCAGAGCTAAATTATTTTCGTATTATTTCTAACACAGTAGCCGCAGCAAATAAAAAAAAATCATAAACAAAAATAAAATTTAGGAAAAGTGAAAGTATGACATTTTTCACAACTATTCGCTTGTTACTTGGCCTGCATCCAAGAAGCAAATTTTTCAAAAATAAAAATCATCCAGTATGCTTCAGCCTATTGTCAAAGTGTGACATTTATCATAGTAGAATAATTATAATTATTTACATTCCGTATTGTGAAAAGTTAATAGGAAGTTTGTTAAGTTATAATGATTCAAAATGCGATTTTTAATGTTAGAATAGGTATGACCATAGACCGATATATCACAGTGACAAATATGATTTGGTCGATTATTAGCTTAAGAAATTGTTTAACTTATATCTACATAATATTTATTTTTGTATTTGCAGTGGATGACATAGATGGTTATTTACAATATGTTGGTGGATCAACTGGTGCATTATTTTTAACAGGAGTTGCAGCTGCATCAGCATACTATGTAGTATCACGACCAAAACCAGAAAAACCATTAGTGCCTCTTGACAAACAATCGCCTATTTTAGACGTAAGTACGCACATTATAACAGTTATGACATCACAGTATTTTGTCTGTTTCCATTTTCTTAATGACAATAATTTATTAATAACTAAATTAAAACAGAAAATTGTTGGATATTTTAAAATTGTGGGTGTGTGTGATCATAATATGCTGTACACGTAACATATTTTCAAAAATAGCGACATTGTGAATTTTCTTATATACAGTGTTACTTAAAAAAAAAAATTACCACGTAAATCACATGACATTTATGATGAAAATTCAATCACCATATACACATACACCATGTTTGTTACAAACTCATAAATGTATTTATTTATTTAAGAAGTTTTTATGTATGTTTATGAACACACGGGGATAATGTAAAACGTATTTGAAATATTTTCTTATTTTAGAGTTTGGCAATCATATAAAGTTTGTTTCTTTTAAATAATTTTTGATATAAAGTTATGTTAAAGTTATGAGCAAAAGAAGCGCATCGTAGATGGTGTTATTTATTGTGTTGTTTTATTTTGACGTTAAATATGGTGAATATAATCGTAATAACTTATTTATAATCCGCGCCATATACATTTAACTGCCATAGTTTTTATCTAAAATTTCTATTCGATTCAAATATATCGCGAAATCTTTGCTTACTATAAAAATGAATCGGGCGATATGAAGATTCAAATTATATAAGTAATCTTAATTTCTTGCTTAATACATTTTTTACGACACGTGAATAATAAAACATCACGTGAATTGAATCATTCATATAAGAATCAGATGGAGTTCGGTTTTATAGATTATACTTATCTAGATTATACTTATTTAAATGTTATACTTAGTTTTATTACAAATATGTACATTCGATAGTTGTTTAACGAATTTGGACTTATATATTAAGCAACACATACGTACATACTTTCATAAATCACTGTGGTACATGTGTTGGTGATATATTATTTGGCTGTTTCAATAAACTTAATCAGAAATGAGTAACCGCATATAATTTTCAGGTTTCCATTGAATATTAATTTACTCGTTAATATCGAAATGTAAAAACTTTTATTTTCAATAAACAATAAAAATTTAATGTTTCACACTATTTTATTTCCTATACGAGTTCATATACATACTGCTAATCTATTTTTTTATTATATGACCATTTTTATATTTTTCTTGAAATGAATCGAATTATATTAGTCGAGATAACTTTTTGAATAAACGAAATTTAAGAGATTAATGATTTTGAGGTACAACCTTCTATATGAATTGGCATATCCAATTGTGGCCACTAATATTTCATATTATCCTTTTATCTCAGTAATATAAATGTCCTACACTTGAAAAGTGTATAGTGTAGCTTATTATTGAATGATCATATATTTGAATGTTAGATATGTATCAACCAAATCATTGATTTCATTCTGATAATAAAAATATTTCTTTTTATTAATTTTAATTTATTATATGACTGTACATAAACTCCATCTTAATTATTTATTGAGTATTAAAATTTAGTAGTCAATCTGTATAATATGTATAATACATAATGTAGTTTGTATTTTGCTTGATTGAAATATGTGTATTTGATCCTTATGCATAAGGTTCATTTTATATCTAGGCTTGAATAATCAGTATAATAATCTGTTAATTCATTATTAACTCCATGCCAGCCTATAGTACTGACATCTTCCATGTCAGTACTATAGGCTGGCATGATGGTTCTACGAAAATCGGACCTATAGCCGTACGTTCTCGATTTGGCCATTAAGGTGTAAAGTAGGACGTAAATAAGCGAACCGCGAAAGAGCTGGGAGAGCCTTGAGCCCCAAAAAAAGATAGAATAGAATAAAATATAAAAAAAAAAAAAAATATTTTTATTCATATACTTACAATAGAGAAAGGCCTGTTTCTTCACGACCCATAACATCTATTTTAAAGATCAACTCTCGATGTAAATGTTAAGCTTATTAACTGTTAGAATTTGGGTATTTGGTACATACAAATTCTGTACTTTAAAGAAAATTTACCCACGTTTAAATCTTTAGAACTATAATCGGGTTATTATTAAAGTTAAATTCGTAGCAGAAATTTTAACCGAAATCATAATTTTGAATTGATCATAGTTTTGTTTCCCTCGGTTTACCAGATTTTTTTTTAATTTGTGATTATTAAAAATGAATTGCTTACATAAATCTACATTTATTTATACCTGTACTATTACAAGCGACCTAATAAATCTATTTAGTATAATACACCCCAAACTATATGTCTGCTTCACGTAATCCATTTATACTTATACATGAGGAGAATTGTTCATCCAATTCATCGAAAGTCATATAATGAAAATCCGTTTAGCCTTTCACGTTCAGCCCTATTGGTATTTAAACACAATACAGCCTGCTTCGAATCTCCATCGTCAAATATTTAGAATGAAGAAGATGGAACTAGAACTAATTCTAGTATATTAGCTATTGGGTTGTTCGGAAGGTCATTCCGTTTTTTTCAACAGAGGACTTAATTGGATTTTTCATATCCAACATCACATTTAAGCATAATCATTATATATTTTGACAGTTGACATAGTAAGGCGTGTTTGTCAAATATTTCTTTGATTCTTTCCAATAGTTTTTGTTTGATATCCTATAAAGATAGAAACTCGAAAACATCATTTTCGGCATATTTTACTCTTTTACTATCAAGCAAGGCAATAATTGAGGAATGTGTTTGACAATGCTAAAATTAGTTTGCAATATTTCGTTCCGGAAATTTTAATGTTCAAGATGCATCATGTTCAGGAAGACCCGTTAAAGACGTTGAAGACAAAATAAATGGATTGATAGATGTAAACCACCGAATTACGATTCGTAAGATACCTGAGAGGTTATTTTTGTCGAATTCAACCGTTCTCAAACTTAATTTATGGGTTCCACATGATCTTGCATAACAAAATTTACTTCGTTGCTTTAACGACTGTGACTTGGCTTATCAAATGTCAAAAAAGCAACCTAGTTTTGAAACGCATTATTACTGGTGACGAAAAATAGGGATCGTGTATTTGAGCATCTACGTGATCAACTGGACAAATTGAATGATTCACTCAAACAAGTTTAAGAGATTGATAGTAAAAATAAAAGTTATTATAAAAAAACAGAAAGAAGTTATTTTTTTAATCATTTACTGATTGTTTCGCCAATAATTTGAAAATGTTTCAAGATAGATTTTGAAAATTAAATCTGTTGTTTTTTGAAGTTACTAAAAACTTTTGTTTTAATAAACCAAATTGGGATTCATTTTGAAAAAATCATTTCAGTGACACTGCACTAGTAATAGGTTATGTGTCTTGTCTTATATTGATTTAGTTTTTATATTTCTATAACCATAGTTAGCATAATATTTTCAAGTTGAATGTTAAATACCTAGACATATCAAAAAATATCAATTTGGAAAAATGCCAAAATATATTTTATATGGAAACCACACACGTTATAGCCATTATATTATTGTTACTAAATAACTATTTAACTAGAAAATTCTTCACCGAGATACACTTATTAAATGTTAAAATCATCTTTAAGGTTTAAATAATTAAATATAATATTTGTCTTATAATGATAAATATAATGAATTAATTTCGTCTAGACGATAACTATTCATTTTCGAATTTTTATTTCACATGAAACAAATATAAATAATTTTTTGATTCACATATGCAACTAATCTTCACATTTATGATCACTACTGTACGTATGTATACGAATTGAATTTTAAAAGCAAAATAAATATCTTAAATAAAAATAAAATTTTGAAAATATCTACGAAGAAATTCGAATATTCTTCGATAATATGTCGCTCAAAAAAAAAAAAAAAATAAAGTAAAAAATAAAAATCTAAAGAGGACGAATTAACGAAAACTTTAAAATAATTTTATTAAAATAAAAATAATAGACTAAAAATTAAAATGAAGAAAAAAAATATATTGTTTTGTAATACTATGAGTTGTTGGTGTGTTAGTTTGATTTTGATGATCGGTGGTACAACTACTTCACAATCTTAAAGTGCTAATAATTTTCTAAAAGAGAATAATTAAAAACTCAAAATCTTACCTGTAGGGACGTTTTAATTTTATCTAAGTGGTTAAAATATTTTTTTTTGTTTAAAATAGAAAAAAATCTCGACCTTTCGAGAAAAAAAGTGAAATTGTAAAAATTGTGAGCTAAAAAGTATTAAAAGTGTTTGGTTTAACGAAGCAAAACATCAATCAATCAATAAATTAATAAAAACCTGTTTAAATATTGTTAACAGTTTACACGTTTGTTTAAAATCTCATAATTTTCATCATCATTTGTGAAATGATGAAAATTATGTAATTGCGATTTTTTTCTGTTAAAAAAAATATTCTAGTTAATTTATTTTTAAAATTACAAAAATAAAAACAACAGTTATTTTGTTTTGCTTTCGGTGACAAAAAAAAGTGAAATTAAAAAAAAAATTAATTGTAGAAAATGAAATGAGTTGAATTTCCAATAAATCTAAGATTTGTTTTTATTTTGCTAGTGGTTGTTGCCTCGTTTTAATAATACATATTGTGGCCATAAAACTTGGTTATTTTTAGTAATTATACAAATTAAATAATTTATATAAAAAATATACAAGAACAGTGGAAATAAAATGCCGTGCTGTAAAACTATTGAGCCTTATCGGCCACCGATTGATATGTCAAAGCAAACCGACATATTAAGGGTAATTAACTAAATATATATTTTTTTATGCTTGTCGTTCGGAGGATATCCTACACTTTTGAGAAAGCTTCATCAATTTGGTTACATTTTATATATATATACAAACATTTATTGCGGCTGCTAATTTGTGCAATTAAAATAATTAAATTGAGAGGAAAATAAAATAGAAAATTATTTTGTTATTTAAGTTTTTGGCTCTTGTGACATAAGTACATATCATTGACTGAAAATTTCATGTTTTCTGACTTCAAATAACCTTTAAAACTGTATTTAAGGGTTTCTTATTTTTATTCTAAATTGTTTGACTGGGAAATTTCAAAATATACATAAACAATATTATCAAGAAAAATCGAATATTTCTACACGTGATTTTGTATTTTGATTTGATCGATCATAAGACTACGCCCGGTGACTAAATTACTAAATTTTCTTTATTAGCTGGTGGTTGTGACGAATGACGGATATTGGTACATATGTATATATTTTAGTCTAGAAAGCACAGAATGTCATTGTCATGTGAATATTTGTAATTGATTGTCAATTTATTAATAACTTTAATGATTGAGGAATATGACGAAACAGTAAAATATATATAGGAACGTGGACTACGATTTACATTATTGTGTATATATTCTTAAATATTTGATGTGTAGTTTAAATTAATATAGTTTTTGCATTTGATTAATTGCCTTGTAGACGATTTAAAATCAAAATATTATAAAAGTTTGGTTTATTTTTAATGAGTGTTGGAAGTGTCTGTATATCAGAACTGGTCTAAACTAAAAAATCGGCTACTTAAAGTTACTGAAGTGGATAAATATTTATAGTTTCCGAATCATTTAATTTTCCGTTGAAATATCTTACACTCATAAATCTGCTCATATTTCCAGTATATATTTATCCATAAATAGACAAAATGACATTGAACTAGATAATTTATACAATTATGAGCTATATGTATATCTAATTTTGAAAATTGACAGAAAATTTGTCTTGCTGCTACATATTTCTGAATACATAGAATGTAAAAATTATAAATTGACTAACAATTTGCACCGTAAGCACCAAACTAAAATGATAAATTTCTCTAATTCTTTAGATAATTAGCAACATTTTCCATTTTTGTAAATTTATTGAATGCAATTTAATTAGCTAATAACTTAATCAAGAACTTAAAAAATATAAGAAGAATTTGGCAAATTTGCTAACTACACATGTGTGTTGTTTAAGAACTAATCCATCAGAGATTTTTATTATATATTTTGCACCCTTGCGTTGTGTTGTTTTGACGCACTGTATTATCTAGTAAAATTTTGTTATTGTTGCTTCTTAATTTTTGTTATGATGTAAGTTTACAAAAATTATGGGGTCAATGTCTTCATTTCACTATGGTGGCGTAGATGTTAGTTTGGATGTTAAAATGCATTTTCAACAAATTCGACAAAAATTACTTTACTCTCAAAAGTGTTGTATTGTACGGTCAAGCATTAAGAAAAAGTACAACGTTTACATATAAAAAAATCAAAGAATATTAAAGTATAATTAGCTGTGCTTGTGAGGTACTCAATACTGGTATTTAGGCTTCTAAGCGGTCGATAGTACGTGGCATCAACTATATATCATTTCAACTTTAAACAATTAACACCGTTGCAGTTGCTTCACAAAGTTCTTAAAAATGCTAAATTCTATCGCCCATTGTAAATTATTTAGATTAAATTAATAAGATTAAAATATTTTATCATTATAAATTAAATCCAAACCAAACAACTGATAATAACCATGTATCATAAAACTATGAAGTAAGTGCCAAAGTTAAGATGTAGAAAAGCACTCTGTCGATCAAGTGCTGGAACTCTGTTGAATGTTGAACGATGATGAAAATTTAACAAACGAGCAAATCTAAAATACAAATCAATGCCTTTTACTTGGTACATTGGTGCCAAACTAAGTTATAGGTGTTTGCGTGATTAATTATCACATAAATATTCTGTAAATATTGATGCAAATATATAATTACAAAAGAATGATGTAATGAAACGGTTCGACTTCTTCATAATTGGCACAGTGTATGCATCAAAAATCGTTTTTTATGTGTAAATTATGTAAAAAGAAACAGCGTAAAACGTAAAAAACATATTCATCTATTTTAAAATGTTAAAAATTTTCGGACGGTAAAAATTCAATAATTTTAAAATTGTAAATCATTTTTGTTACAAATAAACAAAAGAAGCTATTATAAATCTAATTAAATAAAACCACATATATATCCACATTATGGCAAGTTGTTCGCCTTAATTAGAATAAAATTCTATGTCATTCCAGTGGCAAATCTGAAAGTAACCTGTTAATAATTCTAATCTAAAACAAAAACTATTTTGACACTTAGTATAGAGTCGACAACAAATTGTACGCAGTTAATTATTTCACAAATTCTATTGATAAAATAGTTTTAACAAATAGTTTTAACAGATAGTGCTCTAATTAAATTGGAGTTCATAATTTTATGTAAAAAGGTTTGTTTTATATTAAATTATGTTTTACATATAGAATGTAAATATTTTTATGTAAATTACCCGCTTTTAACATGTAAAATAACCGTGTAAATTACACCGTGTAATTTACATGCTCAACTAAGTCAGCTTAAAATTCAGCTTGTTTGTTTTTAATCTTTGCAATCATTTTTGGGACACAAGGCATTCTTAACTCTTTCACGGTGCGTATGTACTTCATACCTTACGCCATTTTAGACAAATCGAGAATGTACGGCTATAAGTCCGATTTACGATTTATTTCACACCACCGATCGTAATCAGATGGAAACAATTCTTTTTATTTAATTTTATTTTTTAACTTGTTAGAAAATTATTTTTTCTATCGAGTTTGATTCAGTTGTATACGTTGTCATTATCGCCTGTGGTACTTAGATTTTTCTTTTAGAATTCAATTATTCACTTTTTGCACAGCTTGTCATATACTGTCATAAAATATGTTGGGTCAATAACAGGTTCATATTGATGAGTGTTGTGTGGATCTTCATACCGAGTGGACGTGTTTTTTTTGTCTGCTCGGTGTTTCTATAATTAAATTAAATAAAATAAATGCGTTGTGTGTGTGTGTGTGTGTAGTTGAAAATCTAATTACAGATGAGTATCGCTATTATATTATTTTATTATATTATTACATTTCATTATATATTATTACATAGTATTATATTTTATTTTATTATATTATATAGTCTCTTCTTGTTTCTCCGTTATATATTATAGTATATAACGTTTTGTCTTTGTATTCTATATACATCCTTTTCATATCCACATCACAAATCACAATATTCCGTTGGAAACGATCGAATGCGATATGTCTTTCGTTCTGTCTCGTTTAGTTACCTCATTCCCCATCCCATAATTCGCTCTTCATATAGAACGCTATATATTCCCCTTTCCTTTTAACAATTTTTAATATTTTGTTTTATGTATGTATCAAAGCATACAGTAAGAGAGATTTTGGAGATTTAAATTTAACGCGATCACTGTCATTGTGTGATCGTGTAATGGCAACTATATATACATTCAATGTAATTGGCGACTTACATTTTATTTTTATATACGTTGGTATTGTGTATTGTGTGTGTTATATATACATCATTATTTGATGTTGAAAACGCAAATACATACATTACAGTCTACATTTGAACGTCCTATGTATTAATAGTATGTACAATGCGTATATGTATACGGCCGTTTTCCATCGAAAAACATGGCCGATCCTATGTATGTGTAATGGGTTAGAAAGTGGTAAATACATCAACAATCGTATGAAAAAGCTGATTTTTTCGAAATTTTTGACTTTTAACTTCCTATAACTTGGTAGGCAGGCCCCATAGCGAATTACTCACTATCCAGAGTTTGGAAAATGATTATTTATCAACAATCCTGGATTAATAATTTTCATTAAAACCAATATTTTAATTCATGTTTTTGAAGATTTAAGAATCTAGATTTTTATATTTTCGATCGTGAATAGAAAATAAAACGAAATGAATTTGTAATATCGGGTTTAAATACATATTATTTGTTATATTTTGCTCTGGTTCGCGCATACGAATAGTAATATGATGTTATTTTGCATCCCGCTCGTTTTTTTCCATTTTTCCTTCGTTTCCATTTTTTTTAGAAATAATGCAAACAGTTTTGTTCTTCGTTGTCTTTTAGTGCATTTCGCTTCATTTTTATTTTATTTTTGATTTTGTTTCTTTGTTTTAGTTTGCCACGAGCATTTGCAGCGAAAGCACGTGTTCGTTGTCAGTATGATTTTATTTTTACGTAATATTTTTAATTCACGTAACATTTTATGCGTTTTAATTTTTTTTAGGCTTACAGAATTTTTATTTAGGATTATTAAAAATGTTTTAATTGTAAAATTAAATTACTTAATTCTTTATAAAAATTATAAAATTGATATTTTGGTCAATTACGTTTGTGTGCTCTGTTGTCTTTTAGTGCATTCGTTTCGTTTTTAATTTATTTTTGATTTTGTTGCTTTGTTTTGTTTTAGTTTGCTACGAGCAGTTGCGACGGGAGGATGTATTTGTTTTATGATAAATTTTATGTTTTCGTAATTTATCTTCAATTTACATAAAATTTTACCTGTTCGAATTTTTTTTTTTAGGTATATAGATATTTGTCAATTTTATTGGGATTTTGATAATATCTATCTGAATTTTGACTAGGAAATAAATTAAACAAAACGTTAATTTTATTATTTCCAAAAATAATTAAATTGATGTTTCGTTTAATTTTTCGAAATAGAATTAACGAATTAACAATTATACAAATTTTGTCAACCGATATAGTCAATAAAATTATGAATTGAATAATATAAAATTTATTTATATTTATATGTTTATTAAAATTTATATTTTCGCAAATATATTTTAAATTTGCCAAAAATTAAATATATTTTAGGTCAATTTTTTTCATACTGACAAGTAAACAAACAATACAATACAATAACAGTAACAGACAATGTACCATCAAAAACAAAAAGAAACAAAAAAATCAACGTAAACAAAACAAAAAAAATAATTTTCGTGACTTTGTGTATTCTTTGTGTGCTAGAGTGTTTTTCCTATACAAAATTCAAATGCAAAAGAGGAGTTACGTTATATAATCACTGTTTATACATTTTCTCGAATCACATTGAACCATTTTGATCATGTGATCATATTCGATAAACGAAATATTATCGAACTAACATATTAGCCGAAAATAAAAATAAAAATCAGGAAAATTTCTTATGAATGAAAAATTTTAGCATGTATCAATAAATGGGAAATTTATTGTACAGCAGTCTTGATAAATAATCATATTTAGATGCCTCATATACAAAAACTGATGTTAAGGCCTGTATTGTAAGATACTACAAAGCAAAGTCAAAAAATTGCGAGAAATCGACAGTTTACGAACGAATTGTACAAATTTTGTTGTTTTCTAACCCTTTACTCATACTAACTCATAAAAGAGAATAATCGGCCTGATCTTTAGTGGTATTGGTATGTATATAACATATTTTTCGTTTCGTCCATCAAAACTCCTATCCTTCTCTTTCCTATGTTGGTTAGAGAATTTTTGTTTGTTTTATTTTATATTTTGTGCAGGTGTTCACTTGCACGGAAAAAAAAGAACAACAAATTGTTTTAAATATATATATACAAGTAACCCTCGTTTAACGCGGTACTTATACAACGCGTTTTCGATATAACGCGATTTGAAATAAATAATCTGTTTCAGTACAACGCGAAATTTCTTCTTTTATAGCGCGAATCTATTTAAGCCCAAACCACTTTTCATGATATATAATGTTTAAAGACAGTGAAACAGATCAGTCCTGATCCTGAACAACAAAATGAAGTTTGTTAATTAAATTTTAATTTTTTTTTTGTTTTTAAATATTATAATACACATGTTAGTATGTAAATACATTTATATCGGTAAATACAGAAAACCTTCCATATTGATGAATTTGCTATTCAACAGTTTTTGAAATGATGCTTTCATATTTGTATCTTATATCAAATTTGAACTAAAGATTATATCTATAAGACTGTTGAGTTTTTAATGTAGTGCCATGTATATTAATGGTAAAGGGGACTGAAGATTGTTTAAATACGATCTACGATCACTACCACTATACGATCATTATATTGACGATAATATATATGATCGGTAAAATTACCTATTTGTTGGCGAGATTTGAATTGGCCAAAATGTTGAAGTTCGATTTAGCAGATGCTTGTTCATATATTAGGATAATCGTGTTTTAAAGGAACGGTTAACATTTCTCTTGATTTTATTTTGTCAATAAAGTCCACAATTTTGCTCTTGGGTGTATATATGTACCACGGTATGTTGTACTATTAAATAATTTTGTCTTTATTTCTATGGAAAACACTAATTTATTTAAATAATTTTGTTTTCTTTATTCATATAAGTGTAAATGAATAAGATTTCTTGAGTGACATTCTTAACATTGGATGGGGATCACTTGACCGGTGGTCTCGACCAGAGAGTTTATTTTACTTTAATAAGCAGCTTCTTTGTGCTGTATAATAATTCTATTACAAACTATTAAACTTTCTGAATCGGACGGCCGCTTTGGTGATTTTTTTCATTGAACTGTAGTGTGTTATACAAGAATTCTACTTTTGTGTATTGTGTGATTGTTTGTTGTAAAATCTTAAAACGGACATAAAGATAGAATGTGTGGAATGGAATGATCGATCAGGTTAGCTAATTATGACCGCACTAAACTATTTATTTATTTAAATAGTTTCCCTTACAAACGAATTGACAATGTATTAGATCATCATATTGTATATAGAAATGCTGTCGGGTCATAACGAAAATTTATATTCCCCACGCGTTAGATGGTGATGGATTGGGAATTATAGGGACACATCTTTAAATACAGCATATGATGAGATGACCCAAAGATGTTTTTTAAAATACTCCAGTTTAACTGTACTGATACGAATACATATGATGAATTTAGAATGGTCCTTACCTATCCAACTAACAAAAATAACAAACTCAAATCCAAATGTGAAAATGATTATACTAACAATATATAATAATTTACTAATAAGTAGTTAGCAATGACTCTGCTGTGGATTATCACCTTAGTCGTTTCTGTGATTGTTTCCTTTTCCTAAACCTTATATGTTGAGATGCAAGCAGGGACTGGGCCCGCATAATTTTGGAGTAAAAATTCCCAGATATCTATTTGGAACTCTGCTGAATATACTCCAGGATTATGGTAACAATCTCAGAATCACCGTAACTGGTTGGCTTGTACTTCTCCTATCATATCATATCATATCATATCAATAACAGGTTCATATTGATCCTCGATAATAATATACAATTAGATTTAAAGTTAGATATGCTTATACGTATTCATGATTACGAAAATAATTTAGTTTACATTTAAATTATTCTTTAGATAAATTGTGGACGCTGTGAATGAAAATTGAACAGATAATCATTTTACAAACATCCGATATTAATCAAAACTATATACTGAAATAAATATTCAATTAATTGCAATTGTATAAAATAAAAACACATGTATTCTGTAATTTAGTATGTTTACATAACTGAGCTATTTTAATTAAGTCTAATGAGATTTCATCGTACTAATTATATTAATTATGTTAATGAATAATAATAAAAGTATATATACATATATACATTGAATCTGCTTAATCATCAAATTTTCCTAAAAATTGTTTGATGCATCTCATGTTACCACCAAGAAGAGACTTTCCTTAAAAATATTTTTTTTATTTTGTGCATTTTGGTAAAAATTAATTTATGTTGTTTTTCTTCACTGAATGAAAAATTCTATCAAAACACACCAATATTATCTTATTTGTTTTATAATTTATGTTATTAACATATGCTAAAATTACTTATTCTTTATATAATATGAAAATAAATGTTTTTTGGCCACTTGAGATTATTTTTTGTATTTTCTAAAGATTATTTTAATTTTGATACAGTATTAAGACGAAGTCTGTATCAAAATCTAATAACGATGAATGCTGTTGATTAAACTAAGAAGATTATAAAAAATTAAATTTTTATGACTAATTTATATTATAAATTTAATAGTATAGTAAACATTGGTTGTGTTTTTAGTTGAATTGTGGGTGGTAAAAATTTGACGAATAGGCGGTTTGCGTATTATAAATATTTATACATCTATATATCGTTTATTATTTTATACTTTCGTATATGTGTCACGAGGACAAATTTCCTAAATATCTAAAATGTAAAAGGCATAAAACTGCTGATTAACAACTAAATATTTTTAATTTTAAAATTATATTCATATGTATGTATATACCCATATTTTACTATTGGCTTAATTTCAAATTAAGAGAAAGAACAAAATAATAGTACACCATTTATTATTTATATTGTAGTAATGTAAATAATTTGTGTATTGTATTTTTTATTTATTTTTATATTTAGAAGTTTTAATAATAAATTGAAAATGTGATAATTTGCAACTTCATTAATAATTTCTTTGGCAGTTTTAAATATTTAATTAAAACAATTTATTTTCTTTGATAAAAATGTAATTTTTGTGTAGGATATTTTTGAACACCTATTAATGATCTTAATTCAACGATGATAGCTCATTAAATAGAAAACATTGTAACAGATAATTTATCAACAAAAATCGATAATACGAAATGCGTGTGGAGATCATTATTTCTGTGAACAAAGACGAAGTTATTGTGGTTGGTGCATAGGTTAGATCAACCATTTTAAAAATAACGTATAGGTACTAGTTGGTTCTAACAAAAATTGTCTATTAGTGTTTTAATTTATTTGCATTAAAGAGTGTGTAAAATATTCAATCGATTACCATAATGAATTAACAATATTTAAAGATGAGATAAGACAAATATATTATTGCAAATTTTTGAAATTTTTGTTGGTTTGATTGATTGTTTAAAATTTTCCAAATTCTAGCTTACATTTCTTTCATAGTAAAAAAGTGTTGGTTTAGAATATAAGACCTCAAAATCATATAGAATCGTCTCTTTAAAGCTTAAAGAGCAAACCCTTGTCACTCTTTATCAAATGCCTGCACTACATCTAAGACGATTCCAGAACATATATATTTCTCCTATAATGTAAGCCACATTGATAATGTGTCGTAGTTTATGAACACATTTGATCAGTAGATTTTTAGTTATTTGTCCTGTTATCAAGTCGTAACCTGAGTGAGACTTTATTACCTTTCAGATTGCTTACTTTTGCATAAACTCGAAATTCTTTTCGAGGTATATAGCAAATTTCTACCTTTTTTGTGCACTTCTAATCTATTTCTAGGAATTTCTCAGAAATTTACATTTTTGGTAATTTTTTTACCCTTTTGCTGCTTTTTAGAGTGAGTAGTTTGTATACAAACTACAACTAATAATATATTATTAGTTGTATGTATAGTGAATTTTTATATTGTTTCATTTTTCACCTGTTTTATGAGTCCGTGTAGGTTTTGTATTACTTCTTTGCAGTTTTTTCTGTGCTTTTCGTTATTCCTGCTATAGTTTCCTTAGTTTTGTTGTATATATGAAATGTATAAATCAATGATACTCATTTGATTTTTCTATTACCGTTAAAAATACCCTTCCAATAAACCTTTGTAGCAGTTGGTCATTACGTGAGTTTTTTCTTAAATAAAATTCACATTTAAGGGAAAGTTACCGTTGAACCTCAAAATAATAGAGTTATCTTCTATTGTCTTGAGTTCTCTTCTTTAAATTGCATACCGTAACCGATAGTATATCACTGATATTTTAAAGGAATTTAAAAGATTAAATTGTACCTTTACTGAAATAAAGTTTTCTTCTTACAATTTTCAAGTCTTCATGTTGTTTAACGAATACAGCAACTTCTTTTATGCTCGTTCCGATCAGTAAAGAGTGTCTAGTAATGTGTGATCCTGAGATTATACATAAATCTATTGTTTCAGTATTTAGAAATATTTCAACATTAAGTTCCACTTAATGAAAGATCTTTATATATTGAGTTATTACCAAATGAAATTGTTAAGTACATTGGAGTTGTAATTTTATATTTTCCGCTTTAAATTTTCACAACCATCGGTAGTTACTTTTCAGTTATAAATCTTGGAAATGTTTAAATAAAAAATAATTTTATTTTTGTTGCAAATTTTCGTTTAAAAAATAATTTTATTTTCGTTGCAAATATTGTTGAATTAAAAAGTGCTGTGCTATATTATATTTTAGAAATCTCCCACGCTCAATTCTATTGTAAAATACTTGTGTTTATTGGTTTATTGATTTTGTGTCTTTCAATCAACAAAAACAATATTTAATATAAATTGTTAACATGAATATTTGAAATTAAAATCAAACATGAAAACATCTTTCAAGCAAAGAGGAAAATTGATTTTTTAGTTTTGTTTTCAAGTCGTTTAGAATTTAAATTAATTTTTGGAAATATTTTAAATATTTGATTTAAACATTGTTAATAATAGAATGTTCAAAATATTATTTTTTTCACAACTGCTTTTCAAAAGTATTCTAAGTAAATTATTTATCAAATAGATTTTGATTAATAAACAATTATTATAGTTTGGTTCAAAACATTAGCACGAACATGTTAAAAATTCTAATACAAGTCAATAAGAAAATCCATATAAATATTATATTTTTTACGTAATTTATTTGGAATGCTAGATATTTTATTTCTATTTTTATAAAAAAAAAGTCAAGTTTAATTTCAACAATCGTAATTTTAAGTATCTTTCAATATAAATAAATATAATTTTCGAGCTAATATACGAATAACAATCAATCACTTAAACATTTGTGTTTTATTGCGTTAGGTCATGATTTAAAGCAATTGAAAATATAAATAACTCAATAGTTTTTGGCAAGTGATTCTTATTAAGAGTTTGTTGGTAACAAAATTAGTTGGGTATTCATTTTTATTCATCTCGTTCGTGTGTGCACATTTATAGAATTAAAATGTGAGGCGTTCTGAATGATTCAAACTTATTATCAATTCTAATGTTATTTCAAATTTAGTTACTTCTTTGGTTGCAAAAAACATCTTTCGTTTTGTGTTTCTTTTAAATTGGATTAGACGAATAAAAAATTCTGATTTATATAAGAATACGTTATGTGCACACATGTGATGAATAATTTAAAAATATAACTGTAAAATTGAGTTTCAAAACAACTAAAGTACCCTTCAAAATAAATCGTTAATAAATCGATGTACATAAATGATAATCTCTTAATCATCAAAATTACTGATTTTATTCTTAAAAGACGAAATAAATTTTTTATATTTGAATTATTATTTATTCTGTTGCGTTTTATAAAATTGTTTGATTATAATATTTATAAAATTGTTTGATTTTGTTTAACATAGTTGTTAATTATCTGTTTGATTAATAACGAAATTAAGTTTTTTGTTGTAGGGCCAGTAAAACGTTCAAAGAACCAGATACACAAGTCCTTTCGATTTTGTTTCATGATTTAAAAGATTTCATTTGGCGATCATTAGTTTTATATTAAGTACCCCTAAAAGAGGATTTGATTTTTGCTGTGTGCCATTTAAAAATATTTATAGCTACTATAATGTGTGGTAATTTTAATTGTACTCAAAATCCACAACACTGTTGATACAATCATTGCTGTAATAATACAAAATAACACCACGAAATGTTTATGTGTCTTTTGTTTTTGTGTTGATATACAAGTCCAGTCTACTTTTTGCAATGTGTACGGGTATAGAGGGGAAACGATAAAGACTGTATATCAACAATGTCGCGGATGTGTTTTTTTAGCACTGGATTTAGTACACTTAATCTTTCGATTCATAGTTTCACTGTTTCGATCAAATTTTGTTATTCGTTATATAACTGGAAAATCAAATCGTTTTAGTTCTCTTATTATAAATTGGTCAATTTTTAAACATGTTTAAACTAAGTGACCTTACTGGTAATTCGTTATTATTGCTCTATGCAACGAGGAGCTGTCAAAGACATAAATTAGTAACAGAATAGGACATGGGAATAATCTATTAGCGTTTTAATAAAAAAAAATGTAAATGGCTGAAAATGATGTAGAACGGTCAAAAAGGTTTTATAGAAAACTGTCTCAAAATCACGTCTTAGGTTAATAAACTGTTACCTTGTAATTCACAAGAAATCACAAATATACTACTTGCCTACTTCAGATGTCAAAACTAGGTTGAAACATTTTTTTATGCAGCCTTTAATTTATCTTTAATTATGACTTTTACCTTTATTTACCTTTAACCAAATTTGTTTTTTTTATGCAGTTTATTTGAATAATAATTTTAAATAGGTTTTACATAATTTAAATATATTTGGTTCAATACCCAAAAACTCGACTATAACCAAATATGTTCCTTCTCACATTAAAAAAAAAATTTAAATGTAAGAAGTTAGGACCTATTTGAAAATAAGTTTTAATTGAAAAATTGTAACTCCGAATTTCATTGAGCAGAATTGTAAAACCTTCTCATTTGTTGCCAGTCTCTTAATATCATTGAAATCCCGTAACAACATCAAATTAAAGACTAACTCAGGACGCACAAATTGGAAAATGCAACCATCTAGAAAATGATATCGATCAACACGTTTCCTTTGCTATCGGTGTGAGTATTCTGTGACGTCTGAGTTTCTCCAGACTGCCAAATTGATTAAATAAAGTTGGTTATTGTCTCTAAGTTTTGAGAATTTCGTAAATATTACTATATATCTGTCAGAATTTCTATTTGTTACTGTGGTTTCATTTATGCCTTATGTAATCCATAAAGCCTTGTAGTTATTCATTCGTTTATCTTGCAAGATTTATTATTTATAAGGTTATTGCTCTAATCAATTTCGTGCGAAATTTCTATATAGTTTTAACCTGAATCCATGACACACCAATTCGATTCGGGCAAAAATAATGGTTCTATTCATTTTCACGTGAAATTTTGACTTTTATTAGAACAATATTTTATTATTCAACAAAATGTTTTACATCGTTAAATCGCATGATTAGGTCAATTAAAATCACAAAAAAAAGAAATTATGCAAACAGGAAGTGACTGCAGTAACTGTGGCACCGTCTTGTTAAATAATAATTGCGTTTATAAACTTGCAATCTATGCACAAAATCAAGTCGAATTGATGTTGCTGGATCCTGACCGGTTTATTTTGCCATCATGTTGAACTAATTATAACACTAAAACTTAATATTATGTATAAGTATGTATAATTCAAGAACATTTTTTATTTACCTATAAGTAATTTGTTTTTGACTTGACAAGCACTTATGCATTGATAATGTCTTATGTTTTAAATATTTAATTTAAAAATTTTAACTTTATATTATTTTTTGCAATGTTGCAAGTGTTTTTTTACTTTTTCTATGAGTTTTCACTGCCCTTTGGGTTAATTTGATGGTTACGTGCCTATTTTGTCTCTGTTCATGACTTTAAACAAATTTGACGATTTCGTTCTTAAGGATATCATTTTTCTGGTCCTTATGTATATCTTCATTGCAATGACACTACCTTATCTTGGAACAGTTAAATTATTTGTATATTGTTTTGTTTAGTTCCAACTCAGTCTTTTTTTCCCTAAGGCCAGACTGGTTTGAAGACGTGTTTATATTCGTAAGCTTATTATATGTAAAGGGTGGTTAAATTTTAAGGGCCGATGTTGATTTTTAATAAAACACAAATTATTTAGGAAATTACTGTCAATTCTTTTTATTATCCTAATATTGTATGGTTCAATTATGTACATGGAATAAAATATCGGCAAAATGGCCGCCGCGACCTCGGCGGCACACCTACACCCGATGGTCCAAATTTTCGATGACGCTTAGGTATAATTGAGGTTCTACGCCGTTAATGTGCCGAATTATCTCATCCCTTAGCTCTTGAATTGTTGCTGGCTTATCGATGGACACCTTTTCTTTCAAATAACCCCAAAGAGAAAGTCCAACGGTGTCACGTGAGATAACACAGCCATTGAATTTATCGCGCAAAAGAGCTATTATTTTGTTAGCTGTGTGGCAAGTATGGAAGGACCCCCGAGTAGCCAATATGCCATTATGATTTTCTGATAGCTTAGACCATAATACATCCGAATTTGATGTTTGAGGATAATCGTCTAGGGGTCAGAGGACCTCCAGAATTTTTTGAAGTTTTGGGCCATACATAAAAATCAATTTTTTCACTGTGTGCTATGGAAGGATCCCCGAGTAACCAATATGCCATTATGATTTTCTGATAGCTTAGGGCATAAAACATCCGAAATATACATTCGAATCATAATGGCATATTGGTTACTCGGGGGTCCTTCCATAGCTCACAGTGAAAAAACTGATTTTTATGTATGGCCCAAAACTTCAAAAAATTCTGGAGGTCCTCTGACCCAGACGATTATCCTCAAACTTCATATTCGGATGTATTATGGCCTAAGCTATCAGAAAATCATAATGGCATATTGGTTACTCGGGGGTCCTTCCATAGCTCACAGTGAAAAAACTGATTTTTATGTATGGCCCAAAACTTCAAAAAATTCTGGAGGTCCTCTGACCCAGACGATTATCCTCAAACTTCATATTCGGATGTATTATGGCCTAAGCTATCAGAAAATCATAATGGCATATTGGTTACTCGGGGGTCCTTCCATAGCTTACAGTTAAAAAACTGATTTTTATGTATGGCCCAAAACTTCAAAAAATTCTGGAGGTCCTCTGACCCAGACGATTATCCTCAAACTTCATATTCGGATGTATTATGGCCTAAGCTATCAGAAAATCATAATGGCATATTGGTTACTCGGGGGTCCTTCCATAGCTCACAGTTAAAAAACTGATTTTTATGTATGGCCCAAAACTTCAAAAAATTTTGGAGGTCCTCTGACCCAGACGATTATCCTCAAACTTCAAATTCGGATGTATTATGGGCTAAGCTATCAGAAAATCATAATGGCATATTGGCTACTCGGGGGTCCTTCCATAGCTCACAGTGAAAAAACTGATTTTTATGTATGACCCAAAACTTCAAAAAATTCTGGAGGTCCTCTGACCCAGACGATTATCCTCAAACTTCATATTCGGATGTATTATGGACTAAGCTTTTAGAAAATCATAATGGCATATTGGTTACTCGAGGGTCCTTCCATAGCTCACAGTGAAAAAACTGATTTTTATGTATGACCCAAAACTTCAAAAAATTCTGGAGGTCCTCTGACCCAGACGATTATCCTCAAACTTCAAATTCGGATGTATTATGGGCTAAGCTATCAGAAAATCATAATGGCATATTGGCTACTCGGGGGTCCTTCCATAGCTAACAGTAAAACAACTACATATAATAATATGTGTATCTATAGTTAACACATAATATATATTAAATATGTATAAAAAATTTACAGATTTTATGTGAAACCTTAAATGTATATGTTTTAATATTATATAAATAATCACAGACAAATTCTGCTGGTTTAAAAAATGACAGCAGAAAAAATCTTTCTAGCGATTGTAGTGCCTCTGGTGGTGAGTAGAAAAAATATTTTTTCTGCTGGATTTTTTTCTGCTATCTTATACAGCATGTCTTAATGCATAATTTTCATCAACGACGAGCGTGAGAGATGCAATTGTTGGGCACGACGACGAGTTGAGGTAGACGGCTCTTCAGCCACACTATCTCCCATAGACCCAGTTTGTTCAAATTTTTGCACGATTTTACCGTTGCTCGATTTTGTATCTTTCCATAGTTCAAATTGAGTTAGTCTGAAATTGAAAAATGTATAATTAAATGCAGAAAAAAACTTGACGTTTAGGTGTGGTTCACATTCAACGTCGGTCCTTAAAATTTAACCACCCTTTAATAGGGACAAGTTTCTTCCCATTAACCAGTGCCAATTACTCTATTTAATTTCTTATTCTTTTTTCCACCTTAGCTTATCATCAGTTGTCGTGACTAAAAATTTTGCTTCGTTTGAGTACGGGATAAGCTGGTCATTTAGAAAAACTGGTTACTGTTCTCTTGTTAGTGTAGTTGACGTGCACGGATTTACTATTGTTTAACTTTTGTTGCTATCAGGTTTGGGGTGGAGCATATTGCATTACTCTCCAGTTGTTGGATAGAGTTCAGCGGCGTGCCATCCGAATAATACGAAGTTCCAGACTTACGAAAGATCTAGACAGCCTACAGCAACGCAGAGATGTTGCAGAACTCTGCGTGTTCTATAGATTAATAAATGGTAAATGTTCTGCAGAATTAAAGGGGAAAATACCATCATTTGTTACGTCAGGATCGGTAACACGAGAAACGGTTAATGCGCATAGGCTAACGGTGAAGTTGCCGAAACCTCACACTGAAGGTGAAAAGCGCGAATTTATTTGTCAAACATCCAGGAAGTAGAATTCGTTATCCGGTTTTCAGTTTCCGTCTTAGTATAACATGCAGAAATTTAAGGTGGCTACCAACCTTTACTTGAACGATCACGCGTTGGGTGTATGAGCTCTGACAGTCACAAGGAGCTAGGACAGTCTAAAAATCCGCCCTGCACCCAATTAAAGCTAAATTAAAAAAAAAACTTAAATCACCTTCTCTTAGCTCGCTTATGTAGTCGTGATATGGCTTTAAGTTTTCGTGATATGGCTCTAAGGTTTCGTATATCTGATAATTATTGAATAATGGTCGTTGTAAATAGTATCTTTGACTAGAACTAATGTAAAAATTGTATATGTCACCGTTGATAGCCACAATCGTTACGCATTATTTAAGAATAGAAACAACTGCAAATTCAATTGGTTAAGTATGTTTAGATATTAGAATATACTACGGTATATATGATACAACCGTATAAACATTGTAGGTTATAACAGACAATTACTAATGTAGTTATTGATGTGAATCTAATTTTGTCACATTTCTATTTAGTTTTCAATAATATTTTGCATATTTATTATTTAAATAAATTATTATGATACGTATATTATTTGTTCAAAAAACACACAAAGCACTGAACATTAAAGAACGAGCTTTCAATTAGTAAGAACCACACTTTGTCCATGTTTTAAGCATATACTTTATTGTGTACGACGATGAATAGTTCCTCATACAATTTATTTAACTTATTCGTAAGAATTACTTGATGTAATATAGGCTTGAACATATTTAAATCTTGCATCGTTGCTCCGATTAGCACTGATATATATCTAAAAAGCTTTTTTTTATTCTAATAGAAAGTAACCAACTAATAATAAATCTTCAATATAAAATGAGATTTATTTATTTTCATCTTTTATTTTTTTTGTTAAAAGTATTAGTTTAAAAACTCAAATGTTAAGTGTAAATAAATATTTACGATACCGGATATTTATAATGCCCGATTAATCTCTAAAACATTATCATATTGCATAATTCCATAGCAGTGTTTAGTATTGGTGTAGTACATGGATTAACTGGTGAATTCTACACTCTAACAGGAGGTTATACATATCACATACCCATTTTTTCGCCGACCCTTTCGTGTTTCGATACCTGCAAAAATACACCTAATCCGACAACATAATTTTCGATGGTACCATTTGTTGATTGGCAATGCTGGTTACCCATTGCAACTTTAGCTCCTATCGCCGTTTGCATATCTTAAAATCGATAAGAATAAAAATTAAATAACAGCGATGATTCTTGATTATGGATTACATTGGGTATGGTATACCATATTATATATGACGAAGAAGAAACTGTGTTTTATCAATCTACTACTTCAAATTATTTAGCTATTATCAGTAGCTAAATAATTTGAATAAAAAAAACTAAATATTTTAATTTTTATTTTGGTTGTAGGTTTGAGAAATATGTACAAGCTCTCATGTATGTTTATCTCGATTAATTTCTAATTTTCTCATATTGTCGACATATTCCGAAGAATTATTGAAGGTGGATTTGCGCAAAGTAGTTGATCAATTAAGATTAGACGTACACGATTGGGATGTTTGTTGCTCTGCTCTATTACATGTATGTCGTGTGATATCAGTAAGATCGACTTGGGCGCAATTATGTTTAATGCTTCAAAGAACTCAGATATGCGTGATCTATACATTCATTTGATTAAATTACTTTGTAATTGCCAAAAATAATTTATAATTTATTTATTAGTGTGTGTTAGCCAAAAACCATGTTCTCCTTTCTGTAAGTCACATTACAAGTTAAATATTCTCTCACAGCACCGACATAATTCCACAGAAATTTAAGGAACGCTCCTTAAATCCTGACATATGTGTAGATGACACCAACATCAATCAACAAAATCTCCCTTTTTTATTTGCGTGCTCAAGATTTCAATTGGTATTTTCAATTAGTATGTGACTTTAAACTTATAAATATTTACTATCATTCTTCAAATGTTTTTTATCTGTTAAGTTGGTTAAGAATGGTTTCTTCATTTTTCTGTCAATTAAACTAGTTTTGCATCAACAAACTTAGGTTATTCTTCCAACTATACAAATACGCTTTCATACTAGTTCGAGCATCACGAATCTAAAAGACTTCAATGTCAGAAACTCACTTTTAGACTAGTATCTAACCCCGGTCGCAAATCAATATCTTTAGATACTCAATTTCAATTGAATTGACATGGCTGAACGTCTAGAATACATAAATTGACAAAATATTCTTGGGGTTTATGTTTCATCGATCATTGGTAGTTAGATGAATTTCTATAGTTCTCGTTACTTAAATTTGTTCAATCTGAACTTCAAAATAAGTGCATGCATATGTTTGTTTAAGTGATATTCAGCGAAGAAAATCAGATTTAGGATAGTGTGCTTTACTTTCATTGAATACGTAAATCAAGTTAATAATTGCTTTCCAATCGACCAACCGCTAGTACCCGCTAGAGAACCGATAGTAGTTCGTTGCGTGTCTGCTAAATTTACTATCGATTATTAAGCAAAGACACGCAACGAACTATACTAGCGACTTAGTTTTGGTACCTTATAATAAAATGACATCACAGTCTCTTAAATGACCTATACGGAGTACTATCGCAAAATGCTATTTATCAAACATATTTTTGTTATTATTAATAAATAATAAAATGTATGTTTCATTTATATAATATTTTATCTGTCTCTGTTTGTTTTAATTTTAAAGATGTTATAATCATTCCACCTGTCGACCATTAAATCATTCACACAAATTATACATATCTGTTTTCATATATACAATATAATACAAATATTTTAGTGTGAACCCGCTTTATCGGAACAATTTCTAATGAACTTTAAACATATACATCCGTTATGGAATAGAAAATATTAATGATTTGCTGTTTTTTTCTTAAATTTATTTCCAGGGTCCAGAACAAATTCATGTATCAAAATTTTATAAGGAATCTAAAAATGGTAAATTTGTGTCATACATACACGAGGATGCAAAAACACTGTACCAAACATTTCGACGGGGTGCATATGAATCAAATAATGGACAATGTCTTGGCTGGCGAGAAAATTTACATTCACCATATCAGGTAAAATATTGGTGGTTGGTTACATTAACAAAATATTTTCTTTTTAATTATTATTTTAAAGGTTTTAAATACAAAAATATTGGCATACTGTCAAACACTAAGCAATAAATTTATTAACGTGTTGGAAAAGTCTATATACTAATCTAATAAAATATATTTATGGGATGTTGATTTTGTTACCCGCTAAACGTGATGAGTTATGGGTTGACATAACAGATTTGATGATTTTTGTGGTCATATAAAATAAATATTCGATGTTAATAATTATGATCTCATCTCGTCATGACATGTATCCAAAAAGTATGCATAACGTTTCAAAAGTTAGAAGCTTCCTAATTTGAGTTAAATATAAAAATCGTGATCTTGTTGTGAAAATTATAACACAAACTGTCAAAAATTTCGATTCAAAATATATGGACTTAATATAAAATTAAAGGTTAGATATTTTTATCTTTCGATAAAATTATTTAAATTTTATTCAAATCTTGATAGTGGGCGGGCGAAAGGTTTATATCTCATAATTATGTTGTGGGTAGATTTTTATATAATGGTAAACACATTTACACGCTTCATGAACAAACCCATCTTCTGTGTCAGTACTGTAGTTTCGGTATTTGGCTTCAGGTGCAAATACGATAATCGAAAAATATTATTAAATATGTTTTTCATATTTTAATAGAAAATATGAAAAACATGCATGTTTACTACGAGGGTTGCCTTTTAGATTTCGGGATTTGGCAACCCTGGTGTTGCAATCTGTCAACTGACAGCTCTATCGTAAAGCTAGAAGTTTTTGAGGTTATACGTACTCAGAACGTTTTGACATAGGAGCGCTATTTGTGTTGTTTACAGTAAATTAAAAGATTCATCTGCTCCCAAGAATGGAATTAAATCGTGAACATTTTCGTGAGATTATTTTTTACTACTTTCGACGTGGATTAACTCAGCAGCAGTGCATGAATGAACTTAATTCAACTTTTGGCGATGAAGCTCCATCAAGGACCAGTGTTTATCGATGGTATGGTGAATTCAATCGTGGTCGGAGTTCACTCCAAGACGAATTTCGTAAAGGTCGTCCAAAATCAGTTTTTGTTCCGAAAAACATTAATGCTGTGCGCGAACTGATATTGCAAGATCGTTATATGACTTATCGTGAGATAGAGACAATCTTAGACATTAGTGGGACCAGCATACACTCAATATTGCGTGAACATTTAACTGTCAAAAAAAAAGTTCGCGTTGGATCCCACACAATTTGTCAATCGCTCAAAAATAGGCTCGTGTCGATTGGTCGAAAGAAATGCTCGAAAACAACACAAATAGCGCTCGTATGTCAAAATGTTCTGAGTACGTTTAATCTCAAAAACTTCTAACTTTACGATAGAGCTGTCAGTTGACAGATTGCAACACCAGGGTTGCCAAATCCCGAAATATAAAAGGCAACCTATGTAGCTCAATTTAAACACTACTTTAAGATTTTATTGATATATACTAGTTAGGGTCCAGCCCAAAACCTCGTTAGAATAAATAAACGTGAGGCGAAAATGGGCATAGCAAATTATGTAGTGCGTTTCATTGAAATGTTCAGTTTAGCCTTAATTTGGGAAACTATTACAGCTCAGATAAAACTTATGTAGAAGATAACCGCCCCAGTATCCAATATCAATTATACCAAGGAACTAGAGACGATACACATATAATAAGCTTCAGCAACGATATATCTTAGCTTGTGACTTGTTTTAGTTTTTCCAAGAGAATTATTCTTAAACCAGTTGCAATGGAGTAGTTGGAAGCCTATGCAACTTCCCAAACGTAAAATTGTTCTGTTTAATTTTGTAATTCATATTTTAGTAATTCTATATATTTGTTTATTTTAATCAAACAAGGAAACCCATGTCCTTAACAGCAGTAGCCCAACATCTTAAAATATATTTCATTTCGGTACCTCTTAAGAAACTAAACAAATTACGGTCATTGATGCCAATCTAACTATGCCAAATCGAAGTTCATCAGAGGAGCTTGTCAAAAGAGTTTAGTTAAGTCAATTTTTATGGCTTAGCGACATTTTTAACGCCTTTAAATATATTTTTTGCTAAGGTCTTTGGAATAAAGTAAATAATAGAGAATATACATCGTTATTATTGTCTTGACGGTCACAGACATTCAATACAAGAATATTTTTATTTGTCTTATATTTTAATTAGATTTGATTCATTGACCGAAACGAAAAAGCAGAACTATTTAAGAATTGTTGTCATGCAAACAATAAATACACGTATATAACATCAAATTCATAAATTTTTCAACGGCGTTTATAAACCACTGCTGTACTTTTTAGTTAAGGTACTGTTTTCTCATAGTTGATGACAACGAGTCTGATCAATAGTGTATGATTTCAGATATTTACATTTCTGGACAAAGCACGATTACTTGAGTCAGCGTAAATTTTGACATTATCATGAGTTATAATAGATCCAAGATACTGGAATCTCCCTAAAATTAAGAAATAAATATAATCTGGACATCATCGAATCTAGGGTATCGAGATTTAATCAACATATATAATGTTAATAACATTTAATACCTACTAATCGTTAAATCCTTATCCATTAAATCGTGAGATATTATTAGTCGTGTTATCACCATTTTACGATTATAACTGATTAAATTATATAGTAAAACGATTATCGAAATTATTGTAAATTACTATATGGATAATAATGTTATACGCAAATAGTATTATCTGGTTGTAAATAATTGAGTCAGAATTGAGTTTCTATCTATTAAGTAAAGTAAGAGTAGCTATGTTCAAGAACGTACAAACTTATCTGTCTTTTCAAAGATTGATAGATAAGCGATAAAAAATAGATTAAAACTGGTTGGTCTATTGACAATTTTTAGTATTCATCTTCATCTCCAACTATCTATCTCAGTGAATTAAGATAATCTATTGATGGTCAAATCAGTTATTTTGATATATCTGCGTCGATAAATTCTGAGATATTACCTATCTATTTTAAACAGGACTCTCTGATAAGGGTGAGAATTTTGAATAGGTGTAACCCAGTACAATTACTCTGTAACAAATTAGTGCCTAAAGTAGATTATTTGTTCCTGGATATTATCTGCATGTAGTTTTGTGATTGTTAGCGCCACATAAAAATTGAGAGTAGTATTTGATCGTTGACAGAATCGTCATCTGGGTATGTACTCAATGACCAGTTGACAGTAGAACAGCCGTACAGTATTAGTTGTTTGAACATCATTATCTAAATCATCGTCTAACATAAAATAGTTTTCAGAGATACTGTTTTGGCAAATTCTGGATTTTTAACATTGTCAGTGCCAATGCCAGAAGATCGTTTGGGGCAAAAGGTAACAAGATGAAATACAATTATACAAATTGCTAACCGTAACATGTACTATATGCTACGTTTTTGAAATACAAACATTGAGTTTGATTATCAAATCAAACACAGAGACAGCACAAATCTTCAAACACCTTAATGATCTGATGTCGGAAACAAAATAAAGCCTGAAGCGAAAATTGTTAAAGATTTATTTTTTGTGGAACAAAAACGCTGGTTTCACTTTCGCAAATGAATGGAACTCATTCTTGTTATTTCAGAAATGAGTAGTGATCCCTTCAACTTTGGTTAAAATAAAAATAATTAAAGTATCCAAATAATCAGATGGTGATATATACTGCATATACTGTGTTTAAAAGAATCAAGTAGAATTCCAGATGATCTAGCATATTGCGCTTCCAAGAACTTACCTATACCGAATCTATTGAAAAATAAGATATTTCCATCTGTCTTTTTCACAAATAACACAATAATTATTGCGTTAACATTATAAACGCAATGATAAATTGTACCGAAATATTGTAGAGTACGCCAAAAATTGTTTGCAAAATATCATGCTGTCGAACAAAATTGACAGAACCAAATGGTTTATAACAGACTGTTCAAATTTAATTTATACACATTCTCGGCATCCAATGTTTAAATGTTTAACTTCAAAACCTTTTACAGATGAAATAAAATGTAACATAAATTAAATGAAACACAGATATACATAGTACATACATAAACACGAACAAGAAAAATTAATAACTTGGCAGATGAGCTAGGTAGGCCAGCCAAATGTGTATATACAATTTTTAAACATGTTTCAATTGAACAAATTTTATTGAATGAATGAATGTAAAATTTTGTGAATTCAATTAGTCTAATGAAGTTCTCGTTTTTGTTGTGTTCTCATTCTAGTGGATACATTTTAATGAGACACTATTGCGAGCCAAAAATTTTGGTTCCGGCTTAATATCATTGGGACTGCAACCTGGACCAAATACTCTAGTAGGAATTTATTCACAAAATCGACCAGAATGGATTATATTCGAACAGGTATGCTTGTACAAAAATATTATATTAAATCAAATTTAAAACATTTTATTTTTATTTAAGGGATGCTACTGCTTCTCGCTTGTACTTGTACCATTGTACGATACTCTAGGGCCTGATGCCTGCGCCTATATTATACAACAGACAAATATGACTGTGGTTGTTGTTGAAGATGATAAAAAAGTTAATTTAATTTTGGATAAAGCACCCCGATCACTTCGTAAAATTGTCGCTATAAAAGCAGTGCGCCCAGCTACAGCACAACGTGCTAAAAATCGCGGTGTTGATATAATCACATTCGAAGAAGTTGAAAAATCAGGTGCAAGCAAAAACCATGCAGAGATTCCACCAAAACCAGAAGATTTGTGTACAATCTGTTATACATCGGGAACAACCGGTAACCCAAAAGGTGTTATGTTATCCCACGCTAATTTAGTGGCAGGAGTGTGTGCAGTACTGCTTCAATTAGGCGATCATCGACCACATGTCGGCGATGTTATGATGTCATTTCTACCGTTGGCCCATATGCTAGAACGTTGTTGTGAAAATGGTGTATTCTATTCGGGTGGTGGTGTTGGTTACTATTCGGGCGATATAAAGGAGCTCACAAATGATTTAAAAGCGTTAAAACCTACTGTAATGCCAGCTGTACCACGACTATTGAATCGTGTCTTTGATAAAATTCAAAATGAAATATCTGGTTCGGCAATAAAACGGCTATTATTCCGTATGGCTATAAGTTCCAAAGAGAGTGAACTGAGTCGCGGTATAATTAGGAGTAATAGTATTTGGGACAAAATAGTCTTTAGAAAAGTACAGGAGGCTTTTGGTGGACGGTTACGTTTAATGGTGGTTGGTTCGGCACCACTATCTGGTGCTGTGTTAACATTTATAAGATGTGCATTGGGTTGTATTGTGTGCGAAGGTTATGGCCAAACTGAATGTACAGCACCAGTAACACTCACGGTACAAGGTGATTATGTACCCGAACATGTAGGCCCACCAGTTTCTTGTTGCTGTATAAAATTAGTCGATGTACCCGAAATGGAATACTTTTCAAGTGATAATCAAGGTGAAGTATGCGTTAAAGGATCAAATGTATTTATAGGATATTATCGGGAACCCGAACGTACCGAAGAAACTATCGATGCCGATGGATGGCATCATACCGGTGATATTGGAATGTGGCTACCAAATGGCACATTAAAAATTATCGATCGAAAAAAACATATATTCAAGCTCAGCCAAGGTGAATATATCGTACCGGAAAAAATCGAATCAATCTATTTACGATCCCAATACGTAGAACAAGTTTATGTTTATGGTGAAAGTTTAAAAAGTTGTATCATTGCCGTCGTCGTGCCTGATGTTGATGTTATCAAGTGTTGGGCAACAGAAAATAATATTCCTGGTACATTGACGGTTTTGTGTAACAATCCAAACGTTAAAGAGCTAATTATGACTGATATGATTTCGTGGGGTAAAGAGGCTGGTCTTAAGTCGTTTGAACAGGTAAGAATATTGCTAATATTTTCTTTATTTAAGTTAATCATTTTAATTGTTTAATTAATATTATTACATTGTAATGTTTGTCGAAAAATCGTATGCATTTCTGCTGCAATTTCAATCAAATTTTGATTTAAATGATTTTTCACCATATTGGAATAACATTCAAATACTTTGTCCAATCCGCTAAAATTAAATTTATAGAATACAGTCAGGTATTTGTTAGTTTTAAACGGAAGAATTTTTTCTATTTATGTTTTGAATTGTACTTACTCGCATACTTCAGGAGATGTACCTTGTGTTTCTCTGTCTAAGTATGGCTTATTGCTCATTAATCGCAAGCATTGTTTAAATTGTATATTCTGATTAATGGTGTCGAAGCCATTATTTTCCAAAATACGCAAAAAAACGGCCGACCTATTAGCACACTGATAATTCAATAGTACTTCAGGAATTTCAAAACGTTTCTCATATTCTGCCGGAGTGTAAGGGAAAGTACAGCTTTTATCCACATTATAACCGTTTCTAGTACATTCTAATGCTTGGCGTAAAATCGGACAATATTTATCGGAAAAACTATGAACCGCAGCATTATCACCAGAATAATGTTCTACCGTTGATGACAATTCAGTTAAAAACTCAGTTTCATTTAAAACTTCGGCAACGCAAGCATTTGCGTAGTCTGTTTGGTTCTGGAAAAGACATATATTATTATTTTAAAAATTCTTTAAATTAATAAAATAATGTATAGTTATAAATTATATGTATTACTTACAAGATATTGTTCATAACAATCACCATCTTTATTTGCTTCCGACTCCTCGGCGTGCATATAGTAAATCGCAAATAGTATTAAAATACAAGAAATTTGTAACCACTTCATTGCTGTTCGGCGTTCTACAATTCAATAAATAATTATTTATATTTATCCGTCACTAAAATCAGCTAGATGCTACGCAAAAACGTTATGTGATGCTTATACTGCAAAAATATTATTTCTAGTCAACAATATTACTCTCGTATTTTATTAGAGATTAAGATGTTTTGTAGAAACAATTTTTTAAATGTAGACAAAACTCATTTAAGTCATTTGTATAATTGTGTATAATCACCAATTTCCTATATAAGTTATCTGCAAATGCATGTGTAATACGATTTGACGAATACAATTTTATAGAATGATACAGTTCTAAGGTTTTGTTTGATACACTTTGGCATACGTGTTGCATAAGCATCGATATCAATCATTATATTGCATCACTATGACATTTGAATTGATTAATTGAAAAAATCTTCAAAAATGTAATTTATTTGTCAGTGATTTTAAAATATTGGTTCAATAAGTATAGTTGAATGGTTTGAACCAATAAACTCTTTGTAAACTTCTTTCTCTATTTGATTGATTTTTGATTCTGTCTTTACTACCTGCTTTAGGGCTTTCCTCAACACAACACTTTCGCAGTTTTTTTAACGTCCTCTCTTATGCCTAACTTCATCGAGAATTGTTTCGCCGGGTAATTTCGCCAGTTGCTTGAGTGTGACAACGTATATCATTTCGAAATGTAATGCTTTAGTAATAACTTAAAAAGTTGTTCGTAATCCAAACATCCAAGTGGTGGTCGACCTTCTCCATTACCTACCTTAAGTGTTCGATTGGACCGCTATTAATCTATTGGATTGGAGACTATGTCAAATTTTCGGAACAAAACAATTCGGAACATCTCAATGATGTCTGCTTTGGTTTTTTTTCGAGAATTTTTATCTGGAGTTTTTGATGCTTTCAAATGGTATACATACAGATGTGACGTTGGACATTTTTTCGTAGACATTGAAACTTTGTGGTAGCATACACGTCGGGTAGTGCCATTTGCTGTATCATACGAATGTTGATTCGTCTAAATCTAGATGTGTTATGACGATGTTCAAATCTCACAGAATATCTTTTTCACGCCATCTGGAACAGTTAAATGTTTAAGATTTAAATTGGTTTTAATGGTACCATTAAAAATTGATCGAAGCTCGTTATTTTTGCATTAGTCGTTTAATATCTGACCGTCTAAATGGTTGATTTTGTGAAAATAAATCAATTGCTACGTTTATTTATTTATTTATGCTTATAATTTTGATTAAGAAGGAAAAGCGCATATGGAAGCAACTTGTAAAAAAATTATTACTTCCATTACATAAAAACCTCTTAAATTTTTTACTGAAAAAGTCAACACCATGCACGCACATCTCATTTTGAGTACAAGCTCATTTACAATGGGATGAGCAGCAGGGATCAGACAATATATAAAAAAAAATCTTAACAATTAACTTAAACTAATTATATTGTCATTCAGACACGCCATTCAAGAAACCTCGATTTAAACGTATCGGCAGATCTCAAACTCCTAATACTGAATGGAACAGAATTCCATAGAGAAATACCTCTAACAAAAAAAGATGAATTTAAAGACCTAGAAGAATTTCTCGCAAGCAGCAATCTAAGATTGGCCTAATGCGACCTGCTAAATAATAATTTTTTGAATAAATAATTTGATTCTTTAGCTTTTAGTAGCTTCCTAATAAAAACGCAAATCCGAAACTCATAAAAACTAGTTAAACTACAACCAAGAACCCTAGTATAGGGTGATATATGGTCAAATTTCCTAATTCCGAAAATAAAACGAGTGCAAGCATTAAAACATGCTTTTAGAAGAGACATATTTTCATGAAACATACCAAATAAGACATCACCATAAAGAAAATGCGGAAGGAGATAGGACATAAACGTTCTCTTTTTAAACTGACTATCCGTAAACCCTACCACTTTATACAAACAACTAAGTAATCCAAATACCTAATAATTTTATTTAATGATCACCCCATGTAAGAGTTTTGTTAAAAACTATCCCCAAATTCCTAACAGTAGTTGAAAACGGAATGAGTGACTCATTATGATTAATACAAGGAAACGAAAACATATCTAACGATTTTTTGTTCATAACAATAGATTGCGATTTACTAGCATTTAAGACAAGTTCATTGGAAATAACCAATTAGGTATATATTCTATCTTAACCCTCGTTAACCTGCGTTTCCACCGACGCATTGTGTATGTCAGTAGTACACTGACCAATGAAGTCAAGGTAGCGTATTTTGACGAGGTAAATATATTTCCATCTTCTGTTTAAATGCGAATGTCAACGGATATTGAGCCGTGATAATGTTAATGTTCTTGTCTCCAGCATATACCGGAAGTAGTAACCACTAAGATATGCAGCTATCTGCTCCCTTTCATACGTGCTTTGTGCACTGGTATTTTTTTTGGAAAAATCCTAATGACTCTAAAACTTCATTTATTATTTGATGTAAAGCAGTCCCCACTGCTTAATCTAATGCGTCGACGTGAAGTGGTAGACGTGAAAAGAGATACAATTTTATTTTAACCATTCGAATGATGTATGACCACTTAAGCGATCATGCATATCTTTTTGTTACTAATGATCATTGACTGAAGTTGTCGACTGTCTGCTGCATTAGTATGCTTTACCATTACAAAGAATACAATATTTAAGTATTAACAAAATTAATTCAAATTATAAAGGATGAACAATAACAATACAAATTACATTAATATGCGTCAGTTGTAAATTCAAATATAGCTGGTGTCACACATGATATTTCAAATGTGAAGGCAATTTTGTTCATGTAATTCAAAAGAATTTTTTTTTGTATTAAAAATAAATATAAAATATTGTAAAATTTACTTTCAAACTAATCATTTATTATTTTAAATATTTTTAGGTTAAAGATATTTATCTTCATCCGGATCAATTTTCAGTTCAAAATGGTCTACTAACACCGACATTCAAAACAAAGCGGCCAGAATTGAAAAACTATTTCAAACCACAATTAGACGATATGTACAAAGCACTTGATTAAATTTATTTATTATAAATTATTATATTACTATACATATAATATTGTTATTAATTTAATATTATTATTTTTCTATTCAATACACATTATAAATAATAAATAAATTAATTATTTAATTTAAAAAAAAAATACAATTTTTAATTTAAATTAAATTAAATCAACTCTATACTATGTAATTAATAAAATATTTAAAATGCAATAAAGAAAATAATTTTGTAAATAAAACACACAAATTAATCAATTTAAATAATAAATAATTGTATTGTCAATTTTTTTAATCGATTGGTTTTTGAAGCATAAGCAAAATAATTACATTTCCACCATATCGTATAAATTAAACCAACTTCATTATTTGAATAAAAAAAGCAAATTTATTTTAATTTTGGCAAATATAAATAAATTATTTTTTTTTAAAAAACCGATCAATCACTGCCGCATCACAAATTTAAAAAACAAATTAAAATTTACAATCATTTTTAATTTTTATTTTCAGTTCAAAGATTGATTGGAATAAAGTTTAATTAATTTAATTAATTAGGAAAAAAATACTAAAGTAGAATAAAACAACAATTGTAAAATTCTAGTCTGTTTTTAAATTAATTTAGATTATGTTAATATTTTTTTAAATTGTGTAATTTACTTTTTAAAACAAATTTAATTACCGACATGATAGTGTACTTAAATTATAGTTATTTAAATAAAAAGCACTTTTGGTTGATACAAAATAATTAATTTTTCTTATAAAGAAAAATAATTTATAAATTAGAAAAGGGGAAAAAAATTAATAATAAATTAGTTTTTTTTTGTATTGTAAAACTGTTTTTAAATAAATAAATAATGAAAAAAACAATTATATTAAACTATATAAGAAATAATTAATTTTTATGGTTGCCTAGTGAAAATTAAATTAAATAAATGAAATTAAATTAAATTTAAAACAAATTACCTATATAAATGATATAAAAAACTATTCAAAGAATGAAATTCAAACAAATGGAAAATAATTATATTAATTAAATTATTTAATTTGCAATAAATTAATTAAAATGGAAAAAAATAAATAAAAATGAGAATATTATAGATAGAAAGTCAGTGGAGTTTGTTTTAAAATTTTTGGTTTATTTCAAACAAATCCTATCATTGCACTGAGGCCCTTCAAAAACTTTATTTTTTTTCTAAATTGACTGACTCCTTTTAACAATAGCTACAAGTTATATATAAAATTAACTATCATAACTTAAGTTAATCATAACAATTTACAGTTTTATGACTTATTATTTCAGTCTCAAAAATAATTGTATGGTTGACTTAGGATAAGACATAAATAAAATAATATTAAAATATAAATTAATCGATGTTATCAAGATTGAAAGTTTAAAAATTATAGAAAACCTTTACCAAAAAAATTCAAAAACGTTCATTTTTCTTATAGGATAGGAAGCGAATCATTAAGACAGCTCTAAAAAAATTAACCTAGTTCGCTACAGTCGAAACTCATATCCAAACGATCCGCGGCGGATATTTCTATTATGAACCTGTATTTTTGTTTGTAAAATTTAAAACAATGAAGTTTCTCATTTTGTGTTATTATTATTAAAGAAAATAGAAATTTTTAAATAAATAATAATAATAAAGTTTTATTTAAATTGTAATTTAATCAATTTATATAAAATAATTATAGAGATTACAGTTTAAAATAATGTTCACAAAAAAATTGTACGATTACATGCGTTTTCGGATATTTTTTTATCTCTAATCTGTTTTGGGGCTCAAGGTACTACTTACTTGTTCGCGGTTCGCTTAATTACGTCCTTATTTTTACACCATTACAGCCAATTCGAGGACGTTCTGCTATAGGTCTGATTTTCCTAACCATCTGCACATTGCATAGCTCCATGCCAGCCGGACATGCAGCGGTGCTGACATGGAAGATGAATCGGTCCATGAGTTCTTCACTCGGACAGAGGGTCATAGATGTGTTCATTCACACCACAGATCGTAATTTCATGTTGAAAAATCCCTTTTGCATCCTGTCTCTATCGGGATTCGAACCCGGTACCTCCCGCTCCAACTGCCGCAGCTCATTGCGCCACCTGCAGTGTTTTCGGATTTTGACATAAGGTTTTTGGAAAATACGGTATTGTTTGAATTTTTTGTTCATAGAAAGACGGGATTAACGATTTTCGTATTTTACGAAACGGCAAAAATGCATAATAGGAAATCGATTTCGCGGCGAATCGTTAAAATTTTATAATTGTACCCTAGTTTTATTGGGATGTTTGTTTAAGCGTAACCCATACAACAGGTGCTGTTGGTTTTATCATTCAACGAATAAGTTTGTTATGCAACTTTTTAAATCGTTGTAGTTTTGTGTTGGATTTCCTTATAGTTCTTGTATGTTACTATTAGTAGACGCCATCGGTTTCGATAACGAGTCAGCTCTTCATACTGTTGCAAGCAGTTAGAAGATGTCAGATCGCTCTCTTCGCAACTCTTCGCCTATCGAAATGCGGGTCTCCATTCAAATATCGCTGTATCATTCGTTTCGTACGCATCAGCACGCACAACGTGATCGAGCCAGCGTACTCGCTGTCTTTTGATTTCATACACGATATCAGAAGTGGACGTAGAGGATACAAAGCCCGATGGTATTTAAGCGGGGGGTCATTGTTGTTTTGACGGTATTCGATTTTTTTTCGCTTGTTGACATTTTTAACAGTAATTATTTTTTACGGTTAGCCCAGTGATTCAACCAGATTTAGTCGCCTCCTACGATAAGATCTGGATACTGTGGTAGTATTCTACGAGTTTCATGTTTCGTTCGAAATATTTACGAAATTTCTTCAAAGTTTTTTTCTCTATTTGTTGAAATTCATATTTAAACGTTCTTTTTGTGTGACTTATCCCACTTCTTTATTCAATCAAATAATATACAACAAACACAATTTTCTCTACGAATTTGTCGACTAGTTCCAATATTTCAGAAGGTTCGATTTAGTGGAATTATTTGAAGATTTGAATAGTTTCATGGTTGGTTGGTTAATTTTGGTGTCCTTTTATTACTTTTCTAAAGCCAATATTTGATTTAATGTTAATCTGTATCCTTTTATTGCATTTTCATGAGAACCCCACCCGGTATGCGAAATGAGACTACTCGCATCTTATGAGCTAAGCCTGGTTGTACTTCTATCACACGTCCGGTCAGAACTGTGTCATTTTCTTTTATATGCTGTAATTTATCTAAGTGTCGCTCTTACAAAACTCTTATTTGATTTTTTCTACAAGTTTTCATTGAAAGCATTGTGTGATATGATCGCAATGATGCAACAACTAAGAAGTGTTTAGTGGTTAAAAAGATAATATCTGTAGGATTGGCTGTTATTGGTGGACGTGGTTTTGAATTTTAACAAGCCTAGTTCTGATTTAACCGTAGATAGTTCTTCGAATGCCAGTGGTTTGAATTAGATGTTGATCGACATCTAAATATGAAACGTTAAATTTTTTATCATGTAACTTGTTCTACATTTTTCTTCAAATAATTCATAAAAAATATTTAACTACTATTCTTTATTTTAAAGGAGTTTGGTTTGAGATGTGAACGAAGATAGGCATTCTTTGGTCTATATCCGCAGTAAATTTAATAATTGGAAGATTAATTAATATTAAAATCAATTTATTTAAGTTGGTGATGTATATAAGATATTTGACATAATTTATGTTCTATGTTTTATTTATTATGTATAATCACCAGTATTGATCACCGTCAATTTGGTTACTAGGTTATGTGATGATTATGAAGTGTTGTATCACTTCAAGAATCTTTGCTGATTTATTGATCCAAAATCTTCTTTGGATCAATAAATCAGCAAAGATTGCAGTACGTCTTGAATTATGATAGACACACTTTGAAGATCTTACTGGACATTCTCACAAGGCATTGTTCCATGAATAATCATATGTTCCGAATGAAAATTCGAAACATCGTAAACTGCGAACAGTGTGGGGGAGAAGAAAAAAAAACTGTTGAGCAATTCTTGTCTTCTGTTTTCATACTATTCCCATAGACTGCACTGCTTTGGATCACAAATCCTATTTAAGAATCAATTGATGACCTTGATGATACCAGATATCTTGGTTTTCGTTAGAATACCAGATTTCGGGACTTAGAGTGTACGTCTGGGAAGCGTTGTAACAATGGCCTAATCGAGCCTGAGTGACTGGGAAAAGTTAATTATTGAGCTGATTTTTTAAAAGTGGTATAAGTCCTTCCTATAAGTATATGTGAAGCTATAGACACCTTCTCTCCATAGTTACAATCACAATTTCAATAGAGTTCTATCTTAACATAAAATAAATAAAAACAGTTTTGCTGTATTATTTAGAAAGCAATAATAATAGTAACCAATAGTAGAGATACTCATCGGTTGAAAGTACCGATTGATACCGATATCCAAAAGTATAGATTTTGCTCATCACTACTATGATTCCTGATTTAAAAGTAAAAATCATCCTTGTTAAAGTTTTTAGTAATTTAATACTTTTATATAATTTTGGAACTTGCAAATTCCTTGTTCAATAATTACTTTTTTTTTTACCAAGAATAAGGAATGTGTACAACACCATATAGAAATATATTATAATGAATGTAATTTACATCGGCCAGTTTATGTGTTTTTTAATTAAAAAATTTAAAATATACGATTGGACATTGAATCGTTTAAAGTGATTACAATTCAAGGTACTGGTAGCTCAAGCTGGTTTAATGGCGTCAATATGCCACTCCTTATCATTAATGTGCTTTTTTTTATATATACCTTACGAAAAAGGTATCCCACTAAGTTTTTGAATTTATTTAAAACGGAAGCGTACAAGAACAATTTTACGAGTCCTTGGGTGTATAACTACTGCTATATGGATAAATTAATCCCATATTGCAACAGCCCAAATTGCATTGTCTGTTTTTGGATTTTAACATCGATTATTCAATCGTACCATATTATAAAACTCTCCAGATCATAGATAACTCATTTTGCTAGGTCCTACTTTCGAATATCATAGAAATAATAGTTTGTTTTTATCATTAATACTTTATCTGTTTTATTGACAGGGAATCATAAATGTGTTCATTCACATCACCGATCGTAATGACATGTTGAAAAATCCTCGAACCCAGTATCTGTCGTTCCAACTCCTGATGCCTTAACCATTCCATTTGGTCGGTAAATAATACACTACTTTATATTATACATATATTAAATGTCTTAAGGTCTTTCTCAAATTGAAACCGAACGATGGATTTATTAGGTTTATTTGTATGACATGACGAACTATATATAAGATGTTAACACATACTTTTGAATTTAACACCTACTGGCTTTAACTTCGTAACAGATCAGCCACTTAAAAGTTTTTCAAAGTGTTTAGGATTCTTAAATAATTATACACAGATGAGTGACTAATTTTCAATAAAGAACTAAAAATCTCAAATTAAATCTGATGAGACGATGAATCTATGACGGGTATAGAGTCATAAATTGTTGGCACTAATTTGGCAAAACATGTCACGTGTTATTTTTTTGAGGTAGATTCGATGAATATTTTTAATGCAGATTATATTCTTCAAATCATAGACATACAGAGTAATAATGATTGTCTGTTTCTTTTATAAGCTACTAGATGGCAGTAGTTGTATTGTTTTAGTTGTTATATTTTGAGATTCGCCTAAATGCTGATTGGATTAACACTATGATATATGAAAATTCATAAAATTGAAATTGTGTTATGATGAGACATCAGTTTATCTAAAGCAATTGTTTCTCCAATCATAAATTAATTAAAATTAATTGTTATTAATGTCATTATGATATATGAGAAAGAGAAGTAGTAAATTGCTTATGAAATGCATGTTAACAAAAAATATTTGCTGGCGTGTTCTGAAACATATCCGCAATAATCAGGATTGCTAGGTTACATTTTAAAGCTATAACAGTCATCTCTACACCGTGCAGCCTTTTTCGGCTGTCAGTTATAGGAGCTCGTGACATTTTTTCTATATGGGTCACCATGTAGAATATACATAATCGAGTCAGTCTACTTTCCAGACTGTGTTCACTTCATCAGACTTGTAATTAAATAACAAAATATGGATACGTCCATGTTTTCAAAACATCCTTTTGAAAACATGGACACATCCATATTTTGTTATTTAATTACAAGTCTGATGAAGTGATCACAGTCTGGAAAGTATTGAAAACCTCGGTTTTCGATGCCGCTCAGCATTCCTCAGTAGGCTTAAAATGATTGGTTTGACGAGGAGTGTTGTTTTGCTGTTGAGCAATGAGATATACCCCATAATGAAGTGCAAATTCGGTTTATAATCGCAAGAAGAAATAAAGCTGTCCTAGGAGGACAGCAAAACGAGCTTGTAGACAGAAGAAGCGTGAATGGTAGAAGGCTAAGTTATTAAGAGTACAACAACTCAGCAAAAAACGCAATTCGCTGTCACGGACGATGGCACGGCTACGTAGACAGCTTTCTAGTATCTTCTAATTGTTTACAATAGTATGAAGAGCTCGCTCGTAATCGAAACCTATGAAGTCAGATTGTTGACACGGTGCGGGTGCCTGTAAAAGCAGTAATAAAAAAAATTTTAGTCTTAACTAAAAAAATTGTTCAAGTTACTTCTTTTTGTGGTTTGTTAGTTCCAAAATTTAGTCTAAAAATATTTTAGTCAAACCATTAACGACTGTTTTAGTTTCGTCAACTAAAACCTCCATTGATTAATCGGCACCATTTGATTTTAATCATTCGATCGTTGGCTCTCATTATTGCAATAAGTTTCACCTATAAGACACTTTAGTGGTCGGGAAGGATGGAATTTTTTTATCACTGGACGCCCCGGACATTACTGTTTTTCCTTCACTTCTAAATTCATTCGTTAATTTCTTTAATAGAAGATTACAAGACCTGGATTCACAATTGATTTTCACAGTGTCTCTTTAGGCGATATCAGTTAGAGACTTCTCTTCGTGTCGAAAAGTCAAACGGATCTCCTTTGTTGTTTCGAAAGTTTAATATCTTCGAAGCTTCGATTGTTTCAAAAGCTGCTTTAATATTTCACTAATTAAAACAATAGATGTCCGATATGTCGATACAAATTAAATGGATTATTGACCTTTCTATTTTGTTTAAAACAATCAAGCCTCATATCTTCTCAATAGCTCTCGTACACGAGTACAAGTTATCTAAAATATTCGGCTTTCAGCTAAGTTTACTCTTTCAATAACTGGTAGAAAATACATCGCGGAATATTCAATCAAATTAAGCATTTGATCTATGTTAGATACAAGTGGATCATCTCAGAGGCAGAACAAAATTCCAACGTCAAGAGTTTGATTTAACTTACAAATTTATTCATTTCATACAATACATTTTATTAATTATGAAAGATTAGACGCTTGTCACTAGAAGCTTGACGATACAAATTAGATGGATTCTCGATCTTTCCATTTTGCTTAAAACAATCAATGTAGGGGTCTAAGTTTCAGTGTAGTACATTTCGAGATATTTTCAAGCATCATTGCAAAAGTTTATACAATTGTTTAACAATTAACATAATATCGATCTGTATCAATCGTTCTTGTAAGATAAAAATTGCTGCTTATCTAATTTAAATTCAAATAATTAAATAAAAATTCCAAAATCATCCGTCCAAAAATTCAAAACTATAGCCAGTTCTAAATGAAATTAATTTTATTTAATTTATTTAAAGTTGCTCAAGTTTTGATTGTGTTCCGCTACTGTTCACTAGATGTCTATATTGTACGAGAAAAAAAATATTTTACTTGTTTTTCTATTTTGCTTTGTTGCCCTTCGAGTCGTTCATTCACTTTATAAAATACTTGTACCGAACGAAACACGTATGATGTAATGTGGAAAATTCGTTTCTAGGTCAATCAATTTTCATTGTCAAATCAGTAATAATTTTCAATTTACGATCAAATATAATTAATTGTACTCGTATGTAAAATGTACATAGTATACGAGTACCAGTGTTCAACTTTATCAACAATTTATTGGTTGAATGAAAAGTAAAATTTTCATTTAATTTTTAAAAATCAATACGCTTTTCTTTATACTTCCTTCGTGGGCGAACAATTGAGATGAACGAACTTATAAATTATTGATCAGCTGTAAGAGAAATTAATGTTTGTATTTTTGTTTCGTCAGTGTACCCAATAAAAATGAAAATCTCAACAATAAATCTTTCCTTACATCTATCTCTAAGTGATTTGGAATATTCTACCTTACTCTATACTCTATATAGGTACAAACGACGTGTCACACGGTAAATTTATTAGAAAAATTTTAACTTTTGATTTTGTTTGGTCGTCGAATTGTTTGTCTTTTGGAACGAATGTGTACTTGAATGATTGGTTTCAATTGATTGATTGATGTGGGCTAATCAATACACATATTAACAAGAACAACAACACGGTTATTTCACAGTTTCGCTTCCATATTCAATTTTAACAATAAAAAGTATATATTTGTTATATGTAAGTGTTATTTTATTGTTGTTGTTTGTTATAGTTTACATTTGTTCATAATTAAATAAATTGATTAATAATTAATTTGATATATACATATATGTATGTATGTATGCATATATAGGATAATTAGTCTATCTACGAGAATAAACCAAAACCACAATTTGGGCAAATGGTAAATATGTACAATAATTTTCTATTAATAGAGTTTAATCGTTGTTGTTATTGGGTAATCATTAATCGAGTGAAAATGTAATTAATTATTTTTGTTAATTTCGGGTTTATGAAACCAATAAGAAAATGATCTTGGAAACACTCGAATGAAGATATCTAGTAGACTGGTATGATTGAATGGGGAAATGTGTTGCGGAAATCGTTCGGGATTCAATTAAATTGATAACTTCGTAAGGCAGGAGATTAAGAGGAAGCTTCGAAAAAACCTTACTTTCGATGGTATATCGTTAGAAATTTCATTAAAAGAAAGGGTTGTCAGTCAAATTCATTGGAAACATTAAAGTTTGTCGACCTATCGTCTGTTAAGGTATTATCCTTCATCGCAAATGTTAAACTTAACGCTGAACTCTGTTAGACCTTAATTGTGACTTTTCCTATACCAAGTGAAGAGTTTAATTATTTCTTAAGTCTTTTCTGCAGTTTTTCAACAAATCTGGGTGACTAGAAACCCAGATAATCTGGATGTTGAAGGTTATCCTTCTTGGCACTGATTATTTCAATGCACATTCTAACTGTGTGTTACTTTGTTAAGAGCTGATCATCACACGTAGACTCCATACATGATTATTGTCTTGCCATATGAACAATGCGAAAACAAATGAACCAGCTCTGTTATTAAGCCCCATATCTTCCTAACGGCGGTTGTACACGAGTAAAATGTTCAAAGTTGAGAAAGTGTGCTCCGTTCAAAGTTAAGCAATTTTTTAGAGAGGTCAGCTTGGTTTTATGGATGGATAAACCCTAAAACTACACCATGTTGCCCATTTCATTACAATTGAAAGAATATTCTTGCATAACCTCTTTAATTGTTTCAAGGTTTTTATACCTGATATAGCTTACTGCATAAAACACTACTCCTGTCCTCATCTTTGACAGTTTCAAAAAGCAGTTTACTTGCGATGTTCCTCTGAGTGCTCTTCCTGTTACTGTGGAGTCCTTGCTTTCTAATCATAACGATTAGAATGCTACGTATAGTTTGTCTAAACTACTCCTCTATATACGTTCATCTATTCTCCTAAACTCTATAGTTAATAGAAGTCTTCGAACTACTTTAGGTTCCGAAAATTGTAATTTTCAGGATCATCGGATGACTTATTTTGTTCGCTTAAAAATTGGTCGAGACAATAATTTTGGATATTATTATTTTAAAGATCTGAATTAAACGTAAATTTTACTAGCTTCATGGGCTTTCGTGGTTCTAACCATGTATCTAGTACACAGTTATATTTAATTAATATTTTAACAATCCATCGTAACAAGTATTTAAAGTTGATTAAATGCTTAAATCTATACGTAAGCGGGATGGAAACGTATTCTAAACTCGAATCATAAAGGAGTTGTTTGACTGAAAAACTTAAGGAATAAAAGTATTAAGTACGTGGCTATGAAAGAATTTAAATTACAGAAAACAAAGATTTGAAACACTCTCGGTTCAACACGTTAAAGCGCTTCCACTTAACATTTAAAAATTTTCAGATCGTTTTACAAGCGTTGAAGCCATATTCCCTGACATCATTCGTTTTGTTTCCAAAAGGTGGGTCATCTTTATTATATAGCTACATCAGTATCTCCAAACTATAATTGGCAGTACCATTAATGTGAAGGTTTATTCTGTTAAGCTACAATCGGTGAACAACCAATAATCCAGATACAATTGTAATAAATTAGATTCAAACAAAATTTAAAATTAAATTCTCGACGAGACCGTACACGAGAACTAATAACAAATCTGGGAACAATTTGAGGTTATCGGAACGCCCAGGTGGCGCAGTGGTTAAAGCTGCGGTAGTTGGAGCGAGAGGTACTGGGTTCGAATCCCGATAGGAGCAGGATGCAAAAGGGAATTTTTGGTGTGAATCAACACAACTATGACCTCCTGTTGGAGTGCAGAACTCATGGGCTGATCCATCTTTTATGTCAGCACTATAGGCTGGAATGGAGCTATGGAATGTGCAGATAGTTAGGAAAATCGGACCTATAGCCGTACGTCCGTGAATTGGCTGTAATGGCGTAAAAGTAAGGACGTAAATAAGCGAACCGCGAACAAGTAGGGAGTGCCTGCAGCCCTAAAACAGGTTATCGGAAGACACATAAGTTGTAAAACGACCAAAATCCGTGTTGCTGATAGTGGAAGAACACCAGCTAGAAAACATTGGGTTTCAAATCAACTTAACAACTAATACTGGAAATATAACCACCAACCAGATATCTTCGAAAAGTTAGTCCGGTAATTTTAAATACCTTAAATCGCAAGTGGCTATAGTAAACAAGGTATTTTCGCAGCTCTTGATAAAATTAAATCCCTTCAATCGAATTCGAATGATAATTAAAACGGAAAATTTATCAAATATTCAAACGAACATAATAAAGTTGTTTTAACCACGATTTGGTCTCGATTAATAAATCCTAAATTTCAGATCATCTTCCTTCGAATGAACAATGGCCGATTAAGGATAGTAATTCGCCAGACTTTCAAGTATATTTCTCCATGATAACTTCGACGACACAGGTAGTTTTAACGGCGTACGAAATCGTATCAAACCAATTTCATGCAATTAAAACGATTTATCGTTGAAGAGGATCAGTTCGTCGTCGATGCATAATATTTTATATAAAAAATAATCTTATACATAAATTTTCTCAAGTTGAGTTGACGTGAGTTGATGGTGCCCATCACAATTGTTTTTTGTTTTGTAATACAAAAGGTTGCCAAATCCTTAAATACGCCTTACTAATACATCGATTAGGACTACCATGGGGAAAAAATCGGTGAAATATCTACTACAATACTAATCGCTATTTCATCTAGAACAACGTTGATTCGGAAAGTTTGAATGAGAATAATATTCGAGCTAGGTATCTTTTGAAGCAGTCTATTATCAAAACCATGGTATCGGAAAATTTGGAAAATGATAAAATCTAAATTGTTACAAACCAGCCACTTTATACGTAAATTCATTGCGTCGTAGTCTCTTAAATCAGTGGTCATATATATTTAGTGTTCTTCTCAATACTTTTGAGACTTCCAATGGTTTAATGGTTCTTTTTATTCTGCTTCAGGCATTTAAATCTACGAAACTGGTATATGATATAAAAATCATCCATCTCAATGCTAAAATTGGAAGAGGCAATACAGGTTCGATATCAATAATGGGGAAACATTCAATATTAAAAACATACAAGCAAACTTGTACGAAACTATCAACACCCATGCATTAATAGAGCGGGAAGTTAGAATTATCGTCCAGAAGCTGAACAATAATAATGCCGTTGGTATGCCAGTTAATGGTCGCGGTCTCACCTGCTTCTTTCATTGTCCTGACTTCTTGTAGGGTTGTTAGACTTTTTACTGCAGATTCTTACTCCGAATTCTTAAACCACTTGTATGGAATAGCGTGAGAATCCATTAGAATTGGATAGTGGGTATAACCATAACGGTCCCAAGGAAACCTAAGAAAATGCAAGAATTGGAGAAGATCTCACTTCTTAACAGTACAATAAAAGTATTAGTGATGATAATACTCGTACTTGAGCGACATAAATCAACCATCAACTAAGAATATACCAAGTTAGGGGTCTATTATGAAATATATCCGACTCGGATTTTTTCCGTTAACAGAACCCAATCAAAGAATATAAAGTCTTAAATGCGCGATAACTGTTTGCTTATGAAACGTCAAAATACGATCAATCCAATAGAAAATACGTCAACTCGCAGTCGGATTTTGTCATGTGCGTTCGGAAAAGGCGAGCTGGTTCCAAGTGTAAGACTTTTATAATAAAGATACTCATTAGGCCGGGAAGGCCTGTATATTATATAAATACTATATAAATAGATTATATAAATACTACAGTATCATCATATAACAGTCAAATGAATGTACTTCATCGCTGTACCTAACCTTACTATAGGCAAGACTGTGTGTTATATCCACTAATATTCCTAATAACGCTTGATAGTACCAACTCGACACCACTTTCCCAAATGGTTTGCAATGGAAACCACTTAGTTGGTCTGAAAATTAATGACAGTAAAACTAAAATCACGAGACTAAACACTCACAATAGTACGCCAATCATCATCTATCAAATGTCAATCGAAGAGGTTGAGAAATTGATATATCTTTGTTGTACTGTACCAAAAACAGGCATTGTTCAATGTAAATTCACTTCTGCTGTATGGGTGTGAAACAAGCAAAGATCACACAAAACAGGTGTTTGTATGTTTGAAATCAGAAAACACAAATGGAGATATATCGGTCACATATTGAGAAAATAACACGAATATCATTTGAATGGAATCCATAAAAAAAGAGGAAAGTCGAAAGACCAGTAATCGCATGGAAAAAAACGGTGCTAGATGAAGCAAAACAACTCGGCGAAAAATGGGGAGAGCTGAAAACAACAGCACGCAAAAGAGTCACAAGGTCCAGTAGAGACCTTATGCTCCTAAATTTGTGATAAACGGAAAAACTACACACCACGATATGATCCCCGCAACTAGATAATCGATGTTCGTGTAGAACAACTGCTATGAATTTGTATTTTAATTGTAGCTCATTACGAAATAACTTATATGTTCACATTATTGAATATTCATTTTGATATTTAATTAAATAAATTATTTGATACTTTTGTAATTTAGACACCTTTTGTCTGATTAGTATTTACCCCTGCTAACCCAACTTATTCAATTATTTTTATTTCTACTTACTAACATTTTCTCGATGCTTGTATATAAGATATTAAGAACAAGGTAGAGTATAATTTATTAAAAAGCTTTATACAGATACAAAAGCTATACACAGAAAGTAGTTTTGTTTATATTTATATACACAAGAGGGAACATCATCTACACAATACGAACATCCCATTCTTGTTTTTTTCTATATCAATTCATTTACATCTTAATTGTTTCCTTCATTCGTCCTTGAGCCTTTTTATTATTATACAACTTTTTTCCTTCTATATAGAGCTTTTTTACTTCTTATGTATTTAACCCAACAAAATATAAAATCAAAATCATAGAAGTATTTTCTGCCAGGATAATGATGATATTGTTATAGAGATGAGAATTTTTATGTTAACATTTTTGTTGCTTTTATCGTATCGTTTGCTCGCTTGACGACATCCTATATAAACAGAGACTGACCTAATTGGAAGTATTTTTTGTATGCTTATGGATGCGAATTTAAATTTGTTGTTTATCTTTCGAGTTCTCGATACTCGTTAACTGTTTTTTTATTTTCTAATAATTTTTAGGATTTCCTAGAAGAATATGAAGTTATTCATATCCTTATACCGGTCCCAATGTATTACTGAACCATGAAAAAAACCTTTCTTCCATTTGTGTTTGCCAATTTTATTGTTCGATGATTGAATGAATTATGATTAATATTTGAAACCTTCCATCAATACACAAAAAGATCATTTTAGAAACTGGTTACCTAGAAACGATTTCCAAAGTCAAATTCGTCATATGTAACATGTTCACCCCAATTCTTTATTCCGTATTAAAAAATGATGGAAGCAAACAAACAACTTAATAAACACGTGTAAGAAGCGGAAACATGAATTATAGCTTTATAGCATTCAAAGACTAGGCCTAAGTGAAATAAGATGGAGATCTATCAATATTCGCAAGATCTGGCAATTACCATTCTGTGGTATCAGCTACAGAAGAGGCAAATATCATATCTAATGAATAAACGAGCTCAAAGTAATGCAAGAAACCATAGACAATGAGATAGATGGCATGAAATTACCTTACAAAACTTGTCTCTTATCAGAGCCTGATTGAATGAATACAGTTAATTTCCAAAATCAAGTCAGCAAATGAAAAGCATATATCAAACAACTGTAAGATAAACTCTGGAATCGAGAATATACTAGCTGAATATCTTAATGGCAACGATAATTATTGTGTGTAGTTATAATTCACATAAACAGCTGAGAGAGTAAAAAGTGAGATAACTGTGTAAAATTTTTTCAACCAGATTTTTTTTCAGATATCAAACAATTTTTGGTTTAGATTAGAAATATTAACATTTTTTTTTTATATTTTATACTATGCAATCTGTTTTGGTGCTCAAGGCTCTCCCAGCTCTTTCGCGGTGCGCTTATTTACGTCCTACCTTACGCCTTAATGGCCAAATCGAGGACGTATAGATTCGAAACATCTGCGCATTGCATAGCTCTGAGATGGAGGATGGGTCGGCCCATGGATTCTGCACTCCAACAGGGGGTCTTAGATTTGTTCATTAACACCACCGATCGTAATCAGATGGTGAAAAATCCCTTTTGCATGTAAGCCACTATCGGGATTCGAACCCGGTACCTCCCGCTCCAACTGCCACAGCTTTAACCACTGAGCCACCTATGCGGTTATTAACAGGTGAATTTCGTTAAAACTCACTATAACTGGCTCGGATGAAGACACAAAAATATTACTAACTAATTTTCCAAATACGAATTTATCTATGTTAATTGTTACTGACCAAAGTCTTCGAATTTTAACATATAATTTACGTTTTATGTAATTTACACTGCTTTTTATATAATTTACATAAAAAATTTAAAAAACATTTTATGCAGGTAAAATCCCAACTGTGCTAGCCACTAACCATAAACTGTACATTATGCGATAGTGAATTTGGCAATAATAAAAACGTGAGGAGAGGAGGATCAGGGAAATATAACTTGAACAACGAAGAGGGGATAAATGTTCAAGAAAATTATATTGCTCAAGCTAAAGGTAGATATTTTGCTTGCCATCCTGGCTTCGTTTTCACGGAATATCACACGAATTTGGAATTTGTTTTTCTTATCTCTAATCTGTGGCACTCCCTACTTGTTCGCGTTTCGCTTATTTACGTCCTTGCTTTTACGCCATTACAGCCAATTTGAGGATGTACGGCTACAGGTCCGATTTTTCCTAACCATCTGCACATTGCATAGCTCCATATCAGCGTATTGTGCTGACATGGAAGATGGGTCGGCCCATGGATTCTGCACTCCAATAGAGGGCCATAGTTGTGTTCATTCACACCACCGATCGTAATTGTATGGTGAAAAATTCCTTTAGCATCCGGCCCCTATCGGAATTCGAACTCGGTACCTTCCGCTCCACCTGCCGCAGTTTTAACCACTGCGCCACCTGGGCGGTAAATTTGGAATTAAAATGTAAGTGTTACTAGAAACTTTTTGCAAACGGAGTAAAAATGTATGTATGTACTTAATTATGCAATTGAGCCTGTTATTAAAAAAGAATCAATTGGCACTGTATGATTATTTTTCTAAAATCTCATAAATTGGGCTGTCCCATAGACTTCAAAACATTTGGAAATTATTTACTTTATTAAATAATTAAGGAAGGTGTTAATCAAATGTTGCAATCCCTGGACATAAAGGTGGGATTTTAAGTAATGCATTATTATTAACGCAAAGACTACTTTTTATCTGCACATTCACGGCAGCAACCACCTAAGAAGATGCGATGATCCTATCATGAGAAACGATCAACAATTCATACTGTAGTGTAGATTCGGTTTAATTTTCCTATACTGCACCCACGCTAGTTATCCGGTCATGCCACATTTACTGTCGATTCGGTATCTAAAAAGCCATATCCTGGAAGTACACAGCATTCATTCACAAAAATCATTTATTATACTTTTTACCCATTTTGTGGGTGTAAATTTTGTGTAACAGTGATGATGGTTTCTCTCTACATAATATACGCTTTAGTATACAACTAATATAAAGAAAAGTCTATTTCTTCTCTCAACGACTTCAATCACATACAGTATTTGTTGTTGTCGGTAGGTTAGTTCGTTTTTTGTTTGTGTCGGTGGCTTCCATTTTTCTAATCTACAGAAATTGTCATTTTTAAGACACTAAATTGGTAGATATATCCAACAACAAAAAAGGATATAATTTTTTTTCTGCTCGTTTTTTAAATTAAAGACATTTTGGAATATAAAAGACGAGATGAAGAAAAAAAAATGAAAATTGTTAAAAAGGTTAATAAATCTTTTTTTGGTTCGTTCAGATTCTCCGCCTTCCTTGTGTGAATGCTGAAATGCTGAAAATACTGAAAAGACTGAAAAGAAAATTTTAATGTTTCGTTTTTTTTCCTTTTTAATTTTCATTTTCATGATAAAGTATTAAAAAGGAAAATTGAAATAAATTAAAAAAAAATAGATTGAGTTATAAGATGGGTTTTTAGCTTATTTTCTTCCTCCTCGACTGCTTTGTTAAAGCTTTTTCGAAAGAATAAATTAAATGTGGCTTTTTTGTGTGTCTTTGATTAAAAAAAATGAAAGTCAAACAAGAGAAAAACGAAATCTTACCAAGAGATAAATGATACAAAAGAATGATATCAAGATAATATGGAAATGGTGTGTATGTGTTTATATATTTGAAAGTATTGTTAAGGCGATGGTATGGAGGTAAAGAAAAGCACTGGCTAAATTTATGTATTATGACCTTAATATCAAATTTATATTACTAGCATGGTTTAGTAAAGTTGAATCCTCTTCTATAGTTATATAGATAGAAGATAATGTGACAAAGCTTTTAAGGTAAATCATAACAGTCACACCTTTGTTTCAATAATGCTATTCTTTCAATTTCAATAAATCAGCTGTTGGCACACCGATACCATTAAAGAACAATATATACCTTCTATATCTTATTTTTTTTTTAGGATTAACTGTCCTTTTAAATGGAATATTGAACTCTGTTGCGGCTGTTGCTTTGACTTATGTAATGAATCGAATTACACTTTTAGTTTTTTAAACTTTTTTCTAAGCCCAATATAATAAGCTGTTTCCGTCTGCTTATTGGATTGCAGGTTTATTTCATTGGCGTTATCTAAAGATATGAAAGTATGTGACTCAGCATTCCATCTCAGTAAAAAATAAAATGTTTATCACGTAATATTAATTTCATCTCACCCTAGGATTTTTTAATTCACTATTTGAACCATCAACATGAATCTTTATTATATAGATTGAACATATGTGCCTATAGCGCAAATCTCAAAATAAAGCTGTTCTCGAAGTTTTGTTCACAGCTAGTAATAATATTTATTCGAAATCACATGTGATCGTTTATAACTCTATCGGTTTCTGGGTACAAGTAATAACAATTTCTTTTGAATATATAAAATTCTTACTCTTATTATAGACGTTAAAGAAATGAATTCGATCTATAGTACTTAATTTCGATAAATTACACAATTTTTTAACTATGGAATAAGATGAAATTAGTATTACCTGAACATTTACGTTTTTCTGGGATGGAATTCTATACGCAGAACCTCACAGTTCTCATGTGTTTGAAGCATCAAAATCTTCCCATTCTTAATAGGAACTAGTCTTATTATTTTATTAAGGTGCATGAGAAAGTTCTTTTGTGGAATGTTGTCTATGCGCTTACTATTTGTCCAACACTAATTGATTCGATCGTATATTTCGTAGTAACCTGCCTTACACATTGGCTTAGTGTTCGTCTATTTGTATATTTACATTCCTATGTTTATTCTCAGATTAGAGAAAATATTCAGTGTATTTTAATCATTAATTTACCATATCAGTTTTCATCTAAATATTATTCAACTATAATGGCAATATTTATTGTCTTAGTGGTCCAACAAATCATCCACTTTAGTACTTGTAGCATGTCACAGTTTGGTTCATTTTTTTCATTAACATAAGATGTATTGTAACGAGGAATAAGAATCTGCTGAACTTTTATATTTTTGAGTGGGAAATTCATGAGATTCGCTCTATGCGCAATCATAATTTCGATCAACATTATAGTCAACAAAATCACATTGAAGCTGAAGGTTATCTTATTTAATTTGTTAAAGGGTTTGTTATTTAAAATACAAGCACACATAACCTAATTAAAAATTAAGAGTTGGGAATTATTTAAGCAGTAAGCTGCACTAATAAATTGATTTAAATGATGAAGATGATAATGACAGAATGTTAAAACCAAACAAAGCCTGATTTCCATTATGAAAAAATACTGGCAAAATATTCAAGGCGGGATAAAAGATATAATTTTTCTTAAAGTGCAAGAGAAATAAAAAATATTTCCACTATAAAAAATTTATTCAGTACTGAATAAATTTTTATAGTTACTGAGAAAATTATTATAGCAGTACTGACAAAATATATCAAGAGAAGTATTTTTAATCAGTACTTGAGAAATATTATATACGAAAAATAAAGATGGATGATTTTTTATGGTCAATTCATAATTTTAACATTTCGTTTTGTGCCATTCATCTTAATTCATTGTGAAAATAATGAATAATTATGTTTTTATTTTTTTTTTAATTTATTGTGGTAGATTTAAATTGTATTTTGTCTTGTTTTTTTCAAAAACAAAAATAATTTGAAATTTATTGGTTATGTTACACGCAACTGTCAAAATATATTCACTTTAATTTGGTTTTTTCAGTAAAAAATACTGAAAATTTTATTTTCATAATGGAAATCAGACTTTATGTAACAAATACTGAATGTATTTCTTACTGAAGAAACCAAGAAGAGAAAATAAACAAAAATACGATAAGAGTGACAGAGACCATTTTTTACTGCTTTCTTTTTTTATAGTAAATTGAATAGATATAGTTTGACAGATGTTTATAACATAACCAATAAATTTCACATTGTTTTGTTATTGAAAAAGTAGACAAAAAAAAAACAAAAAACTACATAAAATTATAAATTAAATTATTCATTTTACACTATGAACTAAAATAAATTATACAAAACGAAGTGTTAAAATTGTAAATTTACTATAAACAAACTACTATAAAATGCTTCATATTTAAAAAATGACTTCAGTTTTAAATATGATTTCACTGCACAGAAACGTTTTCACATTACGGCCGTGAAGTTTATAACAAAATAAATAACATATACGTATTCAAATCCAATTGGAATTTTTGAATATGTTATATGTATTATTAATCACACTGTTAAAATTTATATTGCAGAGATAAAAGAAAAATCATTCACCAGGAGTTGATTGCATTAATTCAGAGTTCTTGATATTCGGAGGGTCAATTTTGTGGAACTGTTTTTTCGATCTTGATCGACTAATATGGCGAAATGAAGTTATGTTTGAAGAATGAGGGGTATTCAAGAAGGGTGATTGGTTGAAGTGCGAGAATTATCGCGGTATAGCTCTTCTTTGCACAGCATATAAGTTACTGTCATACAAAATCTTGGGAAGAGTTACTCCTCTGGTAGAGGATATTATCGGTGACTACCAAGGAGGATTCCGTCTAAATCGGTGTTTTTTCGCTACGGATGATTCGTTCTAAGTACTATAAAAAGTGGAGTGGCACATTGAGTACATAAGGCATGTATGAAACCATTTGTATATATTGGCGTTCTGGTAAAATCTCTTGGATGTCTTGTTAATGTTCGATTAAGAAATCACTCATGGAACCTAACATTTTGTCATATATTCAAGTCAAAATAAATATTAGTGTTCCCCTCAGTTGGGAAATGTGGAGTGGCACATTGGGTACACTAGGCATGTATAAATAAATTGTATATAGTGGCGGTCTGGTAAAATCTCTTGGATGTCTTGTTAATGGCCGATTAAAAAATCACCTAACATTTTATAATATGTTCATGGAACCGTGATTTAGGTTATGTTTATTGTTTTATTTGTTTATTGTTTTATTTTTCATTTTATTATCGGTTTATTTTATTTTAAATATTTTCGTTAATTAATAGATATATAATTTTGATTAATTGTATTAGTTTCACTCATTATTCTTATTAGAAAATATTTACAGTGTATTTACTAACACAAACAAATTTTTTGTTATTTGGTAAAAACTTCACACCCGTTTCCATATACAATTTTCCTTAAAAATATTTTTCGACTACTGAATAATAATATATTTTGTATATAATAATATATCTTGATATATTTTGTCAGTACTGCTATAATAATTTTTCAGTAACTATAAAAAATTTAGTCAGTAGTGAATAAATATTTTGTACTGGAAATATTTTTTATTTCTCTCGCACATATCCAAAAAAATATTTTTATCCTATTTTGACTATACTATCAGTGCAAATCAGGCTTAAACTGCTCTATATTTATCTTGTATTGAAAAATATATGTATATGAGAGAATTGTGTAAGTTCAATAAACCAAGTACCACCTTTTAAACCATACAAACGTATAATTACCAAATTTTGTGAGACATTTATAAAGTTTGTTTAAAGAGTTACCAAAATAGCATCAAATGATTACATCTTATATTTACTTTTTTCAAGTTATTTGAGATATTGTTAGTTTAGCTTTAGAAATAAACGCTATACGTGTGATCTTTATACAAGCCGAGGCTATTTTATAACTGAGTTTGGTTTTTAGACTATATGACCATATTCTGGTTTCCCCCGCAATTGGGAGTTTGTAATATCACAGCAGGAACATTTTATCTTCTAAGTTTATTTTGGGGATTGGAATAATTTGTCAGTTTTGACGTATATTTTCCCACTGATTTTAATTGGTAATTTATTCTGGTAGAAAAAACTAGTAGGTAAATTATAGCAGAGATTTTATTCTTTAACATTACTTTTGTCAATTTAGGCAATTTATGTATGTCTAAACGTTTTCTAATTTTTGTTAATTTGTCAATAACTGCATTCGTTAATATAGCTGTAGATTTAAACTCAATCGAAGGTAATCATAAAGCTAGAGGAAGAGTGTGGATTTGTGGAATTATATGAAGTAAGTGAATGATTTTCCGCCCATGTGGTGCATCTGTGATTAAAGGTGCGGCAGTTGGAGTAGTAGGTACCGGGTTCGAATCCCGATAGGGGCAAGATGCAAAAAGTGATTCTTCACCATCGATCTTTTGGGTGGTGCGACGGGTTATGTGAATAAACACATCTGTGGATCCAAAGTTCAGTTTAGAATCCATGGGCCATCCCATCGTCCATCTCAGTACTATAGGCTGACATGGAGATTTCATTATTGAATGATTTCATTACACTGGAATGTATTATTTTAGCTGTTGTTTTTTAATTTTATTTTAGAATGATATAGTCAAAGTCAGTCGCCGGTTGTAGCTTAATGGTTAAGAGAGTTTCTCATCACGCCGCGGCCTCGAGTTTCATTCTCGCTGTTGACCAAAACTAAACACGCACCGGATGACATTCGTGTGAAACGAAATAGAAGTACTATATATCCTTGGATTTTTGTACATTCTCATATTTTAATTTATTTTAGACCGACGTATAACACTATACATTTCTTTTAACGGTTTCGCTCACTAGCCAGATTTTCGTACTGTTGTAAAACACTAAAAGATGTCAAACTGCTCTTCCTTTTGTGGAGCGACCTTTTCACTTACCAAAGTATTTCTCTCGAATGTTAAAAACATTTCTTGTACTCATTCATCCAACTCTCACATCCATACATGCCAACAGGTCTGATCAACACACTGTACAATTTCAGCTTATCCGCATTTGCAAGATATTTTAATTATTTGCAAGGCTAACCTTGATATCCTCTCCCAGGCTATTATCGTGAGTAATGAAAGATCCAAGATACTTGAATTTCATCACTCCTTTAAACGTGTGGTCAGTGTTCACTACTGTTGAAATTATTTGCATCTGGTCTCGAAAGCCAAAGATCAGTAATTTGGTTTTGAACTTGTTGATATTGAGACCAACAGAAGCTGAACAAGTTGATCGGATTGTCGAAATAAGATAGTATCTTGAGGTGTTGCACTTTTACCAAGGATGTATTCCAACATAAGATGAAAAAGCATTGGGGACAGTGCGTCTACTTGTTCAACGCTTGAACTAATTGCAACAAATCTCGATAGCCTGTTCTCAACTTTGACGAAGCATTGTGACTCTGTTTCTTTCATTTTACACAGATGCACGTATTATTTTGGTATTACTAAATATTCAAGCGCGTACCATATCATCTCTCGATTGATCAGCACACGCATTGCGAGACATCTAAATCGACATTTATATTTCATATTCAGAATACAATTTCTGAAATTCTGATTGATCGGTGTTTCCTATTTATTGCATTAAAACTCTCGTTTATTGGATTTAAAATTAGTGTCATCAGCCATGACACTAATTGGAGTGGGCAACCACTATCATGGGTCTTATAGGTAGGACATCCATGATTAGTAAATATTAGTAACCACAGATCACTGTAAAAGGCAGAATAGAGTCACTATAGTAATTGATCATTTGTCGTACAAGTTAAGTTTTTTTATACTGCCTATAGCTTTTATTCTTGAATATTTCCTACATAGGAAATTAACAAGATAATCAAGTCTTAAAAGCTAATATAAATTCATTTTATAAGACTTAACCTATGTTAGTTCTTAATCTGAATTACCTAGCTAGATCCAGAGGATCCCTTCTTTTAGTCACCTATATTTTGGCCTCTTTAATAGTTTCCTATGCATTGGGGTGACAAACTAGTTTTAACTGGTGTTTTTTGCTGTTCTGATGAATTCTTTTACGGTATCGATGAATAAATCACGACGTATGTTTACATTGCGTGCATACCAGGGTGTGTTTACCATTCTTCGAAGTATTCGTGACTACATTCTTTCTAGTTTTGTTGGAAGCACATGTGGAGTCCACAAGCTGAATGCCATATGCTTAGATGGGCTTAAGCATTATTTTGTGCAGCAATACCTAACAGGCTATAGATTTAATGTTGAATGTTTTCAAATTAACCAGTTTAGTTTGATGCATTTTAATTTCATTTGTTGACGTTTAGCTTCAATGTGTTTTTTCACGTGAGTCTCCTATCAATATATTCCAATATATTTACACTTTTGTGTTGTTGTGGCAGAATGATTTTATTTAGTGTCACTAAATAACAGGTGAGTTCTCGGCGTGTCAATGTAATATGTGCAGATTTACGCTAATTGACCTTAATTCTTTATTTTATTATCCATTTTTCGATTTTGGATACATTTTCTTGTATTTTTTGTTGTTATTTTAGGATTTTGATGCACAGTTAGAATTGCAGTATCATCCGCGTATGTAGAGACTTTCACGCAATTTGGTAAGTTGAAGCGTGTAGCTTAGTGTCAATTTGAATGTGTGAATGAAAATTCATCTCATCAGGCATATGCTACCGGACTTGATGTTCAAACTGTGCTATATACGTTCAGTCGTGACGCGGCGACAGTACTAGTGAATTACAAGAACTTAACTCGAAATATCGATTTTATTAATTGATTGTGGCGTGAGCTAAATTTGCAATCTATTTGAGTTGCTCCGAACGCCACAAAGTTGCTCTATAGATCAAGTACAAAACTGAACCCAGTACACTAGAATGAGTTACTCCTGCATGAATATCATATAAGACTGTGGATCCGCTACATTCATCAAAAATTTTCTATAATACTCAAGAATTTTTAAACACTTTACAACAACTGGTCTGTAACTGTGCTCTAATTTAATTTAGAAATCCTTTATGCCATACTTTATCGAAAGCTTGGGCTATATATCAAGAAACACTGCAGAGCAGTCCTGTTTTGTTCACGAGAGTTCCTGATTTCACATACGACTCTGTGAACTTGTTCTATGGCTCCGAGTTCTCTAAATCCAAATTGATGATGTCCAGAATGATTTTTACCTCGTTCAGAATTGGTTTAAGTTTTTGTAGGAACATTTATTCGAACAACTTTGAGAGAGTGGGTAATAATCTGATTGGGCGATATAAGTATAATTTAGGTGAGTGGAAGGAATACTTTGATTAATAATTTTTATTTGGTATCTAGAGAGTTTATCGTTCATTTATTTGCATTATCATATATAATTCAAATCAAATTCAATTATTTAAAAAAATTAACTAAAATGCACCCAAGTATATAATATACTAAACTAAATTAATGTTAAATAAAATCCATTCTCTTAACAACACAGCAGATCAGTTCAAATATGTAGTTAACAATACACAGAACCCCTTTTTAAAATATCAAATCTAACAAAGTAAAGTTTGTTCTGTCTCTAATCAAAACAAATTCATGTCTTCCCTCATTCATGTCATAAACTAACTAATATCAACATACACACAATTTTTTTCCATTTTATATTAATCAAACAAATTTATTAAAATTAAATATCAAAAAAGATAAAATTAAATTTAAATAAATAAATATTTATTTTATATAAAATACATAATAATATGTACATATGTATGTAACATGGGGGATCTATCTAACAGTATCGACAATCGTACAACATAGATGATAGTAAATAGCTTCGATGAACCATCTAATAGAGTGCTTCGGATAAAGTAGTGGTAAGTTGAGTGACTGGCAGAAGATATTCACTACCAATTCCTTCGTTTAAATGGATCATAAAGACATAGATGCCCTTTAATCTTTAATCCAGTTTTGATTGGAAGCGGTTTCATTTTGATATTTAAAAAACGAGTTTTTTTTAAGAGAGATTGTTGAATATTTATTTCATTGTAAAGAAGAAGCCATATGAAAATGTTATCAGCCAAATGGCCACCACGGCTATGCTTGTAGCACAATATCCTTTACATGCACTTTTGCATAATCACTTCTCAACATTAACATGGACCTTAACTTTCACGTGGCCCTAAAGAAAAAAGTCTAAAAGTGTTAAATCGCTAGATCTGGATGGCCAATTGGGATCTGGAGGCCCAAAATCGTACCAAACAGTGACATATAAAGGATAGAGAGGCTTTCAACAATCATTCATGGATATGCTGAGCACCAATGCGATAATTTTGCATTTTAACGTAGCCTACGAAGTGAAAATAGGTCTCATCACTGTGATGATTTTTCAAAGAATACCCGTATCATTTTAATGCGTTTGAAGGACACAATCAGTGGAGATACGATGTTTATGGTAAAAATTCCTGTGTTAAGTGAACTTGAAAAGATTTCATACCTAAGTATTTAGGCAAAATAAAGCTGTATAACGTGGTTTGTGGAATGTCTAATTCCAAATATCGACAAGGAATCGGTAAATCTGGTTTTTCTTCAAAACTACGGACTATATTCTTCACTTGACTAAAATCGACCGCTTTACAATGTTACATAACAAACTTTTCTTTGTAGGAGCTGTATTACTGTACACTAAAATATTAAATAAGAATTGAGTGGGATTTGGAAATGAACACAAAGCTACTTAGTAGATGGTGAATTTCTTATACATGGAACGTTTTATATGAGTAGGTATATTTTTATTAGTGGTTGTAGACACGTATAGGTTACTAATTACATAGTTAATTACATTTATAGGTTCTTATGTACTTCTTTATAATTGAAATGCAATATAAACTGAATGTTATACGCTTACGTGTATATTTATGCCAGGTTGTATATGTGAAATTGCGTTTACGTAATTTGAATACAAATACAAGCAGATTTTCAAACACTGTTTGGTTGCTGATTGTGCTGATTTTAGTGCAAATGAAATATCAGCTGATATTTTTTATATCAACACATACATAGTTATAAGAAAAATGCAATGGCGTGACTCAAACGAAATCGTGTGATACTTAGCTTGGTTACCAGTTGTAAAGTAATGGTTACGAGTGTTTATCATCCCGTCGTGGTTTCGAATTCGATTCTTTCCGTTAATATAAACATTGTTACTGTTTGCACCTCGATAGCTGTGGGTTCCAAAACGTTCACCTATGTGAATTAACACAATCTAATGATTGATGGGGATATCCATTATCAATTTTTGTATGTACTGTTTGGCTGACACGAATTGTATGATTGGATTCCTTGATTAGGTGTTTTGTATTACTTCGCGATAAATTGGCCCGATTGGGTGCGATATCCACCTTTGTGGGACCTGGGCCCGCTCAGGAGTGACGTCACTATCTCTTACACAAGAAATTGATTTTTATTTTGGAGATCTTGTAACGATTTCAATAAATTTTTATATTTTCCTTCCAATCTAAAAAGTTTCAGTCCTACCTACATCTTTCGTTTCAATATTTATTCTACTAAAATTTGCTATGACGACACAAAAAATGATCAGCTGTTCGATCTATTTAAATTTTAAAGAGATAGGATATTGAGAAATGAGAACGAGTTGAAAAGTAAAACAAAAAAAAAGAAAACGAAATACTCGATTGGTGGTGGCGTGGAAGAAACCGAGATGGTGGACAGTCAAAATTGGGAATGATACAAGAAAAGATCTCAAATTTGGAAAATTAAATGAATAAATTATATTTTGTCAAATAAAAAAAAAACTAAAACTAAGAATTATAATGTGTATTAATAAATAAAGTAAACTGATGTGTATTGACTACATAAGAACATACAGTGGAATATTAATAAAAAAAAAACAAAACAATAAATAAGAATCTTATACAAGTTACGGGAGATATAAGTAATCCAATCCACCCGTATTAATAAAATCCAGAAAAATTAATATTTGCGACGTGCATAATATCAGCTGCATTACTTTGGGCGCCAGGTGAATTTTAACATACCGAGATTCTGACGTGAATTTTGCCAAGGGTACACGATAACCTGTGAATATCGCCATACTATTTGAAGGGCTCGGATAACACGCGGTTCAAGGTTGGTTAGCGGTAGATTTAGACAGCAAAGCTTGGTATAGTTCGTGACGTATGTTGTTTACGTAGAGATATTATCCACCTCATAGGACGTATTGCAACCAAGATTATTAACACGCGGTGCAGAGTCGTGGTTCCATTGAACCGCTGTATATGGTATCACTGCTGCGGAATCAACCGGATTCATCATTCATCTATTTGTTTTGGGCTATGTAAAGTATTGCATGTTACTATTTATTAATCTAATTTTTTTTTTTTATGTTTGTATTTCTATCTTTCTGGATTGGGATTTTTTCTAAAGTAGTTTTCCGCACTTATATACTATCGTATATACTAAGAATAGTCCGACAGAACCACTACCATCCTCATGGTTATTCGTTTGTTTAAGTGATGTGGTTCAATTGAACATGTGGTAAAACTAAATCGTTTATGATCGAGGTATATTGTTGGCGGTGTCCTGTGACCTCGGATTCTATATGTGATACAGTTACAGTGTAAATTCACTTTCGATTTTTATTTATTTATTAGAATGCTGAGCACACTCAGCATTTTTTCTTTGTAACATGGCTGCTGTTAACGGTGTATAAACAGAACCCCCCAAGCCGACAATGAGGTATCATACTTCAATAATGAGTGTGTCATCTTAACAGCCGTAGAAAAGCCATGCGGTTACAATCTGCACCAAAAGAGATGGGATAATCTCATCTCTTGTCGTTTATCCAAAATCTTCTTTGGATCAGTAAACCAGCAAAGATCTCAGTTTTTCTTTAATTATAATAGAGGCACTTTAAGGATCTTGCTGGGCATTCTCACGGGGATTCTCTGCTCCCTGAATATAGTCATATGTTTCAAATGAAAATTCGAAACACCTCTTTCTGCGAACAGTGTGGGGATAGGGAGGAAGAAACTGTTGCTCCGTACGTTGATGTTGCCAAAAGAAGGAAATGCCTTTCCAACGTACGAAGCTCTTGGTAAAGAGTCCTTAATATCATAGCAAATAGATATTTAAATTTTATAAGATAAGGTTAATCAAAATTTTAATAATGTACCTCGGTAAAAATTGCTCAACGATGTTTTTCATTGATAAATATTTCAAACTCTATATAAGCTTTCAGAAAAGCTAGGAATTGGTTGTAGTTGCAATATTAAGTGGTGTAAATATATCGAAAGCTTACAATAATAATTTCGTATTACACAAAAGTGGTAGGGATTTTTGAATTAAGAGAAGACATTCCGGACCATTACCGTGTGTGATTCGTCTACGTTTATGTCGTGCATCCTTGATTTGACTAGATAATTTCGTACAGTAAAATTCAAATTGGAAAAAATTTAGCAGCCTCATAAGCACTCGTAAAATATGAATATTCCACATATTTTTTAAATGATGAATATTCAACTGTAACTTCCGGTTCCGAAATACTTATTCGAGAGCAACCAGCTTAGTCTTATTAGACTAGTAATTGTATAGCCTATACGTTTCAGGTTTAAGTAGCTATCTTGCATCTGCTGCCGTTTGAGAGCTATAATGCTTTAAAATAAAAAAAAATCTTTTTTCTTTATAAAATTTAGTTTTTCTCAAAAAAAAACCGTTGCAATTTTAATTTTTTTTTACTTTATTTTAATCCGCCTTGATGTTCTCTACAAACCCCTAATACATTGTTTGTATCGACGAGCAATATTTTTTTTACTTATACCATGTATTCTAAATCTAATTAGGAGATATTATAGTGTTAATATTGTAAAAAAAATATTTTATCAGTAAAACATTAGGCTATGATGATCAAATCTTTTGTTTAATTATTGAACAAACGAAAATTAAACATTTTCAATAGTTTTGAGAAATTGCTTAGTGTTGTGTCACTGTTGTGAGTTAAACATTCTAAATTTGTCACGTTAATTAGTATAATGGCACAGTTTTCGGGTGAGCAGTATATTGATATCCATTTTGTTTACGGATTTTGCGATGGTAATGCATCACGAGCTCGCGATGAATACCAACGTAGATTTCCAACGCGGCGCGTTCGTGATCCAAGAGTATTTTTAAATATCCATCGAAGACTGCGAGATATCATAACAACTTCAAATACGCAGGCGGAACCACATGCAGTCTCACAATACCAGTTAGATGTGGACGAAGAAATATATAATAGAGTTAATGCAAATCCATCTATTAGCATAAAGAGGCTAGCTTCACAATTGAACGTCTCTTTCCGACGAATACATCAAATTTTGCACCAGGAAAATCTTCATCCATACCATAATACACCTGTTCAAGAACTTTTGCCGACAGCCCACCATAAAAGGTTGGAGTTTTGTAATTGGTTAATGGAAAGAAATATTGAGAACGACAGATTTGTGAAACGTATCCTATGGACAGATGAATCACAATTTACAAGAGATGGTATTACAAATTTTTACAATTTGCACACGTGGGCTGCTGAAAATCCTCATGCAAAAAAGCAAACATCATTTCAGCATCGCTTCAGCGTAAATGTATGGGCTGGTGTACTTGGGGATACTTTAATTGGACCATTTATATTACAATCCACATTAAACAGTGAACGATATTTGCAATTTTTACCAAATGATTTACCACTTCTCCTTGAAGATGTTCCTATATTAAGTGGTTTCTTTCACACATACCAACATGGTGGTGCACCTAGTCACTGCGGAATAAATTAAAGCATTTATTTTTTATTTTAAAGCATTGTAGCTCTCAAACGGCAGCAGATGCAAGATATCTACTTAAACCTTAAACGTAGCCTATACAATTACTAGTTTAATAAGACTAAGCTGGTTGCTCTCGAATAAGTATTTCGGAACCGGAAGTTACAGTTCAATATTTGTGTGTATCTTTTTTTTGGGCCGAATTTTTTAAACACCCTGTATCTCAAAGGATATCAAAAATGGACAAAACTATTATTCGTAAAAATGGACCATACGATTATTTTCTCAGAATGAACCAAGAAATCACGCCTTAACGGATTAGCATCCCAAACCGGATCAGGGTATATTAAATTTTTGTTTATATAAAGATTTAGCGGGTTAGTTACGTCATTATTGGATTCTCCTTTCGATCGGTTTAAAGATCAATAAAATAGTGCTTAATGAATTATATTATACGATATACAATATAGACATAGAGCTTACTGAGGGTTAATGAGTAGCTGAATGTTGCTAAGAGGAACGGTTGTTCTCAAATTCTTATATATTCATAGTAATGAATACATAATATTCATACTTTGATATACATAGAGTTGCCGTTCCGACTTAAAATTAAATAAATGATCATATCTGTAGAAGACATTATAGATATAGTCACTCCATTATCTAGTGCTAGTCAATAAAAATAAAATTAAAAATAAAATTGTTGATTAAATTTAGAAAATAGATATAAAGTGGTATATCTTAATCCAAACACACTTTCAAGTTACGGCAAAGAGATTTAAAGAGTGATATTGCGGGAATGTGGCAAAATTAAATAAATATACCACGTTCACCTGTTTGACTGTGAAACGAGCTGGGATATCCGTGTGAATCCTAAATTTATATAAAAATCATCTATATAACCTATCGGATGTAACAGTTCAAAGAGCTTCTAAAAGGAAGGCTGCAGTCCTGCTTTTGTTTATTGGTAATAAACAGCAACCGAACAGATCCAGATCATGTTATACGTATGCATATGTTTGGTCTTTTGTTTAAATAAGTGTATAGTGTGCATAGGTGTTTCTTTCCTTCTTTCAATTATTTTCTTATTTTTACACATTTTTATAGAAAAAAAATATTCACCTAAATTTATCAACTGAAGAAAAAAATTATTGTAAGGTCTCACCGTAAGTGTTAAAACAAATTAATTTTCAGCCATACCACGTGTCCGAGAGTTCTCTACGGGAACTTGGGTGAGTTTGTTTTAATACTTTTTTATCCATTTTTGACCTTATTTATTAAATAGATAATTTCTCTTACTATTTGATAATATTTCCTTCAATGAATAATAATACTATAATTAAATAATAATTTAAATAATGTGACGTATCATGTCCATAGTTTTAAGACTATTAAGTGATTTATTAAACATGAATTATAAATAAGAAAAACAAATGAAATAGTTTCGTTCTTAATTAGTTGTTGGTGATGTGACTATGGAGGTTGAGGAGTGTGGAGTTGTTGTCATCTTTCTTTCAGTTTTCTTTTCAGTAACAAATTTAGCAACACGTGAGTGTTTTTGTGTGTATCTAAACTTATGGCGACAAGTGACCCCCCATCCGATTGAGCAAACCCACCTAACACGTGTTGGTCGCTGTAATAGATACAGTAACAACATTAAAAAAAATAATTTAACTAGGCGTATAACAAAATATGTTAAATTAATTATTTTTTGTTAAATTTGCATTCGCTTTGTTAAATTGAACAAAGCGTTTATTATTTACTATTTTCAATCACTATGCGAATTAATATTTACAATGTATTTTAGAGGCATTTACAAAGCTAATTGTAAAAATTTATAAATATTTTGTTTTATAATTTTGAATTTTAATTAACAAAGAAAAAATTTATTTGAACTGTATAATTAATAATATTATTACAAAACCGACAGTTTACAAAAATCAGTTTGAAGTTGTAATTATTTATAAGATTTAGATATGGAACTGTTTTAAAATGTTAAATAAATAAAATAATTTCTTAATAACGAAACTTATCTGACATCATTTTTTATGAGATAAAATACCAATCAAACTTATAGCATTACCCTTAAATATTAATTATTCTATAGACGACGTGTGTGTAATTGATATTTAATGATTAATATATTTTATTTAAATTTTGTGTTCCATAAAAATTCGTAAAATTTTAGATATAATATTTGATTAAAATTAACTTTAAAAGGTTACGCAATAAACTTCAAATATTATATATGTCTTTAACTCTTTGAAACTGTAATAATTATTGTAAATAATAAATTTATTTTCCAACATCATAATGTATAATCATTATATTATTTGTGGTTATGTATGATGAGGGATATTTGGTTAAAAAGGCAGAAAAGGGTTCGTGTACTAAACTAATTAAGTTGTAAAGTTTACGAGTGTAGTTGTAAAAATATTTGATCAACATATCTAGTTGTAAAGTTTACGATATAATTTTGTGAAAGTTACAAAAGTGCCCTGTAAGATTTAAAGATTTTACAGATGGATTTGTAGTATTTACAAAATTTTAACAACGAAATTTGTAAAACCTTCCAACATGATTTCGTAAACTCACTCGATTTAATGTTAGAAATTTCTAGATTATTAATTGTGACTTCAACTTCTAAACTGTGCTGAAATTTGGAAAAATAACAATGTCTTTAAATTACGACGAAATAATAAAGATTTTCTTAATAAATATTAATATGTATACAGATGAAGTATATAACAATATAAAAGGTTATAGTTAAACTATTTTATTTAAGGTAAGTAATTATTTTATTTTTAGTGTATTTTTGAGTGTTGTATAAATGTGCTTTGTGGTGCTTGTGTAGTTATAGAATAGTAGGAAATTTTACTTTTAATAAAACTGCGGCATAACTGTTTTTCATAAAATGTTCGGCAGCGCTTATTTTTAGTTTTTTAACTACAACAGTTATGGGTCTTCGTATGTTAGTAGTTAGTAATATAGTTACACGCAAGTTGAAACTAGAAGTTATTTTTACAATTTTTGGAGAAGTACAAGTTATGACATATCACATTTTATTTCTATAATTAAAAAGAAAAAATAGTGTAACGATGTAGACATTTATATTTTGTACTTATTTATTTTGTAATTCATGTTATTGTACATATTAGGGGGCAGCACTATCGTAATAGAAACAAAATGCGTATCACAAAATGGTTATTTTGGTGCCTCCGAGTGCCTCATAAATAAACAACAACAAATTTAACTTGTGACAATCATTCTTGGGTATTTTTTTTATATTTTGGAATTATTTTTATTAATATAATTTGTTTATAATAATTTATCGTTTGTATTTTATGCTATCGTTTTAATCAAATATTTAAGTTTTAGAAAGCTTATATTTTTTTTGTTAAACTTTCAGGGAAATTCAAATCACATAGGCTTAGGTCTTTAGTAAGTTGTTTTGTATTCATAAAAGCGTCGATAGTTTCTACCTTCAAACAAAACCCATTATTTGTTTTAATCAGAGAAACAACGCTCAGCCGCTACACCGCTGTGAGGAAAACTTGAAATAACTAATTTTAATTTAGGAAATCTGAGGTCGTTCAGGATAGCAAAGGAATTTTTCACCATACGATTACGATCGGTGGCGTAAATGAACACATCTATGACCCCCTGTCGGAGTGCAGATTTCATGGGCCAACCCTTCTTCCATGTCGGTACTATAGGCTGCTATGGAGCTATGCAATGTGCAGATGGTTCTGCGTAAATCGGACCTATAGCTGTACGTCCTCGATTTGGCTGTAATGGCGTAAGATAAGGACGTAAATAAGCGAACCGCGAAAGAGTTGGAAGTACCTCGATCCCCGAAACAGATTGTAGAGATAAAACCAAACAGACTCAAATTTTTCGGTATCTAATAAGAAATAACGTTAAAGGGGGTGCCACTGTTCAGCAGTATTGATATTACTCTATCTAATGCTAGGCATCTTGTAGTAGAATTTTGAGAATTTTGTGTATGTTAAAACTGGTTTGAAAATTTTTATAATCAGTTTGTCGCTTAGGGCTATGTGAAAATGATAATAAATATTCCTTGGTAGTTTTTCACATTCATTCGGTAAGTCTTTTGCGGCACTAACAAAAATAAGTGGAGAGGCGCACCCAAAGAATATTAATGTGGATTTATTTCTTTGTACTACTGTCCAACTCTTTATACATACTACACAATTTTTCATCGCTCCCACGACAGGTATTTTCGTTGTGTTTGCGATCAGCAATAATGACATACACTTCTCTGTTGCGATTCAATGAAATGTCTAATCGATATTTTTGTTTATTAGCTGCTTGCGGGATGTATAATATCCTCCTCGTCTTTAATTAGGTAGAATCGCATTATCATGGAACTTTTTACCAATGTTGGAAACGCGATCTTACCTAATATTATATATATAATATATTTTTCCTTGTGGATCTTGACAAATAATAAAATATTTCATGCTAACCGAAAGATTTTTTGATAATGTGAAATGGTTTGTTTTTTGGCGTGAACACGTACAGCCGAGTGATTAAAAGTCGTGTTTACATGCTGGGAATTCGGGTAAAGATTGAGGTTTATATTCCTAAGGCAGCATTTTTAAAATAATAATACTAAATAATATAAAGATTATATTATAGTCATAACTTACCGTACCCGTTTTTCTTAGTTTCGCTTTGACTGAGAAGGGTTGCATAATTTTTTGCTTGCCATCCATGTGATTAAATGTTAATATATTGTAATACCACCTAAAATGTTGATATATCACTACAAAAATTTAAGCCGTTACAAAAAACTACATTCTTTAGTCTTCACTCAATGAACATTAATCAATTTCCCTTTAAAAATTATTTGAAAAAACTATGTCAGGTGATCAAGATGAAACTTAATATATTGGCTATCGTAGATATTGATTTTTGCATTATATTTTGGTACGAAAATAGCGGGGTTTGACTTTTTTCGAAAGTTACAATGAAGTTCACATTATAACTATCGTTCTTTGCAAATATAGAAATGAATTATATATTTATAAATGCTATTGTCTCCAAATAATAGTGCCAATTTTAGGGCTTAATAATTGTAGAGATTCTTTGTCTATAAACAAAACTATTGGTCGTTATCTTCATTTGCCACTAAATCGGGATCAGTATCGTTTGCATCTTCTGTAATAAGGTTTTTATAAAACTCGTGGTGGAATTCGGAAGGTACTTGTGGCAACAAATTCATTAAATCTTTTTTACGCGTGTGAATAGGTACTGGTCCGTTGAAGCATGGGGGTTATGTGATTAACCTTTAGTTTCGAGATTCCTCGAGTCCAGAGACTTCTCTTGTAAAATGATATAGATGCATTTAAAAGTAAAGTGGACAAGCACTTTTGTAAATCAAATGTATATTATAAATCCCTTTTGATTTATCTATTAAAGATGTATACGTTGCTCTTCTACCATAATTGTTCGTTTAACACTCTCTGTATCTTTAATTTTGCAATTGAGAACTTGACATTTGTTACATACGTCATTGGTTTTTTTGAACTTTATATTCGTGCTCTAAAAAAATCGCCTGTCCACATGGAAGCTGGGTTAGTTTCTTTTTTGGTATATAATAACATAAAAATAATTAAAGAAGGCGGAAATAATTCCAGAACCCAATGCGCCACTAACTAGAGGCCCACGGTTCAACCCACATACACATACAGATTAAAAACACGATTGATGAATTAAAATCACGATTGATGAATCGTCACCACCCCGGGAATCGAACCCGAGAGACCCCCGAATGACAGAGCAAGTACGCTACCTTCTCTGCCACGATAGTGTTTGGTATATAGATCTGCGATTAATTTAAATCGCGTGGTAATACTTTTTATCTGTATCTCGTTTAAGAATAGTGAGATTGGTATGCTAGAAGCAAATTTATGTAATGTTGATGTTATTATATTTTCTAGTATCATGTTTGTGGTTGCACAGTGTTTCCCTTAAAACTTAACTGTTTCGCCGAATGTTTGCTTAAGAACATTCCTTACAAGTGTTTTGGGTATTGTTGAAATTTTTATAGGAATTTATGTGGAGAATTAGAGATTTTCATCGATTTTTATTTTGTATGTCAAATAAGGAAATAATTCATGCTAGTCTTAAATCGTAGGCATTCAGTGACCAATAAAGCCTGAATATTCTGTTTTGCTTATCTCATGAAATCCGACTATTGCCTTTTTTCCTACAGACTGCAAGGGGTTTATATTTTCGTTATAAAATTTAAAACCGATTTAATGTCACGTATCCTTTCCTACAATTTCTTTGACTTTTCTATATTGTTTAATTTTTGTATTTTTTCTAATACGTCTTTCAACCTCTTCAGCAATTTGTTTAACAGAAATATTATTTTTAATATCTGAAGATCATTAAATACCGAAAAGTATCGGGGACAGCGCATCTCCGGTGTTCGTCAAGGAGATGCGCTGTCCCCGATACTTTTTAATCTCATGTTGGAATACATCCTTCGTAAAAGTGAAACACCTCAGGACAACATCTTATTCCGACAATTCAATCAACTTCTTGCATATGCAGATGATATCTGTGTGATTGGATTAAATGGCAACGGAGTGAAAGAGATACTTGATCCACTGGAACAGTGTTCAGCTTCCGTTGGTCTCAAAATCAACGAGTCAAAAACCAAATATCTAATCTCGGGTTTTAGAGACCAAGACGCAATTGATTTCAGTAGTGGAAACCACACGTTTGAAGGAGTGATGAGATTCAAGTATCTTGGATCTCTCATCAATCACGATAATAGTGTGGGCGAGGATATCAAGGTCCGCCTTGCCGCTGGCAATCGGGCTTTGTATCCTCTACGTCCACTGCTGAAACCAAAATATCTTGCAAATACGGATAATATACGGATAAGCTGTACAGAGTGTTGATCAGACCCGTTGTCATGTATGGATGTGAGAGTTGGACCTTGACGGATGAGTACGAAAGATGGCTTCTTACATTCTAGAGAAGAATCATGCGTGTGATATATGGTCCAAAACGCGACGTCGATGGCACTTACCGAGTTCTTTTCAATCACGAGATCAGGAATTTAATGCAAATTCCTGATATCGTGCATGAAATCAAAGGACAGCGAATACGCTGGCTCGGTCACGTTCTGCGTGCTGATCCGAAACGAATGATACAGCGATCTTTGAAGGGAGAACCGCCTTTCGGTAGGCGAAGGGGTCGCTGTCGGCGACGATGGCTCCACGGCGTAGAAAGCGATCTGGCATCTTCCAACTGCTTGCAACAGTATGAAGATTTGGCTCGTGATCGAAACCGTTGGAGTCAGATTGTTGACACGGTACGGGCCAATAATGGCCTGTAAAAACCGAAAAAAAAAATTAAATACCGAATAGTCAGAATCATCAGGTTGACTTCTCTTGCCTTGTGGTGCTGTAATTGTTACATTTCATATTATATCCTTGAAAAAAGAAAAACTATTACCTATTTGTATTGCCACTATTTAGTCTTGATGTTATTTCTTGTTACTGAATGATAAGAAACATGCTAAAGTAACTGTTAGGTTTTGGTGTAATGATTCCGAGGAATGCGAGAAAGTTTCTAGTAAGAGATTTTATTCTTGTGTCAAAAAAGAGTTTTGGTCTTGCCAAATCATAGTTCGCAATCAGTACATTACTATTTGAGTTTGTGTCGTTTGGAAAACTCGCGTTCATAAAATAATAAATCATTTTACACAGGTGAAAACTTATTATTTTCTGAAAAAATTATTTAATTATATAACTACATATTTAATACATTTCTGTTAGGGAAATACTTACCCAAGTTCGTAGAGTTTGGTTTAGAATAAATGCAGTTGGTCATTACACTATCAGTGGTCGATAGTGTAATGAAAAGGACGGATTAGTAGCAATGGTTGGTTTAACTCATCTTGTTCTAGTTCTTTTTATACTGGCGGTTATTTGTGGGATGTTTCTCTTAACTAATTGAAAAATATTTTATTACATTTCAACAGTTATTACATTGAATTGATCAGTAAAAAAGATGAGAAGTCATAAGTCACTTATTTTAAAGTTTCAAATGTCTCCTAAGATATTATAGGGAATAACTCATACATTATCGTTAAATAAAGCTTAAGTTTTATAATTAATTTGAGTTGTACCGTTTTATATCTTTTCACATTAATTGAATTTAACTTATATTTAAATTTTAATGATATATTACTTTTTATATCTTATAACACATAAATAAACTGGGTTATTACCTTTTCTCTGTCTCCGATTCTACCACATCAGAAAAAAAATTAATTTCCATATGCAGTTTTTTATGGACTGTTTAAAATTACATAGACATAAATAAGCTAACAAAATGAGTTATGGCCTTTTATATCTATGCCACAGAAAAATTTAGTTTTAATAATGGAAAATAGCAAATGCTATTAATAGTAAATAGCAAATGATATTAATAATAATATCAAAATGTATAAATTAGTCATACAGTAGATTAAAGCCATGGTAGCCCAAAAACTAAGAATTTTCACGTTAAAAAGGAAGTTTAATCATTTCATATTGTAAATTATGATATTAAATTTAAACAAAAGAACTACCAATTATTTTCATTTAAAAATTATGCATATTTAAGTTTTTAAGCACCTACACTGTCATAATAAAACGAGTATATCATGATCTCTAAAAGTTTTCTTTCATACCGACATATTAACTACGAGTAAATTCGAAGGTTTTTAATTCTTCGTCTACAAACTGACTGTTTAAGCTATAGAGTAGTAACTGGCATCTTCGTACAAATGAGAAACTTTTAAGAATTCCGACTTGCAAGGAAAAAATTTACTGTTTTGAACCTTACGCCAAATAATTTACCCGAAAAGATGGTGTTACAACTTTAGTCGACGAAACAATTTATCCTGGATTAAGATTAAATCATTTTCAATATGTTTTCCCCTTAATGAAAACTGAAGTACTTCTCTTTCAACGTTACCATGTATAAAACAATTGCATTATAGATTGGACTAAGTTCCAGAGCTGATTTGGTATTTAGCAAAATAATTATGTCTCCTAATATCTTCACTCAATACAAAAATTCCCCTTCGAGATATCGAAGCTGTTGCTGGGCTTATTCGTGATACCAGCACGCGCACGATCAATTTTTTTCTCTGACTTTTACTAGGCAGTTAAAAACGTGAATTGCTAGATGTAGCAATAATTGCCTCTATAATTATCAGTGTTTCCGTTTTGATTGTTTTCCTGTCAAATTCGACTGGATTTCAATATGTTTAACTGGAATATTTTTAAAATATCAGCTAACTGATTATTTGACTGGAATGTTTTTTTGAATGAATTTCATGTTTTAATTTTACTTTAATTCTTATTTTCATATTTTATCAGTACCCAAAAAATTTCAGCTTAAGCTTTTTCTAATTATTCTCTATTATAAGTTTTTATTTACTTTGAAATCCGTGTAATTTGTTCGTTGGCCATAACTTTAATACTTAGATTTTTTCTTAGATTTAAAAACATAGATTTTATCTTCTTCAATGCTTTGGATAGGTGCATGGGAATGTATGGATTGTGGTGTAATCACTTGTTGTTTATTATTTACTAAAGAAATACATATCCACACATTACATAAAACCCTTAAGTTTCTAGCTCTTTTCACAGTTAACTGGTTATTGGTTTTTCGCCCTAAGTGATAAACAATCCCGCCGAAGAATAATTTTCCGTTTTCTTTAATAATACAGTATAATTAAAGTATAACTGATTTGTTATCTAAGCAGTACGATTCAGAACAAGTGGGCAATTGTACAAGAGTCATGATTTGCTTTATGAATCGTATCTTTTTCTTGATACAAGGTATAATTCGTTTGACAGAGGTAAGTTTCCGCTGACGCTCTCAAATTGTTTTTTTAAAATATCCAAATAAGCTATAGTATCCATTGAAGAAAAGTAAGATTTCTTACTCTATCATATTCTATTGCACTCTAAATTGTTATTTTTCTTCCCCTGGTTTTCGATTGATACTTTTGAATAGCAATTTTTGATTTGGTTGTCTCTACACTCTTTACTGTTTATTACTAAGAAATATATTGAATTGGTTTTCTTTAACAAATGTTTTAACTTTTTCCAAAAAATAATTTAGTAATTTCTAGAACTAAGCTTGTCCAACTCATTTATTATAATCTAGACTAATAGAATTATGTATTCAAGCCTGATTTCCATTATGAAAAAAATACTGACAGTATTGTGAAAATAGGATAAAATATATTTTTTTTGTTATGTGCGAGAGAAATAAAAAATATTTCCATAGAACCAAAATTTATTCAGTACTGATTTGCTGAATAAATTTTTATGGTTACTGAAAAAAATTTTTTTAACAGTACCCGAAAAAATATATCAAGAGAAGTATGATTTATTCTGTACTGGAATAATATTTTAATGAAAATTGTATATGAATCGTTTCTGTGCAGTGAAGCCATATTTTAAAATGAAGTCATTTCTTAAATGTTAATCCGTTTATAATAAATTGATAATTTTAAAACTTGAAAATTAATAATTACAGTAAGATTATTTCAAGTATTTATTTTATCAATTATGAATAATTATTAACATCTGTCAAAATGTATCCATATAGTTTAGCTATAAAAAAAGGAAAAAGTAAAAAATGGTCTCTGTCAATCTCATGGTATTTTTGATTTTTTTTCTCTTTTTGGTTTATTCAATAAGAAATACTATCAGTATTTTTTTTATATATCAGTCTTTAATGCAGTTAATAAATTTACTTGTTTAGCATACCTGGTTATTTTTAAATGTTTATTATTATTATATTACAAATAAGGTTGTTGTTAATGCAGTTTATTTATTATTTAGATCGTGCAGAATTTTATAATATTTTAATTAAACTTAAACAAGAACACTTAAATTTGATATTTTCAAAGGAACAATTGGGATGTAAAATAATGTTCAAGTATTATTTGAATCAACTTCAAGAACAACACAAAGTTGCTACAGAGCAACATAAAGCATTAACGGTAATTATATTCGTCTATATAAATTTAATTTTAAAATAAATCGCTTTAACGAATTATAAAATATATTTATAATATTTCATAAGATATGCTTTATATTTGATTAAATTTTAGGAGTTGATGACAGGCATAAACACCTTATCCATTACTCCAAATCCGGAAGAATATTTTGAACAACACGAAAACATTTAGTTAAACATAATTATAATTACTATTATTATTATTTGATAATTGTTTATATCAAAATTTAAGATTTTTGTATTAGTTATTTAAAATTCGAATTGATAAATTCGCTAATCGGTCATTAAAATTTAAAAAGGAATATAACAGCATAACTAAATATTATGTCAAATTATTCCTCTTACATCCAAACAAATATTTAAACTATTGATTTAGTTGTTTAATTTGGTTACAACAATTAAACATTATTTTTAGTTTATGTAAGTTTTAAATTATGTTTCTGCTTTGTATAAATAGATGGTAATAGTAAACAAATTATTATTTTTATTTTGAGTTCCCCGATTATAGTATGTATTTGGTGAAACTTTTTTGGTGAAAAACTAATCAACAGTGCTATATCTGGATATTTTACCAACATTTTCTAGAAATATTTTACAACATACAATGAAGACATTTCTGCGAAATAATATAAATGATTTATAATTGATTTAAATAAGCTTAAATAATATTTTCTTCTTAATGATCGATCCTTAATGATGTGTCGCTGTTATTTGGTTATGCTTAAATAATTTTATGAATATTTATAATTTAAACAAATTAAATAACTTTTTAATTTTATCCTGATACATACGTGTATGAATTTTTTAAATGAATAAACCAGAATAGAAGTAACTTTTAAATTTCGTAAATAAATAATAATAAAATTAAAAAGGAAATTTTGTTTTTCAAATATATACCTAATTGTTACTAAGTTTTGGATTGCAGTGTTATGCTGCCCATACACGATACAACCTAGTTGTACAACCAGTTGTACAACTATGGAAGTTGTATCGTCTGTGGACAAGTTGACAACCGGATGTACGACCATTTTGATGGTTGGTACACACAGAAAAATAAAAGGTTACCACAACTCCGATTTGGTGTTAAATAGTGTCCCACCGATCGGATATTTGGAAATTAAATCCATTCGGATTCTTTTAAATTAATAAATTTAAGTACTTTTGGATACAAAAATCAGCACCCAATGAGGTATAATTTGACTTTTTCCAGTTATTAAATATTCACTCTGGTTTTATATATGGAAAAACTCAATTCGGTGTAAATAATTATAACTGTATTGGGTTGATTGAAACATTTTTTCGGTGTAATAAGATTACTCGATATTGATATTTGAAAAATTCATTTTTGGAAATAAAAATTAGCTTCAAAATTTTTGAATTTTTTAACGTTTTTGGAATCCTTGAGTAACACCGTTTTAGTTATCAAATTAAAAATAATATGTTTGTTATAATTATAAAGCATTTATTTCATAATAGTTTTTTCTTAATTTTTTACATAAATCTTACATTAAATAATAAAAGTATTTATAGTAGCTATTTCAAATTTTGGTTGATTTTATTTTTTGAATTCTTCTTATTTCCTCTCGTATGAAACGCACCGTCCATATAGTAGTCAAAGTACCCATTATTCAAAAAACTGTCGAGATATGCAGATAATCTGATACACAATCCACTTGTTTAAACCAAAATAATTTTCAGCTAACTTGCTTAAACTTTGATATCACTATATTTTAATTGGAATTAAAATTTAATATAATAAACTCTAAAATTCATTGATTTCAGAATAATTACCATATATTAATTAATTTCTTTAGTTTCTATCAGCTTTTTAGAGTCTCATTTAACTGAAAGAAAAACATAAAAATTTGGTAGTTATTAAAATTAGTCTATATATATAAAAATATAAATGAATACTTATCTTATATAATTTTAACGTTTACTATTTCATAATTAATTATTTATAGCTCTTCATATTTTTGTAAACAACGCACTTTATATATTACAATTATATATTACGAAATAATTTTGATATGTTGCTTGAGTTTGGCAAAATTTGTTTGACAAGAAATTAAGATATTCTAGTCCATTTGTTTGGCTTATGCATACTTTAGTCGTGAAGCAATCAATCTTAATTAAATTGTATAACAAAATAAAATATATTATAAATATATTATATATATTATGTTAATGCAGTCCACTCAACTTGCGATTAACGCACTACTAAGTTCTCCCAACAATATGGATGCGTCTTGCTTGAAATAACTAACTGAACTGTATTTTCCAAGCAACAATCTATACTAACCGTAATTTCAACTAACAAAAATACACCGAAAGGAGTTTATAATTATATTTCATTCTTTTATTTTGGAAAAAAACGAAATTTTTTTTCTAAATTTGAACAAGAACATTCATGTTCATAATATAACTCCGCAAGGAGTACTTTATTAAGTCCAAAATGAGATTGCTTAATACGACCAAAAGCAATCAATCCAAAAAAAGTAAACTTTTTTATCCTATATAATAAAGCTCACTTTTACACCGCAAAAATAATTATTAATGAAATTTGCAAGTCAATTTATCGATATGGATAAATCAAAATATTTATCCTAATATGCGGAGTTAAATTTATAAAGAAATAGTCGTTTGGATAGAAATAATATACACTTTCGGAGAAAAACTAAAATCACACCGCTTATTTTTTTGTGTGTAGTCGGTTGAAAATTTTTTAAAATATTTAGATTTTAGTGGGCGGGGTGTTGGTGTTTGGTTGAATGTTGTACTGTTTATGGGGAAATTGTACAACCAAAACGACATATTCTGTCAAATGAAAACACAAAACAGTAGAATAGCATTTTTGTTCAATTTCGTTATGAATTTTTTCTGTTTTCTACACATTAATTAAAAAGACAGGATAAAAAAGAATTTGTTTTCAATGGCAGTTATTGATAATGAAAATTGGAGGGAATTAATCGAGGAATATTAAAATTACCCGGAATTATGGAAAATAAAAAGTAATGTCTATAAAAATAAAGATTTGAAATATAAATCTTGGATGAAACTTCTAAAAATATATGACAAAATAGAAAGTGGAGCATCCATAAGTACATTAAAAAATAAGATGAATAATTTAATAACTTGTTATCGTCGTGAATTTAAAAAAGTTATAAGAAGCGAAAGATCAGGAGCAGGCATTGAAGACATCTATGAACCGTCGTTGTGGTATTTCAATTTACTTGAATTTTTAAGAGACCACGAAGTTCAATTAGAAGGAACTTCGTCTATCGATTCTAGTGATGAAGTTCAAGTAAGTAATTTATTTTAAAATGCATACATTGCTTACAATACATTTTAATTACAGAGCGAAATGTTGTCCCAACAAAATGCGAAGAAACCACGTAATGCCAATAGAAGTAGAGATGAATTTTTACAACAGGCAGTGGAAACTTTAACCAGTTTAAATAGCGAGAAACCAGATGTGAACGATGGTGATATATATGCACATTCCTGGGCATTTTCATTCAATAAACTTTGCGAGGAACAAAAATTATATGCAAAAAAGGCTATAGATGAGATTCTTTTATTAGGGCAATTAAACAAATTGACATTGAATGTTGTTCCTTCTATTTCCTCAATATTTCCAACTAGTAGTGCCAGCTCCACCTATAATTTTTCTAGATCGTCGACGCCGCTTGACTGCAATCGAAGATTTTCTGTCATTTCTGATGTTCCAGTTTCTAGAGGATATGCAAACGCAACTGATTGTAGTTACATAACTCTTCAAGACCTAATGTCTGACACTCAATTTTCTTAATAATTATAAATAAAATTAAGTCTTTACATAAATAAATGAATTCATTTTAATTTTGATGCAAATCATTTACAACTGCACAAAAACTGTTTCTCATATCTTTAGCGAGTTTTGATGAATTCCTTGACTGCGAAGGTTGCATTTCCAATAAGGTTTGTGTAGTAGACTGAATGGTGACTGCTGGGCAATTAGAATATAAAACTCATTTTCGTTTTTTTAAATAGTTATGAAGATAACATCATGCAAGGACAATTTTTGTTGCTTTCTCGGGGCATACTGCTATGTTAGTCAGTAGAACCCGAAATCTTGTAGCCAAAATTCTAAACGCATTTTCTACTTTAACTCGTGCTGAACTTAAAGTTTTATTGAAAATTTCTTGTTCGGTAGTTAAATTGTTACCGGTAAATGGCTTCATTAAATTCTCCGAGCGTGAAAAAGCATCATCACCTACTAAAACATAATTTAATTTTTTTCCGGTAGGCAACACTACTTCCGGATCAGGTATATTGAATTCATTGTTTTTGAATTTCCGAAAAAAGGTTGTGTTTGAAAAAACACCACCATCTGAAATTCTTCCATTCGTTCCTACATCAACCATAAGGAATTCGCTATCTGCATTCACAATTGCCATAAGAACAATACTAAAACTTTTTTTATAGTTAAAGTAAAATGAGCCTGATTTCGATGGTTTTTTGATGTGGATATGTTTTCCATCGACGGCGCCTATACATTGTGGAAATCCTGTTTTTTCTTGAAACTTTTCAGCTACTCCTTTCCAATCACTTGATGTTTCTGGAAGCTAAATTTTTAGGAAAAATAAGTTTGTGAGAAAGTTATTTTAATTTTTCATATAGCACTCACCTTGATATAATCCTTCAAGACTTTCACAATTGCATCACATGTTTCAATAACAATAATTCCTATACTTTGAGGAGGCACAGCATAAAAAAATTTAAGGTCTTCAAATGAATTGCCATTTGCTAAATACCTTAACGTTATCGACAAACGTGTTTCAGGTGAGATAGCATCCCGCATAAAAGTATCTTTTTTAATAATTAAAGGCTTGACTTTCTCCAACAAATCTTGAAATGTTGCATCATCCATACGCATATAATTTTTAAAATCATCTGGTTGGCTAACCTTTAATTCGTTTAATAATTTGGTATTAGCAAATTCATTTTCTTTTTTATACCATTCCTTCATCCATATCTTTCTTGTTCTACGTTTAATTTCGGCTTCATCTTCACAATAAATTTCAGCAATTATCATTAACGCACAAATAGTTTTAGTTTTTTCGCACATTTTATAAATTGAAAAACACAATTTTATTTAGAGATCAATTCGCTCAACAAATTGTTTGACGTTTATAAACATAGTTGAAAAATAAGTTGTTTTGTCTGTGGAGAAATTTTACAACCCGGTTGACAACCGGTTGTACAACCAGGTTGTATCGTGTATTGGCAGCATTACATAAAAATAATTATACAAAGCCTTACTTCTTCGATTTTGGTTAAGCATGAGATATCTCAGGGACGTATTTTGAATTTTGTTTCAAAACTGATTTTTACCTATCTAAATTAATTTTAACGGAACCGAGGGTGTCCAATTTAAACAATTTTGAAATAATTAAATTTGTCGAGTGATAGTTTATTGACAGCTTGAGAACTTATGCTTTTACGAAGGAATAATTGTACTTTCGATTAGCAGGAGACATCTTAATACACTCGTTTTGCCGAAGGGGTATTAAAAGAATTTGTGGTCCTAGTATCAAAGTATATAAAAATAAAAACATACTTTTCTTTTTTGTTGCACTCCATGATAATTTCATGAAATGAGCTTGTGTTGATTCTTAAACCATCGTTAACTCTAGCTTCATCTCAACTGTAGTTGATGCATCCGTTTCGTTTTAATTAGTTTACGTTACGTGAGTTGTGTACAAATCTTGCTGAATAGGGCTTTGAATTTCAAATTGTTTTAAACCAAATTTTTGAATAGATTGGACCGAGATGATTGTATTCAAAGATATATATATATATATAAGCATATTCGAAAGACATAGTAATACAATGCTAAATAGCAGAAAAAATGAAATAAATTTTTATTTAAAGCCTATGTAATCCACTAATGTTCTTATGATATACAGATGCTTTACTATAAGTGCTTAAGGATCGGTCATAACGTTTTTGGACGTTATCTTAAACCATGATTATCCAAAATATCAAATAAAGCTGATGGGTTGGGCTGGTAGTGACTAGTGACATTGACGGGTTTCAATGTAAATTGACAGGTTGGAATTCTTCATATCATAAGACTTTATGTGTAGAATTGCGTTTAACAAATAAGACATTGGTTTTTTATGTTACCTTGAGATAAATTATGGTAAAACATTTTCTTATCAGATTTTGTAGAATTGAAAACATCTCATGTTTGGATTTGTGGCCAAATGCATATTTCTAGAATTTTGTAATCGTAAAGGCATCCTATCTTCTCGGCTGGATATTAATGTTTGTTTTTCAGTAATTTAGAAGAAATAGCGAAACTCGGTTGAACTTTGGTTATAATCGATTACAACGATTTTGTACAATATCACAAAATTTTTTAAATGTGAGAATTGCGTTTCGATGAGTTTAATTCTTTTCAATTTTGACTCAGGATCAAATTTTGTGACTATTACATTTATTGGTATATTGGTGAACGAATGTGTGCATTGAATTCATCGATTAGATTTAACCTCTTCCAGCGTATTTAATTATATTTTAGCTTTTGCTCCAATGTGTGTATCCTTTAGACCTACATATATATCATCATTTTAGAAATTTATTTGATTTTCAATGCTTTTTCATAATAATCTACTTTCATGAAATTTTGAACGATGGTTTAAGTACTTATTATAGGTAGTGAAATATGAATCCGAGGAGCTTCTGTCGCGAACTCAATGTCGATTTTATTTATTAAATTTATTGCATATGTCAGAAAGTAAAAATAAATTTTATTTTTATTAGTCATTTCAGAAGAAATATTATTTGCTAAATCTGAATTCTTTTAAAACTCATAAGATAAAAAAAAATATTGGAGTGAAATCCATTGCTCTAAAATACGTTTCATCATGTTTTCAATAGACGGCCATCTAGTTGGTGCTACTTTTATGATTTTTACAGAAAATATTTTTGGAACTCTCAAAGGACTGTGGGCAAAAAAGTAATATTTATTTCTGGTTAGAGATCCCAAATTTAGAGGGATTTCTTTTGAAGCAACCGATGAGCATAAGTGCAAGGAATGGCATATACATCTCATGAAATAAACAGTTGTTGCGTTTCAATGAAGGTTTTAACACCATATTTTTCCCATTATAAATGACCCGTAATCCGACGCAAATCCCACCTAATGCTCAAATGAGAAAAAAATTCGTAAAAGCGTTTTAAATAAAGTGACTGTCTGAACTATTAAATTATAATAGTGCTTAAAATCTATCTCTGACTTAACCTTTGATATAATCAAAATATCTGATGGCTAAAACCAAAAATTTGCTTGTACTTATGTCAGTTGTTTCATCGTTGATCATAGTGGAAATTGTTGATAAATTGTAAATTGTTCTTAACATTTCAACAATCTCTTCTAGTCCTTCTAAAAGAATTGTGTTTGTTGTTTCGGTCGCCTTCGTTTAATACAAAACTCAACGATTATTGAGTTTTTTCCAAAATTTTTTGTCTTTCGAGGTTATCCATTAATGGTTTATTTTTTAAAGATTTAACAAATTTTTGGTGTTGGCTTGAATTTACGTGTCTAGAAAAAACCTGGCAAAACATACGAAAGCTTAAGGACCATTTTCGATCCAAACTTTTCTACAAGCTAATTAAATTTTGCCAGCCAAACCGGATGCAACTTCTGGATTCTTTTAGAAGAACACATTTTATTTGTAGTTTCCTCATCGCTTTCTGTGTAAAAATCAACTTCATCTTTTAGATTGGCAGGAAGTTGTTTTTAATGCAGAGGCTTTTATTTTCACTGTATGTGATAATTTTCCTTGTTCGGGTAGATCAATAGATTTTTATTTGATGAGAAATCTAAAATATACAATTATATTATAATTAATAATCGTAACTGTTATTAATTTCAATAACTTACTAGTAGTTTTGAACCGTAAATTGTAATTTTGATAACTGGGCAAACTTTCTTTTATCGCACCCAATATCACTCTGGATGTTGAAGTTATCGAATCCAATACCACTCTGATGGCACATTTTCCCAAATACTTGTATTCATTCATCTGATCAATACGATTTTCAAATATTTGAATATCAATTTCTCTATTCATTCTAAAACCCATACACGCATATTTAGTCGTATTCACTTTTAAATTTAATCTTTCCAAACATTCATTCACCCAGTTAACTTTTATTTGAACATTAGTGATTACTTGCTCGATACTGCGTTCTTTCTCGATACTGCGGTAACCAAATCATCTGCAACTTGTAAAACCATTTGGTTTAATTTAGAGGTATATAGGTCGAAAAGAGCTGGCGATATTTTGCTACCTTGTGGAAGCCCAATACTAATCAAACCTCTAGAGCTACATAGTCATACGTACGCTTAACATCTAATAATACCACTAATACTTTCAAATTGTCTTTCTTCACTTCCCAAACCAACTTCCCACAACACTCAATAGCAGAATGGTCCTTACGAAAACCATAAGTTGTAGATGGCAACAAATTGTTTTCCCTAACAAAAACTTCCAATATTTCTTTCAACATCCAATTCACTATTTTCACCAAAACATTCAGCATACATATTCCGCGATAATTGGTTGCAAGGTTTCTGTCTTTATCTGTCTTGGGAATTGGGACCACTCTGCTTTTCTTCCATTCATGCGGTATTTTTTTAATCATCCATACTTTATTTAGTACCCTCAACAATTTAATTTTCGATGTTTCGTTCAATCCCTAAATCATTTTATAACTAAATTTATTGGTTCCTGGAGTAGTAGATTTGGCAGAATCTAGCACTCTAATGAACTCATCCCATTTAAATAAATCATTCACCTTACAGTCTCTTACAATTACTCTCTCATTTAGACTTTTTTCTGCTAAATAATTGTGCACTTCCAGTATCATTTTCAAAAATTCTTGTCCTTTATCGCAAGTTTTAGTCACAATGTTTTGGTTTATCACATTTTTACCTCTCACTCTATTAAACATATTCCATACATTATTAGGGGTGGTATTATGTGTCATATTAGACACATATTCCCGCCAGCTTTCCGAATACCTTTTTAAATCTCCCATTTATTCTACCATGCACGATTCTATTATCCGTACACATTTCTGTTGAATTCACGTAAAACTATTTGTTTCTTTTCATACCAATAAGCTATCTAATTATCCCACTATCCATTTATTCGTATTTTTTCATATCAACGGTTTTTTAACAATCCACATTCACACGAATTATTTCTGCATCAAGTTGGTCCGTATTCAGATCATTTACACCAAGCATCTCATTCATTTGTTCCACCCATTTATTTTGATTCATAGTTTCACGCTGTTTTTATATACTCGATTGTCACCCATGACCAATTTGATCATGGAATGATCCGCTCCCAAATTCTCTTCCCCTACGTCTACAGTAATTTGATTAGCCAGTCCAATAGATACATCTATTGCACTTGCTCTTTCACCCACCTTCGCTTTTTTTATTGGTCTTGAATAATTCAGGATCACTAAATCGGAATCTTGAATAATATCAGCACACAAATTGCCTCTTGTACAGTTGTTTACACAATCACACATTGGAGCATGCGCATTCATATCACCACATATAATCAAATAACTTTGGTCATTCACCGATTCAAATAATTTTTTGATGTCATCAATGGCTATTTTTCGTTCATCACCATTCTGTGCTGGGGTACATACATACTTATAAGTAATAGATTTCTTTCCAAGTTGGCATTTTCGCCAGCAACTGCTTCCAAAAAGGTAAAAGTTGGTAGCTGTATTTGATGTACAACCATATTGTTCCGAAACATTATAGCTACCCCACCGTACTCTCCGCTTTAGGCTTGGAAAGAAATCTATAGCTCACTCAAGTTTCACTCAAAAATAATATATCCACATTCATTCTACAGTCAGCCAAATAATTTAAGAGCGTATCCCGTTTGTATCCATTTATACATGCACCTACACTCTTACTTATGATTTTGGGATAACATTATTGTTCCATTTCTTCAATTAATCCTGAATGGCATTGGCCAACTAATTTTATGTTGGTTACATTTTTGTAATTTCTGCTCTCTAATTTGGTTTTTGATTTTGCTCATTATATATTGCGTGAATTCTATAGTACTTTTCGCAGGTCATGCGGTAGGTTAAACGGTCGACGGTTTTAATTTTTGTAATTTACTTTTGTTTTGAAATATCGGACATAAATTGCTGATTCTCGGATGATCGAGTTGGCAGTTAACACATTTCAACATTTAACAGTTGTTGTGTTTGTTCTTCCATTAGTTTTGCGCACTTTTTACAAGTAGTCGGATTTATACATAATTTTTTGGAGTGTCCATACTTCTGACAATTATGACATCGTAATCGATTTGGTCATCATCAAGATTTAAATATTCTGCTTTTATGTAACGGGATAATTTAGTTGAACCAAAGGTTAAAATATGTAAGGCCGTGTTGATTAGTTCTCCATTTAAACGTTTTTTGATTTTGTCAACTTTGATGACGTTTGATGACTCTTAGTCCTTCTAAAATTTCTGTTTCGGTTACACATTTCAGCCCATGACAGAATATTACATCTTTGCTTGGGGTTAAGGTGGCATGTTTTATTACAATGATTGGTATATTCGCTAAATTTTTTGCCTTTTGTAAACTTGCAATGCCTTTGTATGTAGTTGTTTAAACTAGCAGATCTCCGCTTCTCATTTTTTGGACTTGTTGTTGAAGTTGTTCTTTTTTTTCTTGTTGACAAAAATTAAATTTCTTAATTTAAAATATTAAAAACAATATGATTTATTTTTATTTTTCTTATAAAAATTTGTAAGAAAACATGCAAAAATTTCATACGTTGGCTTTTATATATCGAGAATTCGAAATTCTGTTGAACACTAACCTGAAGCGTATGATCGTTTTAATGAATTAATGATTTAGTTCATGCAATTCAATCGATAACGAAAGTCTTCTTTGATAGTTACGATCGTTAGTCAGGAGGTAAGGTGCAGCAATTGTATTGCTGTAAATAGCCAACTGAATATGAATATTGCTGCTGATTACTCGACTTAGGATAGTTCTTGTACGGTATATCAACGAAAAATTAAAACGTTAAAAAGTAAAATTAGCTATCGATAGCAATTCAAAAAAAAAAGATTAGCTCTATACAAATATTCGAAGTCTACCCTCAAATTTTTTGGAATTACAGTTAATGTTTAAATACTATGAACCAGCGATAGTACTTCTCAGTGAAACACGAACAACTGTCGATATGTATGACGCAGAATTTTATATTGAAAATTATAAGTGTGTAGGATGTGACTCGGATAGTCGGCATACTGGAGGTGTTATCATATATATACATAAAAACATAAGTTTCAAAATTATTTCTAATTATGAAAGCAACCGCACTTTAGCGATTCAGGTCATAAAAGGTTGCCATACAGCTGGAGTATTTGATGTAGTATAAAGATCATTCCAAACAACAAACGCAGTATTTTTAAGTAATTTAGAATAATAGCTTGAACAAATTATCAATTATAATAAATTAAATTTTATATTTGGAGATTTTAACATTGATTTCAAAAGCAACGATTTTTATAGTTTAAAATTAAATCAGCTAATTAAAGATTATAGATTGACGCAAGTAGTTCAAGAATACACTAGAGTTACGCAAACCAGCAATACCTTAATAGACTTATTATTAACCAATTCAACAAAAATTCGGTGTGAAGTTATTAAAGAGCAACAAATAAGCGATGATGGTATTTTGAGTGCGAACATAAGCAATAGGAAGATGAAGATATTAGAGGAACGAAAAGGAATCACAATTAGATCATGGAACAACTACTCTGAAAATAATCCGAACTGTATTCTCAATCAACGATTGCGGCAAGTTCGAACGAAATGTGATATAAATGAAAATGCAGATGAATTAATATTGGTGTTAAAAAATGCCGTTAATAAATTAACTCAAACAAAAAATAGTGAAAGTGGAATACAATCCCTTGGTTCTCAGAAAACTTAAAATTACTGAAGAAAGAGAAGGTGCGTAATTATAATATTATGAAAATCATAAATTCAGATGACAATTGGAAAAAATATAGAATAGTGAGAAATTTATATAAGCAATAATTAAGAAAAGAGCAATCTTAGTACTTTAAGAACAAATTTATGAAACACAAGTACAATCCGAAAGAGCTGTGGAAAACACTCAAATCCATGTACAAGTCAAAAAACTCGACACAATGGAATATTAAATTTGATAGTAAAACAATTACCGACAAGCAAGAACTAGCAGAAGCACTAAACCATGAATTTGTGTCTAGCGTGACAGATATTCACAAAAATATTCCGGAAATATTAGATTGGAATTTTTTAGAGGCTAATAAGGATTTAATATAATTAACATATTAAATAAAACAAAGTCTCAATATGGAATCGAAGGTATTAAACGAAAAGTCCTGCTAGATGCGATGGAAAATCCAAAGTTCGCTGGAATTTATTCTGATATAGTTAATCAAAGTCTATATGATACAATAGTGCCCACACTGAGAAAAATTGTATCTTAAAAACAAAGGATTCTTCTTTAACTTAAAGAATTTTTGCCTATAGATTTTGCGCAAAACTTTTTTAGTTTTAACTTAAACAATTCGAAAAGTTTAAATCAAAGTTTTTTTATCATTTGGAATAACCTATTGAGAATTAATAATAAAGGACTTTTTCTTTTCTTCAGAAGGTTATTGAAAACATAAATTATTTAAATCAAAGAATTGTCATATTTTGGTTTAATGCACAGGAGATTTTGATTTAAAGATTATCGAACTTTTATTTAAAACATTTTGAACTTTTCTTTGAAAAATATATCTCTTTAAGCTCAAAGACAGAAAACTTTTAAAAATAATATTTATTTAGGCTTTGTTTCAAAGGATCTTAATATTTGTTTCAAAACATACATTTAAATTTTTAATATAACAAAATTGTTATATTTTAAAATTCTTTATTATGAAATATCAACAAATAATATATAAAATCAATACATTTTTAAATAAATGAAAAATTCCTCTCATAAGTTTGCATTATTATTATCTTATTATCTTTGATTTAGATAATACTTAAAATAATTGTAAACTCGGAAATATTCGTATTTGTTGATGATTTAAATGCTGAAGTCCAATCACTTGACGTTTCTTTCCATTAATCACATATTAATGGCTAAGGTTTGAAATTTATTTTCAGTCATTGTTTGTTTGTTTGAAAATAATCTGAAAATATATAAAACACATATGCATAACATAATATATTAAGTTATTTAAAAAAAATTACCACTGGGAATAAAATCGGGAGTAGACGGGTTTGAAATTTTGCCGGTTGTTGAATTTAAATGGGAATGTTTCAAACTTTGTATACCTACCACATGTTACTGTAGCGATCGTACATCTTTCCCGATGGTTTCTTCTGGCTCTTACGAGGAAAGTATTATTCATCCTGCGTTCCAATAATTTATTATAAAAACATTGTACCATAGCATAAACTTTAAGCAAATGAATTTAGTTTATATTTAAAATTATGCTTACCTGGAACTCAGTGATGAAAACAATTGCCAGTCTATAATTTTTTGACAGAACGTGATGGTTGTTTGCAAAGTTTCCACAATGTCATACTCGTGATCGGATGCAACGCACGTTCAAAGATAAAATAGAAATTAGATGCAATTTTGTTAGTTAGTTATAAAAATAAAACCAAAATTCTGTTATTTTCCTTCAGTCAAATAGTTGTTTGATATGGAGTTCTTTTTTTTAAACAATTTACACAAAAACTTATGTAATACGAGTATACTTACATCAAACTATCCCAAATATAGATTACACTCCAAATTTCTTTTAATTATATTTTACTATTTATTAAATTTCACTTTCAATTAAAATAATCAACTCACTGCTTGCGCGGTACGACATTAAATAAAATCACATTCTTCACAGAAGAATTGCATAAACAAATAATCAAAACATTTGCAACAAAGCCTTGAAACTTTAGTTTAAAATATTCACGATTTTGACAGAGCATATATACTTTCCTTTAAAGGTTGTGATCCTTTTATCTGAAGAACGCAAAATCTTTAATATTAAATAATCATAATATCTAGAAAAATTTGTTTTGAAGCAAAGTATACATTCTTAAAATCTAAGGATTTATAACAGTTCACCTTCCATTAAACGCCGTTCATTAAACATTCGATAATAAAGATTTTTTTCTTTTGAAACAAATGATACTTTCACGTAAATTTTCTTTAAAACAAAGAATAATTTTCTAAAGGATTGATTCCTTTGAAATGAAAACTCAAATTTTTCTCAGTGATGCACCTCTTGGAAAATGTCAACAGTAATTCCTATTCCAAAACCGACCACATTAGAAGATTTTCGACCTATCAATATGCTCCCAATATACGAAAGTGTGCTGGAACGGTTAATAAAATCCCAACTAATTAATCATATTACTATAAATAACATACTAGTGAGCCAACAACCTGGATTAAAAAAATTTCATTCCTTTACGGCATTAAATCTAATGTTGGATAATTGGAAATTGCAAATTGACAAAAATAAATCAGTGATTGCAGTTTTTTTTGATTTCAAACGAGCGTTTGAAACTATAGACAGGGAAATTTTACTCAAGAAATTAAACAAGTATGGAATTCAAGGAAGCGAAGTTAAATGATTTAAAAGCATTCAAGGAAGAGAAGTTGAATGGTTTAATAGCTATCTATCTGCAAGGAAGACAACAATATACAAAAGTCGACAATTTTGTATCATCAAAGTTACAAAATAATCTTGGAGCTCCTCAGGGTTCACCACTTACACCATTACTATTCAACTTATATATAAATGACATAGTAGATGTTATAAAACACTGTCAAGTTAACATGTTCACAGATGACACATTAATCACAATTTCGGTCATAACTTATTCTGAAGTAGTACGAAAAGTAAAACAAGATTTGGAGAATCTGAGGAAGTGGTTAATATTTCATAAATTGTCACTCAATATCTCAAAAACGAAATACATGGTATTGTCAATCAACACAAAGTTTGAGGATAATGCAGATATCGTAGTTGGCAATCAAAACATTGAAAGAGTAAAACAATATAAATAACTTGAGTTGATTTAGACGAAAACCTATATTCTGACCAGCATCTAGATTACATCGCCAAAAAGATGAATAAAAAGTTAGGCCTTTTTAGTAGAATTAAAAACCAGCTACCAATGGAGACAAGAATTATATTTTATAAATCACTTGTGGCTCTTCATATAGACTGCTCATCTGTTTTATTTATCATGAATCAAACACAAATAACACGTTTACAAAGGATACAGAATCGATTTATGCGAGGAATCTTAAACACGGAAAACAGAACGCATATAAAGGACATGTTAACGAAATTAAACTGGAATTCAATTAATCAAAGAATACAATTTAATGTGTTGAAGCTGTTATTTAGAATTGGTAAAGGAGAATTACCAAAATGTTTAGGCAATTTGCTGTATAGTGTATACCAAAAATTACATTCATAATTATAATACTAGAACAACACATTTTCGTTTACCAAAGTACAGCAAATCATTTTCACAACCTTCATTGGGATATAATGGGGTAAAATTATATAACTCATTGAGTAACTATTGCAAGCTGGACGATCTTACCTCGTTAAAGTATAATCAGTTTATTAAAATATTACATAGATTTGTAGAGGAAAAAATCAATATTTAATATTAGTTTTTAGTTAATTAATTCATAATAAATTACAAAATGATAAATAAATAAATAAAATAAAAAAAAAAATGATAGATATTGTTACGATTTTATGGTGAGCAATACACAAAATGTCAATTGAAATTTGAAAATTGTTCTATTGACAATCGTCTCGAGACATTTACTATATTTTATTTATTCACCTTGTGTAACATTTTCTAATCTTTATATTTCCTATAACTTTTGATACTCGTATCATATATACATTTTATTTGTTATTTCTTATTACAATATTCATTCGTTTTATGATTATTATTTCTATTAAATTAAACAAGATTAGATACCAAACCATATTCATTTTACTATCATAACAACCTTACAGTACGTGTTTAATGTATAAAAATCCACTTTATACCGGTTCTTTGATAGCGAGCACACACCAAATACTAGAATTTGAAATACATAAACAAACTCCAGGTCGCGATCTAAATTTAGGTCAGCGAAATAATTAAAAATAAATAAATTTAATTTAGTTTTATTCCTTTATTGCATCAATTATATCTATTTATAAATGAATTTTGGAAATTAATTTTATAAAAGCAAATATTTGGATCAAAACCGAATTTTTAAGTCTTGAAATTAAATTTAAAAATAAAATCTTATCTCTGCATTACAAACAAACATATGAGAATACATATATGCAAGAACATAAAACAAACAACATTTAAATATTTAGATTAGACTTAGAGGAAGACTAACATTAACAGCCAAACTATAATAAAACTAATAATAATAAGAACAAAGATACATAACTCACGTGGTGCGAGAGATAAGTTTGCAAATATTATGTGTTTGTTTTTAAACTTTGCAATCGGTTTAGGAGCTCAAGGTACTCCAACTCTTCGGTTTTTCACGCCCTACTGTACGCCATCACAACTTTATTTAACCTTATAATACTGATATGGAAGATTTTGGTCGCCCATGAATTCATTTAAACCATCGATTGTATTCAGATGGTCGAAAATCCTGTCCTATCATAATTCGGACTCTTCGACCTCTCGCTTTATTAAAACACAGCCCAAATGGTAGATGTAAATTGTGCCAAACGGGCACATAATTAAATGTAAGGATAGTTATTCGGAATTCCCTGTCAATATATTTATGGATGGTATATTAATTTGGACATAATTCGTGGCATGTGATATGCTCAGATGGTATCTGTTTAAAAATCTTAACAACCAACGTACATATTCTATAAAATAGTCTATAATATTTGTCAAAAACGCGTAGGTTGTTATTGTCAACATCAAGGAATATGCAGACTATAGGAATCAGCAGGTTGAACTTGGAACGACAAAAGAGAACTTAGAGTGAGGACCACGACAGGATTACCGGTCATTAACCATTCCAGATTAATATCTAGCATCACAATTCTTTACGTCTCAACTTTCTGGTAACTGAATATTTACTACATTACATTTAGTACGAGCATATAATCAGCTCCTATTGTTTCTGTTTGACACTTCAAAACCAGCTATCGTAACACCGTTTGAGTTGTTTTGAATGATATGGACTAACAAAATTGTTATTTTATTATGAAAAATACTCTCTTTGCTAGTTTTGTGTTTGTCATGTGTTCATGACATTTACACCCCGATTCCCTTAGTCGTGTCACTTAATTTGTCGCGACAGTTGTCGTGTCATTTCATCTAAAAATTTTATAAATGCTAGTCGATTGAAGTGACCTGATGCAACGAACGTGAATCGCTGAATTAATCAAGGAATATAAATATAAATGTCGTTCCAAGTGACAAGAAATTTTTTAAACGTCTACTAGAATAAAAAGTTTGTCACTTCAATTAATAATTGACGAACAAATCGACTAAGAGAATACCAATATTTGTTTGTCGCTACAAGTGACAATTGACACGACTAAGGGAATCGGGGTGTTAACCATTGGTAGTTATTCGACCGTTAAATCTAATGCGTGGTGTCTACACGACGTTGAACACTTCTGTAAAATTATGCGGCGAACCGATGAACGATGTGTTAAAGCTTGTTACTTTTCGTAAAAATATTATTTCTCTTTTAGATCACACCCATAACAGCCCACCCAAAATCATCTTCCTTTGTATACTATACAATATTTAGAAAAACAAATTTAGGCCAAAACAAATCATCCACTTATTTTATCCACAATTGATGTCAATCACTAATTCATATTCCGCGTCACCATCTATCTTTGATTGTGTTTTTTGAAGGGTTTGGAACCCGGTTGAACTCTTTAACAAACAGCGACATATATGCCCTATTGGGATGTTTTAATGTCGTGAGAGATAACGAAATTGACATTCGTCCCTAACAAATGTAAAACTCAAGTATAGAGCAACAGCCAGCAAAAGCCATAAGGTATTGAGTGTAAACATAGAAATCAGACAGTTCCTCGTGCCATATAGATGATGAACAATTTGTTACTGCGTACCACCTGCAAAACGTAAAGCTCTGAAAAAAACAGTAAAGAAAACTATAAGGTAGTTGACAAACCAGAAAAATCTGAACTACTACGGACAACTAGTTATAAAACCATAATAAATCTGGTTGATGTATACTAATCACGATGTAGAGGCAAAAGTAACGTTGAGAAACACCACAATTCTGGAATAATCTTAACCGTCTCGTTTCCAGAGCTGCACAACTCGTAGAGTTGACAAGATATACCGGAGCTTTCAGACAGTGTTTCTCACTCAAAATATCTTTAAAATTAGTGACGAGAGTGCTTAATACTCTACAAAAATTAATCACTATAACCCACTCTACTTAGAGTTACCTCAGGCTGATTGTGATTCGATTACATTCTATTCTTGTGATAACTTCATGAACCAATAAACTACGGCACAACAATGAATTAAAAAATGGTAAACATGTTTGGAATGCTAAGTTGTTATTAGAATATGATACAACTTAATGAAACTCCTAAGTACTATAATTAAACTTAAGTGTTTTTAAAGGTATGGAGAGAAATAGGAATGAGAATATACGAGGCTAGATTCACTGAAAATTCCGAAACATTAAATGAATTTATTACTCTGTGAAAAGGACTCGAATGTTGATACGCAGTACCAAGCAGTATCAACATTCGTTTCAATTGTATGTGTAACTATTGTAAGTATAGAGTTGATAGAAATCAAACCTACATATATAGGTTATAATCATAATCAGATATGGAATTTAAGGAAATGAACTCTGCATCGTTCTTAGCGATTCGGAGTGAATTGAAAAACATGACCTTACGCAGATTTTTAGTGATTCCACATTTGAATGTCAAAATTCTTTAAGCAGTCATATTCTGGATCTTTGTCTTACAACAATGTAAGACAGTGTGGTCAAAATTGGAAATTCTGACCACAACCTGATAACCGTAAAAATATCTGTCGCAACACCACAATAATTTAGGCAGCAGTCAATGCGTCTATGGCATTTTAACGAGGCTGACAGTGATGAGTTACAGTCATTTTTTCAACATTTCCCGTGGGAGAGCCATTGTTTTTATAACAATCAAATAGACGACGCCGTTTCTAATTTCAGTCCAATTTTCATCACAAACCGTTCTACATGGAATGAATAAATATATCTCATCATCCTTTTCCAATCCCAATCCTAATTTTAAAATCTTTTCAAAAGAAGCCGCCAAAGCAGCCAGACAAAATAAATCTGCTCACAAGAAATATAAACGCAACGAAATTTCGTTTGAAGTATATAAGGCCACACGTAACATCTATAATATAATCTGTGCTAAGGAAGCGAAAAGAGCTGACAACAAGAAAGCTGCTAAGGCTTCCGAGTTGAAAATTTCCGACCGCAACTTTTACCAGATGGTCGCATCGGTTGCCAATATTTCTAAAACATCTATTTCAGCATTGAAATGTGCAGATGGTGATTTGGTGGTGGATCCATATTTGCAGGCCGACTTACTGGCGAACGTCTTCTCTTCGAACTCGACCTTAGCTGTCCCAGGTGGAGTTACGCCTCCGTCAATTCCGTATTGTGGTTCCAAAATGGATCCTGTCAACATCTCGGAGGAAATTGTCTTCAGGAACCTGAAGGCAATCGACATAAACAGGGCCACCGGACCTGACGGAATTCCTGTTCGAATATTGAAGGAGTTTGCCAGTGACTTGGCTCCAACATTAACTAAAATCTTTCTCCTTTCTTATAAGCAAGGTAAATACCCGAACGCCTGGAAGAGTGCGATGGTGCAACCGGTCCTTAAACGTGGTTGTGATAAAACTGACCCTTCAAACTACCGGCCAATATCAATTGTGTCAACCGTGGCTAAAGTTTTTGAGAAATGCATTAATCAACAACTGGTGCATTATCTTAAGATTAATAAAATAATTTCAGATAAACAATATGGCTTAGACGAAAGCCGCTCCACAACCGATCTCTTGACGTATGTTAAAAACAAATGGAATCTCGCCCTTGAGCAACACGGAGAAGTCTTTGCAATCGCCTTGGATATGTCCAAGGCTTTTGACAAGGTTTGGCATGATAATCTCGTTTGTAAACTTGTGGCATACGGCTTAGATTCGATGACCATCAAGTGGATACAAAGCTTTCTCAAAGACCGAAAGCTCAACGTTGTGCTAAATGGGAGATCATCAACGATACGCTCGCCAAATGCCGGAGTCCCTCAAGGATCAGTTTTGTCACCAACTTTGTTTTTGTTATACATTAATGACTTGTTGGATAGCACTGTAAACCCTATCCACAGTTTTGCCGATGATGTCTTCTATTTCATTCGAGGTCAAGCCTTTTCCTTCCCAGTAAAACGGTAACGGCTGGAAGTTGTCACTTCGCTTAATTCCGATTTGAGTACAATATTTGAGTGGGGAGTTAAAAATCAAGTCAAATTTAACGAGAAAAAAACACAAATATGCACATTCTCGCGTAAAAGAAGTCACAACGAATACTCTTTTGTGGTAAAAGGCCACGTTCTCGTGGGTTGGATTCAATTCGTCTGCTTGGTGTTCAGATTAGCAACAATTTGTGAATGAACACATTATCGCATTGGCCAAATCAGCTTCACGTAAACTCGGGTTCCTCAATAGATGCAGACGGTTTTTTAAATCGCATCAGGTTCTCCAGATATATAAAACCTTTATTAGACCGTGTATAGAATATTGCTGTCAGGTTTGGGGTGGAGTATATGGTACTGTTGTTCAGTTGCTGGATAGAGTTCAGCGGAGTGCCATCCGAATAATACGAAACCCCAGACTTACGAAAGATCTAGGCAGCCTACAGCACCGCAGAGATGTTGCAAAACTCTGCGGGTGCTATAGATTAATAAATGGTAAATGTTCTGCAGAATTAAAGGAAAAAATACCACCGTTTGTTACGCCAGGACGGGTAACACGAGGAACGGTTAATGCGCATAGGTTTACGGTGAAGCTGCCGAAACCTCGAACTGAAGATGCAAAGCGCTAATTCATTTATCGAACTTCTAAGAAGTGGAATTCGTTTGTCGGTTTTCAGTTTCCGTTGAAATATAAAATTCACAAGTTTAAGGCGGCTATCAACCTTTACTTGAAGGATCGCGCGTTGAGTGCAGGAGCTCTGACAGTTACAAGGAGCTAAAACAGTCTAAAAGTCCGCCCTGCACCCAAATAAAACTAAACATAAAAAAAAATTGACTTAAAGATGATCAAACAATGGAATATCTGAATTAATGTCGATGAATTATGATTAGAGTTAATCGCTGCCCAGCCTGTATTTGTGCCTAGTTGAAATACTTTTGATTCATGCAATTGAGTAAGGTAACATCTACCCGTATACATTTATATCTTGTGGTTGGTTTGTATCTATGGTAAGTGCGAGAGTTTGTAAGGTATTCAATACGTTTAGAAATTTCTGTTCAAAATGTTAAAAGTTTAGGGATATGTTTGGAGTTATATACATACTGTGTTCTTGTCAAGGTGATGTACGAATTGCCGACAGAATAATGTTCTTTAAATATTAATTTTTAATGGAGCAATACAAAGTCAATTGGTCGCTCGCTTTTCAAAAATGATGCCGAATTCAGATTCTTTTCGAATGATTAAGTCAGTAAGAAAATGTAGCAGTCGTAAATTATTATGGTAGGAATCGGTTTATCCTGTCTCGACTAAACATAGTTACAAAATCAAATTTTATGTCAATATTCAAGTGAATCAATATGCAGATTTTTTTTTTTTTTTTTTATTATTATATTATTGAAACTAGTCTTTCCAGACTAACCATCAATTTACATCTGAATTCTTACAAACTAAAATATAATGTGGTCACTGTAGATCCAGCGATGCACAGTGCCTGTTCGTTGGTAGGTAGCTGCTCACATACTAACGAGCTCGAAGGGTTTGGTTCTTTTAAGTCTCCTAACCAAATGTTCATTATCCAGTAGCCGAGAGGCTTCCGCATTGACATGTTCCATTAGTCTCGATTCATGCTTCGATGCAAATCGTTTTATTTCGAGTTTTATATCTGGAATCTCCAAATCACGATGCAAATCACTATTTCGAATGTACCAGGGTGCATTGACTATACTCCGAAGTACCTTATTCTGGAAGTTTTGTATAAGTTTAATGTTAGTATTTTTAGTACAGCCCCAAAGCTGAATGCCATATAGCCAAATCGGCTTAAGAACCTGATTGTAAATCAGTATTTTGTTGCATATGCTTAATTTTGACCTTCGCCCAATTAGCCAGTACAATTGTCTATATTTAAGATCAAGCTCTTTTCTTTTCTTCTTCACATGCTCTTTCCATTTAAGTTTAACATCCAGAGTCATACCCAAGTATTTAGCAGAGTTCACGTTCGGCACCATCACATCGTTTAAGCTGATTGTCGGCGGATTAACCAATGATTTATTCGTAAAGTTGACATGGGCAGATTTTAATTCATTGAGTTTGATTTTCCATCGCTTGGTCCACTGGCGAATTTCACCACTTGCACATTGAAGTTTATTCGCCGCTTCTTCCACAGTTTGCTCTGTTGATAGTATCGCGGTGTCGTCAGCAAACGTTGCTATGCTTACGTGGTCGGGCTGTGGTATATCACTTGTATATAGTAGGTAAAGGACTGGACCTAGAACGCTGCCTTGTGGAACACCTGCCCTTATCTCTCTCAGTTCAGAATACTCATCTTCTTGTCTTACTCTAAAAAGCCTTTCAGATAAATATGATCTCAAAAGATCAATATATGGCCCCGGAAGCATAGCATTAAGTTTATGTATTAAACCCTCGTGCCATACCTTATCGAAAGCTGCTGCCACATCCAGAAATAAGGTCGAACAAATTTGTTTTTCTTCTAACGCCTTTTCTATAATGTCTGTTATTCTGTGAACCTGATCAATTGTAGAATGTTTGCATCTAAACCCAAATTGGTGACCCGGTATTAGGTCTCTACTTTCTATTATTGGCTTCATTCTCTTCAAGAGTAGTCTCTCCATTAGCTTTGAAATGATAGAGAGCAGTGATATCGGACGATACGATTTAGCTTCATTAGGGGGTTTACCTGGTTTCGGTAACATAATAACTTCCGCAACTTTCCAGGCCGAAGGAACATGTCTTAATCTAATAACAGCATTAAACAAGTAAGTTAGTTTAGCGATAGCTTTCTTTGGTAGTTGCTTTAAAATTTCTCCCGTTATAAGGTCATATCCAGGTGCCTTTGCTGACTTCAGATTGAATTGTATTTCACTGGTAACTTCTTTTTGGGTTGTTAGAGGAATTCCACCCTCATAATTGCTGCTTTCATTTTCGATTATAATATCCGATTCAATCTCATTCGGTTTGAAAATATCAGCCAAATGGTTAGCAAATTCTTCAGCTTTTGCTTTGTTACCTCTAGCCCACGAGCCATCATTTCTCTTAATAGGAGGGATTTGCGTAATAGGGGTTTTTATACTTTTAGTTGCCTTCCATAGTGAGTAGTTCGTATCTTCATCAGCGGTCAATTTTCCCAGATACAAAGAAAACGATTTTTCATTTAGCTTCTGAATTTCTCGCTTAAGCTGTTGTGATTTATTATTTAGAATCGTCTTATCAGATGGACTCCTTGTTTGTTGCCATTTTCTCCTAGCTTTTCTTTTTTCTAAGACAAGATTCCGAATTTCTCTTGGGTAACTTTTACCAATGGTTTTGGATACTGTTCCATTAGTATTATTCCAAGCGGTAATCTGAATGATATCGGTGAAATTTTCTACCTCTTCTTCTAGATCCTGAATAGTTTTTAGTCGTGTTTGTAAGTTAATCTTGTTTTCTACTTCAGATCTGAAGCTCGCCCAATCAGTTGTTTTATTGGCAAGAGTTGGTCTCGTTTCCTTTCTAATTATCTTGTCGCTTAAGGAAAGTATCACTGCAGAGTGATCAGAGTCCATATCTGAATTAACCTCTACTTCAATAAAATTTGATGAAACTTGTTTTGATATAAAGAAATCCAGTAGATCAGGAGTTTTACCTGCATCCGTGGGCCAATATGTTGGCTTGCCAGTGGAATGGACGTTACATCCCATTTCTACTATTGCATTTTTAAGTTCGTTACCTTTGGTTGTTGTAAGCCTAGAACCAAAATCAACATGCTTTGCATTAAAATCACCCCCTAGTATAAATCTACCATCGAACTGTTGTAGGATATTCAAATAGTTCGGTTTCTTCAGGTTATATCTAGGTGGACAATACACTGATCCTATCTGAAGGCGTTGCTTGGTAGATGTAATTTCTACTATGGTAAGCTGGGTTTCGGGTAATTGATAATGCTGGCATTCACGGTGTTTAATATAGTTTTTTATTATAACAGCAGTTCCACCTCTTGCTTGGTTATCCGGATGAATTGTTTCATAAAGTTGGTAACCGTGAATTTTAAGGTAAGATTGCCTGGTGGAGTGGGTCTCAGATATCAGACACACATCGATATTTTGCATTTTTAAAAACGCTTCTAGTTCATGCTTTTTATTTTTAATACCGTTAGCATTCCAAGTAGCAATTCTCAGGTTTTCTTGGTATATCATTTTGAGAGAGTTGATTAGTATAATAAAGCAGAATTTCTCTGCTCCAATCTTTGTAGCCTTTCAGAAAGGTTGTTTATGGCATTCATAACATTTTGCATCATTTCCATCATAGTATTCGAATGGGTAGGGTTCAAATTTGGTCCGGAACTGACCTTTCCTGTCTCAGCTACTTGCGCATATGATAAACCACCTCTTACATGATGACTAAACGATTCTGATGGTTGACTTTTTTGTAAATTCGTTGGTTTACTTAGATTATTTCTTCTTTTTTGAAGTTCTCTCGCTACCAGGCATCCTCGGTAATTTGCAGGATGGGCTTGTGCACAGTTTGAACACTTTGCTGCAGTATTCTTGGGTTTCTCACAAGAAATAGTTAAATGTTTCTCAGCACATTTAACACATTTAGGTTCGTGTTGGCAGAACTTTTGAGTATGGCCATATCGCTGACAACGTTTACATTGCGGAATTGTACGGTTACTTCTAACCGCTTCAATTTTTACACCCATAGGCACATATGTTTTATTTCATAAATTTTTTGAATATCTTCTTTGTTATCGAAGGTCAGCATAAATAACGGAAGTGGAATTCTTAGTTCTTCATCCCCTTGCTTAGTCTTTTTAATTTTGTTGACGACATCAAGGATTTTAAAACCTCTTTCACTCAACTCTCTCTTAATATCTTCTGGGTCGCATGATTGGTGCAAATTTCTAACCATAACCCTTATCGGTCGTGTATGTTTATTTTCATAAGAATGCCACTGTTGCTGCGAACCGTTTAGGTATTCTGTTAGATTTCTATAATCTGTCTCGGTGACTACATTTATTTTCAGTTGCTTGTTGTTCATCAATTTGGCTTGGAAATTGATGCTGTTATATCCTGTAATGACTTGTTAATGTCGGAGTAATTTGTCACATTGCTAAGTACTACAGGAGGCGGAATTTGTTTACCTTTTCTAGGTTCTTGAATCTTTTGGAATTGTACATACTTTGCAATGAGATGTTTTTTTCGGGCTGAGTTTTGGTTTTTTGAGTTGGATCTTTTTCAGTTTTGTCTGATGAAGTACCAGCTTGATTACATTTTTCTGATATTCGCTTCCTCTTTTTTGATTTTGGTAGTAGCCATGCTGTTTCGTGTGCTACTATTTCCTCTTCTTCGCTCGAATCAGGTATAGTAAAATCATTTGTTTGTGGGTGACTTTGATCTATCATTAGTTTTAATCGATGAATTTCATTTCGTGCTTCCCTTAATTCAGCTTGTAATGATATTATTATTTTCTCATTTAAATCATTCCCTGATATTTGTTGGGAACTGCTGTTACTCTGCTGAGGTTCTTTTGTTTTGGCTAAGTTTTCTACAGAGAAACTTCGTGGCCTTATAGGAGATCTCATGATTAGTTTACCTATTTTAAATGGATTGTCGCTTGTGCTCATAAAGTTGCCCGAGCCGACGGCGTTAGCATTTGTGTGTTGTAATGATGGACCCTTCACCGAATCCATGGGGTCAAACATCGATGAGGGTGAATTTTCCTGCATGGCCAGACTTTAAGTACTGCCGACCGATTTGGTGCAGACGCAGACCAAGTATAATGACCCAAGTTCTAGGTCATTATCATTAAATGTTCACACTTCACTATAAAACTTATATGCACAATAGTTTTTTTACGAACACTGCACTTTTAGTTAAAGTAAAACAAAACAAAAAAAAACTTTGTCGAGTTATTTGAGATGGTTAATGACTACACTTTTTGTAATTATAATTATTTAAAAAAAAACAAATTATAGCTATCAAAAATACGTCTATTCACTTTGACGATATATCCACATATGCAGATAGCGGTTGAATCTGTTTTAGACGTTCAATTTAGACGTTCGTTGTAAGAACGTCATTAAAAAATAAAAGACCAAACCATTAACTCGTAGAAAGAATTAACTGAATTTTACAGAATAGGATTGAGGCAGCAGATGGGTTTTCGCAAATTAATTTTATAATTAGAGTAGTATTTTTTTAATAAGACCAACAATAAACTAAATCAGTGATATCGACTCTATCGTTAACTTACCGATTAAAGCTATGGATAGGTATATTGGTATATCCATTGACTCACTCAACATTGAAGGTACTCATACATCATTTCTACAAACAAATGAATATCACACTGTGGAAGTAAGATAATACAGCTACTCTGGCAACATGATTTTATCCATCTATCCAATAAACTCGGCACTCATGAAACAGTTATTGTTGTTGAATCTTTTACCTGCTTGTTCGTCAATCACTATCTCTAGTTGTACATATTTAAAGGGATTCATTTGCAGTCTGTGTTCTCTCTTAACAGAAAACTCATTCATCTTCGCTGTTGTTGTGTCTCCAAACTTTTAACAGATACCAAAATTTGAAACTCCTTGGGACAGTTTGGTAAGGGTTGGGTGCTCTGCCATTTTAGTATTATCTCTTTTATTAATAAAACGCCCATGGTTAACATTCGGGTAGTCTTTCATAAAGAAAGCATTGGGATCATCAATGAATATGCAATCTCAATTTTTTTCTGTTTTAAACGCTCTTTCCATATTCAGCACCTGGCCAATACGTTATCAAGATTTAATTTAACTGAAGGCAATGGAAGTTTTTATGTTGCTTTTCAGTTTTGGAGAGTGTGAGGTATTATCTCTTGGACACTCTTAAAAAAATTGAACTGAAACCCAGTGAATTGCCCCTTTATGTATCCGTATATTGAAATTTTTTACTACAGTTGCACATTACCTTATCATCATTTTGTTTATCACCCTTTATAATTAATCTAGGATCCAAAATCATTATAGTGAAGAAATTATACGAGTATGTTGATGATGATGATATGGAGACAACAAATAACATCTTTACTCGAGTGATGGATTACACATCATCCAAACATTGAAATAATATTTTCTTGTACAACAATTTTCGTTTTTCTTTCTAATATTCACCCTCATTAACAACGAATAAAAGATGCTTGTTGAAAAATAAATGATAATGATAATAGTAATAATAATAATAATAACAACAGCGATAATAATAATAGAAGAAAAACGAGGAAAATTTATAAGGCGCCAGAATTGTTCGTTGTTTGTTGTAGTTGTGTTTCGTTTGATTTTTTTGTACAAAGTGTTTATTGTTTGTTCATATTCTGTGTATGTATACATGGATTGTTGAGCGCTGTCTATGCATGACATATATGTATGTATGTACATCTTACTATGAATATAATGAATAATACAATACATAAGTCAAATGGTAATTTGAAGAATCACTTGGTAATTAGCAAATTTGGCATTGACAGTGGCATCTGATATGCTCTTAGTGGAAAATTGAGCTTGATAATGAATATTCGCTATCGATATGCAGAAAAAATTATGATTTTTAAGATTTACTAGGAACAGTTCATGGGACTTGATATCATGATATTCATAACACATAACTGTAGCTTAGCTCAAAGAGATACTAGATGAATACGTTTATTGTAACTTATTTATCTTCAATATCTCATATGTGTTAGAACAAGGATTTGAAATTGAGCAATACCGTTGGAAAAACCAGTGGAGGCGATGATTTTCTGATTAAAAGTCTAGATAAACAATGTATCAGGTTGAGTTATTTCGCGCTTCTCAACGTTAAACATGTCAAGAAAGTTTTTGTTTGGAATATTAGTCTAGGTGACTATGATGAGCAGTTCTTGTATGATTTGCATTTTTAAGTATTATTGGACTAGTGAAGTTATAAGCTGAGATATTGCTTTAAATTAAAGATATCGTTGTCTGATTTTTCGATTTTATATTGGATAAAAGTGCGGATATAGAACCACTAGACTCACGATGAAATAATAAATGACAATTCTAAAATCCTCTTTTATTGAAATATTGTGTTTGATTAATCAGCGGCATCAAGGCTCCAACTAAACCTTTATGAACCATTTAAACGTATTAGTGATCATTATCGGTTGTTAGCCTAATGATGAGTTCACACAAAACCGCTTTTTACATATTTCATCCATGTTGAAGTTAAGAATCGAACTCAACGCCATGGCGTGATAAGAAACTCTCTTAGCTATCATACACCGAGCTGGTCGTACGATAAACTGTTTAGGGGTTTGGTTATCTTAAAGTCCTATTGCTTGTTTGGTACGAGGGCGTAGTGAGAAGTTTGTTGAAAATGAAGCAAGGTAAAACACTTGGTCCACTGTTTTTAATATTAAAACCCTACCAAATAAAACGAGTTCTCTCATTAGCGCCGAATTTCTTTCCGCCGAGCTATTTCTTCAAGTTCGAAAACAGGAAATAGTCACAAATGTCTAAGTCTGGAAGATTTAGATAGATGTGATAATAATTCGAAGCGTAATTGATGGATTTTGGTCATGGAAGTACACACGTGCATTGTCTTGATGGAAGACAACTTTTTTATTCGCTAAAGTTTTTCTTTCAAAACGACGCTAAAACGTTCCAACAAGTAATTTTCGCCGATGACTGTTCTCCTCTTTTGAAGTTATTCTATGGCCTATGGCCATGACCTTATTGGCTGATACAATTACCTTAGTTTTCTTCGGCGAAGATTCGCCAGTAGAAATCTACTTTCTGTGGTCTCCGGTGTATAGTGATGAATCTATATTTCATCCACAATTATGAAACGACGCAAAAACTCGTTTTTAATTAGCTTGAACATCGTCAAAACTGTCTTTGAAGTTGTCGAACGTGTGCGTTTTTGGGCGATTGTAAGCAAACACGACTACGAACGCGCGGATCAAATGTTCGTGTAATATAATGCGCCCACGTTTATTTGAAACACTTATACTATCTCTGCTATCTCGCGCACTTTCTCTTGCGGTCTTGCAATACCGTATCATGGATTTTGTCAACCATTTTTGGTAGAGTGACTTAGTTTAGGCGTCTTGAACTTTCGATATCATTTGTGCTTGTAGAACCCCAACGAAAATCAGTAAAACGATAATATTTATCAAGCTTTGGTTTGTTTTGCGGAATGGTTTTTCCACGCAAAGAAGTCATTTTTCAATGGATGCCAAAAGTGAACTAAATGACAAATCTGTCAAAAAATTTTAATTTGGTTTAATAACAGATAGTATTGATACATGACATCTGGGATATGCGATTGTGGCGCCCTCTGTTGCAATTTTATCATACTTCTCTTTCCGCCCTAGTTTATTCTATAACATCCTAATAGATCCGTTTTTGAATGCTTCATGAACCACTACTGCTTTCTGGCTTATCACGAATATTAAAATTTTTGCGTTAAAATCTTTTCAGCTTATTGCGTTAAAATCTTTTCATTTTCTTCTATATCAAGGAACATTAACTATTTCAACTCCATCGCACATAAAAATGAACATTGAAAATAAGACTTTGAGAAGAATTTAACAAGAAGACATTCGATATGAAGGCCTACAAATCTAAGTTGGTTCAACTGTAGGTAGTTGACCATCCGTTGCGTTTACGATAAAATTCTTTGTTTATCTTATACTTACAAAACCTGGGCTGAGCTAAATTCACATTTGTGTAAGAGCGGATTTTTCTTTTATTAGTGTTGCCATATGATGTTTATTTTATTTTGTGGTTTAAATTCTTGGACAACTTCACATGCATGTAGCCAATCGTACGTAGAGCTTTCTAAATTAATTATCTAATATGCCAACGAGTTTTTTCAAGAGGATGAGTGCGTATCGAACCCTACACTCAGTATTAAATAATGAATTTTAAGACAACAAAGCTGAAAAGTAATTTATTTTCAGAGCTTATTTGACAATACTTTGTGAAATTGCAAATATACATCAATTTGTGATTACAACATTACATATTGGCAGTTAACTTACCCTAAGTCATGAATAAGGAGAATTCTCGTGGCAGAAAAAGTAGCGTGGTGCTCTGTCATTCGAGGGTCTCGGTGGTAAATCAAGGGATGACAAAAAATGACGATTGGGTATTTTTAATCTGTAAGTGTATGTGGGTTGAACCGTGGGCCCCAGTTGGCATTGCGTTTTGGAATAATTCTGGAATAATTATAATAATTTATAATTTTAGTTATAACACTCCTATATCATGAATAAATATAACGAAACCTGATTACGAAGAAGATTAGAAAATTATATTTGAAGCCAAAACTAAAATTTCATTTCTATTTTAAATATCGTTACTTTCAACGTACAGAGGTCACATTGGGGCATACAAAAATTAAAAATAATTTGTTTCATTCCAGTAATTTCTCCTAAAAATAACAAAATTGACGTAATTTTTTTAAAATAAAAATAAATTTGCCTTTTGGCAATATACAAAAAAAAACAACAACGTTTATGTCCGCAACCATTAAAATTAAATCAGAAATTATTTATTGAAAGCTACATATGAGATCATCATAAGATAATAATTACGCGAATAGTAGGTACTACATATGCTGGGTAACCAAAAACGTGTAACTTTTGACACCAATTTTGTGTATTTGTATGTATATATATGTGTAATTTGTTGTTTATCCGCAATTAAGCGCTTCATAATGCTATTGATCGACTCAATCATTTAGTTGTTCACCCCACGATAGTTTTCAAGTGGTAGAAACAAAAATTCTGTTCTTTATGTAGAAAGTAATCAACATTTAAACTTAACACCTTCGACATCAGGGCTGTACAGCATTACTTGATATCCATTTGGAAAATACATATCAATACCGATTAAATCAAATCTGTACACAAATCAATAAATAATAAACTAAACAAAACTAGTAATCGTAATTTGTAAGCATACAAAAGTATTAGAGATAAACTCTCTTATGTACCAAATAACAATTTAAATACAATAAAAAATTCCATTTGAAGAAAACGATGCCTGCAGTCACAAATTAATCAAAATCGATTGAATTTTTGTATTCAAACCATTAAATTGATATCTCGAGGGGCTCAATTCAATTTCGTCGAATTCAAAGTAGTTTTTAGGTATCTATCTATATGCACAATCTGCCTATATATAAGTAACGTGTTTAATAGGAAATCAAATTCAATTAATATTTACAGCTATATAAATTGTATGCTTAATCAAGATACTTAATGTGGTTATGATGAGGTATAGAAGACTTGAGTTTGAAAGACTGTATAATAAAGAACATTCGAAATGTGCCCGAAAGATATTTAAAATAGTTGCTTCCATCAATAGGTAAACTGACACATTCTAAATTGCTAGAACGATTGTATTTTATGCTAAATTTCAGTGGCTGAAGTCAAAACGGTTTTGTTTCATCATCAATAAATTTATGAATCGATTGATTATAGTTTTATTGTTCGTGGCAGAAACCTACATCAAAACCTACGACATTCATCATCCACGCAATACCACTTAAACTTTTTGTAGTATAACTCGGTCTAACCGACCAAATAGAACAAGTGGTTAAAGCTGCGAAATTCCAAACGGAAGATACTCCGTTCGAATTCTGATAGAGGTAGAGAAAGCTTTTATCATTCGATTACGATAAGTAGATCTGTCTATCGAGGTGCATAGCCCGTCTTCCATTTCAGTATTATAAGGTGACATGAACCAATGCGATGTGAAACAACCGACAACTCAGTTTGTGTGGTTTGATCTTTTTCACTTATTTGTGTGGATAACTAATTTCGTACAAGTTACTCCAGATAGCAGAAAACCATCTATTTCGGGTTCGTAACTATAAATTGAACTAAATATTGGAGTACAAATAAGTTTCAGGTTTTTTTTCATAAAATTGAGGAATCTGGTTTAATATTTTTTATTCAAAGTATTAACTATCATTATCTACGTCTTTCCCCAATTTTTGAAGCAAGCATACGGATTCCAACGTGCATTGTCGAACGAAATGATAGCTTTATCATATCTTTTGGCATATTGTTGGTGTTTGAGTCTTTATGTTTAATTGCATTGGTTGTTGTTGATAACGTTCTACAGCAATAGTTTTGTTAAACTATAGCGATATTTTTGACAGTAGATTAGTACGAACTGATCTCACTAGGTGCATAAGCTTTTTATCATGAATGTTAGGTTAGGTCATTGAAGTTGAAGGTCCTATAGCGCGTCATGTAACTTGATTGACCTTCACCTTCTTTGTCCCTGGTGTCAAAATCTCTTAAGAGATAAAATAATTAATCTTTTGTTGAAGTCGTAATAAATCAGTTTATGATGGTTTAGTATTCTAGTTTATTCATATTAAATAAAATGGTAACAAAGCTGATGTGAAGCTAAGTATTAGTCTACAACCTAGCTTGACTCATGGAATGACATATGCTTGTATAATTTTATCAAAATATTTTTAGGTGAACCAAAGACCATCCAAATAATTGATAATGATTGGCTAGTGACAATTTTTATAGTAAACAGGGAAGCTTGTGTCAAATTTAAACAGAATCTAATACTATTTTGTTTATTCCTTAAACTTTGAAGGTTTAAATTAAAAAGTAGTGCGTTTATGCTGTAAATAAACTGAATTTATATGAATCTTGAACATTAAGGGGCCAACAACAAAACTGCGTGCAACTATTATTTATCAATAAGACAATTCAGCGTTAGTGTCTTATCATTGAAATAAAAAATGAAGCCAGACAAGAGTAAAATTTGAATTATTTGATAAATTGCAGTGACAAAGGTTTGAGAACCTAACGAGCCCGGGTAAGATATCCTAATAGCTCATTAAATTATCTCGAAAATACCACTGGAACACTGTTCAACATTTTAAATAAGGCGACGATGGATTTCGTAGTAAACAGATGTTGTCAACGTAATAAAAATGTTGATTCAGAAGATGGACAGGAGAAGTGGCGTCATTACTTACTCTTGTTTGAATATCATTTAATTTTATATTATTCTCCTAAAATTGATATTAACTTTCTAAAACCGTTTTTTCGAAACTAATAAAACTTAATTTATTAAACTCGTTGAAATTCGAAAAAGTTCTAAATAAAAAAGTGATTAAGTATAAAACTCTACTGATCATGAGTAACCGAGTATCTATAGAATAAAGATGTTAAGAGAGCTACTCCTCTGTCACAAGTAAATTATCTTGCAGGAAAGATACTGAAACTGAGGAGTAAGTGTCAACACTCGTTAAAACATCTTTTGATGTAACAATGCAACACAACCCTTGGTATCAGTGAAGCTGGTGTTGATTCACTGATACCATATAGCCCATAGTATTACACGATACCGTATTATGTTTTCATCAGTTCAAACAGTCTCAAACGGTATCAGTTGTATTAAAAATATGCATTAAGTTAATCATAATAGACTCCATTTCAAAAGCTTCACCATTGCTGTTATCAGTAAACGACAACACCTTGACTTTCGGTGATCTGTACAGAATTCTTGGGATCTGATTTCGTTTGAACGTAAGTTTCGAACAAAAAATGTTGACAAGAAATGATGATATAGAATTAAAAATTTTTCGGATATCCATGTAAGTCCAACGTTAACCATTTTTCACTTCGGAAATGAACTATCCAACGTGGATCAACATTAAAAACGACCAAATCCATTTAGCCAAATCCACTTTATTAATAAAAATTAGTTGAAAATATTAGTCGTTTGCCACTGTTGGGGGTTCACACTTTACTTTTCTTCTTCACTTCTCTTTTGGAAATTTAAACACTTCACATGTTAAAATAAAAACTTTTCCGATACGGCGATTTAGCATTGCTTCTATACCAATCAGTGGGAATTTCCTTACTTCCGCAACAGTGGTTTTGCTTACATTTTCTTGTAGTATAATTCAAAAAGTACCCATGCGTCCCTGTTGTAGTAAATATTTTCAACGGGTTTTTATTTATTCCTGATGCTGTAAAAGCTCATTGCATCGTGTCATCTCTTTCCTCATTTGATTATCACTTCTCCAGCTGAAATATAATATAACTATCACTTGAGGCGTTGAAAAGATAGCATCTCTCGTTCTCCAAAACAAACATAAAAATAATGCATTGTCATCGGTTGGATTCGGAACCATAGCTTCTATTTTGACTGCAACTTCGTATACCTCGTACTTTAACCAATCGACGTTGACTGCGTTGATATAGGAATATTCGTTACAATATTATCACAGTTCTGTATGCAGATAGATTCTTTGTGTCGAACATGTGGTTTGAAAGGCTTCTATAAGTTCTTTTTTGACAAATTTAAGATAACCATCCTGATTATTACTGGAGCGTTTTGTTTCTAGGGAGTGGTTGTAGGTACTCATAAAAGCAACTAAGCCACCAAGTACATGTCTTGGGAGGTTCGAGACAGTTTTTGAAGTTGTTTTCAGTTAGTCTTTCATTAATGCGTAAAAGCAATCCGGGTTAATGTTGAGATTGTAATTAAAAAAATCGTGATCAGAAAAGTATTGTGTCTGTTCTACATTGAGATCCAAAAGTAATTTATAAAACTTTTTTGTTGTTTTAATCATATATGTTGGGTTCATTTCCAATATTTAAAATTAAGAGCTTTATTTTGAATCACTACCTATATCACATCTTTTTCAATATTTTATGTGGCCAAATATATAGCTAGAACCGAGATTATATTTATAATTTTTTCCTAATGTTATATTTGCTCACGCATTAATCACAATGTATGCGGAGTGCTCGTCTATAGTCGTACATCCAATATTAAATAATCTTATTCCTTTGTTTTGTTCAGCCTGGTGATAGACATAAATCGTATAAATCTAAACAATAATAAATTTAATTTCTAAAAAAGACAAACACTGAAATAAAATGATATCATCTTCATTAACAATCACAACATCAATCATCTTAAACATCTACAGAAGAAACTATATACACAAAAACACCGAACAAAAAGATTGTTAAACAAACATAACATACTTATCTATGTTGTTTTGTATGACGAAAGCTTATACTTTTATTAACCTTTCAAAATATTTTGCACACCATCATCATGAGGGAGTGGTGAAATTATAATTATGCTGTGTCGCCTTTTCAATATTATAAAGGCTGCTGCTGTTTAACGATAATATATTCATTTCGTTTTTGCCCAAAACTATACTCTTTCGTACAATATGTTAACTTTCTTATATATAAAGGGTTTTACAAAAAGAGATTGCATTTAAATATTTCAAAAAACAATCATGAATGTTTATTTCATTGAAAAGAGAACAGTATTTGAAAACGATATCAGACAAATGGCCGTCACGGCTATGCTTGCACTACAATATTTTTTTCGTAAAATTTTCCATGACCTCACATTTGCGGCTGTACGTCTTCGATCACTACACGAATTCTATCGTTAAGGTCTTGCATAGATTGTGAAGCATTGGCATAAAATCTTTCAAGTGGCTCTAAGGAAAGAAGTCTAAATTAACACCTTTAATCACAAGATCTCAGTGGCCAATTATGATCACCTCTTTCAGAAATAACACTTTTAGGAACCATTTTGCAAAGGTACAATTATTTCGTTGGTTGTGTGGGACGTAGCGCCGTTTTGCTGAAAATAGCTCGGTAGTGCAATCTATTCACTGTAACAGTTGCACCAGCCTTATTTTCGAAAAACTAAGGTAAAATCACACCGCCCGCCCCAAAAACCGAGGTGTTTTCGATGAAAATCCGAATCATTTTAATGCCTTTGTAGGACCTAATCAGCGACGCGATATGAAGTTTATAGTGATCAACCGGCTTGAGTTCTTGTGTTAACTGAACTTTAAAAGCCTTAAGCCCTAAGTCTTTATGCCAAATACGATGTAATGTCGTTTGTGGAATTTCTAATTCCAAGATCGACGATGAATCGACAAATTTGGATTTTCTTCAACACAACGGCAGTAATATTCTAAATTGTTCTTGAGCGACGCACGCGGATTCGATTCTTCACATCACTAACTTGTTCCAACAGCTCAAATTAAATTTTAACAATTTCAATGCGTTTTGCAGCGTGTATCGTACCAATTTTAGCAATGTTGTAGTTTTTACTTGTCAAATGTCAAAGAATAACACCTTCAAAATTGACAGCTGGCCCAATAGCTCTTATTGGAAAACCCTTTATTATCTATACTCGTACATTTAACTGTACCGAATTGTATTTTGTCATGGTACACATATGTGTGTACATCATCGTTAATGTAAGTTTAAGTTACTTTCATTTTGTTTGGCAACTTTTTGGTATGTATTATAAAAAATAGTTTTGGAACAATGAATCAAAACCATTATTATATTCACCACCTTCGTCACTCAATCCATATATAAAATGAATATACACATGTAAATTCAAATGGATTCGTTCACATATAAAAAGGAGGATATGCCTTAAATCCATGATGTCAGTTCAAAGTTTAACAAAAAAAAAAAATAACTTAATGGAAAGAAATGGCAAAAAAGTGAAAAGCTTACAAACACTATCCTTGATTACTGAAATATGTCATTTTATTGTGATTTTGATTTAAAATGCTTTTAAGTAAATGATGTAGAACTTGAAAACAAAAATAAATTATTTCAGCGCTATAAAAGAATTTGGTTTTTGTTTTCTGAACTTTATGCTTTATTATTATTATACATAAGCTTTTCTATGTTGATGTTTGGTTACAATTCTACTACACTATATAGCAGTAATGTATACTCAATGTTAAATGTTAAAATTCGTATTTTTTTCTATTTGACTATGTATATATGTTGAGCTTTTCATAAAAGCTTTCCACTATAAATATAATATACAAATGTTATACTCGTATGTAGAGAGGCACATTCAATAGGTTTCATTCGTATATACATTTATACAAATAAATGTTTTGATTTTTCATGTAGAGTGAAAGATATCTGCTAATGTTATGGATTGAAAGCGCCTGAAGTGTTTGAGTGCTAACGGTTATTATTATATACGTATATATAATGATTTTTACACATACAAACGAGATACTCCTATAGGGACAATCAGAAAATGCAACATCGATCTATACGCCAAAAGACTTTTTGAATTTAAAAATCTACCTGTATTGTACTACCTTAAGGTAATCATATACTGGCTTATACATGACTATAGCCCGCCTTATTACCGTATATTCAATTAACTTGGTAAATTTTGCAACCGAAAAAAATGATCTTAAAGTTCATCTACCTTAAATAGAATATTTATTACCGACCAAATGGTGCTGTGGTTAAAGTTGCGGAAAAAAGAGCGGAAGATACCGCGTTCTAGTTCCGATAGGACCTCATCTGATTACGATCGGTGGTGTGAATGAACACATCTATAACACATCTGTAAACTGGATCCGTACATCCTCGATTTTGCTATGTAATGACGTAAATAAGCAAACGACGAAGAACTTGGGAGTACCTTGTACCCCAAAACAGATTGTAAAGATAGAAACTGACATACAGACAGATAGAAAAATTTATGTAAAAGTTTGTACTGTTTAAGTAACATCATTCTACCTTTAGATACAAATATGAACATTTCCTAACTTATAGAATGTTAAAAAAGACTGTGAAATGTTTATCCACGGTAAGAATGATGTTACTCAAACAGTGCAATCCTTCAAATAAATATCCGGTTCGAATGAAACACTCTTCTCTGAAGCGTACCATGAGATTAAAAATTTAAAATTAATTTTCAGAAAGAAATGACTACCTGGTGCACTATTCCACCTTTGGTTAGGGTTAAGATCAGCTGAAAATTAAATTTGGTTTTATAAAAAAACTCATTTCCATAAAGTCTTACACAATTTGTACCCCTATAGACCAAAGAAGTGTTAAAAATGTCAACCAAACAAAAATATTATTTAAAAAACCTGGCTCCTCACATATATGTTGGCTGAAACTAGTGGCTCTCCAAGAAACTCGATGACATAGAAGTAAAGATCATATGTCCAAGGCCTTACATTGCTATACAATAGTGATAATGATGATGTACTTTGCAATCGCTCATGATCCCAAAACGGTAAGTACATTCTTTTCTCGTCAAAACATTATTTAGAATGTGTTAATTTCAACAAAATTCGTAGGGATCATTATTTGGTCATTGCAAAGCTACAATGGAAATTTTCGTCAACGCTGGAGAACACAGCACACGAAAACATCGTACGAGAAACCATTTCCAAACCAAAAGCACAAATTATACAAGACAAAAGTAACCACTACACGAAAGTTCAATTCAGCGAAACAAACAAAGCAAGTGCTCCAAACAACCATTTAATAGAACCAAACTATTATACAGTAACAGAACTAAAAGATTTAATAACAGAACTCTGCGTACTCTTCAACGATCTACTAAATAATATGTCGTTTCCCAACTGTTGAAAAATAGCAAGGATCTTCCCAGTTTTGAAAAAAATCAAAACCAGTTAAATCCAAACAGCTATAAACCGATAAGTTTAATATCCAACATCAGTAAAATATACGAGATTCTCATTTTGAATAAAATACAGGACCACATTACCAAACATAACCTCTTACCAGATAATCAGTTCGGATTCAGATATGGCCACTCCACGACACATGCAATCACCAAACTCACCTCAGATATATGTTACAAACTTAACAACAAAATATGTACTGGAGCAGTTTTAATCATATGGAAAAGGCTTTTGAATCGGTATGGTTAGACGGTCTATTATACAAGTTGAATAAAATGAAATTTGACCCTAATATTATAAGAATATTGCATGAAATGCTATACAACAGGAATTTTGTAACGACGAACGGAAAAGATACATCAAAACACATATTTAATATATATAATGGGCTGCAACAAGGAACCATCACAGCTCCAGTGCTATTTAATCTTTATACAAAAGGCTTAATATCCAGCGAAAACCTCAATTCAAATAATATACAAACAATCGCACACGCAGATGACATTGTTGTATATTGCGCGACGCCAAAAATTAACGAAATACAAGAAAACTTACAAACTGCAGTTAATTTTATAACAGATTATCTGCATACATGAAAAATTAAGATAAATGAAAAAAATTGTGAAACGATTCTATTCCGTAAACCGACAACAAATGCAACATGGGATACCCGCAAAAACTTCACAATAAAAATAAATAACGAAATAATAACAAACAAACCCACAGTGAAATACCGAAGCAGTGCATCTAGACAGAATGAGCACATAAACGAACAAATAAATAAAGCCAGAAAAGCCTTCATGGCAAATAAAAGGATATTCTTCTCTAAATTTATAGGTAGCAATGTAAAACGAATTTGCTATCTAACATTAATAAGGCCTATACAAACATACGGATGCCCAATTTGGTACAATACCAGTCCAAGATACTACGAAAAATTAAGAAAATTTGAGAGGAAATGTATATGGCATAGTAGAGGAGTGTTCCGCAAACTCGATACGGAATTTCTACACTATGTATCCAATAAAAAGCAATATTCACAATTCAAGGCATCGAGAATTGATATACACATCATCCAGTTAATACGACAACATATACATAGGTCAACGGGAAACATTACCAACTCTTTAATATATGCTCCATATTATACGAATCCTGTTATAATACAGAACAGTATTCAACCAAATAATATTCCTGGCCCAGAAGCCTTTATACTTTTAGATCAATCAGGTTACATACAAAATGATGACCAACTTCCAATAATCAGCCATCTAAACAGAAGATCCAATGAAAAAGGATTCAATACAACCAAATTCACAAATCCGGAAAATGATTTGAGATATAATACTGCATTCCAAAAGGAACCAGAAGACAAATACAACGCACTATTAAGAAAATACTGGTGGAGAACGCAATCCTAAAATAAGTTTTTAATAAGTAGCATAATTTAGTTCAAAATTGTAAAGAAATGAATTAACAAGTTTTTAATACAGCATTATTTTTAGCCAAACAATCATTATTTAAAAACAGATCAAATTATTAATATAGTCTTAAAACCTTAACATTAGCATAATAATTAATGAGAATCCTACTTGGATCAGATGTTTCAATACTAACAAACTTACCTTGGTTTTTCTTGTAATATTCTTTTCTCAACAAACAAATTTAAACAATTTTATAAGCTGAAAATAAAGAAATATATTAAGAAAAAAAATGGAAATTTTCGTACAAGTCAGTTAGAATAAGAACGGACCAGAATGTAAACTTTTGTGTTAACATCGATTTGGTATTCAATACATATGGCGTGATCATTTTTTTTTATCTACAGTGTTCCACATATGTTCCATATGCACTACAATTTATATTTGAATACCTTCAAATCCAAACCGCATAGATCTCCATTCGGAACCTTCCTGAGGGAATCACCATGGAGATAAAGATAAATTATTCGCCTGGAAGTGATTAAATTAGCTTCTTTACATTATCTTGGGAACAATTATTCTTCTGACGGAGGAAATAATCGGTGACTACCCAAGGAGTATTCGGACCAAATTAGTCAGGCACTGATGAAGTTGGTTCTCGATGTACACAAGTTATTTTTAGATTTCAAGCAAGTCTATGACTCGATACATCGAGAGAGGATATGGTATGCGCTTGAATATTTAGGAATACTAAAAAAAAATACGTACATCTGTGTAAAATGACAGTAACGCAGTCACAATGCAGTGTTAAAATTGAGAACAGGATATAGAGAACTTAATTGCAAAAGTTCTAGTGTTCGACAAGGAGATGCGCTCCCCTGATACTTTTTAATCTCATGTTGGAATACATTCTTCGTAAAAGTGAAACATTTCAAGACAATATCTTCTTCCGACAATCCAATCAAGTTTACATATGCCGATAATATCTGTGTGATTGAATTAAATGGCAACGGAGCTCACTCAAGAGATACTTCATCAAGTAGAGCAGTGTTCAACATGCGTAAATCAACGAGTCCAAAACTAAATATCTAATCTCTGGTTTTAGAAACCAAGACACAATTGATTTCAGTAGTGGTAGTCACACGTTTGAAGGAGTGATGAGATTCAATGATCTTGGATCACTCATAACTCACGGTAATAGTTGAACATTGACAGACAAGTACGGAAGTTAATTTCTAATAATCGAGAGAAGAATCATGCGTGTGATATACGACACAAAACGCGACGTTGATGGCACATACCGAAATGTTTTCAATCACGAGATCAGGAATCAAATGATATTTTCTGATAACTTTCATTAAATCAAAGGACAGATAGTACACTGTCTCGGTCACGGTATCCGCATTGATCCGAACCGAATGATACAGCGATAAGAGAGAGAGAGAGAGAGCTACTTTTCGGTATATGCGAGAAAGTCGCTGTCGACGTCGGTAGAGAGCGATCTAGCCTCTTCTAATTTTTAAGTTATTTACAACAATATGGAGAGTTGGCTCGTAATTGAGAATGGTGGATTTAGGTTGGTGACACGGTACGGGCTTACATTGATCTGTAAAAACCATTTAAAAAAATAACTGTGGAAATAATAATATTAAATTATAAAATAAACTCTGAGCTCTCTAAACTGAGATGGAGAACTGAGGCAGCCCATGAATACATAATTAGATAATTTTTTTTGTTGCTTTATTTCCAGTTCAAGTTCATATAGTGTCCAATGTTTCACCGAGTCCTGTCGCTTATTAGCACTGTTGTCTTCAAGGTTATTGTAGATCTTCCCACTTGGATATTTCAATGATATTCGTGTTTCAACGTCCATTTGGGTTTTTTGTAATATCAGCACTTCATTTTGGATCTTATTTGGTGAAAAGAATTTTTCTCAATAAATTTGTTTACAAACAATTTAGTTCTTGGGTGATCTTATGTGTGTGTTTCCAATTTTCACAACTATATAGCAGAACTGAATTTCACACACGCATTGAACAATCGTAGATGTGTTTCTCTTGGCTGGACGGACTCACTGCTAACCTTGTTTATGCATTGATTGAAGTCTTTTTCCGTGCCAACTCTTCTTAGCATCGGATGTATACTTATCTCTTTGATCTATCGAGAACCAATATTTCGATGTTATAGCGGTTCATATTCTTATCCCCTTATGCTTGCCTGGCTGTTTCTGAATTTGTATCAGGGTGCGCTAGCTACGGGTTGATGTTTAATTTTACCGATTTGGGTTTTCTCCTACTGTTCTTTTCTGTAATTGTTTTTTGATGGCGAGGGAAGAGGGCAAGGATATTTCGTTTTTTCCTATTATGATGTTCTGAAACTGTCACTCAAATTTGTACTTACAAAGCAAGTTATGTCGCTCTGTCTTTTACTGCAACTCGACTTTCGAATTTGATGAAAACCCCTTTTGGAATAAGGTTTCACGGTACATTCTGCTCAAACTGATTCACCTTTAACTGATTCACCTTTAGTAATTCATTTGTTTCAATACAATTGTCTGGCGAAGACAAGTTCGTAAATTGATTAATACTCAATTAGGTACGATTACATCTAAAATAACTATAACATTATTTTATATACAGACCTATATATGCTATATGTATGTTTCGTAACATTTTATCCAGTTCATTGAACCAAGTGATTGATAAGAAATAAGCGTTATTGTTTTTGATTTGTGTATAATAATATTCCGCAAATAACACACACACAGAAGGAAGCCAGATATCAAAGCGTTTTTTGTAGCATTTCAAATTTTATTTTTTTACAATAATTGTTCATGTTTGACGATAACACAATCATTTATGTGTACCGAATAAAGAAATAATTATATATGTATGTACTTATGTATAATTGTTTATGTACGATAAGAAACATATATGTGTACAAGTATGTACATAGTTTCAAAGCGAGATTTATAGAAACTGCATCTACTGTGTTAAAAATACACGATAATTTGTTTTTGGGTCAAGCAATTTTTCTAATCTCTTAAATGTATGCATGTAAAGTAAAAATATTGATATTGGTAACGAAATACTGATTTCAATTAAATTTTCGCGGTTCGCTTATTTACGTCCTACTGTATTCCATTACAAAGCCAAATCGAAGACTTACGTAACATGTAGAATGTAATGCATACATTGTTTATGCGTTTCCTTCGTCTGTCCAATCTGTTTTCGCTATTGTGGAGCCAAATTATATACTCAAAATCCGCTCCAATTACCGCAGCTTTAACCTCCGTACCGTTTGGTCGGTGGGCAAAAAGAACTTTCATATGAATAGTAGGATCGAGTTATACTTAATTCAATTACTATTCATTTTACTTACACAGACATTATCTGGATATGGAAGTAATTAATTAGATGATTAATGTCAGATTTGAGTATTTTTACATTTACATCCTTGGCTTACTACCACAATTTAGTGCATTTGTAACGAATAAAAACTACGGAAGTATAATATTATTCTCTGTCACTTTTGTTTTCCTGTATCATCAATTTTAGGAAGATAGCGCGTCTACTAGCTGGGCCATCATACTCTCTGGAGGCTACAGTTTTTATCACTTCCATAATTTATCAAGATTTTTCGCTTCAGCTAGCGTCTTCCATGTCATCGCTGTTCTCATCGTATGACCAATCCATCTCCAGTATCGTCTCTTGATTTCGGTATCTATGTCTGACTGATTTGTTTTTCTATGCAATTAAATGCCTGTTATGGTGTTTAGGTCAGAAACATTTTAGTGTTCGTTGTTCCGTGTGTTTCCATTTCTCACACCCATGCATACGAGTAAACATTTGTAGCTTGTCCTGCGTGATAAGAATTTCAGACTTTATGTAACATGTTGAATGTATGCTTTATTTATGCGTTTATGTTTCTGTACCACCGGATTTCGCTATTAAATATACAAAATCATTTACATCTTAAATTTTTACATTATTGATTTGGATCGGTGAAGTGATATTTGTGTCTCATTGTGGTGGATGTTTATCTTGAGACCAACATCCTAAGCTGGATCTCATAACTGTTGTTATTTCTGCTGCATATCTGAGTGATTGGATGTCAGAAGGCATATTTCATCAACATAGTCCAGATCATTGAGATCATCGACGAAGAGTAGGTATATACAGTGGTGAATTCCATTCATTGGATTGTTCAGTGATAATATAGATTGAGTAGATGTGATTAGAGCAACTTATTCAACCCAGGTTTTTTGTTTCTTAATTTTTCATTGATCCTAGTGGAAATTCTGTCAAGGAAAATCATTACGAATATTTTTATTATTGTGTTGAGTAGAGAGGTACCTCGACAAATTTTATATTCTCTTAGGTTACATATTACATATACTCTTAGGTTTTCTTCCATTTTTCTAATATTTTGCTAGAATTGTACAGTTCTTGAATAGTTGATGTTAGTAGGCTTGCAGCTATTGATTTCTTTGAATATTTTTGCGGTTATACTGTCTGATCCATCAGGTTTATTTTTGTTCAGCTTTTCAATCACTCTGTTGGTAAATGGTTGTTGCCAGTTTCGTTATTTATGTCGTTTGAAGACTAGAGATTTTCGAAGGTGTGAATACGTCCTCTTCAAAATATTATTTTCATCTATATAACTGTGCTTCATCCGTTGTTGATATGTACTTAACAAGTAGGTTTAGCATATTTTATAAGTGGTATGTTTGTAATTTTGCCGATGCATGAATGTCGAACTATTCCTTAATAATACTTTCTGCATATTTCCTTCGATCATTCCTTGCCATTTTATTTACATGACGTCCTGTTTATTCTGCGTTTCTCTTTGTCCAATTTTGTTGGTAAATTTCTAGTTTAAGTTGTCAGTATTCTATAATTTTTTTTCTTATATTATCACTAATCCAAGATTTCCGATTGAATTCTTAGTAGTCGAGTAGTTCCGTGGCACTCTTGACGTAAACTTTTTCTGTTTGGTTCTATTTTTGTTGTATATTGATGGCTTCATTTCTACAGAGATTGAGTTGGAGACTCGGAGAGTTTAATTGAAGATTTTCTTATATTCATATCTTTCGTTTGTGTTAAATTGCGTCCTAGTTGTCTTTGAGTGTTATTCAAATATTTTGCTATAACCAAACTGGTGATCGCTGGTTTCTCGAACTTTAGTTCGGCCATTGTTGTTTTGGACAAAATCCAACGGAATATTTACCGATGTAGCTGTCAGGTCAGTGTTATTTATTCCAATTTTGACATTCAAATTCCCCTAATAGGATTTTGACGTTGTCCCTGCTATTGTTGTTTATAGTTCTTCGTAGGAATTGGTTTTTGTTGTTTCATCTACATAGCACTGAATGATGGTCGTGTTTCTTATTTTTGAGTGAAATCATGCCATCTAACCACGGCTTACTGCGTAAGTCATACTGGCATGCCAAGAGGAAGGGAGGTCTAGTTTTATTCCATATTAATACATTAAAGACGAGTCAAAAATTTTGAAAGGTATTATATTCTTCGATGAAAGTTAGTTTAACCATTTCAGATTTAATAGCAAATAAGTGGTTTGGCGAAAATCAAATACGGGTGAAATGCAAGACTTTCAATAAATATCAATTTTCAACAATGGTTTGAGGTTCTAATTTTGAAGAAAATTAAATATTTTATATTTTAAAGATTCAAAATAAGCATTTTTTGAAATTATGAAAATTTGGTTAGATTTTATATTTTTTATAGATATACATTGTAAATATTCATCATCAAGAAGCATTATTTTAAACAAGTGTGTCTACTGTCTGTATGCTTGGGGCAGTTTTCAGTTTACTTTATAATGTGAAGGGTAACCTTTCAATTATAATATTTAATAAAATTAAGTGAGTGGTTATTTAATTATATATTTAAAATGTAGCATTTGTTGAAGCTGCCTTTTGCAATATATTTATTAAATAATAAACTATTCAAAATTGTTTAACAATATGCAATCTTACACGAATGGTCCTCAGTTAGAGGGTACAGTGGAGGCTCGATTGTAACGTTGAGGTGAGCAGTCCCGTTCGTCTCTCTGTTTACTGCAGTGTATATTAATTAATGGTTCGTGCCATCGAGGAGGTTTTGAACTGGTTAAAACATAATGTGGTATCCATAGTCGATATCGCTATGCATATATTATGTTGACAATCAAGTGACAATCACTTCCACTTGAACCAGTTTTACTTTCGACCAAATTGACTGATTTGCTACTCACTTCTAAACGAGATGGGTTAAACATTTCAGTATCCAAATTATCTGAGCCTGGATTGGTTTGAATCAACAGCTGCTACCAAAAAATAGCTGAAATGAGGCCGATTGCAGCGCTTATGAAGAGGGCTAAGATCTATTCAAATGAAAGGTAGACACACTCGATAACGCGCAGTATGGCAAAACAAATATGATACATTTTTGGGGAAAATGATAGCAGGGTGTAACGACATTCGTAGAAGCTATGAGGATGTATATTTTGGATCATATTTTGTGAAAATATCCAAGTCAAAAATATGTCATTGTTGGCCTCGTTATACTTGAGATATCAAAAATAATTTTAAGCAAAGAATTATGTTTGCCTGTTTCGGATCTTCAACCAAAATACTATTTTGTCTAGAATTGCTATGAAAAATTTAGAAAATTTAAAATATTACATATTTACTAGCTTTTACTGGCTAAGCTAAACTTCAGGAGTCTTCCTTGGACAGTAACGAAAATTGTAAGTCAAATATTGTGAACAAGCCACTATATCGTGCAAGAGAGTCATTGCTATAAGCTGGTCCATTGGTTTACACTGATATACTAATGGCCAGCTCTTGATATAAATTAACATATCGGAGAATACTGGGGGAGATACAACGGTGGATTGTCTTCTCAGCAGAGAGCTGAGGTTAAATACTCGCACATTAGAGTTTACCTTTCACCTTCTTCTAATCCTCATTTTTATAGTGGACAAACTAGCGGACATATATACATACTGCCACTAGGATGTGGACAGTAGATAGTGCGTCTTGAACCAATGGGGGCCGTTTTGAGTTGGATGAGACACGATATGATACCCACTGTCGGTATCGTTATTTTCATTTCTAAACGAGATGGGCGAACATTTAATATCCAGATTATCTGAGATTATTTGACTCTACAGTATACCGAAATAAGTATGGCCAGAACTATAGTTAGCTCGCTCGAAACGCTAATTTCTTGCTTTGAGAAAGATCATAGTAATACTCACAAAACATAGTTTTGAGGAATCGAGCAATTTAACGACATTTGTAGGAGCTGTGAACATGAATGGGCGGTGGATCCCTTTCTCGGCTCCTCTCCAGCACAAATACAAAGAAGAAATCTCTATTTAAAGAGTTATATAATGGAATTCTTCTCTGAGTTTCGAAGCTATAATGTGTTTCATGTTTTACTAACCAAACCTTTCACTTCCAATGAATAGTTATTTTGCTTTATCATTTTATATCGATAAGTTATTGTACTCTTGAAGTAAATTATCGTTTAATAGTTCGAATTGATAACTTAAAGTCATTTCTAAGGGAAAGCAATTATATACGGTTAACGGTTCAATGTGTAATTGAAATTATTTTCCTTCGTGAAGTTTCAAAGCAAGTTCAACCTGAATCAGTCTCAAACTAAACATCAAGCAATTCATAGAAGAAAATTATTTTGGTTGTACAATAAAATGAAATGTCAAATTTTCCAACACTTTCAAGTCCAAAAACAAACAAACCATAGTGACTTGCTATAGCAACTCAAATTTATTTACCTAATGTATTTGTGACGGACGTGACGACCCATTGATGGAATACATTATGTACCCGTATTTATACAAAACTTAACAAATATTTAAGAATGATTTAATTATATGTTATCAAGAAAATGAAGAGGGCAGAATGCTATTGGATTTCTGACTAATCGGTTTCAAGTTTTATTGTCACCGATTCTTAACTAATCAAGCGAGTTTATTAAGGTACCTATGAGTTTATTAAGATTAAGCAAGTTTTTATCGGTTCATTCTAAATCATGGATGATACTATCATTGTAGAAATCTCAGTTGAGGTTATTTCATGTAGATTCTTAATTTAAATTAAAGTTGTTTGTCATCATTTCATTCGCGGGAGAGCCAATTGGTTGTTATAATGAAATTTAACTGTGGCTGTCACTGTCCATACAAAAAATCAAACTCAATGATTAAACCAACAAACTACACGTAAGTGTTATGTATATCAGTAAATAAAGTCTACAGTAATTTTATAAATTGAGTGAAGCCAACAAACTAATTTGGAATCCCATACTAAATACACATTCGTATTATATAAAAAAAAATTTTAAATTATAATCTCTGTTATATAAACTACAAACATCGTTATCGTTGGTAAACAAAGTAGATCATCTAAACTAATATTGATTTTAATGGCGGTCATAAAATCGAGAGAAAAATATTTTAAAAGTCTGATCAAAATATTTACAATTGCATTTTACAAATACATACAGTAAAAAAAAAAATCATAAAATTACTAATCACAAAAAAAATTATTATGTAAATTTTCAATAAAAAATTACAATTGTGAAGAACGTAAAATGATTAAGTAAATATTTTGATTACACCACGATAACATTTCGTTAAGTATTTTTTCGAGTATTTTTTTTTACTATCGAGAATGTCTATTAATTATAAATGAGTCAAATTTTTATTTACTATACTTTAAAATTGGGTGTGATATAATAACACACTAAATGTATTAATCAATAATCATGAAGGTGATCGATAATTGAAATGGTAAATATTGTCCTCGTTATATGAACAGAAATTCATATTTACCGTACTATACGATTATGTTCCGGTTAGCCATATAGTTGCTAACTTGATGCTATTATCCGTAACTAATTGCTCTAATAATTGTAGTTATCGTTTGTTTGCAACATCCGCATGTTTAACACGTTGATTGACTTGAGGTTGTCGAATCGTAAGTAATATTTAATTTGATGTTTAAATTCTGCAAATGTTTTTGTTAGACGAAAAATTGTCAGTTAAAAGCTAGTTGCATGTCAAAGATCAACGGATGTTGATACCATAGCACTACCAGTAACTAATCACTACCAACAACTAACAAATTCAATTCTTTAATATGATTCAATGGTTTTTACTAACCTAATAATGGCATTCAAGAGGTGATCCTGGTTAGTTGTTTCTGCGACGAAAATCTTTAATTCCTATAAATCATTTTGGCAAGACTTGGGCCCGCATAATTTTATGATTGTTGCGCATATCCAAGGCATATATATATATATATATATATATATATATATATATATATATATATATATATATATATATATATATATATATATATATATATATATAGATGCCTATGATTTTTCGAAATTAAATCCAGTATGAGATGAAAGGACCCGCACTGCAGAAAATGTACGGTAATTCATGATTCATCTCTTATGGCGGGCGGCTTTATAGATGTTATTATTCTAACGAAAATCACATTTAGAAATTAAGAGTGCGGAATACCCATATCAACATGTATAAGAAGTAAGCCCGAAAAAACCTTTCATCCCGAAAAGTTGTTTTTCTTAGATATCTGTCTTTGCTAAAATGTGTCTGCATTTTAAACCCATTCGGAAGTTATCAAAAAATTCTAAAGCAATCAGAACTTTTTTTCTCAATCGACATAAATGTAACTCTTACAAATTATTTATAAGAATCTTAGACTTGAGAGCTAATTCAGAACTCACGGCTATCTATAATTAAAAACTGACAATCCCGTAAAACGATTTCCTCATATGTTCTGCCAGAAAAATGTTCACGCTACGTATTGAGTACCTCAAAAACGTTAACACAAACGTTTCCATCCTGGTCTTGTAGGGCAGTAGACCAAGTTTTATGTTATGGTGCAATTCGGTGATTCCTTTAAAGAAACTTCACGGAACTTGCTAATTGCTGAGTTGTTGTACTTTTAAGACTTTAGCCTTCTAACATTCGCGTTTCTTCTGTCTGCAAATGCGCTTAGCTGTCCTCTTAGCAAGAAGTGCTTTGATTCTTCTTGCAATTGGTAACCGAGTCTGCGCTTTATTGTGGGCTATATTGAGTTGCTCAATACTCCTCATCAAACCTCTCATGACGACAATCCTCATCAAACCAATCATTTTTGGGCTTAGTTTCCTCTATACCTAGAATATGCTGGGTAGCATCGACAACTGAGGTTTTCAATACTTCCCGGACATTATTCACTTCATCAGATTGGTAATTAGATCGTTAAATGCTGTTGCTGACAAGATCTTGATATCAGAATATCAGACTATCACAGGAGATTTGCGTTGTATATTCTCCTGTCCTCCCTGAGTTTTACGAACATTTCCATCGTAGCTTTGCCATTATCTGGTCACTGCCTACGAATTTTGTTGACGACCGATACGATCTCACATCTTGGACAGTTTGAACCCGGCCCTTTGAAATCAACACATGGTCAGTTTGACTTGAGGATGTTTTACGTGGATGTGTCCATGTTGCCAAATGGATGTTTTTATGACGAAAGAATGTGCTTATACCACATTTTTTCCCCATATTAAGTCGTAGTTTTGTGTCAGGAGTCTAAACCTATATTATTACGTAGTCAGACCGACTACGTAAATTAGAATGAGTTATATCATTAAAGTCACCAATCTGACATCGTTCTTAGGTATATATCCCATCAGATTATCTAGATTATTGTAAAATGAGTCTTATCTTGGGGTCGGTTTACATCAGTGGGCGCATGAACACAGATGATAGGCTGGTTAATCTCATGTTCAAACGAAGCTTACACATTTTAATATCGACTGTCTGAAAGTCCATAACAGTATATTTATCTTGTGGCCGAATTTGAAATCCAACTCCAAGATTTCCAAGGTTATCTCCAACGTACAGCCCTGGGACACATGACCTAGCTCCACGTTTAGGCCATCGAGTTTTTTGGAGTACTACGAGTTCCATTCGATAATCTTTCATGCATGTGATAAAGCAGACGAACACTCCAGGTTTATGTTCTCAAATGATGTACTGAGTCATAACCATATGCCATTTGAGGGAGACATCTCTCAGATCCCTTTAGTAAAATTCATAATGAGGTAACCGTTTTACGGGATGGTCAGTTTTTATTATAAATCGCCGTGAGTCATTAATTAGCCCTCAAGTCTTAGATCCTTATAAATAATTTATAAGAGTTACATTTATGTCGATTGAGAAAGACAGTTCTGACTGCTTTAGAATTTTTTGATATGATATTACATACATTTTTGTAAATTTTTTATAATTTAATTTTCGTATATAGAAAATGATAAAAATTACGTGGTGCGGTAAGGACACCTCACAGTCGGAATGGGTTGAAAATGCAGACATATTCTAGCAAAGACACATATCTAAGAAAAACAGATCGTTCGGGATGAATTCTTATACATCATCAACCATGCATACAGGTCCTATTTATATCACCTATTATAACGAGAAAAAGCATAAAATTCCCGATGGAAAGCTGTGCACCAAGAGGTAGTTAGCAGTCTCGGTTTAGACCTCCTCCCAAATATCCGTTACAAGAGGTAAACATTTGAGAAAAAGAAAACATTGATACCACAAATTGAATCATTGCTCAATTCAAGACCTTTGTGTTGAAGAAATGATGATTATGATTCAGCTGATCTACTAGTATTAATATCTGCACACTTTCTAATCGGAGATATACCATTAAATAAATTATCAGTATGATAAATTATCAAGGCTTAAAACGGACGCGCGTGACTTTCTTACGCCCTTGCAGCCAAGATATCAACAGAATGCAAAAACAATGAACTAGAAATAAATGATGTTGTTCTATTATGAGAAAGAGAGAGAGAGAGAGAGAGATAAATTATTTAATTATCATTTGTTTAATTATCAGAATTGCGAGCATAAGACGTTGGTTTCAATGCCCGTGAATTGTGAAAAATATTTTTTATAACTCAATTGGTTTTAAATCGCTCAATTATTAGATGAGCTTAAATTAATGATTCAAAGGTAAAACAGCCTATTTCATATAAGATATTTTACTTCGCGACCACAGTGTCTGATGGTAATTATTTATGCATTTATTTTTTTATTTACTTTTAGGTTTGACGCAGTGGTTAAAGTTGAGGCATTTGGAGCGGGATATGCCGGGTTCGAATTTCGATAAGGAAAGGATATACAAAAGAGATTTTTCATCATCTGATTACGATATACGATGTGAATGTGGTGTGAATGAACACATCTATGACCCCTTGTTAGAAGTGCAGAATTCATGGACCAACCCATCTTCGATGTCAGTAGTTTAGGCTGGCGTTGAGTTATGCAATCGGACTTATAGCCTCGAGCCCCAAAACAGATTGTAAAGATAAAAACAGACAGGCAGACAGACACATAATTTTATGTTTGATGTCTGAGACAATTGGGGAGATGCAATTGGAATATTTAAGTGTAGTAGTTAATTTTTAGTTATTAAATATGTACACTGTGAAATAAGTTGATGGTAAATGAATGTGTTTTATTTTCTTGTATGATTCTCACTAATAGGTACTCCAGTTAGTTTATTGTTATGGAATACCTTAGATACCTATACTTATAAGCCATACCACTTGCATATAAAGGCCAATGCAAACATAAATTCAACATCCTAAAAGGGAACTAAAATATTTAAATTAGAGAAAACTCTGCCAGTTGAGTATTGCGAACTGTTAAAGTTGTACTTGAAAGGACTATATTTACAGTCAAGCAGAAAGGAGTTTACTCAAGCATAGAAGAAACTGAAGCAGGGAAGTGTCTGAGAGCCATTCTTTTTTGTACTGTTTACAAGTGACTTACCGCAGACGAATAATACTACTGCCACGTTTGCAGATGACATTGCAGTCTTAGCGTTGCAATTCTAGTGTTAGTGACCCAATCTATGAAGCTTCAGTCTGAATCATGATGCAAAGCACACGTGAAAAAGAAAGCAGAAGAGCTCCAATTAAAATATAGAAAATGTACTGTATAGTATAGGAAGCAACTTTTAGCTATTAATAATAAACTTATACTTTATAAACAAATGCTTAAACCTGTCTGTACATATCGTATCCAACGATATGGGATGAACCAAAATCAGCATTCAACAGATAGTTCAACGATTTGAAAATAAAGTTAACTGAAGGATTGTCATCGTGTGGTACATCCGTATTAGTGACCTTCATAGAGATCTCGAAACAGTTACTAAGGAAATAAGGAAGTGTGCTCAAAAACATCAGGAGAGCCTCCATCATCACCCAGTTTTATTGAAGCTATAAAACTACTTCATCAAGAGGATATCACAAGAAGACTCAAAAGACTTAAACTTTTTGAGTTACAAGAATAGTCCGCAGGATCCAAATAACCAAAACAACACCATGGATCGGTATGATGTTTGTTGAGGAGAAAAACCATAGACATTAACAAAATTATTTTTACCGACCAAATGGTTGAGTGGTTAAAGTTGTGTTTTCGAGTTCTAATCCCAATAGGAAGGCAAATGGGATTTTTTACCATCTGATTACGATCAGTGACATGAATGAACAAATCTTCCATGTCAGTATTATAGACTGGCATATCAGTACATTGAGCTATGCATGAGAAGATGATTCTATATAAATAGGATCTACAGCCGTGATTTGTACGATGGAAAGCTATTTATTTGGATTTACAGCATGGCTAACATTTATAGGAAGAATCTTATATTTCGCGTTATAATTGCTTACAATTCACGCAATGATGCCAAATTCATTCAAACACACTGGTTTAGATGGATTCAGTTCTATCTCTGCATTTAGGAATAGGACTGTATAGTTTCCGTACAGCAGCAGAACATCGCGTACGGAACTTTATTTTTCATTTATAGGACTTTATCTCTTACTGCGTTCGACCACGCGTCTTTTTTCCACCGGTTATGCTTCACACTTTTATAGATGCACTTGCGTATTTTGGATAAAGTTATTAATTTGACCTTTTTTCTCTACGTTTGTTTACTTGTTTACCTTTAATGACTAGTTTTATTTGGTACCTCGTCTACGTCACTAGAATTTCCTATCTACGTGGTGGAAATTTCTTACAATGCTGTCACTGTATGCACATTGTTTGTAATCTTATAATAAGACAATCGAGTTTTGAGAGTAAAATGGAGAGGTCTGCGGAATATCAACCAAATAGATTAACTTTCAACATTTATGGATTTCAAAATTCGTAGTGTGTGTCCCCGACCACTCGGACGCCATGGTCAACTGCAGGTCGGACGAACTAGCGAGGCATGGTACAACTCTCCAACTGCTACCGGAAAGGGTAAATTTGGGGAGATCCATTAACACACTCAAGACTGTGCTTAAAAAGGAGACGGAAGCCTCAACGAACGAAAGATGGACGAACACCTTCTCATGTAGCGTTGCAAGGCAAGTCTGGCCAAAACTGGACTTTAAACGCTCAAAGTCACTTATCTCCCAACGAAGACGTGAACTTAAAACGATCGTGGGGATACTCACAGGACACTGCCTTCTTGAAGAACATGCGGGAAGGCTAGGTCTAGAAGTAAATGACTTTTGCATATGCCGTATAGACAAGGAGGAGGAAGAGATGGTAGTCCACCTCCTATCCTCATAGCCGGCTTTGACACATAAAAGACATGAATATTTGGGTAAGTTCTTAATGGACTGCCTCTCTGATCTCGAAAACTGTAAGGTGCGAGGCTTATTACGCTACATAAGTAGCTCAAACTGGTTCTCATAAGGGTAAAACGGAAGTAAGATCCTGTGGTATCACAACGGATCGTCACCGGTCTAAGTGTGCTGTAACAGATACTCAACCTTACTTAACCTAGACTCAAGACTCATTACCTGTATACCTCCCTCCCAGAAGTTGCATCATTCCCACCTACCGAGTTGAGTGCATATGAGTGCCACTTCCGCGTAAAATACTACAATTATTTGTGCATTACACCTCTGTAATTATTCCAATACCTCCCGTTTGACGGCACCAAGTGATAGACGAATATCAACAAGAGATTATTATGTAATTTTATGATTATCAGTTAATCAAATAATGGTAGACTGATAATCATAATTATTTAATAATATCTCTAACTGAGTTTTGGGAATATTTGAAAGTTGTGTTTAAGTCACGCATATTTATTATCATATAACATGTTATGCATATACATAAGATAGCGATTGCATTTTAGCCAACTGTATATACAATATGTAGTTCACATTCATATGCACTCTAAACAACACAAACTGGAAAATTATGAAACCTAACAACGAAACTATTGTTATTCTAATGATTGACATAAAACGAGCGAGTATGGAATAGAAGAGAAATTGTGCTTATGCATATATAGACTGGTAAATATATGTATGTACAACACACACAATTTTTGATTGACATATAAAAGTCAAACAGACTGTACATAGATAAATAAAATAATAAAAAAGTGATTATTTTAATGGAAACTTATGTATTTACTACTTATTATTATCGTACAGTGCCGATATGTACTCACTCGCATATGTATTTACAATCTATAAAAGGGGACAAGAAAACACTTTAATTTATCGTATGTACTTTGCGTACTTTGTTCGATTTATATGTTGAGATTGGGACAAACCACTCGACTCTATTATCAAATACATGGTATGAATATGTACTCGTATATATACATCAGATGACAATAGATTTGTACATTAATCTAATAATAAGAACTCTTATTTATTAAGTTATTATTAAAACGATTTATAAAATGAGATACTGTTCTATTATTATATATTTCTGTTTACGAGAATTTGAGTGCCATCAATTTTTGTTAAATTAAATTCTATTTTTGTCACAAATGGCGGTTTAATCATTTTATTTTGATTTGGTTTATTCAATCAGTTATCTAGAACTGTTTTGTTGTTTATTACAATCAACTTATTTTTCTGTTTCAAACATTGTAGGAGAAGACCTATGTTTGAATATTTGTTATCATCAACATTATTTACATGTCTCTCAGAAACATTTATAGTTCTTCGTACCAGATTCTCTTGATTGTTGTTTTGGTTCTTGCAGGTGTTGTTTAAGGAATACAAATTCCACATTGTTCGGAAATAACTAAAACCTTCCAATGAGCATATCTTTGAATCCATTTGTTCAACATGTTGTACTACTGCACAATTTCTTTTAATCTTAACTGTTCCAACTTGGCAAGGGTAAAATCAAAGACCATGTTTAGGAGTTGGTCAGAAAATTTCTAAGAAAGAGTCCAACTCTATCTATACCGTAGTTGGGCGTAAAAATTACACGGAAAATGAATTATATGTGTAGTTGATTTTTGGTAAAAATGATTTTATGTCAAACAGTTTTTTTGCCAATTGATTCTCATTTACTTTCAGATGTTTGTCGTACAATGCAATTCTGTGCCATTAGTGTAACATCTTTGTTTTTGTATGGCCATATCACTATCTGGGATATAACCCTTACTTTTTCTTTAACACCAGGAACAGTAAAATGATTCGAAAATACACATTCTTAAATCTTCTAGTATATATGGTCTTGGTTCTTTAATAAACCCATCAACTTTCTAAACTTTAATAAGTCATCACTGCGTATAAGTGCTTGAAATTGGCACTTTTCGTATTTGTCATTATACACTGCAGTTCACTTGAATAGGAACGACCGTTTTTTTTGAAATATTTTAAAATCGGTCCACTTTTTCCAATATTGACTTTTACAGGATTAGCACTTGTTTAAAATTACATAATTTTTAAATAAAAATAAATTAGTAGGCCAGAAGAATTTTATTTTATTTTGTTTTTTCTTAAAAAGTGTGATTTTTATTTGTTTCACTTGAATAGCAACGACCATATTATCAATTAATTTGAAGTGTCAGCAACTTAAACTTAAATTAAATTAATTTTTTTAAAAAAAGGTTACCAATTTAACATAAAAAAATTTAAATATGCGTCGAGGAAACAAACTTAGTAAGGAAGAAATAGCCCAAATTCAAGTACTACACTGCGAAAATTATTCTCTACAAGCAGTTGCAGATAAAATAGGGAGAAGTAAGACTGTTATCTATACTAAGGTCAGCATCCAATTGCGCACTATCTTGAAAGCTCCAAAAGAAACCACCTCTCAATTCTGAGAGGAAACAGAAAAGGTTAGATTTCTCGAGGCAGCATATGACATTGGCTGGATAATGGAAACGTGTCGTTATTTCTGATGAGAAGAAATTTAACCTCGATGGCCCCGATGGGTTTAATTATTATTTTCACGGCCTTCGAAAAAAGGAAAAGTTTTAAGCAAAACACCACAGCCGGGAAGGAGGCGTTATGGTGTGGGGGCTATATCATTTTATGGTCTGGGAGATTTGTCATTTCCAACCGGAAAAATGACTGAAGCAACTTAAAAGGGCATCCTCAAAGAAGCATTTCCCCGCTTCAATGATACTTTTGGACCATTGTCATAGATATATCAGCAAGATAATACCTCTATCCATACAGCTAACATAATCAAATCATGGATATCGCAGCAAAATGTATTCTCAATATCATGGAAAACGTGTGGGGTTGGCTGTCTCGGAAAGTTTACGAAGGTGGTCCCAAACGCACAACAACCCATGAAACAAAAACACTGCCTCAGGTTTTTGAGGACGCAATGGCATTTCCTCAATGATGGTCGAATCTTTTAAACTACACAGGCCATGGGTGAATTCAAATAACTAATACTTTCATCGGCCGAGACGGTAATGACTAGAAAACCATAGTCTAGACGTATACGACAAGAAAAATAACCGGCCATATCTAATAGACACGGGAGCTGACCTTTTGGTGTTCCCTGTCGCTCAATTCATGAATTTTAATACGAATTTGAAATCAGATTTAGTTTAACATATCTCAGCCGCCAATTGCACATTAACCAAAACCTTCAATACTAAGACGCAAATTCACAGACACATTCATACAATTGCGGCAGTAAAACGTCCGATCATTGGCGCTGATTTCCTGAGTAAATATGGTCTTTTAGTCGATCTCAAAAACAGACGGCTGGTTGATACAGCGACTCAGCTGTCAATCAATACCACTATGGTCAGAGTTTACGAACCAACAAATACATGATAGACAAAGTCTATGACACGTCGCTAAAAAAGTATCCATTTATAACAGCGGGACCCACTAATTTACTAGAGAGTTTCAGCACATGGTGGGGTTAGGAATTTGCAAACCATCTACATTTTCCGTTTCTTGTCGGTCAAGAAGAAAGACATGATTAGAAACCATGTGGAGACTACCGTAAATTAAACACAGTCACATACCGTTACCCTATTCCACACATACAAAATTTATCTATGAAATCAGATGGTTTTAAAATTTTCTCTAAGATAGATTTCGTCAAAACTTACTATCTCCCCGTAGTACATGAATACCATTTAGTCTCTTTAAATTCACTCGCATGGCATGTAAAAACGCAATGCCGCACAAATGTTTCAACGTTTCATTAACGAAGTCGTCCGCGATTTAGATTTGGTAATAGACGACATTCTTGTGACATCGCAAACTGAGGAACAACACAAACTGCATTCTAGATGCACACCTTTTCTAGATGCTAGCAGAGTTTGATTTACACATCAATAGTTCGAAATGCGTTTTCGGGGCAACCACTCTTGAATTTCTCAGCCACAATGATAGTTTTCCCACTTCAGAGAGAAATAATGCCATCACGAATTTCCCAGCTCCAACATCAATCAATGTATTAAGCAATTCATCGGCATGGTAAACAACTACCACCGATTCATACCCAAACTTGCCGAAACACTCGCTCCAATTCACTCTCACTTGGCAGCTCTACTAAAGAAGCCATAATGTGACGTAACTTTTCTTAACCCGAACAATTTTTCTTAACCCCAACACGCATTTGAAAAGCCGAAGAGTGAGTTGGCTAACAACGCTGTTACCACATCAGTTGAATAATGTGACCACTGCATTGAATACAGACCATTCATACCGACCAAAACCTATGACAAGAGCAATTCAGTCTTAAATTGAACGCAATCCAAAAAAAGCACGCCACTTGGATTGCATAAGTCAGTTTACCACGGACATCCAACATGTACACGGTATAGATAACTTGGTTGCAGACACACTATCTCGTACCACAGACAACGAAACGGCCACAGTCGATACGTATTTCGACTACAACAAAAATTATCACAGCCCCAAAAGCGGACTTAAAACTGCAGAATATATTTTCTGGTTTCGGACAAATATGTTCGCAGATTTAACGAAACTCCTAGTATTCCGCCGTATCAGGACAACGTCATACTATCCGTTATCAAATCGTATATGGTTGAACGTTTCCATAGTCAGCAGAAAAAAAATTCATTGGTATTCTGAGATTCCAATTATTTTACTTGGAATACGCTCAACGGTTAAAGAAGATCTGAAATGCTCACCAGCTGAAATTGTTTATGGCAAACCCTCAAGCAACTCGGCGAGTTTTTCGTCGAAAATACTTTTCCGTCTTTGCCTACAACCGACACTACTACGCAAAAAGCTTCTAGTACACAAAAAGCTTGTCGTCAACATACAAGGCAAACATCGGTCAATTTCCATCTGGGAATAAACATACCGATTTATATCTGGGAAGGTGGTTCTGTAGCAGTCGTATTTTGAATATTGGCAGCGGTTCAAAATATTATTTAAATATGATTCACTCTGATATGAACTAAATAGAATAGCCCCAAACAGAGTTCGTCAGGTCCAGTCTAATAAACGTCCTATGCTCTTAAGAATGGAGATAAAAGAAAACAAATGTAAGCCTTCTTTAAGAATCCAATATAATTTTGTCCAATATTGTCTGGAGAATCTAGTTCATAGTAAAGTGGTTAATTGGAATTTCTATGCCTTTAAAACGTTAAACGAATTTCTCCTGTATAAGATTATCAGTGGAATGCGCACATATTGATTTCAGCCCAACGTCGTCGGGGGGTAAAATAATAAAATTAAAACTATATTTTGACAAATGTAACAATTAGTTGAACAAGCATTTATTTTGTGCTGAAAAGTATTTTTGGCAAAAACATTCCGCATGTTCCGATCGGATATACCCTATGCCGGTTGCGGGTTATATAATGTGCCATAGATACATTATTATTATTTTTTTTGTGTTGTGTATCAACTCAACGATAATTCAAATAAATATAAATAAATGATAAATTTATTTATTTTAATTTATATTTATGTACATGTATATAACAAAATAAATATTTTCATTTCTATAGTTCTGAAAATATTAACAATCATCATAATTCACTCCGATTGTCTATATTATTGGTTGGCTAATTTAGATTAACTTAAATCAACTCGAGAGAGGGTGTTTCATTAAACCAAATAGACTGTCGAAATGAAACATGAAATACCACCGAAAAATTTTAACAATGACTGTTAACTAAGAGGGACGTTTTTTGAATAAACGCTTCGTTATTTGCTAACTACTTGAAGTTGTTTTCCCTATCTATTAACTAATCAATGTTAAGCTATGCAATTAATCGATATATATATATATATATATATATATATATATATATATATATATATATATATATATATATATATATATACATACATATATATATATATATGTATATACATATATATATATATATATATATATATATATATATATATATATATATATATATATATATATATATATATATATATAAAGTTGCACTATCATTCGATTTTAAACTAATTCAGATGCTGTATAACCAAGCGATAATATTTTAAGTTTATAAGTTCCATTTCTGATCCTTAACATCTCACTAATCTGGCTAAGTCGGATTCGCTATATACTGTTTATATACTAATATAAAAAAGAATATGTTAAATTGTTTTCTATTATTTTGAATCCATCGAAAGAAGTCTAACCTTTAAGGGATAACAAATAATTAATTATTTACAAAACATTATTAATTTTGTTTCAAATCATTGTTATAAATCAACTATTCTTAAATAAAAATTAATTATACCGAATTCATTCAACTTTGAATTCAAATTGAGAGATCCTTATATTTTATATTGAAAATAATGTAATTTAATGAAAACAAAATACATCTACTACCGCTTCAACTTTGTCTTGTAAGGATGACCTTATTGGGTTTAAAGCTGATGTTGAAAAATCATCGCTAAAATTTATACACTATACAGTATTCAAGGATCACCAACGTCTATCGCATTAAATATTGTACGATCAGCGCAGGAGCTAAATAGGGTTATTATTAGCAGTATCAAGCAGTGCAAAAAAAATTACATGGATAATCCCTCTAAAATGGACTGCTTGCTAAAGTTTTGTGAAATTCCGTTTACATAAAATTCAATCAGAATTTCAATATCAAAGAATTGACGAACAATAATCGAGCCAATGAGACAGTTGAAAATGGAAAACTGGTGATTGAGGGAGTGGGAGTTTTAATGCCTATTTTTTTTCTAACTACATATTTTTTTTTCAGGGTGAATTTTGGCAGCGAAAACTGTCTATTGTTAATAATGAGAGTGTCATTCCGTTTCTTTTGTTTTATGGCGATTTCGAGACGAACAACCCACTGGGGTGCCAAAGTTTTCAAAATTATCTAAAATTTAAAGCTTTGGATCCTCAAGTGGCTGCATTGAAATTACTCGAAACGGAGGGCATTGAAATACTTACAACAGCAGGTATAAAAAGGATATACTTTGTGCTGGGTAATTGGTGATAGCTAAGGACTAAATTCGATCCTTGGGTTTCCGCAATCTTTTGGTCACAATTTTTTTTGTACACTTTGTATGATGTAAAAGGAAGATACCCAAACCTGTTGTGTAGAAAATTTAAACCTCGCTTGCCGAAGATCTTCTTACGACCAACAAGTTTTAAATATCGATTCAGAAACATTTAAACTTACCGGTATTCAAGACATTTGTATCTTAAACAACATTAAAACTTTTCACGTTACAGAAAATTATGCGGTAGATATAATGCACGACGTGAAGGAAGGAGTGATTAAATTTGGATTATCTAATTGCATTTATTCATTTATAATCGTAAGCACTACTTTTCAATTGATACCATAAATAAACGCATTTAAAACTTTTAATATGGTGAAAATCAGTTAACTAATCGGCCCGGAGCAATCAAATTAAACAAAAACGGCTCCACGTATCAGCTAGAGAAGCTATGTTTTTATTAGAGAATATTTTATTTTATGTGGGAGATTTAATACCAAGCTCAGATCGCTTATTGAAATACGAGTATGTATCAAAAATAGGCCTTAAAAAAGGTCATCATGAAGCATAATAAAATGTATTTCGAAATGTAATTTAACGAGCACCTTAAACCTAATACATCATAATTTGCTACACTTCCTCACAATAATTAGAAAATCGGGACTTTTGAAACAAATTTGGTGTATGCGATTTGAATCGAAACATCGCGAGCTTAAATATTATACAAATGCAATAACTTCCAGAAGAAATTTGCCATTGTCAATTGCCAAAAAGTGCTCAATAAGATTCACTTTTAATACTATAAATGATTTGAAGAGGGATGATGTAAAGTCCGTCACCCAGGGGTTAATAGGTATTACCAAGCCCTATCTAGCCGTATATGCCACTACACATATTTATCTCTAGTATAGGCACCAGAGAAATTTTAAAAATTTTCCTTAAGACGATTAGAAAATATTTAAAAATCTATATCGTATCTTCATGATATGAACCTGTGTCGCCCAGGGGTTAATAGGTATTACCAAGCCCTATCTAGCCGTATATGCCACTACACATATTTATCTCTAGTATAGGCACCAGAGAAATTTTAAAAATTTTCCTTAAGACGATTAGAAAATATTTAAAAATCTATATCGTATCTTCATGATATGAACCTGTGTCGCCCAGGGGTTAATAGGTATTACCAAGCCATATCTAGCCGTATATGCCACTACACATATTTATCTCTAGTATAGGCACCAGAGAAATTTTAAAAATTTTCCTTAAGACGATTAGCAAATATTTAAAAATCTCTATCGTATCTTCATGATATGAACCTGTGTCGCCCAGGGGTTAATAGGTATTACCAAGCCCCATCTAGCCGTATATGCCACTACACATATTTATCTCTAGTATAGGCACCAGAGAAATTTTAAAAATTTTCCTTAAGACGATTAGCAAATATTTAAAAATCTATATCGTACCTTCATGATATGAACCTGTGTCACCTAGAGGTTAATAGGTATTACCAAGCCCTATCTAGCCGTATATGCCACTATACATATTTATCTCTAGTATAGGCACCAGAGAAATTTTAAAAAATTTCCTTAAGACGATTAGCAAATATTTAAAAATCTATATCGTATCTTCATGATATGAACCTGTGTCGCCCAGAGGTTAATAGGTATTACCAAGCCCTATCTAGCCGTATATGTCACTACACATATTTATCTCTAGTATAGGCACCAGAGAAATTTTAAAAAATTTCCTTAAGACGATTAGCAAATATTTAAAAATCTATATCGTATCTTCATGATATGAACCTGTGTCGCCCAGGGGTTAATAGGTATTACCAAGCCATATCTAGCCGTATATGCCACTATACATATTTATCTCTAGTATAGGCACCAGAGAAATTTTAAAAATTTTCCTTAAGACGATTAGCAAATATTTAAAAATCTATATCGTATCTTCATGATATGAACCTGTGTCGCCCAGGGGTTAATAGGTATTACCAAGCCCTATCTAGCCGTATATGCCACTACACATATTTATCTCTAGTATAGGCACCAGAGAAATTTTAAAAATTTTCCTTAAGACGATTAGCAAATATTTAAAAATCTCTATCGTATCTTCATGATATGAACCTGTGTCGCCCAGGGGTTAATAGGTATTACCAAGCCCCATCTAGCCGTATATGCCACTACACATATTTATCTCTAGTATAGGCACCAGAGAAATTTTAAAAATTTTCCTTAAGACGATTAGCAAATATTTAAAAATCTATATCGTATCTTCATGATATGAACCTGTGTCGCCCAGGGGTTAATAGGTATTACCAAGCCCTATCTAGCCGTATATGCCACTACACATATTTATCTCTAGTATAGGCACCAGAGAAATTTTAAAAATTTTCCTTAAGACGATTAGCAAATATTTAAAAATCTCTATCGTATCTTCATGATATGAACCTGTGTCGCCCAGGGGTTAATAGGTATTACCAAGCCCTATCTAGCCGTATATGCCACTACACATATTTATCTCTAGTATAGGCACCAGAGAAATTTTAAAAATTTTCCTTAAGACGATTAGCAAATATTTAAAAATCTATATCGTATCTTCATGATATGAACCTGTGTCGCCCAGGGGTTAATAGGTATTACCAAGCCATATCTAGCCGTATATGCCACTATACATATTTATCTCTAGTATAGGCACCAGAGAAATTTTAAAAATTTTCCTTAAGACGATTAGCAAATATTTAAAAATCTATATCGTATCTTCATGATATGAACCTGTGTCGCCCAGGGGTTAATAGGTATTACCAAGCCCTATCTAGCCGTATATGCCACTACACATATTTATCTCTAGTATAGGCACCAGAGAAATTTTAAAAATTTTCCTTAAGACGATTAGCAAATATTTAAAAATCTATATCGTATCTTCATGATATGAACCTGTGTCGCCCAGGGGTTAATAGGTATTACCAAGCCATATCTAGCCGTATATGCCACTATACATATTTATCTCTAGTATAGGCACCAGAGAAATTTTAAAAATTTTCCTTAAGACGATTAGCAAATATTTAAAAATCTATATCGTACCTTCATGATATGAACCTGTGTCGCCCAGGGGTTAATAGGTATTACCAAGCCCTATCTAGCCGTATATGCCACTACACATATTTATCTCTAGTATAGGCACCAGAGAAATTTTAAAAATTTTCCTTAAGACGATTAGCAAATATTTAAAAATCTATATCGTATCTTCATGATATGAACCTGTGTCGCCCAGGGGTTAATAGGTATTACCAAGCCCTATCTAGCCGTATATGTCACTACACATATTTATCTCTAGTATAGGCACCAGAGAAATTTTAAAAAATTTCCTTAAGACGATTAGCAAATATTTAAAAATCTATATCGTATCTTCATGATATGAACCTGTGTCGCCCAGGGGTTAATAGGTATTACCAAGCCATATCTAGCCGTATATGCCACTATACATATTTATCTCTAGTATAGGCACCAGAGAAATTTTAAAAATTTTCCTTAAGACGATTAGCAAATATTTAAAAATCTATATCGTATCTTCATGATATGAACCTGTGTCGCCCAGGGGTTAATAGGTATTACCAAGCCCTATCTAGCCGTATATGCCACTACACATATTTATCTCTAGTATAGGCACCAGAGAAATTTTAAAAATTTTCCTTAAGACGATTAGCAAATATTTAAAAATCTATATCGTATCTTCATGATATGAACCTGTGTCGCCCAGGGGTTAATAGGTATTACCAAGCCCTATCTAGCCGTATATGCCACTACACATATTTATCTCTAGTATAGGCACCAGAGAAATTTTAAAAATTTTCCTTAAGACGACTATCATTGTTCATGATTGTACATGATTTTTTATCATGTACAATAAGTTAGTGTTAATAGACACAAATGGGAAGTGTATGTGATTTTAATTAACCGTATTTTTTATTTATTATTTGATAATGAGATTATCAAAGAGCACACCACACCAGCTATCGCAATACAAAGATTTGTGAGTCCCAACTCAAAAAATATTTTTTATTCTTACTTAATAAATTCGACATCGTAAAAAATTATAATAATGATGATAATATTAAGGTAATACAACAACACAACCTATTTTTTCTAAAGCTTACGTCTACACTTTTCATATAGTATTTTTCGGGATGAGACTACACTTTTTCAATGTATACACTTTTTTCGGGATGGATACACATTAGCGAAGAAACTTACCAAAAATTTCGGGCCAACTTCAACGACTTGATGATGTATCAGTAATAAAATTTAATTGAATCTCAAAGAGCACCAAGTATATGATAAATTATCTACTAAAATCAGAAAGTTTGCATCTGTTTGCTTTTAAAATATATCTATTAGCATAGTAAACAAGTAATACTAATTTTGGAGATAATGAAAATTTAAAAAATCGATAAAAAGTATCATTGTTGTCTCAAGTCATCGGAGAATTATTACAACAGTATTGTGCATTACAACTAGAGTCAACTGAACATCTACACCCTATTTACTTAAACAAAGTGCAAAATGGAAAGTAATGTTTTAGAATTCCAAAATTATTTATTAACATTATTACATGTGTATTATGACCTATTAATGCATAAATATGTCTAATTTATTCTTTCGATTAACCTAAAAATTGTTTGTGGTATAATACATAAATTGTATGATTTTTGATAAGCACAAAAGCAGTTGAACAAAAATCCTGAGATTTGCTAAAATCAAATTTTGTTTTGGCTAAAAATATTTTTATTTTTTGTCTAATTTTTTAGTAAAAAGAAAGTAGAGGAGATGTAGAAAGTTTTTAACAAGCACATGAAAAATCAATTCGTAAAATCTGGCTAATAGATAATAAACCAATTTTGTTTGGTCAAAGACGATTTATTTCTATCGTTGTACTAAACTGGAACTTATAATAAATTTAATTCAAAGGAATATTATATCAAATTTTATAGTGGCATTTTGTAATTTTAAATTACAGGAATACCTCTCAAAGTATGGCTTCGATTAGTCCGGTTATGAAAATTTCAAAAAAAAAATTAAATGAAGAAAAAAAATTCTTGGAAAAATTTATAATAAATTATTTTTATAAGCAAAAATGTTGGTTTTTTCTCTTTTTATGAAAAACTAGACCAAAATCGTATGACTTTAAGTTTTTTTTTGTCCATTACTTTTCGATTCGCAATTTTAGAGTAGATGATTTTTCAATAATTAGATTTTAATTACATACTCATTTGAAAAAATGAGCGAAAAAAGAAATTGCGAAAGTGACTTTGCCACCGAAAAACGCAAATGGCTCACGCAAAAATTGTAAAAAATAAAGAACAGTACAAATGTGCAAGGTATAGCTACAGCATCTTATTTATCAAAAGTTTTAAATCAAAAGTAGTATAAGAATTATAAACATCGATAATTAAACCAATGGATCAAGGTGTCATTGCAACATTTAAGGTTGATTCGCGAGGACGGAAATGTTTACTCTAGTTATTTGAATTAATGCTGTGAAGTTAGAAAATTATAGATTACTGCTCAAAAATTGGTCTATAGTTGGCTTGACACTTGTCATTCTTTTATTTAATTGAATTTCGATTTCAGCTTGGACTGTTGTGACCAAATATTTATTTCTATATACAAAATATATTGTGATTTTGTGCGATTATTTGATTTTGATTGTAATTTTTTCAATTAATTCAATTTATCGTGTTCAATTTATTCACTTAATTAACAATATAACATAATTTGAATAACTTATACTTACGTCAAAATTTCTAATAAATTGCTGTCAGCACTACACACAAAAATAAAATGAACCGCCAATGACGTAAAATAAAATAACCGTCAAAAAAATATAGCTAACAAAATTATGATGAGCACAATTGTTGCTTCATTTTATCTATTTTTCATAAATAATTGGCACGCTTGTCGGATATTTTGCTCGAAGATAATTATTTTTTAACTCAACCTCGGCCTTTTGTTGTATGATTATTTTAATTGGTTTTGGTTAGGTCAAAATAGCTAGGGTTAAACTTTCCGTCCTCGTGAATCAACCTTTAAGAGTTATTATTTGCGCCGCACTTTTCACTAACCATCAAAGCAACAACAGGAGGAAATGCGCCTTCTTTAATAAAATTTTGGAAGAGTTACAATATTAGAAATGTTATCGAATATATATTCGAAGCATTGCATGAAGTGACACCATGCAATATGAGATCTGTTTGGAAACATATCATACCACATTGTTCTAATGATTTCATATAATGAAACACTTATTAAAATAGACGACCAACGAAACGAGCTTATATAGAACAGAATGACAACTCAGACAACGATGACTGTGCTGAAATGTCTGCAGACGATTTTACGGCTGAACGTTTATGGTATTATGGAAGTTGATCCTAATATCGAACGCAGCATTACAATTCACCGAACAATATACAATTGCAATTCATTGCTAAAAAATTGTATGAAAAGAAACGATCAAAAATGATCCAGACATCGTTATTGCAATTTTTTGGCAGTAAAAAATGAATTAAAATATTTGTTTTGTTTTTCTAGTATTTTTAATAATATTAAATTAACTTGTTTAGTTATTTATTATTAAAAAAATTTAATGAAAACACCCAATTACAATGAAGACCGTGTGATTATAAATGTAAGTGATGGCGATGTGCCTTTGGCGCAATTATTATCGGAGTGAGACCTTCTGTACCTGTTTGTGAAATTAAATGGTAAAATGAAAATGCGTTGTGAGATATATAGTTATTATTAATCCGCAAATAACGTTCTTTATGAATTAAGCCTGATTTCCATTATGAAAAAATACTGACAAAATAGTCAAGGCGGGATAAAAATATAATTTTTCTTAAAGTGCAAGAGAAATAAAAAATATTTCCAGTATAAATAATTTATTCAGTACTGAATAAATTTTAATGGTTACTGAGAAAATTATTATAGCAGTACTGACAAAATATATCAAGAGAAGTATTTTTATTCAGTACTGGAGAAATATTTTATAGGAAAAATAAAGATGGAAGATTTTTTATGGTCAATTCATAATTTTAACATTTCGTTTTGTGCCATTCATCTTAATTCATTGTGAAAATAATGAATAATTATGTTAAGTTTATTGTTTTTCAATTTGTTGTTGTAGATTTAAAGAGTATTTTGTCTTTTTTTTCAAAGAACGCATCTGTCAAAATATATCCACTATAAAAAAAAGAAAAAAGTAAAAAACGATTTCTGTCATTCTAAGGCGTTTTTAATTTTTTTCTCGCTTTGGTTTTTTCAGTAAAAAATACTGCCAATTTTTTTCAGAATGGAAATCAGCCTTTATTATCAAATCACTGAGGGGAATAACGGAGAGAAATCTAGACAAATTGTTTCCGGACTTTAAGAAAGTAGGACTAACAATTAAATTTTGGGCTGAAGTGAACAAATGGAGAAAGAATACTGTATAACTTTCCGCAGCAAACCCTGCCGGCATCTAGTTAAGAAATTTGGGACTTGTTTTTTATCGGAATCAACCAGACAAATCACTTCACGAACTAAGAGCGGCCATGCACCACCACCTATAAATTCGAGAAAGAATTCATTTGGAAAAAAGCGACTGAAAGAGCCATATTTGTACTGTAACTCTATCTAATTGCTGGTATCGTTTATGGTTAGAACTAGAGTGGTATCTGGAGCATTCGAACCTCTGAGTTTCGTTCTTGATGTAAGAAAATATCTTTGGCAAATGTTTTCGGTTATGAATTTCACCTCTCGTTCCGTAATACTAATGTCTCAACTTCTATTAATCATCACGTCTTAATCAATTGAATATATTTATAACAGACGTCTTATATCATTGTTCTATGCATAGAATATTTAGACACAAATGGACTGCTTTAAGCATTATTATTTGTTCAAGGTCAAAGTAATTGTACTGTTCAGAACTCGGGAAATTTAGATTTATAACGTGGATAAAGTGACGTTTATACCACTACAGTAATACGCCATAGCATCAAGATGATGTACGAACCCAGTTACAGTTTGTTTGACGCAAGTTCAACTACGAACGTTTTAGCTGCAACACATTTAATATAAACTATTGGAGTTGGAATTACCGCAGCTGCTGGCACCAGACATGCCCTCCAATTGTTCCTCGTTAAACGATTTTAAATATACTCATTCCAACTACAAGGTCTCGGATTGAGTCATGTATTGTTATTTTTCGTCAATACCTCCTCGGGATTGAGTAATTCACGTGCCTGCTACCTTCTTTAGATTCCATATGAAATCCGATCAAGATAATTAATAATTTCATTTAATAACAAAATTAAAAATGGGTATTGTACCAGTGGATCAAAACCACAGATATCTTACATGTAGCAGTATATTCCAACATTACTGTATTACTATCATTTTAGAAAGATTTATGTATTTTTCAACCCATTATTTTGAGTATATGTTTCACAATACCCAGCCTGCCGAACAGCATCGGTTCCCGATTCAATATCTCATAACGAATTTAATCTTATCGGACTGGTAGCTCATAGATGTACAATGATATCATAGACTAAGTTGCGTCAGAGCTTGTGCGTGCATTGGAAGGATGGTTAATAAGCGTGCAACCGATGCACGGATGAAGAAAGGAAACACAGATATGTTTGTTACACACTATATATAAATCGCAAGAGTGAATGATGTCCAGTTTCCTCACAATGTTTTCTATGTTTCAAATCACGAAGCCATCATTCTAGACACATCTTCAAAGATTAGTTTTTCATTGATTACGAGTAAAAAACCATGTTCCAAGTACTCGACTGCAATATATAAATAATCTGGAAGGATATGTTTAATGTACAGTGTGCAATAAATTTTATGTAAGCTTATGAAATTGTATGTAATGTCAAATATATGATATATGGTAAATATACAAAACCGGTTTAGATTTGTCATATCGATTATTAACACGTTATGTTATTCTATCTTTAACAGAAACTCAGTGTATTATTTGAACAAAAGTGGGAAATGTTGGAAATTTACTTCCATAACAAAGACACTTGGTTCGAAATACCAAGAAAATGGTAGACAAAATTTGGTCAAAACACGACACTCACATCCAACGGTATAAACTGATGGCCGAAAATGTCTGCCAACGACCGTGAACACCAATTCGTCATTGTGAACATAAGCCGCGATATCGATTCACTGTGTGGGCCTGCGACCGAATTGATGAGGATTTTGCGCAAAATAATGATCTTTTCGAACGAGGCGTATTTTCATCTCGGATTTGCATATGTGAGAAAGCCCCAATGCATCCATTGCCTGTTATTGTCAACGGAATCAACTTCCACCACATGTTAACATCTTTTTTGTGTCCATATCTTGAAGATATTGGTTTAGAAAAAATTCTAATTCCAGCAAGATGATGCGTAATCCACAGATCGGACGATGGCCACAATGTTAATCAAAATGGTGACGTGAATTGGCTGGCAAAGAGCTGTGATTTGATACCTCTGGATTTTTGTTTGTATATTGCCGTCAACTACAAGTATTATACGGACAATCCACAAACAATTAAGCATTCGAAAGCCAATAGTAAAGCGACGATTGCCGAAACAGATTCGCATACAATTCAAAATGCTAGCCGCCGCTCCCATTAGAATAAAATAAATGTTCAAAAACAAGCAGGAGGATTGTACTAACAAAAAAGTTAATTTTAAATCTGAACTTCTTATTTGATCATAAATAGTAAACACAATCTTCAACTAAGAAGAAATGTTCCAACAGCATTATACGAGTAGCTTGTTAACAGTTCTTTCAATAAGTCCGTAGGATAAGTAAGAAGGTCACAAAATTTTGACGAAACTCGATTTTATTATTCAACATAGTTGCCTTCGAGGGCGATACAACGAGTTTAGCGATTTTCCTACTTTTCGATACCACTTTTATAGTACGATTACTTCATCATTGGATTTAAATTTCTTCCCAGCAAGCATTATCTTGAGATCTGAAAACAGGAAAAAGTCGCTGGGGGCTAAATCTGGAAGCAATTCAAAGCCCAATTCATTCAATTTTGCCATCGTTTTCATCGATATGTGTTACACGGTGTATTGGTGAAACAAAACTTTTCTTTTGCAAATGTGGCCGTTTCTTTGCGATTTCAGCCTTCAATCGACCCAAAAGTACACAGTAACAGTCGCTGTTGTAGTGGTTCTTTTTTGGAGACAGGCAATGAATATTGTTCTGTTCGCATCCCAAAATACAGACGCCATCATCTCACCGGCCGACTGTTGCGTCTTTGCTTGCTTTGGATTCGGTTCGTCAACTGCTGCCCACTCAGCTGACTGTCCTTTTTGGATTCTGGTGTGTAATTGTGAAGCCATGTCATGTCTCATTCATTGTCACGAAAACATGATATTCACTTTTTTCCCTTTTCATCAAAACCAAAGTTCAATAGTCAGATTGCTGTGTATAACCAAAGCAGTCTCGATTTAGGATGCTTTGGTATAACACGTTTGAAGGTTAGTACTAGATAAAAATCATATGGAAAAAGATTTTAGTAACGCCATCTATGTGTTATTCTACGGACTTATTGAATGACCCTGTATTTGTATTGGTAGAGTTTCATTTTAAACATTTTAATGATCTCATAATTATAATATACAGATTTAGGTCTTAAACTTGTAACTAAATCACATCTCCGTACCAGAAATTTGACTACCTCCACCCATATGCAACTAATATCTGTAAAACAGCTGACCACGGACATCGCAACCAACTACACAATATTTAGTAAATGGTTCCATGTGTACACGCCATTAATGTCAATTTGATATGGTGCGATGATAATATTGTCAATATGAAAGCAATATTCCTCCCTTCCCCGCCCATATACCTATCATTATTAAAAAATGTATATTTTGTCAATTCAACATTAACCTTCATTATATATTATCTTGCAAAGTATATATCATCCAAATAAGATAATATTTTTTTTAATAATACATTTTCATGTTCTTATATTTCAATAATAAATAAATAAGAAAATGTTTATTTTAGAAAATAATCATATTTCATGTTGGAAGAAAATCGTCAAAAACAATAATCATAAAAATGTATTTTTTAGATTTCGTACAAATACAAAAAATTATAAACTTTGTATTCTCGTATAAGAGCAGCATCTCTTATTATTATTATTATTATTGCTATTATTTAATGATACAATTTTATTATTACTTTTTAGGTTTTCTGGATTTCTATAATTTCAACGATATTTGAAACTTTTATACGTTTTCCAAGATTTATATTATTATTTGCATGTTCAATTTGTCGATATACTAAAATAAATTTGTATAAGATCATGTTCGTATCTTCGGTAACGAACCAAATTGACTCAATTACTATATGTTATGTGGTTTAATCAATTTGCATATGAACACGTTTATGTGTTTTTACCAATATTAGCACACAACTTTGAATCAATGTACATATGGTACAAAATCGATCGCATATTGTATATGAGATAATATTCGTCTGGATTTAACGGAGCGTAGCAAAACTAAAATTTATGAATAAAAAAATAAGATAAAGTATGTCGGATCATCGAAATGATTGTGACTATGAGTGGCCAGAATATGACCATTTAACAAACTTAAAGCTGTAATATATGTACTTTCCGTAACTGTTAGCAATTTAATACGAACAACATTTTGCTTGGAAGATCACTTGCAAGATAAAGCTTGCCTTGAGTATAAAATTTTATTAATGTCAGAAGACATAAACGATGTCAACTGTGTACAATTATTTATTTATACAATAAAATGTAAAAATGAGAATTTAGCTCATCGTGTTTATAAAAGCACCTGATAAAATAAGCTTTAAATTTATTATTATAAGGAACAAATGGCTATATTTTCTACTGTGTGTCAAAAAAAACAATGAGTAAAAAAATAGGAAACTCTTTATCAAGGGGAACTCTGCTGCGTCATTACAAAAGGTTCTCCAATGACCAATGAACAATGAAGATTTGACATTTGACAAGTAAAAACTTTGAACTGTTGACATAAGTTAGTGAAATTGTTAAAATTCACTACAAAAATGGTGAAAATTCACAGTTCGCAAAACTAAAACACTGTTTGTTCGTCATGAAGCACCTTCTCGGCTGGCAATATTGAAACTGGTGGAAAAAGTTCGATTCGAAAAAAAATTTTAGCCGTTGCCACAAGTTAGCCATGTGAAGAATCGAAATCGTGTCTTTCGCTCAAAAACAAGTGAGAATATTGCTGCTGTAGCCCGAAGTGTTGAAAAAAACCCAGGTTGGTCGATTCTTCGTCGATCTTTGGGATTACTCATTCCACAAACGACATTACGATCACAATTGGCCACCGAGATTTTGTGATTTAACACCTTTACATTTTTTTTCTTTGGAACCACGTGAAAGATAAGGTCTATGCCAATGTTCCACAATCGATTCAAGATTTTAAAGATGGAATTCATGAATTTATGAAGGACATACAGTCGCAAATGCGCAAAGTTGACATGGAAAATTTTAATGGCACTTCACAACGAAATAAACATTCATTAAAATATTCCTCTTAAGATATACTCGTGTTTTGAAATATTAAAATGAAACCTCTTTAGCTTTTCATGATAGTGAGAATTCAAGTGAAAAACTGGTAGCATTTATGTCGATAATTTTTTTATTAACGAATACAAATGTTTACCGTTGAGTTAATAGGTCTAGGACCCTACAGAAATTAACGCTTTCCGATCCAAACAGTATTGTCAAACTACAATAATCCAGAAGAGATGTAGCATAGCAATAGACGTTTCGTTAAATTAGTGACAGTAAAATACCAGTAGTGGCAGTAAAGTTACTGGTCATCACTGGTTAGCGACGTTGCCGTTTACAAGACTTATTCAGCAACATTTTATGCTCCGTATCTCAGTTAAATCTTGACTTAGTTGTACAACTGCATTGAAACCAACCCAAAAATTCACAGTTGTGAAGGTTTTGATTAGTGAATGAAATATTGACCAATTATGTGAAATGACTGGCTGATTGAATGGAATGAAACACTCAACAATTTTCGATGGTACAATATGTTGACAATGAATTGATTTGTTGGTTATTGATCGCTCTACAGTCCCCACTGTAAATTCCTTCAGTATATGGGGACTTTATAATAGTGAGACTTTGAGAACCTATAAATAAAAAGACTAACCTGGTTGTTTGCTGAAATGTATGAGTTCGTGCAATACTGTCAATAAATAATTGTTCGATTATATTGCATTTCAATCATATAAAGTATTTGATTTAATGCGAGACCCTGTGTTGGTAGTTAAAAATAAACAAAATCGAATATCTCTATTTAATTTTACAAACAACTCAAATATCGTTATATGGCGTGCCGTATCGATTTTGAAGGCGATCAATCTGTCAAATACAATTTTTCGATTGTTGTTGATAGTAAATGAAAACTTCGCGATCCACGGGTTTATCAAAATTATTGTGTGATGAGAAATAGCGCATCTAGATCATCAAACGTTTTCTCTCCATTTGTGTATAAACGGGCAGGTGTCATCATCGGAAGGGTAACGTGAAATGTGGAAGGATAGCGTGTAAATGTCAATGACGCAAACAGAGCAATGATCAATGAATTTTTATTGCCAACAATTCAAGGTATTGATTGGCGTAGCCGACTTATGGTTTCAACAGGATGGTACAACGTACCACATAGAACTGTGGTGTCGCATGGTATTTTGGTGCTTCTTCACACCTCGCTCTTAAATTTATTTGTGATTGATTATCTAAATTTCTGGCACCTTAAATGAATAGTTGAGTATACAACTCATGTAAATAGTTTTTTTTATATAGTTCAAGTTAACTTTGAAAAACAATGTTCGTTAGTTTTTCATTGATTTTGTAATTATTTTTTTCTGTTCTTTAGTACGATAACTTGTATTAAAAAATGTATATCAAATTAAAATATAACTAATTAAATATCCTGATTATGACACAGAATTCCTTAATCGAATCGAAATAAAAACACGCATCAAAAATACTTCTTAATTAATATAATACACTATAATACAAATATTGTGAATATTTTATGTAAAATATTAGTACAAATAATTTATGTAATTAAATATATCGTGAGCCTTATTTATATGCAACCATTGAAACGAGGAACAAGTCATCACCGTGCTCACCACAAGATTTCACAAACGTATCAAAATCCTAAGGACATGGTTCAATTCGTATTCAGACCACCAAAGAACGTCAAACCATCGATTTATTGAAAGAAAAATTTATGTTATTGTACAATAAAGACTAGTAGTTTCACTAACGTGTATGTCAAATGAGTCAAAGATAGAATATTAGAAAAGGATCGTTGAAACTTATTAGATTAATGAATTCAATCAGTTTGAATGTTAACATCTTAAATATATCATAAATATTGTCAATTTGGTGAAGCAACTATCGGCCAATATAGTGAATACTCGTATGGAGCTTGAACAAAAGCGCAGTCTATATATAAAAAACCTAAAGATGTTTATAGGTAAAGAGGAAAGATTCGAGGAAATATGCTATGTATCACCTACTACTATATGAGTATGTGATACATAGCATATTTAGAGGGATTAGAGTATGCTAATCACATACTCATAAACGCGCTCGTTGTGATATACAAATATAATGATTGTTACTCAAATATTTATTCAAATAGATCATCAGATCGAAAGTAGCCTTACAAAAAACTATCACCGATTTCAAAAAATTCCCCAAAACACAACTGTCAAATTCAAACGATTACAACGTCTTTAGCTACCAATTAATGCCTCCATGACAGAGTTTCAGCAGTAACTCCCATTCCTTCTAAGTTCTAACATAATGAAATTTCCCATGCAAACCAAAGACACATTTTGAGCCAAAATGAAATTTGGATCAAAATGCGTCTTTGGTTTGCATAGAAAATGTGATCTGATCTGAATCATTTGAAGACATGAAACGCGGCTAATGTACAACGCATTCGTTGCAGATAATTCTTTTGCTCTTCAAAAATATGATATAATAAAACTATTTCCGGGTATTCAAGAACAAGGGTCAAAAGCTCGTCTAGTCGGAATATTGACTGCTAAAGTTAGGTCACTTCGTAAGCCGGTGCTGCTACTTTTTTGCCACTGTTCAAAAAGCGTCAAAATATTGTAAACTAATAAAGGAAGAATTTTTTAAATATTATTAGAAGTATACCATGGCAAAATGCGCAGTTACAGTCTATATGATGACAGGATAGTGAATCAATTTGCTCCCTGAAAAAATTAAATTTTAACGGACACTGTCCTCAAAGCTGCACACTGGACATGTATGTTTTGATAGATATACATTTAAATGAAAAATTAGTCCCAAGCAGGTTTTTTAATTATTGTGGAAATTTAGGCTATTTGGATTTCACGATATTTTCTGTATTCGATATATTATTAAATCAGATTGACAATAATTGGTTCAGTCCAGTTCTGTGTCCGCTATTTATTTTTTCCTATTTACAAAAACAACGTTGAATGTCAGCTGTTCACTTCAACCAAATAAATAGAAACACATAGCTCAATGTGTACTCAGCTTATCAATCGTTAACATGTTTGAGTAGTGATTTAATGGGACCATAAGTCTGTTTCAGTGTATTCAAACTTTGATGTTAATTTGATAAGCGCATTCCTGCGTTGGATCTTTTAAGTGTTTTGAATACTTCAGTTTATTTCCATCGTTGTTTCACAACAAATCTTAAAGTTGGATTGGAATCAAGATAGCATAGTATTTGAAACTTGGAACCTGACTCAGTGACCGAATATTAACCATCGAAGACAGAATATTAACAATCAGGATCGGTAAGTATTTTCCAGGAGTTTTCTATAATTATTTTCAATAAGTTTTTCCATTGTACTGGGCCACCTCAGGCAAAAAGAATAACCTTAATTAGATAGAATTTAGTGTTATATTCTATTGCTGGATATAATGGTGGAAAAATATTTTTAAGTCAGGAAGGAATATTAATAGTTGGGAAAACTGTTCTATTCGGAATAATTTTTAAAGAGAGATATATATTTGGAGGCCTTGCATATAAGATATTTAGTTAGAAATATGACATTATGAGAGCTAATCCCAACTTTCTTCAGTCTCTGAAAAATCATCATATCTACTTTTATTACAATTAGATTTGATACAATCCTGCAATATTACGTTTAGTTTCTGAGTGGCACTGTTTAAAATTCATTGTTGGATCGGCTAATCTTAAAGATGAGAAACGCTTCATTTAATTGTGGTTTCGTTTGTGAAATTAGTCAAAAGAAGAATTATGTTTCGATATAAAATGTTTGACCTTACGATTAAGCAATTAAAACATTTTACATAACCATCTAATCCAACTCATTCCACACCTATTTATATTGTTTATACAATTCGAATTCAATTATATAAAGTCATAATTTATTGCTTATATACACACGAGTACATACATATGCTTATACTCGTATATGAGAGTGTGGGTTCCCATCATTGATTTTTCCACTTTACAATAACGAAGCAAATGTTTCATAAAAAATTTTCCTCTAACAAAATTACACACAAATAAAGTTAAAACATCTGGATAAATAAAATTGTTATGTAATACCACACATTTGTACAATACATTTTCTTTATCAAATCTTATCAATATACAATATATATATATATATATATATATATATATATATATATATATATATCAATATATATATATATATATATATATATATATATATATATATATATATATATACATATATATGTGTATATCCATTTAGAAAGAGAGACTCCAACAACAACCTAATTTAAAACAAAATATGTAAACCAGATTATTCTTCGCTTCTAAATGTCTCTCTATGGCCCTATACAAAAGATTAATCACGATTAACTTGTTAACGATCAATCTCTAATCAAATAAGCAATGTTTTCTTATCTTCGTTTATTTTTTCTAATTAATTTTCATTTCTATACGTGTATACACATTTTTAGAATTTTCTTTTACGCTTTCTTTCCACAATTTTATCTCACATTACCAATGAACTCCATTATTTTACAATTGTTCATCCAATTATACAAATAGAAAAAATAAATAGATTTCCAACAACAAAGCTGATGTTCTTCTAGCAGTGTATATGTACTATGGAAGTATAAATATAGGAACAAGTACAACCAACAAAGCAAATGTACGAAGAATAATAAGTTATAAGCAAATATACACAAGCAACAAACGGCAAATAATATAAATATCCCCAGCTGAGTTTATTTTATTTATGATTATTATGTTGTTGCTAAGGGCTAAAATAAAAAAGCAACAACAAAATACTGTAAACATAAGAAACCTATATAGAAATAGCAGAGCACATATTACGAGTATATTGAACGAGTTTTTCAGAAAATCTTAGAACATATGAATCTACTGTGTACATAGAGTTTGATAGAAATATATAATATATTATGTGTAACCTATTTCGGAAGAAGCTTAGCACACTATTCTTTGTTTGTGACTCACATCATACGTAAACTGCTTGTTGCTTGTCTGTTATGTTCAAGGGTTTGCATATTTAAAATTTTTGAAGGTATATTAAATCTACTTGCTCTTTCGTAAACATTTCGAACGAAACATAACACCAATAGAACACCACCACAGTATCTAGAGTTTGTCGTAAACCTGGTTGGATCGCTGACTCTACGACCCGCATCCGTAAAAAATATCAAATGTTTTTAAAACTCAACAAACAAACAAATATCGGATACTACCAAAACAACAATGAACCTCCGTTTAAGTATCCGGATACGAGATTGAGGATTGGAACGAAGAACGTGCAGCCACTTAGAAATGTGGCTTGTTGGAGACCGTCTCATGTATGAAAGAGTATCGGCTGGAACTCGTAGCGCTCCAAGAAACTCGATGGCCTAAAAGGGGAGACTATGTTTCCCAAGGCTATACGTTGCTACACAATGGAGATGACCTCGGAAACTTTGGAGTTGGATTTCTCATTGGGCCACTGGTAAAAAGAGGTACTGGAGTTTCAGGCAGTCAATAATTGAATGTGTAAGCTTCGCTTGCACATGACATTAGCCAACCTGTCAATTGTCTGTGTACATGCGCCCACTAATGTAAGCCAACCCCATGATAAAGACTTATTTTACAATAATTTGGAGAATCTGATGGGCTCTATACTATCTCTGAGCAAGATATCAGATTGGTGATTGGTGACTTTAATGCTAGAGCTGGCAGAAATCGGACTGACTTATGCAATAAGTCCGAAAATGGAGAAGGATGATGTACTTTGCGATCGCACATGATCTAAAAGTGGCAAGCGCATTCTTTCCTCATAAAAACATCTATTTGGAAACATGGACACATCCACGTAAAACATCCGGCAGTGACCATTATCTGGTACTGGAAAGCTACGATTAAAATGTTCGTGCAAGTCAGAGAGAACAGGCGAATATAAAACGCGATGCTCCTCTGAAGGTCTGAAAAATGAACAAAAATATCAGGATCTTGTCAGCAGTAGCAGTTTGCAATTTACTCAATAGTCTGATTTAGGAATTGTGTTTGGAAATTTTGAAAATCTGGATGCTACCCAGCACATTCTTCGTGTAGTGGAAAATAAGCCTCAAAATGAATGGTTTGATGAGAAGTGTCGCCGTGCTGTTGAACAACGAAATATAGCCCACAATGAAGAGCAGACTTGGTTTTTAATAGCAAAAAGAGACAAAGCAGTTATTGCTAAGAGAACAGCTACAAACTGTATTTAAATATCCTCAAATACAAACCGCAAAGACGATCATTGAGGTTCAATCCTATAAGGAAATCACCAGTGCCATGCAGAGATTAAAGAAACCTCGTTCACCTGGGTTAATTGCATTAATTCTGAGCTCTTGATATTCGGAGGGCTAACACTGCCTTTTCGATCTTATTCGACTAATATGGCGAAAAGAAGTTATGCCCGAAGAACTGTAAGTGGCTGCGTCATGCCCAATATTCAAGAAAAGTGATCGCTTAAAGTGCAAGAATTATTGGGGTAAAGCTCAACTTGGCACAGCATTCAAGTTATTGTCATATATATTATCTTGGGAAAAAATTACTCCTTTAGGAATTCCAAACAAATACGTCTGTATATAGTTGGAGTAACGCAGTCACAATGATGTATCAAAGTTGAAAATACGCTATCGAGAATTTTTGCAATTACTTCTGGTGTTCGAAAAGGAGATGCACTGACCCCGATGCTGTTTAATGTCATGTAATACATTCTTTGTTAAAGTGAAAGACCTCACGACAATATCTTATTCTGACAATCTAATCAACTTTTTGCATATGCAAATGATATCGGTGTGATGGAGTAAATGGCAACGGAGTGAAAGAGTTACTGGTTCACTTTAACAGTATTCAGCTTCCGTTGGTCTCAAAATCAACGAGCCCAAAACCAAATATCTGATCTAAGTTTGAAACACACAGACGGTTGAAAAAGTAATGCAATTGAAGTATCATGAATCTCTTATTACACACGATAACAGTGTGAGAGAGGATAGCTGACATCGGGATTTAATTCCTCTGCGTCCACTTCTGAAATCAAATCCACTTCTGATATCTTGCAAATGCGGCTAAGCTTAAATTGTCCAGAGTGTTGATCAGACCTGTTGTCATGTATGGATGTGGAAGTTGGACCTAGACGGATGTGTACGAAAGATGGCTTCAAACATTCGAGAGAAAAATTGTGCGTTCTGCATGCTGATCCGAACCGAATGATAACATATTTAACCGAATGTTATACATTTTTACTATTAGAGCGAACTTTTAAGGGAGAACCGTCTGCCTTTTAAGAGATCACTGTTGGCAACGATGGCTCCACAGCGTAGAAAAAGGTTTGGCACCTTTGAGTTGTTTACAACAGTATGAATAGCTGGTTCGTGGTCGAAACCGATGGGTTAAGATTGTTGACACAGTACGGGCCCATAGTAAATAATCGGACGCCTGTTAAAGCCGCAAAACTTGAAATAATGTGTGGCATTCAGAGCAATTCAAATAAATCGCAAATTAGCTATCACGCCACATGCAATTAATAAAATCGATATTTCGCGTTAAGTTCTTGTAATTCACTAGTACTGTCGCGTCACGACCGAAAGTATATATACGAATCGCACAGTATAGTAACATCAAGTCCGGTAGCATATGCCTGATGAGATGGATTTGATCTTTTCGATTACGCAGTCGTTCAATAACGTCATCATGAGATCGAAACCGGCCTAGTTACAAGGAACAACTCAGATTTTTACAACACATTCAAATATACAGCAAGCTCCACACGATTCATTGGTGACACCAACGGCCCTGTTTAGGGAATTACACGTCAAGATCTTCTGACACAAACCACCCTCTAATTTCATCCTACCTCTTGCCTAACCTAACACTGCAAAAAGTTTACTTCCCACAATGGAATTTTCGGCCTTCTCTTTCAATACGTGGTTAGTTTGTTTCGCGTTCAAGGCATGGGAAAGTCCAGGAAGTTCGTTTCATGGTGCAACAAAGCCAAATTCAATAAGGTTGGCGAATGTGGGCACCCACAAATACAGCATTGCAGGTCAGGTTAGTTTCATGTCGCAACAAGCCTATACTTACTACGCGGGCAAATTAAGGCACCCCAACCATTACGACACAGATATTTACAATCAATATTTCGGAAGGGTGGAAATCACTTTCGGAGGAGTTAGGTGGCGTTCTGAGCAACTCCAACAAAACCACAATTAAATGCTCACACGCCACATGCAATTAATAAAATCAATATTTCGAGTTAAGTTCTTGTAATTCACTAGTACTGTCGCGTCACAACTAAACATACGAATCGCACAGTATGAACATTAAGTCCGGTAGCGGTAGCATATATATGCCTGATGATATTGGATTTGATTTTTTCGATCACGCAGTCATTCAATTACGTCATATTCAGATCGAAACCGGCATAGTGGATTACAAGCAACAACTCGGATTCTAAAAGATGTAACGATGGCAGTTTATATCCAGATAAAAACACTTTATAAAATTAAAAACACTGAACCATAAAATTTACATTGCAGTGCTTGGTAATCTGCGAATATCATGCAAAAACTTTGCGATATCGACATTTGTTAATGAATGTTACGAAATGTTAATTTGAATATGGTTATCATATATATGTGAAAACCCGTTTGGTCATTGTAAGTTAAGTTTAAAAACACTTTTATGATGTAAGAAGATTTATAAAATCATTATTTTACTTTAGAGAAGCGTGAAAATTTGTTACTTTACAAATATTCTCATTTTGTACTGAGATCTGTGTATTCATTTCTAAGATTGCCGGTTATTAGTCATCAAACAAATCCTATAGGCACATTGTTGAATTTTAAAAGCGATTCAGAACAAGTGACTTTTGTTAAATTCACTAGACATTTTCTGACTCAGAAATTTCTGAACTCACAACAAATGTTCTTTAAAATTTTAGCACAAACGAGTCAATATCATTTCACATTTGTAACTCAATCGAAATTTACCCCTAAGTTTTATTTACTTTATATGTTCTTTGTACTTGATATCTGTGTGAGTTGTTTTAATAGTCTTCCATAAATCATAATAGTAATTTAAAGTTATAATTAATGATTAATTTTAAAGTATTAATTAATTTCAAGCGATGTCTTTCTTTTCCACATTAGCTATACTCGTAGTATGTGAAGTTGACCCAAAAGTCAAACCAAAAATTGCTATGGCAACTCTAATTATCATTTTTATTATAGTTTAGTGTCGGCCGAAAAAAATATAACTATCGTGATATGTATATAAACACTGGCAGCCCAAAAAATTGTATCACACAATAAACATTATTAAAGTGAAGCATACAAGTATACTCTTAACCCAAATTAGTAAACGTATACTTAGGTCAAAACTAAGTATATGTATTGATTTCGCTATTATTTGTTGATAGTACTGGTTTTAACCATCACCAGCGCAGAGTATTAGACGATTGGCATTGGGAATGATCTATAACCATGATCCATATTTTGCTATTTGGAAAATGTTCACTTAATTTCAATGTAAGTGAACATTTTCAGTTTTGATCATTCGTCGCACTATGATTCTTTGATAGTTCTGATTTTATTCTTCAGCAGTGCAAAGTATTAGACGATTGAAATGAAGTGGACATTTTCCGAATAGCTATTTATGGGTCATGATGGTTATGAGATCCCCATATCAATATCATCATACTTTGTATACTGTTGACCAGGGCCGACAAGAGCGGGTTACATGCGGTATATTTTACCAGGACCCAGAGAGCCGAAGATCCCGAAAATTTTTAAGGACCCAAACTATATTTTATTTCCTTTTGTTTCTCATTTAAAATATATTAAATTCGTAAGATTTAAAATTATTGTAAATTTTGCATATAAAGCAGCAGAATGAAAAACGATGTAACCTGTAAAAATAAAATTAGCGTTTATGTATTTATAAAAAAGTGACTTAGGCTCTTTTTGAAATGTATTCTTATTTGAAACTTATTTTTGGTGACGTACTTATTCAAATAAGTAAGCTGCCGAGGTGACTTATTTTCTGTCTCTTTTTACGAAAAAATCTAATTGAAAAATAAAAATGTCAGTTATTATATACTCGTATACAATAATAAAACCATATTTTATGTATACAAAAATTTTATTTTTTAGGAATATGTTGCTAAGTAAACGAAACACATAAACTAGCCGATGCAAGTAACATTTTATATTTAATAGATTTCTATGATTTTAATTTTGCCAGACACTAAATAGTCCCGTGTATAAATAGTGAATTTACTTATTTTGGCAATATTTTCTTCATACCAACATTGCGGTTGCCAATCGCGATGAAACAAAAATTAGAGGTTGTGCACCAAAAAAAATCGACGAATATTTGTTTAATAAAGGTTCTAATTTCAAATTAAAGGGTCCGCCAAATAACTTTTTTTTTTGAAAATGCTATAAAAACTACTGAATATTTTCTCAAATTTCTTTTTTATTTAAAAGTACATTCCTTCCGGTTAATAATGGAAAATAATTTCATTCAAATGGCTGCCTCGGCTGGCCATGCAGTAGCCTACACGATCGGTCCAATTTTTCAGCACATTATCGATTGTGTGCAGCTGTATTTCACCAATGGTTTCACGAATATTGTCCTTTAAAGCGTCAATTATTTCTGGCTTGTCGGCGTAACACTTATCTTTGAGTACACCCCATAAATAATAGTCCAACGGTGTCAAATCACAGCTCCGAGGTGGCCAAACGACATCAGCTCTGCGGCTGATAGTGCGATCAACATGGCCAGATAACGATCGCCATTGACTGTAACGGTCACTCCTTGCTCATTTTCAAAGAAAAATGGCCCAATTATGCCTCTGGACCAAAATCCGCACCAAACAGTGACTCGTTTTGGGTGTACCGGCTTTTCAATGTATGCGAGCGGGTTTTCCGTGCCCCAAATGCGACAATTTTGCTTGTTTAAACCCGCCAAGATCAAAATGAGCTTCATCCGAAAAGATGATTTTTTGGCAAAATCGGCATATTCTGTAAGTCGATCGCAGGCCCACTCAGCGAAGCGAATTTAGTAGTATATGGTATACAATACATCAATATTACATCATTTTTCTAAATATGTATATTGTGTCCATGTTTGTTCTAAAATATAAACTATGGTCATTGGCTTGTTTTTTTTAAACTCACTGTTGAAGCTAGCCGGGCTTCAATTAAGGCCTTGATTTCTTCTTCAGTCCCTACAAAATATTAAAAATTTAATTAAACAAATATAAATATTTAAACATGTACATATTTGATGTTTCAATATTATTATAAACCTCAATTTAAAAACACTAAATGATGTTGAATCTTAACACATAAATTTTACTTACATCGGCTAGTGTATGATTTTCGTTTGCTCATTTTTTTATATGTTTATAATTTTTTATAATTATTTATTTATAATTATTTATTTTAATTAATAATTTATTAAATTTTACTATGGGTAAACAAATTATGACAGCAAATTTATGACAGCTGAAACTGACATTTTTTAATTTGCAATTAGATTTTTTCGTAAGAAAGAGACAGCAAATAAGTCACCTCGCCAGCTGACTTGTTTGAATAAGTATGTCTCCACAAATAAGTTTCAAATAAGTATACGTTTCGAAAACAGCCTTAGTGAGTTTTCTGTGTTGTAGTTTTGTAAAGGCCGATTTAGACTTTACAACAATGTTGGCAACAAAAAATGTTTGGAAAAAGAAACGATTAGTACATTGCGTTTTTTATTTGTCTAAGAAGAACAGAAATATAAACAAACATTATTTTGTTGGGTTTTTTTATTTTTTTTGAGCTATTGTTTGAGCAAAAACGTAAAACATACTATAAAATATACTCGGGTCGAGTATATTTTATGGGAACAATAAAAAAATCCACAACAAAATTGGCGATTTTTATATTTTTATAGTACAAAACGAAAAAATTCAAATTATTTTTCTCTAGGCGTTATATGTTTATAGTAGAAAAATAAAAAACGACAGTGTTTTTTTATACATAATTAAATTTAATTTATTTTAAATTTTGAAAACAAGAGGATTAGAGGACCATTAGAGCTACACACGGATCAAAGAAAGAACTTTGAATAATATTAACAACTAATAGGTAAGGCCCTTAATGATCTGGCTACGGCCGTAAGAAGCGCAAGACATGATGAGAGAAAAATAAAAAGAAAGACGAAATGGTAGTAACTTGAAAGTGGTCATGGTCAACAGGAGTTTATGTCGTGAAATAACGTGATTTATTAAAAATGCTTTAGAATGAAAATTATCATTTCACGAATTTTTATTACATTGCAAATAATATCGAATTGAATAAAGTCTTTTGAAGTTTGTGTAAATTAGCCGGTTTTTTAAATAATTGTGGTAGTGCGATACCTGATTAATGAGACTGAAAGCCACGCATTGCTGTATTTGTTACTTCTCCTTATGTATCTAAAGCTAGATTATCGAAACTAAACAATCCCATGGCATCTTGAATAGATGTATCGGACTCCGGCTATACGTTCCAAACCTAAATTGTTTTGCTACCAATATGCTCTTGTTGGATTCTTACCAACTTTAATCAGGAAACACCCACTTTCGTTCAAATCCAAGAGATACTAATTACACATCCATACCCATTATAGCTTTATAGAAAAATAAGTTTATGTATACAGTCACGATTTTAGATTGTCAACTGTCGACATTTCGTAACATATATATATATGTTTTAATTACATGAAATATATGTATAGCTCATTTATAATCCTTAAAACCATCTCGAACCGCCCAAGTGGCGCAGTGGTCAAGCTGCGGCAGTATGAGCGGACTGTACCGGGTTCAAATCCCGATAGGGGCAGGGATTTTGCAAAAGGGATTTTAAGGGTGTAAATGAACCTATCACCCGCTTGCGGAGTGCAGAATTCATGGGCCAACCCATCTTCCATGTCAGTACTATATGCTGTCATGGAGCTATGCAATTTGCAGATGGTTCTACGTAAATCGGACCTAAAGCCGTACGTCCTCGATTTGGCTGTAATGGCGTAAGGTAAGGACGCAAATTAGCGAACTGCGAAAGAGTTGGAAGTGCCTCGAGCCCCGAAACAGATTGTAGAGATAAAAACAAACAAACAAACCATCTCGAAGTATACATTTTTATTTTTACTTGAAAACACAAGAACTAACATTAAAAAAATATATTTAAATAAAAAAAATTATAGCACGACGACATTTTTATTTTATAATTTTTCCCTTTCTATCTCATAGGCATTTTTTATATTGTGCGTAGCTTTTTTGAACCAACAAAAAATGTTGTGGAAAAATGTTGTAAAGTCTAAATCGGCCTTAATACCTCTGTTTTTTTAATAATTCAGTAATTTTATTTGAATATTTTTGTTTCATTAAAAGGGAAACCCCAAGTAAGTAAAATACTATTATTTGTTTTTAGTATCTAATTATTAAATTATTATTTTGTTATGTTAAGTTATGGAATATATCAACTTAAATCTGTCGCTCAAAAGCGAAAAAAGTGGGGAATTATTGGTAATATTGAATTCAAATTCGATGTTGAAAATTTTGTTAGAATGGAGCGAGAACCTTTTCCAAAAATGATACCATTGGATAAAAACGGTAATTCCTTTCCAGTGCACGCATTGAACCAACGCTTAAATAATAATGAAATGATTTCACGGGACTGGTTGATATTGAGTAATGCAAAGCAGGCATTGTACTGTTTACCTTATCGTTTATTCTGCAAACTTCCTGAGGCTCACCGTTCTACCTTATCACTTGCAAATTGTTAGGAACCAGCATCAAAGTGATATAAAAAATTGTATAGTTGAATACTAGAACAGCAATAATCAAAAATATGTTATATGGAATGGCACAATATGCAAAACTTGAAAATGAACTCTATAATAAATATATTATTAGTTCAACAAATACAAAATGAAATAGAAATTTGGAAACATCTATCAAAACGATTACTAGAAGTGACTTTGTTCCTTGCTGAACGTGAATTAGCCAATCACAAATTGATAAGAAGCGGTTGTAGGTACATTATTTATCAAGCGATATCCAAAATGAATTTATTTCATGCTGTGCCCAAAGCATATTTTGATCGAAAGAGAAGCTTCTAAATATTATTCTTTAATGGTCGATGCCACTCCAAATTCGGGACATATGGAAAAAACTTTCTATATATTGACCTAATAGCGACACCGATGAGTATGAAACAGTAGAATGCTTTTTACAATTCTCGAACTGCAACGAGAAATCAGGAGAAGTAAAAGCATATTTAATAATACGAGTACTATCCAACATAATATACAAATTGAAGATTTGTTCGAAGTTCATGCAGTAGAGTCCTGCCATAATGCAATTACCTTTTTCTGAACCATATAAAAATTATACAATTTATTCAGTAGGAGTCCAACAATATGGGAAATTTTTAAAAACTAACATTGGTGGTAGTTCGCTACATTCCACGTCAACTACTCGATGGTCTGTTAGAATCAAAAGTGATAAACCATTTGTTAAGCAATCTGAAGGAATTAGGAAAGCAATCGACTTAGTACAGAGAACCACATAACATCGGAGACAAAAGTAAATCTTATTGGAAAAATATATTGAATCTTTTGAATCTATTTTGATGGGCAATATTTTGCAAATGAGATGTTCGACAAAAGACGTTGAAGTTCTTAATCTGAGTGTACTTTTGGATCGATTGAAAGACATCAGAAATAGGTATCAGCCAATTTTAAAAGAGTCGAAAATGAACGCGGAAGATAAAGGCTTCGAGCCTTATTTTAAAACAACTCGAAAAATTCGAAAGCCTGCAAGATATGGCACCACACTTGATGGTAAATTTTAAATGAGGAAGAAAAATTTAGAAATGAAATTTATTTCCTCTATTAGACGTTATTATTAAAAATATAAATTTTGTTGATGGTGGTACTACGTTACCACCAATTTAGCTTCTCAATGCAATACGGAAACTAAAATTGGAAATCCTGTTTCCAAATTTTATAATAATACTAATAATATTTTGTTGTAACAGTCGCAGCGGCGGAACGTTCCTTTAGTACTTTAGCCAGAGTTAAAAACGTTGTAAGATCAACGATATGTCAAAATCGACAACCCGATTTAGGTATGTTATCAATCGCGTCAAGGTTAGAGAAAACTACATTTCAGCAGAACTTCAGCGAAATAATAGAAGTATTTGCTAATAGAAAAGCAAGGATTGCATTTTTTAAAAAATGGAATTAAAGGTAAAGTAATAAAGTATACTGTAAATAGATTGAAATATAAGCAAGAATATAGAATTCGGTACTTCATTTAATTTAAAATAATCCTAAAAAAAATAGGGGTCCAAAATATGTTTTGTACCGGGCTGGCTTTCGGCGACCCTGCTGGTGATAATTGAGACAAAAATTTTTAAAACAACATAGCGAGACCGATAACCAAAACTGAAAATGTTCACATCCATTGAAATGAACTGAACATTTCGGAATAGCTATATATGGACCATTATGGCTATGAGATCCCCATAACAATCGTCTATTATTTTGGAATTTTAGAACCTTACCAATCATTAAAAGTATAATATTTAATGTAATATTTCATTTTGAAATCGCTTTTATTAGTTTCGTTCAATTTACACGTACCTAGTTGTTTAGTTTCAATTTTAATTATAAATTTAATTAAATATTGTGTTAAAAAGAAAAATTAAAACATATTGTGAGTATTAAATACGTGAGTTGTTTGAACGCTTCAAGAGTCGGAGACTGACATAATAGTGAAAGAGCGAATGTTTTTGAAGATGTTTAATAAGAGGCATTAGTTAATGAATTAACAATTAAATTTAAAACACCTGTTAAAAGTGGAAAAAACAAAAATTTAGATAGCTAACTGTCCAAATTGCACAGTGGTAAATCCGCTGCAGTTGGATCGAGAGTTACCGGTTTCGAATCCCGATAAGAGCAGGAAGCAAATAATAGAGATTTTTCACCTTCTGAATACGATCGGTGGTGAATGAACACATCTTTAACCCCCTGTTGAGTTTTGAATCCGTGGGTCGACCTATCGTCCAAGTCAGTACTATAGGCTGGCATGAAGCTATGCAATGCGCAGATGGTTTCACGTAAATCTGACCTATAGCCGCATGTCGAGGAAATTGCACAATGGGTCCATGGAACCTGAGTGACGGAGGATATTATCAAAATTTTTATAACGATTAAGTTATGAATTTACAACAACTCTACTTGGAGTAGAAACTAATTCTCTTGCAACATGTCAGGGCCCTGGTATTGCAAAGTTGTGGGGGTTAAACATTATGAATTAAAATTCGAACTGACCAATAAAAGTGAAGTTTTTGTTTTTCATGTAAAATCATACTCATGTGGTACATAATCGTACCACACAATTATTTTATTTTTAATTTTTCTTTTTTTATTATATTTTATATTACGACTGAGTTTTGTACCCATTTTCATGCCGAGATATTTAGCAGTGTTTGCATGCGGTACTGCTATCGAGTTTATCATAATTGGCATATGATTAACTTTTAGATTTGTAAAGTTCTCTTGGATTGATTTTGATTCATTTAATTTAATTCGCCATTTTTTTGTCCAATTACATATCAGGTTAGTAGCACTCTGTAATTTACTAGTTGAGTCCTTGATGTTATTTGCTGTTGCAAGTATTGCCGTGTCATCGGTGAAAGTCGCCAATGTTGCTTCTGTAATTGGTATATCTCTTTTATATAGGAGATAAACGATTGGTCCAAGGTACTCCTGCTGTTATTTTTTTTAATTGGGAGTATTCATCTCATATCTTACTCGGAAGTGTCTCTCTGATATGTATGATTTTAAAAAATTGCTCCAGAAGATCTCGGTGAAGTGTGAATTCTTACCACTGGTGCCATACTTTGTCGAATGCTTGCGCTACATCAAGGAATACGGTTGAGCATATTTGTTTGTTTTCAAGTGATTTCTCGATTACATCAGTAATTCAATGTACTTGTTCTATCGTATAATGTTTTTCCCTAAATCCAAACTGATGTGTGGGGATAATATTCCTTTCTTCGATAATTGGTTTTAATCTTTTAAGATAATGTTGGTAGCAAAGAAATTGGCCTATATGAAGCTTTATCCTTCGGAGGTTTGTTCGGCTTAAGTATCATAATTACTTCTGTAACTTTCCATTGTCTTGGTACATATCTTAGCCGAAATGCTGCATTAATTATATGCACTAGTTCCCTCAATGCTTTTTCTGATAAAGCTTTTACTATCTGACCCGTTATAAGATCATACCCTGGAGCCTTGTGCGCATTCAGATTATTCTTGATTTCCCAATTAATTTTTTTCAATGTTACAGGTGTAATTTTTATTTCATCCTTTATTTTTAATTTTATTTTATTTTTATTTATTTTTATTTTGAAGTAATATTTTCCTCTTCTGTTTGTTTGGGGTAAGGCTGGAATGTTTCTTCAAGGTGATTGGCAAACAAATCTGCTTTTTGTTTAGCATTTCGAGCCCAATATTCTTTATTTTTAATTGGAGGAACCTGGAGTTTGGGCCTTTACAGGTTTTTAGTTGCTTTCCATAATGAATACCTTTTTGCCCAGTTAGAGTGGTAAGATATTTATTAACTGGTTCATTTTTAATGTCTTTTAATAGGTATTTTAATTTGTTACACAAATGGTTAAATACCTTCTTATTTTCCAGATTTCGATATTTTTGCCAATTCTTTCGTGCTTCTCTTTTATTTTTAAGAAGTTCTCTCACTTCTTCTGGATAGTTAACTTTGCACGTCATTTCCTGACTATAATTTGCAGTACTTTCCCATGCAGCACTTTGGATATCGTTAAAGAGCTTATCTAGTTCGTCTTCTATTTGGACTGGTCCCTGTATTGGGTTCTGCAGACTTATTCTTTTTGTTAACTGTGTTTGGAAGAAGTCTGAATTAGTTTTGTAGTTTGTTCATTTCGCATTGCTCTCTTTCATAATGATTGTTTGGCTAAGTATCATAATAACTGGTGAATGATCTGATGAAAGACTTTCACAGTTCTCTATATGGATATAATTATCTGAAATCCCTCTTGTAATAAAGAAGTCTATAAGATCTGGAGTCTTGCTGATATCCGTAGGCTAATAAGTTGGTGCACTGCCTGAGTGAAACTCGTATTTTAGCTGTTTCCCTGCTGCAAACAGTTCTTTTTCTTTAACAGTCGTAAGCCGTGATCCCCAATAGGTATTTTTTGCGTTATAATCACCTCCAATTAAAAATACACTTCCTAGTGTTTTGAATAGATCAGTATACTCTATTTGTTTGAGATTGTATCTTGGGGGGCAAACTATTGCTGAGATACTGCAGGTTTTTGTATTGTTTAATAGTATTTTGATTGTTGTGACATGCATGGAGAACTTTTCGACTTTAAGTTCTTCGTTATGTTTTATATGATCTTTTATCAGGATAGCTGATCCACCTCTAGCTTTGTTCACAATTATTTATTTACATCAAAAATGATTATTAATTCATTTGTACTCTCAAGATTTGTTAGTTATCAAATTAAAGAAGTTTTGTTAATGGTCAATTAAAAGCATTTAACAGAACCTATATACGAGAAGCCGCTAGATAGAAAGTTATACATGCAGATCGCGTAAGCCACCCTGTGAATATATTCGCATCGTATATGTATATAACAAATTGTGGTTGCAAAATCACATTTATATGTACAACAATGACGAAATGAAACGATAATAAAATGCTACATACATAAAACTACTATGCTAAAATTACAATAACAAAAATATGTTATTATTGGTATGGTTTTAATGTTACCCTAATCGAATCGAATTGAATTCGAAAAATACGAGACACAAAGAGCTAAATAACCAACCATAAACAAACCAAGCGAACTCTTAATGGAAAATTTCCAAAAATATACTTTGTTAGCACAAGTATATACTCGTCTATATAATATTATGTATGTGTGCTTATGTACGAGCTATGTACTCGTATATATAGGAAAAACTTTTAACATGGCAACAAACAATAAAAAAAAATTTCTCTGTACATACATTACTATCCAATAATAATGCCACGTCGTACATATACGAGTACATAAAATATAATTGAATATGATTGTTGTGTTCTTGATGGGTTAATTTCTAAATAAATACGTGAATTTTGTATATATTGTTGTTGTTGTCAGTCAGTCATCTTTTGATGAAAACAGATCGAAAAATGAAAATACGGAGGGCGAGCGAACGAGTAGCAACTTAAATAATAATGACAACATTAATTAATTTTAATTAATTAAAAAGGGTCAAATTAAATGGACAACATCAATTTAGATTAAATTGAACTGAGGTAATAACAATGTCAATTATTATTTTTTTTATTTAATTTCTGTTTTTGTATTATTATATTATTATTTGCTTTTTTCGTTGTTGAACGATTGCAAGAGGGAACGTGACCATTGAATGAACGCGGTCAAATGTATTAACTGTATGTCTATCACATTTAACATACTGTCTAAACAAAACTGTTTAAATTAAGACAAAGCATTTATAAGTGTTGGAGAATAACACAGTTTTATAAGTTAGTGATCTAATAGGCTGAAGAGGCTTGAGATGCTTCGATGAGATCAACTTACAATGTCTTGTATCTAAACTGATTTATATTTTCACTAATAGGTGTTAAATGATATTTTTTATTTCTTAGTACATCGTTAATTTTGGTTCCTTCACCTTATTTCATTCAAGTGTACAACATAGTCTTCTTTGCGTCAGGTACAATGATGACAATGATGGGTTACTGTGATTTTTTCAACATTTCCCGTGGGAAAGCCATTGTTTTTTAACAATCAAATAGACGACGCCGTTTACAATTTCACGGAAACCGTTCTACATGGATTGAATAAATATATCCCATCATTCTTTTCCAATCCCAATCCTAATTTTAAAATCTTTTCAAAAGAAGCGACCGAAGCAGCCAGACAAAATAAATGTGCTCAGAAGAAATATAAGCGAAACGAAATTTCGTTTGAAGAATGGCCACACGTAACATCTGTAAAAAAATCTGTGCTAAGGAAGCGAAACTTGCTAAGGCTTCCTAATGGAAAATTTTTGGTCGCAACTTTTACCAGATGATCGCATTGGTTGTCAATATTTCTTAAACATCTATATCAGCATTGATATGTGCAAACGGTGCTTTGATGGTGGATCCATATTTGCAGGCCGACTTACTGGCAAACGTCTTCACTTCGAAATCGACCTTAGTTATCCCCGATGGAGTTACGCCTCAGTCAATTCTGTATTGTGGTACCAAAATGGATCCTGTCAACATCTCGGAGGAAATTTTCTTCGGGAACCTGAAGACAATGGACATAAATAAGGCCGCCGGACCTGACGGAATTCCTTTTTGAATATTGAAGGAGTTTGTCAGTTACTTGGGCCAATATTAACTAAAAATTTTCTCCTTTCTTATAAGCAAGGCAAATACCCGAACGCCTGGAAGAGTGCGATGGTGCAACCGGGTTTTAAACGTGAGGGTGATAAAACAGACCCTTAAAACTACCGGCCAATATCAATTGTGTCATCCGTGGCCAAAGTTTTTGAGAAATGCATTAACCAAAAACTGGTGAATTATCATGAGATTAATAAAAAAAATTTCAGATTAACGATTCCGTGGAAGCCGCTCCAGTTCGCTTAACTTTTGTAAATTAGCTTAACTTTTCTGAATTGCAGCCGTAACGTTGATTTAAGTATTGATCTTAAAATCTATTAAAATAGGAAACGCATTATCTCTAGATAATTGTCTTGGATCGAGAAAAATGCTTTGTTTAATTAATTACGTTCATGTCAACTCGAATTCTATACAAATGCAACACTGAATTATAACCGTGAGTTCAATAGAATGCTTTTTTAGTTTGTAAGGTATTGCTTAAGCTATTTTTTTAACAGCCATCTTTCGTACTCATCCGTCAAGGTCCTACTCTCGCATCCATAAATAACTTCATTTCGCCATGCCAATCGAATAAAGTCGAAAAGACAGTTCCACAATGTAGCCTCCGAATATTAATAGCTCAGAATTAAAGCAATCAACTCCTGGTGAACGATTTTTCTTTAATCTTTTCATGGCCATGGTGAATTCCTCATAGAATGGAACCTCAACGAACATCTCTGCAGTCTGTATATTCTGTATTCGAATACAACTTGTGATACATCTGGAACATGAACAATGTTCACGCCATGTATCGAGTACCGCATCTACGTTAACACAGTTTCCATTCTGATCCTAAATGTCAACTGCCCAAAATCTTAAGGTATAGTGTAATCCAGTGAACACACATCTGGAACATGAACAATGTTCACGCCATGTATCGAGTACCGCATCTACGTTAACACAGTTTCCATTCTGATCCTAAATGTCAACTGCCCAAAATCTTAAGGTATAGTGTAATCCAGTGAACCCTTCCAAGAAACCACGCAAATTGCGCTCATGGGTGAGTTATTGTACTCTCAACTCTTAAGACGTTTCCTTCCACAATTCGAACTTTTTCTGCCTACAAATTCATTTAGCTGTCCTCCTAGCAAGAACTGCTTTTTTTCTTCTTGCGATTGTAAAACGAGTCTGCGTTTCTTTGTGGGCTATATTTTGTTGCTCCACTGCAAGGCGAGAGACACCTTTCACCAAACTAATCATTTCTGGCCTTAATTTTCACTATACCGAGAATGTGCCAGGCAGCATCGACAACCGAGGTTTTTAATACTTCCCAAACACTGTTCACCTCAAAAGACTGACAAGATTTTGATAGTTTCGTTGCGTTTTTCATTTATCAGAACTTAACAGGAGATTCACGTTTTATGTTCCTGACTTGTAAAATTTGACAACTTTACAGTGACCAGAAATCCGCTTAATCTGGTCCAGAGTTTTTTTTTAATCTTTAATATACATCTAAGATATACTGTTGAATTGAGGAACCTGGTATAGAATAATTATACAGACTCGAAGGTTCGAATGAATACATTATTCCAAAATTATAACACATCATTGATCACTTTCATGATATGAAAGTCAAAAAGATCAGTGTTCAGAGATCAAAATATCACTTAGTTTGTAGAGAAGAGAAGATGGAAAATAATAAACCAATGAAAAGAAAAGCTGTCATAGAATATATAAATTAAGCAGATGATAAAATATAACCTTGGATTACTCTTAATTAAGACTACATGTAAATCAGATTCATTTTCTCTGTTACGGAGTTAATTGATGTATAAAGGTTTCTAAAGTATAACATTAAGCTTGAACTATTTAGCAATCGATATATGCATTGAACAAATGGGGATGATCAAGAAGATTATCACTAGGTTATGTTCTTGTGTATTGTTTAGTACCAAAAATATATGTGCACAAGTAATATTTGTTTGAGCAGTTTTCTAAGTACTTGAAAGCAACAGGTGGTACCATAGTCAAAATACGAGCAGAAATAGTGAAATAGATGGAGTAAGTTTCTAAGGATTTTTAATATAAAAACATTTCAGAACCCCAGGTAACATTTATATTTATCGAACTGCAATAACTAAACCATCGATTTATTGAGATTACATTTTATAAACTTGACATATTTAAAGGAAGAAATTCTGTTATCAAAGTACATATAAGAAAATGCTACATAAGTACTTGTGGAAGTGAAAGAAATAATCTAGTATTTGTTTCCTAGTTAGTTGTGAAATAGATTTTAGTATATTTGATTTTACGAGAGTGAAGTTTGTCCTAAAGCTGTCCTAACTTTTTATTTTGAGAATGTGTTAGTAAAAATTGAATTTACTCATTATTATATGAACAAAGTTTGTTGATATAATTGCACTTTTTATAAAACAAATCAAATATAACTTTTTGGAACAACAATTAAGAACATTGCAATAAGAAATATTGTAAGAAATTTTGTGTTTGACAAAATAATCTAATATGTTCATCTCACTGCCAAGATACAAATCTTGTAAATCAAATAATTATAAAGTTAGTCCAGAAGCTATATCCAAGTCGAGACCCATATTTTTGATAAGATACAACTAATGAATACAATTAATACAACTAATCAATACCAGTCCATTTCAATTAGTTGTATGGGATTTATTTATTTTTTATTTATTTATAAATAAGTCTACAAATACGACGTGACATTATGTCTGACGTAATAGTCAGACATATAAAATAATAATAAAAATCAGGAAGAAGCAAAGTGTTGCTTCAATCTTCGTTTTAAGGTATCCTTGCTAGAAGTAAAATCGAACAGGTGATTTATCTGATTAAAGTTTTGCACATCATGTTAATCGGTTCATTAGAACCATAGTTGGTTCTATGGACATCAACTGGCAAGAACTCATTTCAGGGTACTTAAATTTGTAAATTTTCCAGTTATGATTGTGCGTCAATGTGACCTAATAAAATATTACCAACAAACGAACACTTTAGAAACTCACGTCTTTTTTGCAGAGTTGCTATGTTGTTTGTTTTGCGGCCATCCAGATATGGTGGTAAACGCTGCAGGGTTTCATAGTATATTAATTCGTGATCATACTTCCAACCAATCTTGATTGTCTTCAGGTAATAAATATCTCCCGTCCATCGTTTAATAAAACCCCACATAGAATTAGATTTAGCAATACATTGTTCTATATCTTTTTTCCACGCTCATATTTTCCACGAAAATAACACCGAGGTCTTTGATCTCTGATACTCGCTTTAGTGGCATATTGTTGATTTAATTTCCGGTGGAATGATAAAGTCTTACACTTATTGATGTTCAGACTAAGAAGATTTGACTCACACTATATCGCTAAATTGTCAATGTCCTCTTGAAGTTTCTCGGCATCGCTTAAGTTCTCGACAGTTCTGTATGTTTTGAGGTCGTCAGCAAACAATAAAATTTTAGAGTGTAGAATGACTTCAGTTATTGCGTCGATGAAAATGGTAAAAATCCAAGTGATAAAAATCCAAGTGATAAAACCCGATGTAGCTTGAATTGGCTTGGACCAGCTGCTACCAATGTCGATGTATTGGATGCGGTTGATTAAGTAAGATTTAAACCAAGCCACATAGTTGTTTGAGAATCCAAATGAGTATAACCGTTCTAGTGCTTTACAATGGCTAATGGAGTCAAACGCAAAGTCTGTGTACACCACGTCAACTTGTTTGTGGCTTTCAATAACTTTGTTTGTACTGCTGGTAAATTCAATAAGGTTTGTAGATGTTGATCTCTTAGGCATGAATCCATGTTGGTACGGTGAAACATGTCGAGCACCACTTCTTTGAAGGAATTACATATTAATAGTTCAAATAATTTGGTTATAGATGAAATCGACGTTATACCTCTATAACATGAAACATCACTTCTATCCCCAGTTTTAAATAATGGGGTTATTCTGGCTATCTTCCATTTTTTAGGAAACTCTCCCAATCTCAGCGACTGATTGAACAGCATACAAAGAGGTAGTTCCAAACTGGTGTAATCTTTCAAAAACGAAGCTGGTATTTGGTCAGGACTGCAACCATCGCCGAATGTTTTAAGAGCCTTGTTTATATCTTCTATTGTAATATGTAGTATTTCAATTGACAGGTTCCCTACGCTAGCATGGTGGGGATTTTCGTATTTATTAACGTCTTCTGGTCTAAATACAGATTGAAAAAACTCAGCGAACATGTTGGATACGACTTGCGCGTCCGATGATTTCCCTTCTTTGAATGTCATATATGCAGGAAAACCGTTGATTTCACGTTTTGTCTTAAAAAAGTTCCAAAAGTGCTTTGGATCATTTTTAATTTTGTCTTTAATACAAGTTATGTAGGTCTTGTATTTAGTCTCAAAATAGTTTTCGAAATGTTGGTTACATTCTGCATATTTAAGCTTACTAGCCTCGGAATATTGTTTTAATTTTTCTTTATAGGCTTTATCCTTCTTGTTCTTCAAATTGATTAGTTTATCGTCACACCGTGGTAAATATTTATCAAGTTTTACGGCAGTTATAGGGACATATACTTCTATACCTTGATATATGATTTTATAAAATTTGTCTACATTTTCTTCTAAATTGCTGCTGTTTAGTTCTTTCATCCAGTCGACACGTTCAATGTAATGATGGAGGTTAATAGTCTGCCTTCCTGAAGTTGTAGAAAGGCCTCGAGCTTTTGTGACTGAATTTTTTGTTAATGTTCTCGATTTCCAATATGATTTCAATTGATTTATGGTGAACATCATTAACATTAAAATTTACCCGACAATCGAACACAAATTATATTTGAAGATGTTAAATAGAATTTTGCTTGACTCTGGCAGTTTACATTTGTTAGTTAATTCCCATTTATCAGTCTTCGTGAACGTCAAATATAATGTATTCGGCGATATTAGAATGCCAGTAATTGGTTAAATAATGGTGAAACGAATGGTGTTAGAAGCGATGTTAGTGGTACAGATGCCCGGATATATTTCTTTTAATGCGTATGTCACATCAGCTGGACATCTATAAGTTGTTCTTAAATATTTTGAGTTAGTTGAGTACATATTAGCATCAAAAAATCGCATATTGACGTAATTCAATCTGTCTATATAAGGTATTTGATTTTGATCTCCCAGGATAAACATTTTCCGACATTTACTCAACCGAGCTACCAAACCTATAAGCCCGCATGAACCATCATGTACTCGTCAATATACACTGTGCTATATTTTTTAGTACCATTTAGGAGATAAGAGGCAATTGTTCGTTTTAATATCTTCATTATCTAAACTAACATCCATGCATCGTGTTTCAATTTTCTCTTTTATGCCACTAATGCCATGTTTTGTTGAACTAAGAACGAGATCCCTTCCTAGTAAATGAGCATTTAATATCCAAGCAGATTTGCCACAGCCTGGAACTCCTTGGATCGATATTATCTCCGGTTTTATTATTTCCGAGGGCAAAGCCAATTTACATATTCGCATTTACATTTTTTCCATATTTACATTTTTTTGGTCAAGCATGATTTCCGTGGCGTTAGAGCAGAAAATGTACCGATTTGATGTATTGAACCGTTTATTATCTGAGTTGAGTTTCACTAATATTTTACCATCAAAACCCCATTGGTGCTCAGCTACCTCTATGTAACTTTGGTTATGGTTATCATAGACATAAACTCTTATTGAAGATAGAGAAGTTGCAGAAAATGGTAGAGTACCGATATTATTTTTATACAACTTTGCTAGATGATAACATATTGGAAAACTTCATGAAATGAAGAATTTCTTTTATTGAATTCAAGTAGTAATGATCATTATTCTCATTTGAAAAGTAAGTCAGCGATTCTGGAATAACTTCCGTATCTAACGTCACTAATGAGTTCACTACGTTAGGCAATGGGGTGTCAATAATCCATCTGGACGAAAACGCTGTTTTGTCTCTTACTTCATCGTTGAATGGAATAATCAAAGTGCATTTCACATTTGAGAACTTGCTATTGGTAATAAAATTTATAGCATCCTCTAGATGCTCAACGTAACATGAAACATCAATGGCAAGCTGAAACATTTGCGGATTTCTAAGATGTAGTGTTGTTGTGATTGTTCTTATAAAGTGAACTAGATCATCGCCCAGGTGGCTCAGTGGTTAAAGCTGTGGCAGTTGGAGAGGGAGGTACCGGGTTCGAATCCCGATAGGGGCAGGATGCAAAAGGGATTTTTCACCATCTGATTACGATCGGTGGTGAAAATGAACACATCTATGACCCCCTGTTGGAGTGCAGATCTCATGGGCCGACCCATCTTCCATGTCAGTACTATAGGCTGGCATGGAGCTATGCAATGTGCAGATGGATCTACGAAAATCGGACCTATAGCCGTACGTCCTCGATTTGGCCGTTAAGGCGTAAAGTAGGACGTAAATAAGCGAACCGCGAAAGAGCTGGGAGAGCCTTGAGCCCCAAAAAAAGATAGCATAGATTAAAATATAAAAAAAAAAAAAAAAGTGAACTAGATCACTGCATTTGGTTTTGATTATTTATTATTACCACAAATTTATTTTCAACTTTATACAATTTTGCTACCGCATTGATAGTTTTTTGATAGTGATTGCTCATATTTATTTTATTTTTCTTTAAGTAACCTTTTAGCAAGCATCTATCCATTTTTTAATGCATAGCTACCACAATTAGAAGTGAAACTTCGGGTAGGGTTTTTTTATCCACGAAATTACTCAAGTTCTTTATAAGTGTAGTTTTTATTAGGAATATGTTCTAAAAACTGAAAGCACTTATCATAATCTTCCAATGGCAATACTTTCTTAGCAGTTGATTTGAATTTAAAAGTAAACCTCTTAAGAATCGAGGTTGACGAGGGTTTAGTGATTTGTATATTATTTTGTGCATCCGTTTGAGCTCCACGATTCACCATATTAATAGGCGTAATAACTCTCATTGGGCAGCTATTAGTAAATCCGGTAAATGACATTATTTTGTCCTTAACTTCACACATTGCATCTCGTAATCTCGTAGATTTTGAGTTAGATGAATCAAGCTTCGGCGGGATAATTGGTAGAATAGAATTCATATTTATTATCGAATTTGATCGTTTAGGCGAAGCTTTTGAAAAAACGATTTCTTTTAAGACCACTCAAATTCCTTTACTAGCAGCCCATCAGGCCAAACTTTAGAGTTCACTGCTGCATCAAATGATTCACCAGGGATATTGATCTTATATTAAATATAGTTAAACTTCAGACTACTTGGTGGTTTTCGAACTATTCGGTGGATATACACGTCTTCAGTACGTATAATTTTATCCACTAACTGCTTGAATTCTATATTTGATACTGAGCAGTGAATTCGACAAATAAAAAGTTGTTTTCAGCGTTGAGCTACTCGAATACTAATGTCATTAGTTGAGGTTTCAGTGGTAGTATTCGAAATAATCTTCAATGATCATTCGAAGGATCCCCATTTAATCAAAAATGTGGGTCTCGACTTCGGCTTCAGGACTAACTTTATAATTATTTGAATTTCAAGTTTAATAAGAAATGTACTTGACAATGAAATATCGATGTTCTAAGGGTCGTATCTTCAGATATTCCAACGGACTAGTATTGATTAGTTGTATGGGATCCCCATCTAATCAAAAATATGGCACTATCATAATAATTAGTTGAATTGTAATATTTTCAATTTTAGTTAAAAATTAATCGTTAAATTCGCTTTATTTATATTAAATAAGTTTGATTACTTAATAAAATTGATTGTTTTAGGATTAGAAACATTTTCCTGTAATTGGACAAACGCGTGAAGTTAGTCCCTGATTTGTCCTAAAATAGTTTTTGTAAGTTATCGTTTGTAACGCGTCCCTCAAGTTAGTCCCTGATTTGTCCTAAAAAAGGACAAAGTTTGGACATACTTCACGCGAATTCGATTTTGAATACACCGTTTGTTTATATACTCGCATCTCAATAAAATATGAAGCCGAAAGTACTAACAATTTGTTATTCTGTAAAATTGGCTTTAAATTTCAAATAAAATAATTCGTTCGATGTAAGACCAAGTGGAACAATAAACTAAAAAAACAAATTAATCAAACAAACAAACAACCGGAACATTTTTGAGCAAAAAATCAAATAAAATTAAATCAAAAATTAAAATTAAATTACAAACGAAATTTAATCGTACATTTACTATGTACCTAGTACTACTACACATGGTACAAATACAAGTTTAAGTAAATTGCCAATTGTATGAATTTTTTATTTCTAATTTTAGTTTTATTACATTTTTTGTAAATAATAATAACTATTATACCACATATGTATACATACGTATACACACACACAGGCACTAGCAAAACTTGTTAGATTATGTTTGGTGTACTCGTATGTATAATGTAGAATAATAACAATATATGCTTACATTTAACAGAAAAAAATCGCAAAATAAAAAATCAAATTAAATATTCAACACAAAAACAATTGCGGTTGGTCAGTTATTTTATTAGATTTGCTTTAGAAATAACATAAATTATTTACTATTAATATTCGGACAAAATTGAATCGTGTACTTATGTACATAATATACATTCACAAGACGTGGGATAATAAAGAGTGATGTGCGGTTTCCAATTGGAATTCTCATTGGGATTCATGCGTGACAACTGTCATATGACATTTACGTTCAGTATTCAATGACGTTTCACGATGAATAGAATTCAGCGAGAACAACGTCTACAAACTGTGAAATATATTTCAAAAAACAGTGTTCAGTGCAAAATTGTTTTCGTGATCATCGACCAATTTATGGTGTTCATAATCGTCCAACTGAATCACTTTTTGATTATTGGATATTTATCAGCCGATTAGAGTGCGTACAAGTCGATCTAATGTGAATATTGCTGTTGTAGCTGAAAGTGTACGTGAAGACAGCAATCAATTAGTTCGTCGCCGACGCAGATTGTTCAAGAATTGAAGCCAGTTGACCTTCCATTGCGACATCGATTTGGTTTATGTGCGTTGGAACAGCTCTAACATGAGATTCAAGCGATGAGATTTAGAGATTCAAAAGCAAATCCTGAAAATGTACTGTTTGGTGCGGTTGATGGGCTGGTGGAACCATCAGACCGTATTTCTTTAAAAATGCGGAAGGACAGCGAGTAAACGTCAATGGCGCAAACTAAAGAGCATAATGATAAATTATTTTTTATTACCAATAAAATTGTAATACTCATAGAATGGATAATTTTAGAGTAAGTCGCGAACAACATTTGAAAGAAATTATCTCAAACATTAAATGGCATAAACCGAACTTACACACATATGCTATTTTTCATTAATAATCTATGGCTATAAGAGGCCCTTACCGCGTTTCAACTGAAACCATACGAACCAATTTAACGATTGGTGTACATTGTAGGTGGTCAGCACAACGTGTTTTTACACACAACCGCATATTATGTCATCCAGTTGCACGTTAATTTTTGGTCAACGGCGAGAACCGAACTCGAGACGGCGGCGTGATGAGAAACTCTCTTAACCATTAAGCTACAACCGACGACAATTTTTCATTATTAAATTAATTTTAATGCGTTTTATTTAAAAAAAAAAACTTCCTGAAGCTCTTAGTGGATCACTTTTTATAACGTAGTTGATATTTTAGAAAAATTTTGAAAAATATATACGGTGTTTGTATTATATATATGTGTTTAGATGTTATTAAAATTTGTAGTGGTTCTGGGTCTAGTACAACTTCTGGGTACAGTACTATAAGTTGTAATTTGGGAAATAATATACTTCAAAACTATACACGGTACTAGGGTTTGCTTGCATTGGATTAGAAAGTCGTAAGTTGAAATTTACTTCTAGAAATATCCGTTATTAAGTGTAGATGGCACTTTTAAAATGACTTGTTCCAATGACTTTGATTCTACACTAAGGGAATCTATTTTTTCAATAACCACTAATATTAGTGATATACTAGCTGCTAAGGTAATCATAGTCGATATAGGATTAAACGAAGTGACGACAAAAAACAGTGAAGAAAATTAACAACATGATGTTGCATGACCATTATTTGAAAATGTATTAACTAGCAAATAAAGTATTAATGATTTGCAGAAATCTTTGTATCGATTCATAACCCTAGCTAAAATATGGACCCATTACTTCTCAGCTAAGGTGATGAAATACCCAAAGAGTGGAAATGAACATAGTTTCATTTGTTAACTTTATTTTTTGTCAGTTTATTGTGATGCTCGTGTGATAATTTTTACTGGCTGCAATTAAAGCAAAAAGTGTCGTTTTATTAAGAACACGATTCGAAACATCATTTATAGTAGATTTGAGTAGATTTTAATTATATGAGTAATGATTTTAAAGAAATAATTTTAAAATGGATCAATAATAAATTTTTTACTATAATAAAACCTAAAATTAAAAATTAGGGATTTAAGTACGCTTCTTTCAACAAATAAAATATTTGATACTTGAAATATTTATATTTTCACAATAACCAAAAAACGCTATTACGTTTCATTTCAAACTAAATTTAGGAAAATTAAAAATGACTAACAATCGTGGAAAATATGGGTGAGATTTGTTGTTGGTGGACCTTTTGAATTTTGGAATAAATTCTAATAATTCTTGTATCTATACAAATCCGAAGCCTAAGCTTGAGTCAACATCTATACGGATGGCTAATAATGGCTATTAAATGTGGAAAATATGATTGGAACTTGAGGAAATAATTTCATATCAAATATTTGAACGCTCAAACCATTTGCTTTTTGGTTTTAAATAATATAATTGCAATACAAATCTACAATCTATGCAAATCTGAAGTTAAACTTGAGCCAACATCTATAGGGATCGCTAATAATTGCTATGGAAAATGGGAAAATTGAGAGTGACCGGAACTAGTAGAAATAATTCCATATCAAAATATCATGAACACTGACACCTTTTGAATTTTGGCGTTAAATAAGATAATTCCAATATCTGTACAAACCAGAAGCTAAAACTGAGACAACATGGGGATGGCCGATAATGGCTATGGCCAATAAGTTATATAATGTTTGTGGAAATAGTTACATAGAAAATTATTTCCACAAATATCGAATCACACTCAATTCATTAACACACCATAGTCATATCTATAGCTGTTGACTAAAGATGTGGGCTATTGTTTATTATTGATATTGATTGATTATCTGATTACTATTAAATATTTTATTTGTATTTAAAATTAATCAAATATCTTTGAAATTTGATTAAATTATAGTTTTTACTGAAAAATATACGATTTATAAATTATAACAGTGTACAAATGAAATCAATCAGAATTCGTAAATGTTCCAATTGGATTCGTATACGTGTGGAAGAATTCACATGCTCATAGAACGCTCATATTTACAGTAGAAATACATTACATCAGACCAGACTGAAAGAGTCAGAAAATCCTATTGCACAATCAAATAGTAATGCCTCAGGCCAATCCTTTTGTCTCAAATCTTAAGTAATTTTAAGAAAAGACATGCAAGTATAGAGATCTAAGACAACCTGCAAAAACTACAATTTTTGAAAAACCTGAACCAAACGCCAGGAGAACATTTGGTACAGTAATATATTTGAACAATACACTACTAAAGTATGTTTGTTTTTCTTTACTATCTGTAATCTGCAAGGCACTCCAAACTATGTTACGGTTTGCTTATTTAAATCCTACCTTTCGCCATTACAGCTAAATCGAGAGCGTACGGCTATAGGTCAGATTTACGTAGAACCTAAATGCCAGCCTATAGTACTGACATGGAAGATGGGTTGGCCCATGAATTCTGCACTCCGACAAGAGGTCATAGATGTGTTCATTCACACCACCGATAGTAATATTATGGTGAAATATCCCTTTTGCATTTTGTCCGATAGATTCGAATCCGGTACCTCCCGCTCCAACTGTCGTAGATTTAACCACTGCGCCAATTGGTCGGTCATTACTAAAGAAGTCCGAAAAAAAGCTGCAAAATATAACTGCATCATTTGACTTTTGGCTGTTAAAAATCATATTTGTTGGTATTCCCAGTATGAACACTTATTTATGAATCTTGGTTAGCAATCTTTCAAGTGTAATAAGTTAACATTGGGTCAACAGTTGTTAATTGAATCGAAATCAACCCATGAGTAGTTTGTGTCTCCAAACATACAATTTGGATCAAAAAAATTGACATAATCTTAAATAAAAGGATCAGTATTCCCATACATGAATGCCTCAACATTGATTTAAGGCTGGCTAATAATTGACCATACTGTACAGAGCTTGAAATGTATACACAACACAGATAATCATATGGAAAGTTGTACAACAATTAGTATTTCAAATAGCAATAATTACCTCTTCTGAGAGAAGTACTTATTGTGTAGTGAGTGCCGAAGCATGAAAAAGTCAAAAGAAAAACATTCAGATGAATTAAAGTCAATGGTTGTGACGTGCGCGTTAGGAAATAAAAATATTTTTTTTTTTTTGACACTATATTTCAAAACTTTTTACATCAACGATACATTGCTTTTGGCCGTCCTCTCCCCTTGCTCTTCCCCACCTCCCAATTTAGCAGACAATTTAATTTGATAATTTTGGGCGCCAACCTGCGCGCGCACCGTCTCCGGTTGGTTAGAGACCTTCGGGCTGGGTGTAACAATTGGGGGGGTTTGTACCATTGAAATGAAACTTGTTACACTGGGAGCTTGTAAGGAAAAAATATGAAAGTGGCACTAATCTGCATATACACGTGTCCCCTTTTCGTCTCTTTCTATAGCTCGTTCCAGAACTCTCTTGTTGATCAGCCCCGCGATCGCTCGCGTTCTACTTGTTGTTCATCTCCACCGCTCTTGACACGATCCACCTTCACCTTTTCTCCGACAGCGTGATTCATCAATTTTTGGTTATCCTCTTATTTTTTCCTTGCACTGTACTTTCCACTTTATTTTTACACTTTTATTTATTTTTTTTATGTAACAATTTTTGCTTATTCCAGATGTCTTTCAAATCTCGTTCCTCGATTCTATCGCCAAGCAATCATCAAACAAAAAAGCCCTTTTTCGCCAACCCGCATTACCTTTTATAATTTTTCGATCTATCACGGTAAATCGGACAATACACGTTCTTCTTCGTTTCCCTTACGCCATCTATATTGCAGGTTATAGGTTCAGCTATGGTTGATGACGAGATGCAACCAGCTTGTTTACATTTTGGCTGACGTATCAGTGTCACTGTCATAGGCAAAGCTTTGTTCTACTTGTAGTGTTGTGTGGTGATTGTCATTTGTGTTTTTGTTTTCAGTTAATTTGTGTTTATGTAATTTGTTCAAGTAATCAGTTCATTGTGATTATTGTTTTTTGTGGCTGTTTATTGTAAAATGTTTCTTATATTAGGTGTATTTGGTCGGCCAATACACCTATGTGTTTCTCCTATTTGTTCACTGTTCGATGTATGTGGCTTGCCATGTCTCATTCATATTTTACAGGTTGGCACCTAAGGAAAGGACAGGATTGGATACATGGACCGAGGTATCCCCGACCAACCGGACTCAGGTATGTGGCTTTTATTTAGCCTATTTATGTTTGATTTTAATATTGTCTTTTCTATTTCAGGCCCCGTTTCAATCGCCCCTCAGTTGGAAACGAAAATTTTTGGTAAATAATTTTACTAAAAATTTTCGATTTGACGTTGTCTAAGTGAGTAATATTTTGATATTTTGAACAAGTTTACACCGCGTATCCTCAGTTAAGCTGGTAATTTCACCGTATCACTAAACTTAATTAACCCTTTCACCCTGGTCCATTAATTGCACCAACCCCTTTTTATTCATGGAGTAGTGATTACACTGGTCGTAAAAGTTTAGTTGAAGATTGCTTGGGAAGAGTTGTCTTGGATAATTTGTTATCATTTCTGGGACTGTTAGCGGGGAGCTCACCTTGCTTCTAATTCGGTCATTCTCAAAAAAAAAAACAAGATCCAGGTGACGCGGGACTTGTGGTGCTTAGTGGCACAGATCCCTGGTCTTATTGAGTAAAATGGCTTGATACAGAGAATTGCTGAACTTAAATTAGAGTACATATATTGGTAAATTCACGTGTTATAAATTAATGTTATAATTTGGTGTTAAATTATTTAAATTATTACATAGGTTAGGATATAATTCATTAAGACTAAATTAGTTAAGGTTAGTTTGGTGTTAAATTATTTAAATTATGGTACAGCTTAGAAGTGTCGGTCATAGAGCATAATAGGATTAAATCCATCAATCGAAAACTTCTAGTCATTGCATTGCAAGCATTTGTCCATCGTAGAGTATCGTCTAAAAAAAAATAATAATAATAACAAAATTAGAAATCAAATAAAATTCTGCTTAGTTAACCGAACTTATTCGGGGGAAGATATTTATAATGAGTGGAATTAGCGATTTCCGTTTGCTGCCGGTATCCCCGACCAACCGGACCCAGGTATGTAGCTTTTATTTAGCCTATTTATGTTTGATTTTAATATTGTCTTTTCTATTTCAGGCCCCGTTTCATGGTCAATCAAAATCTAATTTCTTCGATTTCAATTTAACATCAATTTGAGGAGTGTTGCTCAGTTTAACCTAAATGCTGGTATTCAATTTAAACTCTCGGACGTCTTGACCTTTTATATACAACAGACATCATGTCACCTAGTAACTTACATTTTATATTATTCTTATAGTGTTGGTGTAAATGAAACATGCCATTTAACCCACCTGAAATGATTTCTATGAAATGTCATTCCAATTGCAAAACAATGATTTAGCATCACTGTATATATGTATACCATTTGTGTATGCCATTGTCTAATTGTCATTAATTCCTACAGTATTTTTTTTAATTAAATTCATCTTTTTATTTATGGATCTTAAACGAACCGATACTAACTGTCTAAATTACAATGTTAATTATTCTGTAAATATTATATTTATAAAAGTAAAATGTAGACAATTAAATGTCCCACATACAAATATATAATTTAGCAATTTCTTAAGTATGTACCAGTTTTATAAACTTACGTCTAAATAACGCAAGTCATTTTAATTGACTACACTTTATTCTGCTGCTGCTGTTGTTGTTGTTTTTTGTGTCTATTATAGAGTCGTCGTTAACTTCAGTTGTGCTCATTTAATATTTTTATGGAAAATTACTGATGATTTTGTATTTTTTATATTTTATTTTCCATTTTATCTCGTACATCGTTGGTATATCCAAAAATGTATGCATAATTACAATAAATGCTCGAAATTAACCGCGGTACGCGCGGTATTCTAACAAATATATTTAATTTAATTAAGTGCCGCGTTTCCCCCCGTGTGATATCACCCAGAAGAACTGAAACAATATATGTGTGTAAACCCGAAATATTAAATTTGTGTTGTTAATTTAAATTAAAAAAAATAATAAATTAAATAATTGATTCGAGATGAATGAAGACGACAACGAATTAAAAGGCATCATGCATGAGTTTATATCGTTGCTCCCATACTACACAAGGTGACCTGATTGGGAGTATTATCAGTTGTGTTAAACGAGTAAAGTCTCCCCCAAACTAAATTCAATTGGATTGTAGATATACCTCTTTAGTTTAATCAAATACAGCATTAAGTTTTTCGATTAAGTTTGATTAATTAAAATAATTTTTTAATTACGTTAATTAATCAAACTAAATAACCTGTTGAAAGATTTTCTTATTTAAGTAACATTCACTAACTATACAGCGTAGAACTCTAATCACTACCTATATTAAAGTTTTTTTTTTTAGTGTTTAAGTAGAGCTGTGGGTGGGGGCAACCATGTTTCGTAAATATTTCGAACGAAACATGAGATCCATAGAATACCACCACAGTATCCAGAGCTTGTCGTAGGAGGCGACTAAATCTGGTTGGATCGCTGGGCTGACGACCCGCATCCGTAAAAAACAATAACAGTTAAAAATGTCAACAAAAACAAAAAAATCGGATACCGCCTAAATAACAATGACCCCCCGCTTAAGTACCCGGATACGAGATTGAGGATCAGCACGTGGAACGTGCAGTCACTAAGAAAACCTGGCGCGTTGGACGGCCTTATCACATGTATGAAGGAGTATCGGCTGGAACTCGTAGCGCTCCAAGAAACTCGATGGCCTAAAAGTGGAGTCCATGTGTCCCAAGGCTATACGTTGCTACACAGTGGAGATGACCTCGGAAATCTTGGAGTTGGCTTTCTCATTGGGCCGCAGGTAAAAAAGGCTGTGTTGGACTTCCAAGCAGTCGATAATCGAATGTGTAAGCTTCGCTTGCACATGAGATTAGCCAACCTGTCAATTGTATGTGTACATGCGCCCACTGATGTAAGCCAACCCCAAGATAAAGACTCATTTTACAATAATTTGGATAATCTGATGGGCTCTATACCTGAGCACGATATCAGATTGGTGATTGGTGACTTTAATGCTAGAGCTGGCCGAAATCAGACCGACTTATGTAACAACATAGGTCCGTACTCCCGACACGAAACTGCGACCGAAAATGGGGAAAGAATGATGTACTTTGCGATCGCACATGATCTCCAAGTGGCAAGTACATTCTTTCCCCACAAAAACATCCATTTGGAAACATGGACACATCCACGTAAAACATCCCGAAGCCAAATTGACCATGTGTTGATTTCAAAAGACCGGGCTCGGGTTGTTCAAGACGTGAGATCGTATCGGTCGTCAACAAAATTCGTAGGCAGTGACCATTTTATGGTTGCTGCAAAGCTACGATGGAAATTTTCGTACAAGTCTAGGAGGACAGGAGAATATAAAACGCGATTCTCCTGTGAAGGTCTGATAAATGAAGAAACGCAACGAAAATATCAAAATCTTGTCAGCAATAGCATTTTAGGATCCAACTACCAATCTGATGATGTGAACAGTGTCTGGGAAGTATTGAAAACCTCGGTTGTCGATGCTGCCCAGCACACTCTCGGTATAGTGAAAACTACGCCCAAAAATGATTGGTTTGATGAGGAGTGTCGTCTTGCTGTTGAGCAACGCAATATAGCCCACAATGAAGCGCAGACTCGGTTTACAATTGCAAGGAAAAACAAGGCAGTTCTTGCTAGGAGGACAGCTAAACGCATTTGTAGACAGAAGAAGCGCGAATGGTGGAAGGCCAAGATCTTAAGAGTACAACAACTCAGCAATGAGCCCAACTCGCGTGGTTTCTTTAAAGGAATCACCGAATTGCACCATACCTTAAGATCTCGGTCAACTGCCATTCGGGACCAGGATGGAAACCTCTGTGTTAACGTCGATGCGGTACTCGATACATGGCGTGAACATTTTTCTGATCTACTTAATGTTCCACATGTATCACAAACTGTATTTGAATACCCTCAAATACAGACCGCGGAGATGTTCATTGAGGATCCATCCTATGAGGAATTCACAATGGCCATGCAGAGATTAAAGAAAAATCGTTCACCAGGGGTTGATTGCATTAATTCAGAGCTCTTGATATTCGGAGGGCTAACTTTGTGGAACTGTCTTTTCGACCTTGTTCGATTGGTATGGCGAAATGAAGTTATGCCTGATGAATGGAAAGTGGCCGCGTTATGCCCAATATTCAAAAAGGGTGATCGCATGAAATGCGAGAACTATCGCGGTATAGCTCTCCTTTGCACAGCATACAAGTTACTGTCATACATTATCTTGGGAAGAATTACTCCTCTAGCGGAGGAAATTGTCGGTGACTACCAAGGAGGATTCCGTCCAAATCGGTCAGTCACTGATCAAGTTTTTTCGCTACGGATGATTCTTTCCAAGTACTACGAAACATCTCGCGATGTACACCAGGTATTCCTAGATTTCAAGCAAGCCTATGACTCGATCAATCGAGAGAGGCTATGGTATGCGCTTGAATATTTAGGAATACCAAAAAAATATGTACATCTCTGTAAAATGACAGTAACGCAGTCACAATGCTGTGTTAAAGTTGAGAACAGGCTATCGAGAACTTTTGCAATCAATTCCGGTGTTCGACAAGGAGATGCGCTGTCCCCGATACTTTTTAATCTCATGTTGGAATACATCCTTCGTAAAAGTGCAACACCTCAGGACAATATCTTATTCCGACAATCCAATCAACTTCTTGCTTATGCAGATGATATCTGTGTGATTGGATTAAATGGCAACGGAGTGAAAGAGATACTTGATCCACTGGAACAGTGTTCAGCTTCCGTTGGTCTCAAAATCAACGAGTCAAAAACCAAATATCTAATCTCGGGTTTTAGAGACCAAGACGCAATTGATTTCAGTAGTGGAAACCACACGTTTGAAGGAGTGATGAGATTCAAGTATCTTGGATCTCTCATCACTCACGATAATAGTGTGGGAGAGGATATCAAGGTCCGCCTTGCCGCTGGCAATCGGGCTTTGTATCCTCTACGTCCACTGCTGAAATCAAAATATCTTGCAAATACGGATAAGCTGAAACTGTACAGAGTGTTGATCAGACCCGTTGTCATGTATGGATGTGAGAGTTGGACCTTGACGGATGAGTACGAAAGATGGCTTCTAACATTCGAGAGAAGAATCATGCGTGTGATATATGGTCCAAAACGCGACGTCGATGGCACTTACCGAGTTCTTTTCAATCACGAGATCAGGAATTTAATGCAAATTCCTGATATCGTGCATGAAATCAAAGGACAGCGAATACGCTGGCTCGGTCACGTTCTGCGTGCTGATCCGAACCGAATGATACAGCGATCTTTAAAGGGAGAACCGCCTTTCGGTAGGCGAAGAGGTCGCTGTCGGCGACGATGGCTCCACGGCGTAGAGAGCGATCTGGCATCTTCCAACTGCTTGCAACAGTATGAAGATCTGGCTCGTGATCGAAACCGTTGGAGTCAGATTGTTGACACGGTACGGGCCAATAATGGCCTGTAAAAACCGCAAAAAAAAAAAAAAAAAAAAAAAAAAAGTAGAGCTCAATCATCAAGCAGATTATCTAATGGAGGATTATATCTTTTCAGTAGTCCCTTACAAATAGTTATAAAGGGTTATCCAATAAAAGGTTTCGTTTTGATATTAAAAAAAAAATTATTTTTTAACAGACATCACTGTATGTTTATTTCATATTAAAGAACCAGATATGCCATTAAAATTTAAAAACGATATCAGTGGCGGCCATTTACCACGGCTACGCCTGCAGCATCACATCGTTTTCATGAAATTGTCTATGATCAATTCGCACATTTGCGGCTGTAAATCTTCGATAACTTCATGGATTTTATTGCTTGCATTACCGAAAAACCGATTAACCGGTTAATCGGTTAGTTGCTAAAAAATTCACTACCGAAAAACCGGTAGATACGTTATTTTTACCGGTTTTTTCGGTAAAAATTTAAATTTTATATTTTAATAAGTAAATAGTTGAATTTAATATTTAAAATTAATAATTATACTATAATCACCTAAAGCTAAAGGATTAGCGAATATTATTAAAAGGGACTTTTTCCAAGAACAGAACATCCGAGGCAAATATTTAGAGAAAGCATTTTAACTGTTGTTGACTGTTCGACCGGCAAGTGTAGCATCGGAGCGCGCATACGCGTTTTCATCAGCCCATCTGATCTGCACCAAGTTGTGGTCGAGCTCAAATGATACCACGTTAGACAGAATGTGTTTTTTAAGGCAGCATTTTAATCAAAAACAAGAGTTGAAATGAAGTTTTAATTTTTTTTTCTAATTTACGTTTTTACTTTTTTATTATATATTATAATGTTATGAATTAATAAAATAACCGAATGAATTTTATAAAACAAAATTTTTTAGTAATTAGTTTGAATAAAATAAACTAGCTGAAATACTCTTAAAATTCCTGGTTTACCCCGTTTCCGTCGGGGAAAACCCCGTTCCACAAAAATTACCGAGTTACCGGTAATTGAAAAAGTCGGTAAATTTGCAAGCCCTAACGGATTTCATCTTTAAGGTCTTGATTCTATTGTAGGGTATTTGCATAGCCCTTATATTTCACGTTGCTTCAAAGAATAAAGTCTATAAAGATGTTAAATCGTAATATATCGGTGCCCAATTGTCTTCGAGAAATAACGCGGCCAAGAATCTTTTCTTGCAAAATTTTTTCTTTGCTTGTGTAACACGTAGCGCTGTCTTGCTGAAAATAAACGTCGTTCACCTCAATATCTTCCAATTCCGGCCATACATAATCATTAATCATAGCTTGGAAGTGCAATTTATTCACCGTAACAGACCGGTCACACTTTCGAAAATGACCAGCCTCATTTCCCATTACACAGCCAGCCCAAAAAACAGTGGTATGTTGAGACTTTTCACCAATCATTCTTGAATTTTCTAGGTCCCAAATGTTACAGTTCTACTTAATAGCCTCCGGGGTAAAAATTTATCGCTAAAGATGATTTTTCGATGATAATACGAATCATTTTGATGCATTAGAAGGACCCAATCAACGGAGACACGACGTTTATAGTGACGATCGTTTTAAAAAGCGCCAGTTCCTGTGTTAACTGTACTGTTAAAGCCTTAAGACCTTAGTCTTTATGCAAAATACGAGGTAAAGTGGTTTGTGGAATTTCTAATTCCAAATATCGACGAGTAATCGACAAACTAGGATTTTCTTCAACACTACTGGCTACAGCAGCACGGTTTCAATTCTTCACATCACTAATTTGGTTTAATAGATCAAATTTTCCATCAGTTTTACTACTGCCGGCGAAGATGGTGCTTCATGACGAACAAAAAGTGATTTAGTTTTACGAATAAAATTTTTGTAGTGAATTTTAACAATTTGAATGTGTTGTTGAAGCATGTATCGTACCATATCATATCGGCAGCTATTAATTCCGAAGCTGTCATCTTTTGACATTCGACACCAGCAGGCTATTCAAAATGAAACCTCTTATTGAAAAACCCTTTAATTATAATAAAATTATTATAAATTCGAGCTTGTACGAACTTTCTATTTTACATATTTTCCAGAAACTGTATTTCCGTTATCAGAAAAATATTAAGATGGATAAGCTTTTTTCCATTTAGGTTAAGTAAGGTTTTTGTCCTGCTGAGACACACTTTTTTTACACAACCCATCCTGAATTTTTAATACAGCGCCGATTATTATGACGTCACCCAAGTTGATTTCCGTCAGCTTATTTAAGAAGATTGCTCCCAAATATTTCGTTCTGACCCAAAGACTAGAGCAGGTTTAAAGCAAGAGTGTCAGTATTCATGTGAATGGCGAGAAGTCTCTTCAACCTTATTGAAATGGCCTGACACCAATGACATGTGAATGTTGAACGGCCAACCGATTATAGATAAGATGATTTATATAATTCTGGGCTTCCTTTATCGCAATTAGATCGGCTTGAAGATCATTGTGTAAATGAATATGAAGGAGTTTTACAACCACTGACTTACTTAGAGAAAGTGTTTGGTACGAATTTCACACGTTCACTCAAGTGCCGTTTTCATATTTACCGATTGCTATAATGGCAATACCATCCGCATAAGCTAATTCCTTAAATCCGTGTATCTCCAAGCAATCAAAAGTTCTTCTTACGGCGTTAATCCACTCACAAATCAGGTGATGGAGAAACCTCTTAAATAAACTAATGACACAATCCTGTGCATTTGATCTATTAAAGTCCCAAATCCCATCAATCCCGAAGAATCAAGTGCTCGACTTTTCATCTAACAGTATCAAAGAACCCTTTATACTCAGAGTGGAGAGCAATACCTGTATCTTTTACTTTGCAGTATACGTGTGCTTATTTAAATCGATCGAGTCTATAATATCAGCTTTCGTAGAGTTTTAATAAATAAACGACGATAAAATTGTAGGTTTAATGTTTTAAGGATTACAACAATCACGTTTCTTTGCTTACTTATGGAACATGCACTTAATGAATTTCCTGGTTCAGAATATGAGAAGAGTCTCAGGCTTCTTTCTAGATCACTTCCAGTCAAGTTTACCGTTTGAGTTGCAAATTTTGAAGTGTATTGATCTGGAGCTTTTCAGGACCAATAACTTAAGGGTCTCAAAACGTGGAGTTCTGGTAGTTTTTCTGGTGTCTCAAAACGTGGAGTTCTGGATATAAATTTGGAATGGTTTGTCTGAAAGATATATCTTTTATCTCCAGCAGCTTTAGTGTCTTAAAACCTCCTGCATTTTGGTCGAATATCCTGCGGGTTTTTGACGGCCGAGACCAGATTTTTACTTTGAAAGGAAACCCCGACCCTAGTTTCCTTAAAAGCCTCCGACATTTTGTCTAACAATGCAGTAAGCTTTTATGTTAATATATATGATTTTGTTATCTGTTCCGATAGTGAATAACTTGTTTTCTTCATATTCATAAAAAATTGTAGAAGAGTTTATAACCAACTGATCCAGGAGATAGTAGTGGTAAGAAACTTTCCTGTTCAGTCCGCACTTCTTAATAAATTCTGAGGCAAATTTCTTATCTATAAATAGTATTTCTTCCCAGTTCCTAGTTATGGAAGTAGTTTACAACCAATATTAAATTTGCATCACGTCCAGGTCTCGAGTTCGATTCTCCCGTTAATCGAAAATAACTTGCTCCGGATGACCTAAAAAAGCAATTGTATGTAAAATTCGTTGGGCTGGCCACCTACAATGTGAACCAATTATGTTTGCTATTAATGGTTCGTAAGGTCCCAGTTAGGACGAAGTAAAAACTATTTACTGCCTGTAAGCCATAGATTTAGGTTATTACTAAAACTAAAATCAAGAAGCTGAAAAATTCTGGTTAGGTTTAACTATGCCGATTGTTAGAATTATCGTGGACAGTTTGTACTATCTTACTGAAACTACATGTGTTTCATATCTATATTCCAGACGGTCTTTGAGCTTTAATACCGACTCGATATCGTTGGTACTTCACCGTAACGTTGTTAGTCTTCGCCATCTTCTAAGAAGAAAATTCCATAGCATCGATAAAATGTTTTAAAATCATGTTAAAAGTCGATAATTTAACAACTGAACCGACGATATGTTGACGAGTTATTGTTATACGCTGGTATATACCATATACATAGAGGATGGGAATCATATAAATTATACATATCTAAAGTTGAAATAATTTTTTTATTTATTTATTAATAAAACGTTAATTGATTAAAATTAAGTAAATTACTAAATGTGTATGTGTGTGTAGGTCATGTTATGTTTTAGTTAATAAAAATATGAGATTTTTTAATTTAATTTCTTTTCCAATTGTTAATTGACAATAAACATAAATTATGGCCATCAACAATTTTAGTCACGATTTGGATATATTGAGTCCTCCAGCATTATATACGCTAAGGTGATCATAATAATGAGGAACATTCTATCCCTCGATATAATTTTTTATGTATCTTACGTCCTTTGAAACATAAAACAGCATAACAAAAATATATATATGTTCTATTATTCTTATATATTCCATAGTATTGTTATTATCATTATTTAATGGATTAAAAAGCGAACGGCAACAACATCAAATTCTTAACATTCATAGCAAATGACTTGTAAAGGGTTAGTTTAAATAAGCGAACATAATGTCCCCATTTTGTTTTGTTGTTGCCCTTTCTATGCGCTGTTTTCGCTTATCAAATATACGATAACAATTCAACGTCGAAAATACAGTTTTCGTAAGCTAAGTTATGTTTGCTTTTCCATATTTTCACTGTGCTCAATCTATCTGAAATAATTGTTTGAAGGAAATTCGTAATAATCGTAATGCAAAACTATAAAATTTGAATTGAAATCGTTATTACTTGGATGTGTATTAAATTTCAATTTATTTACAAAATTCAGGAACTCATCCTGCCAACAACACCCAGTGGGTATATAGCAAGCGAGGCTTTACGATATAAGAAGATGGCTGCATATTGCTTAAACACTACACAATTTGAGTGAATTGATGTTATCTTTTCGATTAATCTTTGGTTAGATTGACAACATCCCTGATCGATACAATTGCAGTCAATACTAAACATTATATTTATATCAAAACAGTGATTTTCCTAGAGATTCACAACCTTGAGTTGGTAACACTACTTTGTTTGACAACCCATCCGATAGCTGATAACTGCTTCTTGTTAAGTTTGGTTTGACATTTCATTATGAATAGACTTACATCAAAGCAATGCTGGCAAAATGTTAATTTTTTTTATTAAAACAAAGGTTCTATCAAACTTATCGTGCACTTCGTCCATTTTATGGCATGCATAATCATCCTTCAAAACGGCTTATTCAAATAACAATATATCGTTTTCGGACCACTTTTACTCTTAATGATTATGTGCATCCCATGAGATGCCGAACACTGTGTACTGAAAAAGCTGTGGCCACTGAACAGGAAAGCATTGAAGAAGATCCAAAAAAATCAATTCGTTGCCGTTAACAGCAACTGGAGTTGGGTTCTTCCACTATATGGAAGATTTTACGAAAGATTCTTGGCTTAAAAGCTTTCAAGATTCAACTTGTGCAAGAATTAAAGCCAAACGATTGTCGTATGGCTGAATTGATATTGATGTTGAATTTCCATTCGGATTTGGAGAGAGGATAATCCACAAGCTTTTGACGAAACGCCATTACATCCATTGTACCTCGATTTGCTGGAATTCATTTACTCAAAGAAACTTTTGATGAAAGAATAATTTCGGGTAATGTAAAATTGATTGGTCACCAAGATCGTGTGATTGAACCTCAAAGGATTATTTTCTTTGGGGTTATGTAAAGTTATTTGTTTATGTCGATAAACCAGACACAATTGAACACCTTGAAATTAACATTCGAATAGTTGTTGGCCAAATGCGGCTGCAAATGCTGCAAAATGTTTATGAAAATTGGTGTTCCAGATTACGCCATGTACAGGTCAGTTGTGGCGGCCATACAATTTTCTATCCAATAAAGCCCGTTTCAACCAAAGGTGTATATATGTTAGATTATTCCTTTTTCTTTTCTTTATTTTAAATTTTTAATCTTTGAAATCTTTGTTCGGTCTTATCTTGGGGCTTATTTTGTGGGTCGCTTATTTACGTCTTAATTTACTAAATTGGTGGTATGCTGTGAAGCTGTTTGGGGGAATCAAGTTGACACTAGTTATCAGCTCTCTATATTGCAGCTTTCACAAGTACTTGTGTTAACTACCTCCTCGTGTTAACTACCTGGCAACTGAGTTACCACATTAAGTGGGGAATCAACAGCATTAAAAAATTGGACCGGTGTCAACTGTACCATAACGATAACCTACCTGGCTGTGGGCCAGTCTAAACCCTAGCTCAGTTTAAACTCGCTCGCTAACCGAAATACGTAAACTGATCTGTGCACTGTGGATCTCTGCACAAACGGAAAATATTCTTCACTACTCCCTGAGTAGTACATCCTGATGTACCTTGTTAACTTGGTGGTGCTTTCGGCTGTTCGAAAAACATGCTTGGTGGCATCAATGGAATGTTTAACAGGAAGCGAATATGTTCCAGTTATTAAATTTGATACTAATGCACAACCATCGAAGGTGGTTATGCATTAGTATCTTATTTTATAGCTGGTTATGTGCAAGTGGCTAAAAGCTCTTCAACTAAGAATAAGATTTCGGGGTTCCAGGGAAAGAAAAGACAATCACTGAAAAGTGCACTTCTTTCTGACGGCAAAACTCCTTCTTTCTTTGAAAGAAGAAACATGTCGGATACAACTACACCCTCTTCAAGGAACAAGACCAAAAGGCTGAGGTTATCCTCTAGCTTGAAATAAATGGTAAAGCGGGATGAAAAAATTCCGAAACTGAGTTTTAAAGAAGTTGTACTAAGAGATCTGATTAGATCGGAGAGAACTTGGTAGAACACTATCCAACATTTACTAGAAATGCCAAGAGATATTTGGTAAATCATGGCGGCCTGAAACCCAGACACGTCACTGGCAATGCATTCTGGTGACAGGAGCCATAATCTCCTTTGCCGCAATTATTTATGGCCTAGAATAATGAGGGGTGGTGGAAGACCTATAAATCGCCTTCAAAGACATGTTAGTCTGAGTAATGTGTGAAGCCTTGCTCACCACATCTACTACAACTCTTGTAATGGCAGTGGGTCTGCTGCAGCTTGATCATTGGATCGGAACGTGTGCAACGTAAACAGCCGCTAGTCTTCAAGGCAGAGACAACATACTTGGCCCTTGTGGGCACTGTCAAATATGGAGGTGGTCGGCCGGCACAAACGCCATCCGACACATAGTTTGTTTGTCATATTATCGGGCAAGGTATTGTCTAATTATTAAACAGCTGCCTTAACTTCGATTATTTTGACAAGAAGCGAAATGATTATTATAAGGATACCAGGGATCACGATTCTTTGTTACCAAAATCATATAGCCCAATCCTAGTTTTGTCAGTATTGGGCAAATTTTTAGAAAACTAATAGTCAAAAGTACCGCGGATTAGACAATCTGGCATATTCTCTGATAAGCAGTTCGCCTGTCGATAAAAGATCTTCTGAAGACGTAGTAGTTTAGCTTAGAAATAAAGAAAATTCAAAGATTGTAATTGGTATATTCTTGATTATTTCAAGTACTTCTAATTTAACGGTTATAAACATCTTAAACTTATATAATCTTCCGACAAATATTTCAAATGGTTTCAGAAGCTATTTTAGTAATAGAAAAACTGCAATACGAGACTAATTTTAGTTTATTACAAAGTTGTTTTACTTTAAATCCTGTGCAAGTTGAGTTTTGTAAGCACATAACCCAAGGTCCTTCCATAAATTGGATGGACACATCCCCAGTTGCCGAGCACAACATCGAATTGATTGATTTCCTTAATGTTACACTGTACAGCATTTATTTGTCGTTCAGTACGCACTTTCCGACATTTCTCTGGAAATCTATTTTCATTAAGATTAAAAATGGGGCGACCACGATTTATAGTTAACCGAAATAGACGCTCTGATGGACGATTATGACAACCATAAAATGGATGTTATGCAAGATTATTGCAATCAAAAAAATTTAAAAAAAAAAAAACAATTTGCATGCGTTGCTCTGGCACGAGTCTATTCATTGTGAAAGGGCGAATCAAACTTATGTGAACAAAGGAAATGTCAGTGGTTAAATCGATTGTCAAACAAGATAGCGTTGCCAACTTAAACATGACCGCCCAGGTGGCGCAGTGGTTAAAGCTGCGGCCGTTGGAGCGGGAGGTACCGGGTTCGAATCCCGATAGGGGCAGGATGGCAAAGGGATTTTTCACTATCTGATTACGATCGGTGGTGTAAATGAACACATCTATGACCCCCTGTTGGAGTGCAGAATTCATGGGCGAACCCATCTTCCATGTCAGTACTATAGGCTGGCATGGAGCTATGCAATGTGCAGATGGTTCTACGTAAATCGGACCTATAGCCGTACGTCCTCGATTTGGCTGTAATGGCGTAAGGTAGGACGTAAATAAGCGAACCGCGAAAGAGTTGGGAGTGCCTCGAGCCCCGAAACAGATTGTAGAGATAAAAACAAACAAACAAACAAACAAACAAACTTAAACATGTAAACCATGTTTTTTTTATTTGGTAGATAATTTTTTGGCATTTAACATTTAAACACAATTTCTGGCATATGGCTACCACGATTATTTTTCACAAATGTCATTCTGGAGGTCCAATTTTCCAGCACTTTTTCAAGCATTTGAGGGCGTATGTCAGCAATGACACGTTGAATATTGGTTTCCAAAGCGTCAATCGATTGAGGTTTATCCACATAAACCAATGACTTCACGTATCCCCACAAAAAGTAATCGAGTGGCGTCAAATCGCACGAACGCGGAGGCCAATTCACCGGACCATTTCTCGAAATAATGTTGTCGTTGAAAGTTTCTTTCAATAAGTCGATTGTTTCACGTGCTGTATGGCAAGTGGCACCATCTTGTTGAAACCACATTTCATCCATATCCATATCTTCAAGATTTGACAACAAAAACTCGTTTAACATGGTTCTGTATCGATTTCCATTCACGGTAACGCGTCGTCCTTCCTCATTTTTAAAGAAATATGGACCGATGATCCCACCAGCCCATAGACCGCACCAAACAGTACATTTATCAGGATGCATTGGTAATTCTTGAACGGCGTGTGGATTATCTTTGCTCAAAATGCGACAATTTTGTTTGTTGACGTATCCATTTAACCAAAAATGCGCCTCATCACTGAAGAGAATTTTACGGTAAAAAAATGGATCTTCGTTCAATTGATTTAACGACCAATCACTGAATTCACGGCGCAAACGATGGTCGTGTGGCTTTAATTCTTGCACCAATTGAATTTTGTATGGCACCAAACCCAAATCTTTACGTAAAATTTTCCATAAAGTCGATGGACAAAGTCCAATTTGCTGAGCACGACGACGAATCGATAAATTGTCGTTTTCTTCGACACTGGCCTCAACGACAGCAATATTTTCTTCTGTACGAACTCTTCTCATTCTTGTCGGTGGTTGGCATCCAAAAGAGTGAATGTAGACCGAAATTTGGTAATTACGTTCTTTATGGTGGTCTCTGACGGACGATTATGTGCACCATAAAATTCACGAAGTGCTCTATAAACATTTTTAATTGAACACTGATTTTGAAAATAAATTTCCACGATTTGAAAACGTTGTTCTGGAGTTAACCTATTCATAATGATTTGCCAAACAATATTGAGTAGAAATGCCACTTTGAGCTGTCAAAACAACTGTCATAAAATAAAACGACATCTATCGGAAAAACAAACCTCCTAAAAAACACCCGTTATAATGTCGTTTCGAATATATGATTCTGGTTTTTTTTTAAAATTTAATGTGGAAAGGGTGTAATACTCTTTATAGTCATATTGAGCGGGAAAACACAAGCGGGTCATTGATATCTTTTAAAGCTTATTTTAATACTAAATTTAGTAAAACCTTTGCTTTTAAATAGATACAAACAAGGTACCACCTATTTTGCCAAAGAGCTTACTTAAACAAAATTCGAACACTTTTCAGGTCAATTTAATAATCGCAAGAAATCCAACGTGTTTAACTAATGGATTTTACTAAACCTAAAACAATTGGCACATCGTTCATTTATACTTAATTTCGCTAGTAAAATCCTACGAAAAGAGGTTAAAATTCTTCCCTTAAGAGATCGATTTTAGTAGTTTACTATATGTATATGTTGTACAGGTTTGCTAGGTAGCTTTTTGTGGCATACTACCTATTCGAGTGTTCACAGATGAATCGCCTGATATTACCATTAGAAAGTATTATTTCCATTTTCAACTGTTCGTATAACATTGACTTCAAAATACCAGATACTGATTTTTTTTTATTCTATATCCATAATGTTAAACGAAACGTTATATCCATAACGTATAAATTCGAAAAAGAGTCAAAGATAAACCAAGATTTGATTTTTAACAGATTAGTGCAAAAAAGTCGCGTTATAATCGTTCTTACTTTTGTGTAACAAAGGGTATGCCAAGAACATTAGTATAGGCCGAAACGTGCTACGATTTGTCTTCTGATCACTCTCCAATATTAATAACTCTTAACACGCAAGTTCTACAACTAGAGCCATCTAGATTCCTGACGAATCAACATACTAAGTGGTCTCTATTTAAGTCTACAATAAGCTGGAAGTGTTCGTTGAGTATTCCATTAAACACAAACTATGAAGTTGACGTAGCGGTTCCACAACAAACTAGTATTCTACAACAAGCCGCTAAGAATAACGCTTCCTCGATTAACGCTACACTGATCAAATCAGCTAATTTTAAGAAACGTAAACTTTCTCCGAATATTCAACAACTACTAATGACGAAGCGCTCAATACGCAGGCAATGGCAACTCTACAGGTCACCTACTTTAAAATCAAGGTTAAATAAAGCGACTAAAATTGTGAAAATCGCTCTGTTAAATAAACATGACGCAGAGCTTCAACATTATCTCAAGGGACTTACAGCTATTGAAGCAACGGATTTCTCATTATGGAAAGCTACACGTAAGCTGAAACGACCAACACTCTCATTCCCTCGAATACGACTCTCTGACGGAAGCTGGGCAAGAAGTGATGTAGAGAAAGCAAATATATTTGCAAACATCTTAGCGAAGTGTTTACACCTAACGAGCAAGTTGGAAATCAAGAAAATCTAATCAATTTTGCAGATACAAGGTCAACATCGATAAGTGGCAAAATGATGTCAAATCTACCGGATAAATGTGTCAAACTTATAACTTATATATTCAACGCTATAATGAAAACAGGCCATTATCCAGAAATCTGGAAAACTTCAGTTATTATAATGATTCCAAAACCTGACAAAGATGAAACAAAAGTTAACTTATATCGCCCAATTAGCTTATTACCAACTCTCTCAAAGCTTTTCGAAAAAATGCTTTTGCAAAAACTTAAGCCAATTTTGAACAAAAAAAAAATCATACCGAATCATCAATTTTGATTTAAAGATCACAGAACCGTGGAACAAGTTCACAGAGTCGTATCTGAAATCAGGAACGCCCTTGAACAAAAAACTATTGCTCTGCAGCGTTCCTAGTGTTAAATATCTTGAAAGTGTTAAATATCTTGAACTTCATTTAGATAGAAGACTCACGTGGAAAAACACATTGAAGCTAAGCGTCAACAAATCAAATTAAAATGCGTTAAAATAAATTGGTTAATTGGAAAACACTCAAAATTATGTCTAGACTGTAAGGTCTTGCTGTACAAAATGATAGTTAAGCCCATCTGGACATGTGGTATTCAGTTGTGGGGCTCCGCATGTGCTACCAACATAATAATACTGGAAAGAGTGCAGTCACGAATACTTCGAACAATGGTGAGCGCACCTTGGTATGTACGCAATGCAAACCTTCGACGTGATTTACTCATCGATACCGTAAACGATACAATTCATCAGTACAGCGAAAAATACCAGTTAGAACTTGTTTGTCATCCCAACGAATTAGCCAGGGAACTATTAAATAGGCCAAGAAATAGGCGACTAAAAAAATGGATCCTTTGGATCTAGCTAGGTAATTCAGAATTTACCGAGTGCACATTAATATTAAGAACTAACATAGGTTAGGTCTTATTAATTAAATTTTTATTAACCTTTAAGATTTGATTTTTGCATATTGTAAGTTTCCTATGTAGGAAAGATTCAAGAATTAAAGCCATAGGCAGTAAAAAAAATTATAATCGGTATTTAATTTATTTCTTTACAGTCACCAAATTACCGAGTGACGGAATCATGAGATCGTCAAAAACAGCATTGCCCGGAAAACAAAAACGCTGTACAGTTAGTTGCGAATAGGTCTGGTGGCCAGAGTAAAATTCATCAGTATGAGGACACGTTGACACTGGGTTGTGAAAAGAAGCACGTGCCATTATTCAACGTTTGGAATTATGTTTTTTCAATTCCAGGTCCTGTTTATTTACTGATCACTTATTTGCGTAATTGAAGAAATTATAAATATGCATCCTGTTGAATCCAATGAACAGTTGATCGAAGTAAAACTAGCTGAAGTGAATTATTTGGAGATCAATAGTTTTTTTACTAAACGGCCACTTTAGTATAATAAATTAATATTATCGATACCTTTTATATTTTTTTGGCAAGTGATGCCTATTAAGATATCATTTATAATACATATATCGATTATTTGTTAAAACAAGGTTTTTGGAAAGCTTATATTCATAAAATGATGATTATTAACACTTAGTTTATAGATGGATAAAATTAAAACTAGTTTGGCAGGAGATAGTGAATTTCTTTCCTGATTTCCCAGTGTTGAAAACCCTGTGGTTCACATTTTTCACAAACACAATTTTACATAATACATAATTGTCTAGCATTTCACTATAAGCCATTAATACCAAAACTACATCTAAAATCCGTAGAATATCACCATGATACATTTTTATTGCATAACAATATAATTTTCAACCTTCAACAATATAATTCGATACCTAGTCCAATAATCATAACCACCGCAATACAAAATCAAAATTTTAATTGACACTGCATAAATGACAAATAATTAACTACATATGTGCCGCAACAGCAGTTTTTATAGTTTTGGTATTCAAACAACAAATTACAATTTGCTTTATTTTAATAAACATATGACATCACCGCCGCCGTGCTGGTATATATCCAAATATTTTGCCGAGATAAGCAGTAAATCAAACCGAAGCGAAATTTTGCATTTGATTGTATGATCAATTTGGTTGACTTTACAAATTGTATATTACCTTCAAATGACCTATTACTATACAATAACAAAGTTCTCATATATCAAAAATAAATTTGTGTTGTTATCTAACACCAGCGAAATCATAACCAGCACAATACTATTCTTGAAGTGGTATAACTCACATAGCCAAAATAATGATTTCTAATAATAGTTTTATGTTAATTCAACTGAAGAAAGTAGAAAGTGATTATTTAAGTTGGTTCTTGGTGGTGAAGTTGATTACTTATTGTATTTGAGTCATAATTCTGGTCGGAATAAAGTTCAATGAAATCAATTTATGCTTTATCCATCATAATGAATAGTTCACCCGACTCAAAATCATTCATTATAATTCGTTTGGTAGTTATGGTGGTAAACTATGCAGGCGATCATATCCTCAACCGGCATTCCAGGTCAAGTGACGAAAAATCCTTTTCTGAATATCCTCTTATTTAAAGATGTTTGTATCATTAAAGGGACACCAAACGATAGAATATTTCAACTATGACAGCACTTATATGAGGGACAAAGCTACACCCGGTTTTATGTCTTTGTTACTGCTCATATTTTTCAGGAAAATAACACCTAGATATTTGATCTTAGATACCTCTGTTGCGGTATATTGTTTATTTCGCCATGTTTAACAACTGGATTTAATTTCCGCTGGAATGATAAAGTCTTACACATTTTGATATTCAGGTTAAGAAAATTTGACTCATACCAATTCGATAAATTATGAATGCTCTCTTGGAGTTATTTCGCATCGCATAAGCTCTCAACAGTTTTGTATCGATTTAGGTTGTCACCAAACCACAAATAACTATTATACAGATAAACAAACTATATGGAGAAATTATGTATACTAGACTGAAATAAGGGGAAATAATTGTACACTGGGTGAAAAGGCTATATTTGAATTTTATTATATCTTTCATTCTTTAGCATTGATATTACGATAAATAAATGTTTGAATATAAATTTTATATAAAATATTATTAACTCATTTACTGTCCTGAATGAAAAAAGATAATACATTTCAAATATAGCCTTTTCACCCAGTGTACAATTATTTCCCCTTATTTCAGTCTAGTATACATAATTTCTCCATATATAGTTTGTTTATCCAAGAACAACACCTACTCAGGGCTTAGAGGTCATGTTACACCTTCTTCCAGTAGATATCTATGGCAAACAGATGGCGGCTAACATAGCCACAAGACTAACGGCCGTGTCTCAGTGGAAACACCTTCAGGCAGGTCACTCGATCATAATTGGTTCACTAATGATGGAAATGGCGAACCTTGATTATATTACACCGATATTATGCTTCGAAAAATGTTTTCAAACCTTAATCCGTTCAAGAGAATTCTGGGGGAATAAACGAGCACTGGAAACCAAAGCTGTACAATTCTACACGGACGGCTCAAAGCTGGATGGTAAGGTCGGAGCATTAAATATAAGCACTGTTCTGTGGAGCATTAAATATAAGCACTTTCGTTCGCCTCTCTGACCACTACAGTGTGTACCAGACGGAAATAATAGCGATTGAGGAAAGCTTGAGCTGGTTGAGGCATAACATCCAAGAGGGATATCACGATTTATGTGGACAGTCTGGCGGCTATCAAGTCGTTGGAAGCAGTGCTGTTGAAGTCGATGGTGGCATTGGGTAGCAACTCATCTCTTAACAAAATGAGTGAGAATTTCAATATTCAGATTATCTAGGTCCCCGGCCACTCAGACGTCGAGGGTAACTGCAGGGTAGACGAACTAACTAGGCAAGGTACAACTCTTCAGCTGGCGCTTGAAAGGGCCAATGTGGGGAGGCCTACAGCGGAGCTTAGACTGGCTCTGGGGAAAAGGGCAGAAGCTTTAGCACTGGAGAGGTGGTCTAACACTCTCACATTCGTGTGACCCAAGGCTGGATTTGAATCCCTCGAGGACCTTAATCTCTCTGGAGAGGAGAGATCTAAGAAGGATAATAGGAATATTAACCGGCCACTGCCTTTTCGGTGAACATGTGAGAAGACTGGGTCTAGAAACAAATGACTTCTGTAGAAGCTGTATGGACGAGGAGGAGGAAGAGACGCTTGTTCACTTCTTGTTCTCTTGTCCTGCACTGACACTAAGAAGGCCTTTACATTTGAGTAGGTATGTAATGCACAACCTTTCAGATCTTGCAGATATTAAGATGCGGGACATTATACGATACATTAGTAACTCAGGATGATTCCAATAGAGTGTTAGGGGTATTATGGGACTAAGATCCTGTGGTATCACACCGGACCGGCAATGGTCTAAGTGCGCGTTAGCAGCCACTCTAACCTAACCTAACCTTGTTTATCTGTATAATAGTTATTTGTGACTAAACATTAAATTTTTTTGAATGCAATGTTACTTCAGTAAAAATCAAAGGAAACTTAGTAAAAAACCCGATGTAGTTTGAGTTGACTTAGACTTGCTATAACGACGAATTGGATGCGGTACGTCGCTTAAGTAAGGTTTAAACCATGCAACATCTGAGAACCCAAATAAATGTAACCATTCTAGTACTTTACAATGGCTAATGGAGACAAACGGCTTGACAAAGTCGGTCTACACCATGTTAACTTGCTGGTGACTTTCTAACTTGAATTGTGCTGTTGATGAATTCAATAAGGTATGTAGATGTTAAGAAAAAAAAATGTAGATGTTAATGTCTTTTGATTGAACGTATATTGGTATGGCGTTATACCTCTATAACAGGATACCGATTGAACAGCATGTAAAGAAGTAGTTCTAAACTAGCGTAATCTTTAAAAAAAGAAGCGGGTACTTGGTTAAGACTGCAACGGACGCCGAATGTTTTCAGAGCCTTGTCTTCTATTGTGATACGAGATAATTCAATCGACAGGTTGTCAACCCTAGTGTGGTGGGGATTTACGTATTTATCAACGTCTTCTGGCTTAAAGACAAATTGAAAAACATCAACAAACTTATTGGATATGGCTTGCAAGTTCAATAATTTCTGGTTTCGATAACTCAATGCCATATTGCAGGAGAGAAACCCGTTGTTTCACGTTCTGTTTTTTAAAAAGCACTGAAGATCTTGGGTTTGTACCCGTTTTTTAAATCTTGTATTTAATCTCAAAATAAATCTCGAAATGTTTGTTATATTCTGCATATTAAAGCTTACTAGCCTCGAAATATTGTTTTACTGTTCTACATAGGCATAGAACATATGATTGATTCTAAACCTTGGTATATTATGGTTTTAAAAAATTTGTCTAAATTGCTGTGTTGTTCTTTCATAAGACATTTTGCTCTTATGACTAGCATTTTTGTTGATATTTTCGCTAACCAATATTATTTCAATGAATTTATGGTAGACATCGTAAGCCACAAAAGGCGTTGTTGATTTGTTTATCTTAAATGAATTTCTTTCGTTTGTGAAAATTAAGTCTAGCCATGTAGTAAAAATGTTTATGGTTAAATTTGATTCATCTCATTCTATCGCAACTGTAAAAGTAGTATTTATATAAAATTAGATTATGTTTGCAAGCTTACGAGCTGTCTGATTTGAACACACTGCTGGGCGTGTAAATAACACGATGTAATTTACACGGCTTTTACATGTAAAAACGTAAAATATGATTTTATGTGAAAAAACTGACTCACCATCTCTTATCTTATTTATTAAATATAAAGCACCATCTGTTAAAAAGTATAATAACAGAAGTTAATTTCGTTAGAAATCATCTTAGCTAGTTTCGGGTGAAGGTGAAAAAATCCCCTTTCCAACTAATAACGTGGACCTGAAAACTAACTAGTTTTGCAAATACACACTTATACCGGGTGTTTCTTTTAAACTGAGACGATCAAATATCTAGAAAAATAGCCACTCTACGGAAAAAATTTTCATAATCAAAATTTAATCATACCGCAGGGAAAATACATTGGTTCCAAAAAAAATAGTCCCTGACCCCCGCTTTGTAGGTGGGTGGGGGTAACTTTTAAACTAAGATAGGAAGCCATATTTTTTATTGCAGATACGGATTCTACAACTAAAAGTACGTATGATTTGAATGAAATATTTTGTTCGGTTCACGATAGGTGGCGTTGTAATCGACGAAATTCAATTTTTTCAATTTCTTGTTAGAACACACGCATTCGATTCTGCAATACATTTGAAATAAAAAACATCACGTTTTCATTGGAAATACTCTAAATTCGTCATCAAAACAATTTATTATTGTAAATGGTAGGTGAATAAAATAATTTTAGCTTAAAATAAGAGTTCAAAATGATGGTCTGTGTCCTGCGACTTCAATGCACTTATTAATACGCATTTCAAATGACTGTATACAACTGAGATGTGTGTTTGGTTGAATTTCAGCAAACACATTTTTGATTCGCTCTATCATGTTCTAACGTGTTGTTGGTTCTTGTTTGTAAACTTTGTTTTTGAGATAGGCCGTTTGTGGATCTGGTGATCTGGCGAGCCAATTTATCGGACCAGCTCTACCGATCCAGCGACCATTGAAATCACGATCAAGTATTTCACGTGCAACCACCCAATAGTGTGCAGGACAACCATCATGTTGAAACCACAAGTTTCGTTTCACTTCTAAGCTCAAATTTTCAAGTAATATTGGCCGTTCATTTTCCAAAAAGTTTCGGGCCTATGAGTTTGTTGCCAATTGTTCCACACCACACGTTGACAGTCCAAGGACGCTGATGTTCAACTTGACGAAGCCAGTGTGGATTTGTAACACTCCAATAATGCATGTTATGTCGATTAACCGTTCCATGGTTTGTAAAACACGATTCGTCAGAGAACATTACGCAACGAAAAAAATTGGGATTTTGTTGTATTTGTTCATGTGCCCATTGACAAAAAGTTACCCGATGTAAAGACACATGATATGGATGATACTTGTGCCGTTTTAAAATTCTCCAACCACTGGTGAGGGACAATCCGGAATCGTGAACTATTTCTCGTGTACTAACATGAGGATTATGAGCCACTGCTGCCAATACAGCAATTTCATTATTTTCTCCAGCGACTGTTGCTCTACAGGTCCTTTTTTTCGGTTGAACATTTCCATCAGTAATAAATTGTTTGATAGTACGGCCAAATGAAGCACGTGAACGAATCCTATCCGAAAAACGTTGAGTGTAAATAGCAACAGCATCAAATGCGTGTGTTCTAAGAAAAAATAGAAAAAATTGAATTTCGTCGATTACAACACCACCTATCATGAACCGAACAAAATATTTCCTTAAAATCATACGTACTTTTAGTCGTAGAATCCGTTAAAAAATATGGCTTCCTATCTTAGTTTAAAAGTTACCCCCGCCCAACCTACAAAGCGGGGGTCGGATACTATTTTTGGAACCAATTTTCCCCGCGGTATAATTAAATGACTATAATTAATTGACTATGGACATTTTTTCCGTAGAGTGGATATTTTTCGAGATATTTGATCGTCTCAGTTTAAAAGAAACACCCGGTACCTATATGTTCACTAATAATGAGCAAAGCGAATGTTGGTAAATTTCTGATATTTTAAAAAAGTGTTGTCTTCGTTTTTCCCATGTTATTTACGTTTTATGTAATTATCGTTGATTTTTACATAAGTTACATAAAAAATGTTAAAAATACGTTTTTAACATGTAAAATCCCAACATTAAACATGAATGTATTTAATGCCGGATGAATAAAAAAGGATCCAACGACGATGTTGAAGTTAATCTCATCATTTGTCATCAAATAGCACCTTACGTCTGGATATCATGGTTATTCATCACTAAGTCATTCAATCTGTATCAACGTAGGTTGTGTGATACCTGAGACTGCACGTTTTAAAGTTTTTCTTCGCACTTATATGTGGTACCTAACAAAATAGAATTTGTACACTTTTTTAGATAAACTGATTTGTATGAGGTCATTACGCCTTGAAGATTAAGTGATTAAGTAGTTCATATTTAATTATTATGAAGTTGACGATATTAGCTTGAATAGTTACGCAGTGTTCTCCCGCTATAGTTTAGTAAATGTCACAACTCATATTAAGCAAATCGGTTTTCGAAAATCGATTGGAATTTATGGGTAACACTATAATATAACAATTAAAGGAACAAGCGGAGGTAAACTTGTAATTTTTACCAATGCATCAGTTCACTCAATGCTACCCATTGAGATTGTTCAAAGTATCCTACGCTTCCAGTCGTTATAAAGATATTCATCGATAATCAATTCCCATCAATCAAATGGAACATACAAGACTATGTACTAAAGTATTCAAACTATATCCTTTAATTCGTTCTCCTTTTGTGCAGAAAGAGTATTCCCTAAGGACTGATGTAGGATATAGGATACATAAACGACAAATCCCTTTACCATTTTTAAAAATTCAATTCTATAATTAAATTTTTATTGATTTTTAAGATATTATGGATAAGAGTGGAACTGAACTGCTGTGAGAACATTACTCGTATTTATCTTCTTAGATATAGGTATAATAATAATAATTTAAATTTCTTGATATATAGGCGTACCAGACTATATATACGTGTTTTATCTTACTCGATCCCAACTTGCTATATTTAATGTGCGTGCATGTCATAAAATTTCAAGAAAAATAATTTAACACTTATCTGAATGCTTGATAATTACACACACGTTCCTTACATATATACATATTATATATTGTATAATAAATAGCAAGTGGATTTCATTCTCAAGATACTGTATATAAGAAGCATTTACATTGTATGTATTTTATTGAAAATGTTATAACAAATCAACTTGATTGTAGGCCTCTCAATACAATGAAGTGGTGATTGTGTGCCATGAAATTTTTTTTGTTTTATTCTCACGGATCATTGTCTTTTAAAGACCGGGATGTAAATTATATTGAGATGTGCTTATAAACAAGTGTTTAAGATAATCAATTTTCAGCTGTATTGTATTGTACTTCTGTTTTCAAAATCATTATGGTTTGTCTGCACAGTTTTCTGGCCAATAGTATTTTCGGTATAATTAATCATAAGTCTCTAATTATATATATAGAAGTATAAAATAAACCATCACCGCCCCCTCCCTCACACCCCGAAAAAATACACATTTATTTATATAATTACTTTTCTTATCAAAACATTTTTTTTTTGGATAAAATATTTTTCTAAATGTGAAAACTTTTGTTGGGTTTGGAAAAACTTCATTAAAACATCTTAATTACCACTAATATATTCGAAAATAATAACAACAACAAGAATGGAGCGTATAATAAAATCATATCGTATATGTACATCGTTTTTCAGCCCCTTATCTTAGAAAACACATCAAATTACGAAATGCTGTAGTCTAAAAAAAAACTGATAAGGAAATTTTTTCACAAATCTATCAGTCAGAAAATATGGTGATTGATTACACAAGCTGTGATATAGATATACGCTACATGTGTATTTATATAATTGATTACCAGTCATCTCTTTATGTACATCTAGAAACACCATACGAATACATATATGTACATATGTGTATAGATATATAGTCATCATTCAATAATATGTATTTAAATGTAATGATTCGATAACGGCGATAACAGCATAGTATAAAATGTTGAATTTGATAACGATGAAAATCAACAATGGATTCCTTGGAAAAGTGACAACTTAATGCATGCAATATTTACGACAATAATTTCAATTTGATTTGTACTACCTCAAGGCTTACGTGTAAATCATTATTTTACGGGTTTTAAAGGCCATTATTGGCCGGTATCGTGGCAACAATCCGATTTAATCGGTTTCGGTTACGAGCCAGCTCTTTTCACTCTTGTAAACAATTAGAATTTTTTTTTTTTTTTTTTTTTTTTTTTAAATAATACCTTTATTGGTATGACTATTACAATCTTAAATATTATTACTTAATTCATTAGTAGGGTTGACATTAGTACTTATGAGATAAGCATAAAACTTGTTTGGGTCTGCTGAACCAGTGTCCAGTTCCCTTGTTATATATTATTCATACGGCTAACTCATGTGGTTTCATTCGTTGGAGCCGCCTTACTTCGTTTGTACTGTCCAGTAGTTGTACGGCCTCGACGTTGGTATGGGTAAGAAGTCTCTTCTCATGTCTTATGGCACAATCGCGGATGACGTCGTCAATCAATTGAATTTCTAGATCATTGTGAATTTCCCGGTTAGTCACGAATCGGTAAGCGTTGGTGATCATTCGAAGAAATTTATTTTGACTACGTTGTATAATGTCTCTATTAGACTTATGAGTTCAACCCCATAGCTGCGCGCCATACATCCATATTGGTTTGAAGATAGTTTGATAGAGTAGTCTTTTGCAATACAGGTTCATTTTGGAATGATGCCCAATTAACCAGTACATTTGACGTTGTTTAAGTCGTATCTGTTCAGCTTTTTGTCTTACGTGATGTTTCCAGTTGAGCCTTGAATCTAAATGCAGACCAAGGTATTTTGCCGAATCAGCCTGCGGCACTTGCGCTCCATTGAGGTATAAGCGTAGATTGTTATTTTTGTGTCGAAGTGTAAATGTCACATGGGTTGATTTAAACTCATTAAGCACAATTTTCCAGTCAATTGTCCATTTAGTAACGTCGTTCAATGCTAGTTGCAGATTTTCCACTGCCCTTGATTGTGATTCGTCTACTGACATAATTACGGTGTCATCGGCAAACGTACCGATGAATGTTTTATTCGTTGTAGGTATGTCCGCAGTGTAGAGAAGGTAGAGAACAGGTCCCAAAACACTTCCCTGCGGAACTCCCGCTAACGTTGGATAAAAGTCAGAACATGTTTCTTCATGGATTACTCTGAATTGACGATCAGAGAGGTATGATTCAAGCAGCTGGCAATAGTTTTGTGGCAGCATTTTGCTCATTTTGAATATCAATCCCTCGTGCCAAACCCTATCAAAGGCCTGGGATACATCCAGAAATACGGCGGGGCAATATTTCTTTTCTTCTAACGCTTGCTCTATTACCGTAGTTATTCGATGGACTTGATCTATTGTAGAGTGGTTCTTCCTGAACCCAAATTGAAAATCAGGGACGTTTACCATGGGCTTTAGACGTTTCAGTAGTAGTTTTTCAAACAGCTTTGATAGGGTCGGAAGCGGTGAAATTGGTCTGTATGATGTTACTTCTTCATCTGGTTTACCAGGTTTCTTCAGCATAATTATTTGGGCCGTTTTGAAGCATTTGGGTACATACTTCAACCTCATACAGGCATTAAATAAGTATGTGATCATGATGATTGCTTTACGTGGAAGCTCCTTGAACAGACCCGGTGATATTTCATCAATTCCTGGTGCCTTCTTTTGGTTCAGACTTTTGTCGATTTCTTGAGCAACTTCCATTGGTGTGACACTTTTAAAATCCTGATTTGGTTGATAAGCAGGTGTTGCGTCAATGTTGGATTGAATGTCATGGGGCTGAAACACTGTGGCAAGGTGTTGAGCAAAGAGTTCCGCTTTTTCTTTGTCTTATCGAACCCAACTGCCTTGAGCATTTCTTATAGGTGGTATTCGAACTACAGGTCGTTTAAATTTTCTGGTTACTTTCCATAATGAGTAATCCTGATTCATTTCAGGACCTAGCCCTCTTAGGTAGTTGTCGAAGCAATCCTGTTTGAAGCTTTTAATTAGTCTATGGACTTTGTTACTTACACGATTGAAAGTTGTCTTGTCAGCGGGATTTCTGATCAGATGCCATATTCTCCTTGTCTTTCTTCTTTCTTTGATTTGTTCTCTGATTTCAGCCGGATATTTGACTTCGAACACCGCTTTATCCTTTATTTCTGGAGTAGTTAGACTGGCGGCCAATTGAATGTATTCAATGAAATTAATTGTTTCTTGTTCCAATTCGTCAATACTTTTAATACTAACTTTTAGCTCAACTAGATCTTCCAATTTTTCTCTGAAGAGATCCCAATCCGTGAATCGATTAGTTAGGTTTAGCTTTTTCTTTTTCTTGATGACTATAGTGTTTACTGATAACAGTACAGGGATGTGATCAGACGTTAAGTCGTTAATTCCTTCGACACTAGTGCAACTGGATGAAATACCTTTTGTGATGAAGAAATCAAGTAGATCTGGAATTTTTCCTGCATCCGTTGGCCGTCCTGGAGAAAAATATTCGCAGTTATTTTCATGAATGGCATTGAACAAAGCATTCCCTTTCCCAGGGGAAATTAGCCTGGAACCCCAAGCTCTATGTTTTATATTATAGTCCCCTCCAATAATAAACCTTGGACCGAGTTTATTGAAGACGTTATTAAATTGTGACTTTGTTGGTGAATGCCGTGGGGGACAGTATGCCGCCGCAATATTTAAATCTGCGCCATTATATTGAATTGAGATCACAGTTACTTGCATATAGCTTTCACGAATATTCTCTTGTTGATTATGTTTGATATTATTTTTTATTAGTACAGCTGAACCGCCTCTGGCTCTTTCACTAGGATGGGTTGTCCAGTAGGAGGTAAATCCCTTTATTCTGATAAAGCTTTTGTTCGAGAAGTGTGTTTCTGATATCAGAGCAATGTCTATGTTGTTTAATTAGAAAAATGCCATATCGCGTACTGAAAGGCGGCTCTCCCTTATAAAATCGCTGTATGATTCTGTTCGGATCAGCAGCGTACTCGCTGTCCTTTAACTTAATGCACGCGATAAGGAATTCCGATTACATTCCTGATCTCGTGATTGAAAATAACTCGGTATTTGCCATCGACGTTGTATTTTGTGCCATATATCATACGTATGATTCGTCTCTGGAATATGTTAGACGATATTATCATACTCATCCGTCAAGCTCCAACTCTCACAGGCGATACTCTTTCATACATGCATGTGATCCGCACCTCGTGTTCGGGTATTTAAGCAGAGGTTCATTATTATTTTAGCAGTATCAGTTTTTTTATTTGTTGTTGACCTTTTTAACATTCGATTTTTTTACGTTTGCGGTTCAATATTCTATGGGTCTTATGTTTCGTTCGCAATATTTAGGAAACATGGATACCTCCAGCAACAGGGCCTTATCTGTAAAGAACAATTAGATTAAATTATGCTTTTGGTATTTTTAAATTAGTGGTCTAGTTGGACTTATTTTACTTTTAACAATAATCAACAGTAAATGGAACATGATCAAGCTTACTTTAAATATCGTAAATACGATCCAGGTACGTTGGAATTTTGTTGTGTGTCTTTGTGAGTTGTAGCACAAAACTGCAAAAATGTATGTGATAGTTTAAAAGCAGGTAACAACAACTATGAATTTTGATAAAATAAAAACAATTGATTTTCTGAGTGGTACATGGCACTTGCTGGTTCTATGGTGGAGTTTTCGGATATTTTACTGATTAGTTAATAACAATAAGCCGTTTGTGAAGTTTGTGCTAAACCTTTCATAGTTATTATTCACTTCTTGTAACGGGTGTTTCAACAGGTGCGCTTCAACTTTTTTCCGATAGGGACGGCGAACGACGCCATATTTTTTATTGTTCTTTTGTCATTTGGAAACTTCATTAGTATAAATTTCATCATGGAACGCTACACACGTGAACAGCGATTGCAAATCGTGCAAATTTTTTATCAAAATAATCGATCTGTTGCTGCTACTTTAAGAGCATTGCGGCTGTTCGACAATCGACCGTATAGTGGCAAAATTTGAGTCTACGTTTTCGCTACATAATGTTCCGGTGCCCTCGAGAGCAAGAAGTGCTCGAAGTGTTGAATACATCGTAGTCGCCAGGACTTCAGTTCAAGAAGACGCGAATATGTCGCTCACACGACGTTCGCAACAATTGGACGTTCGCAACAATTATAAGATTAGCTGACACAACAATTAAAGCCGTTTGACCATTTGAAGCGACGCCGATTCGTGAATTGGACTCAAGACCAAATCGAAAATGATGCAAATTTTCACCGAAAAATCATTTTCAGCGATGAGGCACACTTTTGGCTAAATGGATTTGTCAACAAGCAAAATATGCGTTACTGGGCAGGAAGCAACCCACACGTGATTCATGACGCACCGTTATATCCCGAAAAAGTCACTATTTGGTGTGGATTACATGGCGTTATTGGGCCATATTTTTTCACCAATGATAACGATCGCCACGTTACTGTTAATGGAAATCGATACCGCGACATGATAAACGATTTTTTTTGGCCGCAACTAAATGAAATGGACGACATGTGGTTTCAACAGGACGGGACCACATGCCACACAGCAGACGATACAATCGCGTTATTGTTGCGTTCGATGAGCGTGTTATTTCGCGAAATGGGCCCGTCCAGTGGCCAGAGCAAGAGCTCAGAGCAAATATTGAACGTGAAAGTGCTGGAATTTCGAACGATTTATGTGAAAGAGTGGTCGAAAATTGGGTTCAAAGATTGGACTTCGTAAAACGTGCACGCGGTGGTCATGCAAAAGAAATCGAGTTTCATACTTAAATGTATATGTTCAAATTCGTTAATAAAAAAAGTTAGTTCAAAAGTCGAACAGTTTGTGTTTTATTCAAAAAAAAGTTGAAGTGCTCTTATTGAAAAACTCGATATAACTAGTGGTACGCGATTTTTATTCGTAGATTAAACTAGTAATAAGATAAGTGCTGCTTTTAATTTATAATCCCTTTTAACCGAATTGACCCGTCATGTTGTATTCAACATAAGACTTATTTACGGTTAGATACAACTGCACAGTATAAGTACAATTACAAATATTTGAATTTACTAAATTTATTTTAAGCACTATTGTAAATATTTTGCATTCCCGACAAAAGTGCAAATAAATTACCAGATGGTCAGATTCACTCTCTTCGTTGCTTGGTAAGAAGCCATAGTTGTCACATTCTATGCCAACTTCCGTTATATAACCAGCATCAGTCTCCATTTCTCTCAGTGGCTCATCTGAGTATCGACATCATCCATACGTTCTCTGGGACAAATTGAGTAATCAGTTCCACCATCTTGCTACTACTTCCTTTATGTACGCTCGCCAGGAATAACCTACTAAAATATTTATAGTACCAGAAAAACACAAATTTGTCAGCAGTCTACACATATTCGAGTCAAATAATTTTGTGCTTAACACTTCATCCACAATGTTCTTGACAATCATTTTGCAATTAGAGAATTCATTACTGGAATCCCAAACCCCAGATTTTCGGGAATACCGGTAATTTTCGGGAGCCGAATTTCATATCATTAAAATAAATTATAGTTTTCGAAACAAAAATAGCAAATAAAAAAAATTTTATAAAATACTAAAATGTAAACTCTACACAATACAATCCACAATCATTTGATGTAGTAGAATGCTATAGATGTCCTGGTTAAACTTGCATGAAGACATCATATCAATTGTTTCCTGTTACCAACAACTTAAGATGTCCTCTATCAAATCTTGAATATTTTGAACAAGCACCATATCTACGGTGGCTCTGATTCAGAGGGCTATAGTGATAATTAATATTCCAGACGAGCGATTCAACTCGAATTGAAGAAGGAACCAGAACTGTCAGATAATATGGATGCCCTTATCAGTAAACCATGATCTGTAGTATAGCTGTTTGGGAAATCGCCAACTATGAACGACCATATTTTAAAAAATGCACCAGAAGAATTTGGAAAAGAAATGCAATGGCTGATTAATGTGAAGATGAAATGGAATTTATATTATGCCCGAACGATTTCGTAAATTACAACGCAGCACTCTAAAATCTTGAATGGATTTCAATCCACTTATTTATTTCGAAGTGGAATAGTGGAAAATAATTAATGTTTTAGTGACAACACTTCAGCCTATAAAGTTAGCTGCAAAAGCTTTATGCCTCCGGAGATGCAACATTAATTACAAGTGACATGACGGTTTCGTTTCTTATAAACAACTTTGCGAGCAGTGAATTTGTTCTGAAAATGAAGAACTCGACCCGGTTTGTTTTCGAACAAATGAACAATGAACTAAAGTGTTGAATTTGCTGCAGTATTTACATAAAGGTTACCAACATGATGCAGAATCCGAACCAGATTCTGTTTGACACTTTGAAATCCACCCAAGAGAAACGATTATATGAATCGGACTAAGATAGTAACGTGGTTACTAAAAAAATAATCAGTGTGCTATTGATCAGTGTGCGATTCAATATCGGTGTGTTATTAGTGAGATTAATCTATCTTTGTTAATTCATCTTCAACAGTACAATTACTTAACACTTAATTAGGAGTATTGTTATCAACTTGTACGGTTGCGGTGATAGATTCTTAATAGGTGCTACACACCAGCAAAATCAATAAGTGTAATCAAATTATGATTTTAAGTATTCAGGAGATGACTTATAGATTATTGTATCCCGTTTCTACCATATTGATAAAGTTTCTTTAGCATTGATTTTAGTACGCGTTTACAATACATAATTTGGATTTTCTGTGCAAAAAATTATACATTGCGACCCAGAGCCACGAGATGACATATAAATATTGAACGACTGATCTAATCATTCCTATATTCATGCATAAATAATTAGGTCGAATAACTTTAACTTTGATTTTAGTTGGTAATAGTGAATTATCCTTTCAAACTTGAACTTTAGACCTGTTAACATTTCTTCCACATCACTTAATTTGATTAGCAGGTCGAATTTGATCAGATTAGTCGAATTTTACATTTACATATTTCAATTCACTGCGGTCGTTAGAATGATATTGAGTAATTGTTCTCGAGACGCTCATCCTTTTTTTATTCATCAGCTCGTAAGAATTGCACTCCATCTACAAAAAATTAAAATTAACATATTTGTAACACTTTATCGATTTTGTAATCATTGTGTAATCAATACCTAAATATTATTACGTTTACGAAGTATCTGCGGATTTATGTTATATATATAGGAGCAAAAGGATATTTTTCAATTTTCTTTATTTAATAAACTAAAGTATATAATACATATATACATATTACAGGATTTATGTATATATAATATTCCGTGAAAACTTTTTTCAAGCATACATAAAGAGAGATACATTCCCCAGTTAATTAAAATTCTATTTAATTTTTCATCACTAACGGCTATATTTTAATTAATAGCATTAAAAATAAAAATCCTTTTCTCTTTGGTTTTTTTTTATTACCAAAAACTTTTGTTACACGAAAAATCGTATTCGTTGTTTTCGACTTTTCCATCAAGTTATTTTTCAAGCTTTTTATGATTTACATAAAATTTAAATCGGTTTAAAACGAAATAATAACAATTAAAATAAGATGAATTTTACAATCATATTAAAATCAAAATAAAATATAAAAACTATAATAAACTTTAAAGATACAGTTGAACGATAATAATTGGATTATAGAAATGAGATAAGGTCACTTAAGTGCGATAAGCAACATGAAAAATATCATAGGTGTGATGAATTGTTAAAAGCTTCTGGTTTTCGAATTTCTTCTTCTGCAGTTCCAGATATTGTTGAAGATTCAAGATACTAACGTTGATTGTACAACTCGTCGGATTGACCGGAACACGCATATACCGATATCATAGTGAGCCATGCACAAGGAAACTGTTTAAAAGTTTTAGGAAACCATTAGCGACGAACAAAAATCACCAAGGCTCTCGATGAAAGAAATGACGGACTGAGTTTGGGTATTTGCTTAATAGTATTAGAGTAATAACAGTCTTAGTATTAAAATAATAATAGTCATGAAGACTGATTAAATGTGATTTTTTGTGATATATTTAACCGGAGGGCCTGATTATTTTTTTGATAGAAAAAATTGTTTAATTTAGTGAAATATAGCAAAAAAATTGTACTATCAACTTAAATAAAATTGGGTTTTGAAATCCATTTGCATTTGAGGGCTATACCTTTGGTTTTCTTGGTGTTGAGTTCCATGGTAGGCAGTTTTATCGTTCTCTTGAGAATATTCTTCAATTTCTAATTATAATCTGGAACATTAAAATGGATGTATAATTGTGTAAAGCAGCACTCCGAATACTGTGGCTTTTATTGAAAGTAAAAGCTGTTGAAAATATTTTATTCGGCACTTCTAAATGGAGCAATTAGAAATGGAAATTGGAGATATTCAATGTCAGCTTCTAAAATAAATTGAAAATTACCATAGTTATAGTGAAAATTCTTACCGAGCAAATTTTAGTTTCCATCCCCATCCATCTATATAATAGAATTTTGTGCCCAGATATGTATCAGTTGTCAAACATCCACTGAGTTAATATTTTCTGGAATTTGGTTTATTTTTATAAAAAATTCGAACTAAGCAAAATTTTTAGTTACGTTTTAAAAGAGTGAGACCGGTAGAAAAATCATCCTCACTCACTCTAGAATATAAATAGACATGTTCACTTTGTTAAACTTATCAACGAGGGTTAAAAAGCAGAGCATGGTTGTGTTTGTTTCAAGTTCGAGTAAAATTATCCAGTTACAATCTCAAATCCTAGATGTCATGTATCAATACCATCTGTCACTAAACCCATATAAATTTTTCAGTTAGATTCGTTCATTTAGTTCTGTTTTAACAGCCATCGAAAAAAGACAATCCATTTTTTTTTGCAAACATGGGAAAAAGTGAATTTCGTGTGTTAACTAAACATACATTTTTTGCGTGGAAAAACCATCACTCAAACCAAAACTTGATCAACATTTTGGGGGCCTTTCACTTTTTTTGTTGGGTGGCTGCTACCGCAAGCTTAGACCGGTGATGGTCCGTTCTGATACCACTTTATGTACGGCTATAGGTCCGATTCACTGACATGCCTATAGTACTGACATGGACTATAAGACGGCCCATGGATTCTTAACTCAACAGGGGATCCAATGTGTACATTCACACCACCGATCGCACCGCCCAAACGATCGATAGTAAAAATACCTTTTTGCATCTAGCCCCTATCGGGATTCAAACCCGATACCTCCCGCTCCAACTGTCGCAGTTTTAACCACTGCGCCACCTGCGCAATTGACCCTTCACTATCGATTACTGATTTTCGTTGTGGTCGTACCGATTCCGAACGTTTAGGCCCAAATGCAGTCACCACACCAAAAATGGTTGAAAAAACACATGCTACGCTAGTGAAAGTGCGTGAGATAACTGAGCATTTAAAAGACATTGAATGTTAGGTGCCGCGTTTGCTTACAATCGAACAAAAACGATCCGGTTCACAACTTCAAACGCATGGCGTATGTATGGCGATGTTCAAGCGAAATAAAAAGAAGTTTTTGGGTCGCTTCATAACTGTGGATGAAACACGTTTCCATCACTTGAGACCTAAATACAATGCAGGAACAAAAAACAGTTTAAACAGTGGATTCCTACTGGCGAATCTGTGCCGAAGAAAGCTAAGGCGGGTTTATCGGCCACCAAGGTCATTTCCACAGTTTTTTGAAATTCTGAAGTATTAGAACGGAGATATAAACACCAATTAATAAACAGAATCATCAATTGCTATTAAGAAACTACGTCACATATAGTGACGCTAAAAAAGTTGGCTTAAAATACGGATAAGATGTATATCTACTGTTTCTTGAACATCGATTGCAACACTCATATTCGTCACAAAATCAAAACATTGGGTTGAGTCGGACTATTTACTATAGACAAATACGCAAAATATGGAAATCTGTCAGCAACAGCTATAACAATTATAAAAGCTTGACGTATAAGCGACAGAACATGTCAACGTGGTATAAGTAGGTAATCACAATTTTTAAAAAGTAAAGAAAACTGAGCAATATTCAACAAATCATAGATTATCTTGATTGAACGCATCAACTCCATGCTTAATATAGAACAATCTCGAAATATTATCTTAACATATGTACATACTTGAGCTACATTTTTTTTCATGCTAAACAAATATTGGATGTAAGCTATCTAGCGGTAAATTCTATATTTCAAACTTAAACTAGTGCTAATGTTTGTTGGTCACTAGTCTGCTTTTGCGAAGCATCCAATTCGTTTCAAATATTTATGAAATGCTTATTTATTATTTAGACCTCTCTTTAACAATAACCTTCTTATTTTGTCGACCCTAATCTTATTCCATAACATCGAAAACGTCCCCATATATATACATCCGAGTATACACAAAAAACCAATTCTGTTATTTATAGATTTTCTGAATCATCTTAAACCTAAATACATTGAAAATAATTCTAATTTAATTTGATTACACAAATCATTAAACTCAAATCGATTTGAATTCCTAAATACAATTTCTCGTCTTCAAATTTTTCATCTTCGCATTTTTATTTAAACATGTATGTATGTATGCGAGTTGTACGTAAGAAACAGGAATACAGAAAAAAGGATATATTTTGTGTTGTTTTCGAAAACGGCACCGCACCACCAAACCATCGAAACAGAACCAAACTAAACATATCATTTTCCCAACGATTTTTTTTAATCAAAATATATACGCACAGTGAAAATTTCGAATTTTTCCATTTTACATCTCATTATTTATGTTGCTGCTCATTTTCATGTTTATGTATATATTTTAGGGTGAGTACCAAAAAAATAAATCGTTCGAACGAATCACATTGATTTATTATCTATCGCATATGTATATGAGGAGCAGGGCCCGTTTGAACTACTACATGAGTATATGGTGTGATTGATTACAGGAATTTGGTTTCGGTATGTTGTCACTTGAATTTAGAAGTGGCTGATTCCGTATATGTACTCAACATAATAGTCTGTTATATTTATTAAAAGAACTTTGGTGCATATGCAGTCAATTTAATAAAATTAAACAAATTAGGTTTCTTAAAATTTCTTCAATTTGTTTAAAAAAACAGTCAGTTGACTTTGTTTCGCAATTCACTGTTGATATTCTTATTATACTCCGAAAAAATCGTACACCGATTCACATATTATAGTTGAGGTCGGGAAATTTAGTAAGCTATTGCGATTACTTCTTCAGTTCTACGTTCTTCGACATGTAAGAAACTATTTTTCCTTTGGTTCCTAATTGACACACAATGTAATTACAATTTTACATCGTAAGAATCCATTTAAGAAATTTTTTATATTTAGAATGAGTTGATTAATTTCACATATATTTATGCTATCGATGTCATGTATTATAGTTAAGCGTCCTAAGTAGTTGCAATACCTTTCTTACTATTCCTTGGAATACTCGAAAAAACAGTTTGGAAGAGTTGACAATCAATTTCTGTATGAGAAACCCCGTTTAAAGTAGATGGCAATAAATGGGCTGCGTAATATTTAGAATATGGATAATGGAATCGCACATAAGAAACATTTGTTATGTGGTATGGTATTTCAAATTAATAGTGATTAATTTATATAGATATTAATGTTGGTAACACCCCTGTAACATGTGATAATGCAACTTAAATTACTTAAAACTAATAAGTCGTTTCCCAATTACTATGAGCTTCAAAATTCGGAACCGCCATTGAAGCTTATAACCTTGCTACCCGAATGAAAAATATAGTACTGTGTACGGACATTAAAACTGGTCTCAATATGTCGTTCAATCCATTGAACAGTCCAATCTACTAAAGGACTGGATACATTCAATTTGTCTCCTCTGTTCCAACGACAGTTATTTTAGAACCATAATCTGTGTCACAGGACGAAATTAGTTCGCTCTTCATGGAACTGATCGGACCCGAATCAGACTGTTGGAAATGAATAGTTTCAAGAAAGCTATTAAATACTTCGTTCATTATACCAAGAAAATAAAGTATATGACGTGGTTCTTTATACAAACAATTTTATACGATATGTCCTAGAGAGAAAACGATAGATCAACTGATTAACTTGATCAGTATTCTTACGGGTCATATTCATTACAAAACACATTGGGTTAAGAATTTACCCTATTATTCATGTCTTTTGTTTCCCTCCTCCTCGTCCATACAGCTTCTACAAAAGTCATTAGCTTCTAGACCTAGTCTCTTGGTATGTTTTCCAGGTAGACAGTGTCCTGTGAGTATCTCCTCGATCGTTTTTAGTTTACGTCTTCTTAGGAAGATAAGTGTCTTTGGGAATTTAAGTCCAGCTTTGGCCAGACTTGCCTTGCTACCCTACATGAGAGCGTGTTCGTCCATCTATCGTTTGCTGAGGCTACTGGCCCCTTTTTAAAGACAGTCTAGAGTGCCTTAAGTACCACTCCACTTTTGACCTTTCCAGTAGCAGTTGCAGAGTTGTACGATGTCTCGCTAGTTGGTCCGCCCTATGACGTCACTAGTTCCCCATGACGTCCGAGTTGTTGGGGACTCACACTATCTTCATGTTGAAATGCTCACTCATCTCATTCAGAGACGAGTGGCAACCAAACGCCACTCTAGACGTCAGCGAAGCAGAGTCCAACGACCTAATTGCCACCTGACCGTCCATATAAATTGCGATATTAGTCGAGGAAACCAAATTATTTCTCAACAAGTCCAGGGCCTCCTCAATCGCTATCATCTCTGCCAGGTACACGCTGCAGTGGTTAGGGAGACGAAATGATATAAGCTTCCAATTTATCACAAAAGACTCCAGTTCCTACATGACCGTGTCGCTTGGGCCATCCGTAAAGAACTGCTTCCGGATTCACAACTGGCCCCCTCCTCCAAGATATCCTTTAGGGGCAGGAAGTTTGTAATCTTTTCTCGAAGCATAACGTCAGTGTAACGTAGTCTAGATTCGTCAGTTCCTTCCTTAGCGATCGTGTCTGAAGACATTTCCACTGAGATATGGGTGATGGACGGGTGGCCGTAATCACTATCTGCTTACCATAAATGTTCACGAGTAGAAGATGAAAAATTACCTCCAAGGCACGTGTAGGTGTTGTTCTCAGCACCCCGCTTATAAGGATGCAGGCCATTCTTTGCACCTTCTCGATCACCTTTTTGTATGCTACTTTATCAAGAGCTGTCCACCACACGCTCACCCCATACATATGTACAGGTCTTACTACGGAAGTAACCCATCTTTCGATGGCGTTTCTGCACGAGTACATGGCTATATTGGCCTTGTTGACTATTTAGCCCAATATTTTGGCTTCCAACTAAGCTTACTGTCCAAGATTACGCCTAGAAACTTTTTTTAATTTCAGAAAAAGCTAGTCTTCTGCCATTTAAGAGAGATAGATCTTCTACTGGGATTTTATATTTCCTAGGAAATAGTACCAATTCAGTTTCGGACGATCTAATTTCCAGTCCACATCTGATGGCCCAACTCGTAATGATTACGAGAATGTTTTGAATTACCTCCTTCGCCGTGCTTAACTATTTACCAGAGACAACTAACGCCGTCATCTGATAGTAGATTCCTCCAGCTCCGAGTTAGCCACCTTGCACCCAAGCATGTGATTGTTTAACCCTCTACTAGGGTAATTCACTCCTATTCACTTCTATCCTTCCAGAATTGGCTCCGTCTTTACATTGTTAAAGGCGTTCTCAATATCAAGGAAAGCCACCATACAAGACTCTCGCGAGAATATTGGTTTCTCAATTGTACTTACCAGGGCGTGCAGAGCTGTGTCCTTTAAAGTTAGCATGCTAAGTTTGGGCCCAGTCACAAGGCTTTATTTTGAAGTGTATGTAGATATCCATCAACCTTTCTTAAGTTTTCAGTAGAAAGAATGATAGAGTAATGGGTCTTAAGTCCTGTGGGTACCCATGTTAGCATTTAGTCGCTTTCAGAATAAAAATCACTCTGACCTTTGCCGACCCCCGAGGAATACAGACCAGTTTTAAACATCATTTAAAGATTAATCATCGAGTTGTTCTGAATCGGTGTTTTGAATGTGGGTCCTACCCCAATATTACACACACAAGGGTTGTTATTTAACAGGTAATCAAAATGTTACTCACCCCTTTCGTTGATATCACTGCTGCCCCAGATCGTGTGATGCGCGTTCGCGTCACATCCAAAGAGCACCCTAATCTGCCTTCTTATGGTTTTCCAGGATATCCAGCAGAACCGATTTATACCAGCCAGATTAGACTGCCGCAAACCTCTAGGAAGACCGCAGTTATTTCACCATTGCTGCATTGAAAAAGAAAAAACATGTTTACATTATTTTTACTAAGAATGCAAGATCTGATTTTCCCCGAATTTCTTGAGTATATCATATTATACCCTTTGATTCTAAGGCCACAGATCTTGTTGGTGTTTATTCAAGGTTTTTGAATAAGGACCTCGTCCTCCCCTGATCCAGTCAGTCTGAGTAGTAAGGCGGCCGATGCCGCCTTCGTGTGGTGCAGGTTATTTTGTTTGATGTTTAACATAACACCAAGTTGATACTCGTCCGAAACCACGGACAGGCGGCTATCTCTCCTGGGCTGGGCTGTATCTCCTCCTGGTTAAGCTGCTTCAAGTGTGGACGGGCTATCATTCTCACCAGGTTCCTCTATGCGAGTTTCAGCATCGTCCCTTTTGAAGACTGAGAGTAATCGATAAAAAACCAAAGTCCATTGATCCCTTAGTCACCGCAAGAGGCGTCAGTGCCACTTTATTGATAACCATAGTAATCAATAAAGTGGCACTGATGCCTCTTGTGGTGACTAAAGGATCAATGGACTTCTCTTTGCATCCTCTTGGTTCACAATATTTCAATTTCCTGTCGGAAGATCTTTTCTGGGCTAGCCGATTCGGTTGGTTACCAAACAAAAATCCTAAGTTTGGTCCTCGGGTCGGATCTGGTGGTCAAATTTTTAAAAATTGAAATTGATGCCGTCTTTGTTGAAAGACTTTCTAATTTGTGATTAGTAAGCAAAACCTTTGGCTATACTATAATCAGATTCGATGCGTTCATTGATTAATTCAGTCGTATCTCGATTACCATTTAAGCCTATAATCGGTATCGTTTTCTTGTGAGATGGTCTGTCATATAAACCAACATCATCTTAAATTTGTCAAAGGAATTGGATCTTTGAATGATTTACATTTTCGTTAAGCGCAATTTACTTTATTGATTTTGGATGATACCTATGGTGTTTTTATTTTAGATATCGTTTTGGCACTAAGAACATTTCGATAATTTTGAGTATAGATGTTTTAAGTATTGATATAATAACTTGCATTAATCTGCTTTTTGTTTCAAAACCATCTTCAATAGAGAATATGCTAACCTTGGTCGTCTTCTTCAATAATCAACACTTCACGTGGCTTAAAAGAAGAACAGAACAGATTACCGTGCGTTGTGATTATCAGAGATTCAGTGCCATAATATATAGACATGTAATACTACACATTCAAAATTGGCACAGTAAAATTTGAGGACATTTATATTTTAAAACTGAATGTTACCTTGGTTTACGTTCGCCATAAACGAATTCTATTTATGAGTTGAAATATGACCCTTCGTATAAAATGTCTAAATGGTCAGCTGCCACCAGGACTATTATTTGGTTCTGTTTTCAAAGACAGTGCGTAATTAGATAACTTCATGTTCACTAACAAAAAGTTTAGACTTACAGCAGGTAAAGATGAGATACCACTTGAGCCCTGAGTCTGTCGGGGAAAGTTGCTTTATCACTTGTTTACAATAATCAAAGAATAAGGGTATTGTTTCATCAGAACAATTTAGATTGATACTGAATCAGACATAGAAAAACAATAGGCATTTACCATCAATGTTACCCGCATAGTAACTCTGGTATTGGAACAGAGAAGATTAGAGCACGGAATTAACGCTTCAATAACACAATATGTTGCATCTATTATTTAAGCTTGAAGTTCAATGAATCAAGACTGCTCTAAAACTAGCACTAATATATTCAAGAGTAGAGCGAGATATGTCCGAAAAAAAAAGATTAAGACAACTCTCTGAGAAAATTAAGCAAGACTTACAAATCTCGTCACTCCAACTAACTTGTTTAAGTTATATTCAGGCAACAACCCATCATGAACCATACTAATTACTGTTATAAATGAAGTGAAATTTTTTAATTTTTGTCTATGCTCCCTTACCATTCCTCCACTACATATCAAACCAAGTAGAGCATGCTGAAACAGAAATAAAAGTTAGAAATTTAAGCAACCAAAGAATGAACTCCACGACACGCAGTGAAGCCGATGCCAAAGCTTAAGTAATTGCTCTAGAAGTTAAATTTTGAATACAATTAAAATTGACTATCACTCTTTTTAGGATGACTACTGGGTACTCGGATTGGTAGATCATAAAGAATATGTTTAGAAATACCCTGACTAGCGAGTTTATCTTCATCGCTCCTTTTTAATGGATATTAAATTAAACACCCGTCTCGTTAAGAAAGGAGAAACTGTATACCTTTAACTTACCAGTTCTAAAACATTATATGTATTATCATTTTCAGAAGAATCATAATAATAAGTCTTAGGTTTAGTTCAGAACGAATTATTTAAAAAAAAAACACTTATTGAAGTTTACATAGATGTAAGCTTTATTGCTCTACTCTTGACCATCTTAGACTTGAATATTAAAATAAATGGTATGAAAAGTTCTAACACCAATCTTCATTACGAGTAACAGCTTAAATACCACCTATTGACAGTGGAAATTTTACAATAATATAAGGCTTCTACATAAGTTTAAAATGAATTGGAAACTAGCGTCGAAGATCGTGGGAGGATCAAACTGTGGAAAACTTGCTCGAAATTAAAAGATCTAGTTTCTGAAACAAGAGAGTTCATTCAATCATTATATAATGGTGATTTATATGAAGACACAATGTAGGTACATATTACAATTTGGGCAAATTAAATATTTTTTCGTTTCCTCTACATTCATACAACATGCAATAAACTAAAGTTAAACAACAAAAAACATAATAAATTAAATTAATAAAAAAAATTGTTTAAAACGTATAGTATACCAAACATTGTGGCAAATGAAAATTCGACAACAACAAAATGTGTATGTACAAGCATTTTATAATCAACGATACGAAACCATCAACAAAAAAACGAATATAACTGTACATTTACTTGTATGCCCATTGTTTGATTGCATATTTGAGTTAACATACCATCCACCAAAATAGTGGTTTGAATTTCCGAAATATGCAATTAATACTAAATAGTCATGCAAAAAAACTTTATGTTGCCGCCTATATAGATATACAATATATGCCCTCTTCTTGGTTCGCGTAGCATCGTGTGAAAAATAATTTTCCAGACTTAACAACAAAAAATAATTCAGGCCAGAACCGATTTAATTAATATTATTATTGTTGTAGTTAGTCATTTTATCAATTGAGTGATTTCCCGAGTGCATTTTAATATGTTATGGTTTAAATGACGACATTATTATATGCATTTAGCTGGTATATCTTAAATTTTTCTTAATTGTTGTTGTTTTAATCTTAAGACATTTGTTATACTTACGCAAATGTTTCTGCTTTATTTGCTATAAATATTTTATTCTCAAAATATATGTATAAATAATATTGTAGTTGTGGCCTACATACAGAAAGGATCGGTTACCATGTAAAATTATTATATTAAATAATCCTTTTAAAAAATTTTAAAGTTGTCTAGTTGGTTAGATATTGAATCTAATTCCAAATGTGTGGCTTTTCAGCAGTTTATCATGTTATCCTTATCCATGGACATTTAAGATATTTGAAGTTCAATTTCACAAATAATATCTCTAGCAATATTGTATTTTAATGCCTAAATTTTTTTCAGTTTCTCAGCGTCAGAACCAATACAGAAGAAAAATCTATCCTTTGGTTGGATAGATTTTTCTTATGTAACGAAAGGATCATTTTTAAAATTATAATAAAATCCTTTTTGTGTAATATTATACAGGAATCAAAACTAGTGATACTCTAACTATGAGAGGAATGTAATAGTAGATTTAATGAGCATACATCATAGCCACAGATGAGATAAGCTAAAATATAATTTTAAGCCACTTGTATTTAAAGTATATAACAAACTATTGAACTTTGAAGTACAAAAAACTATATAATTTCGTATAGTTGATAGATACAGTGTACCCGGTTATTATAAGGTGACATTTTTAAAAATTAAGGATTTGGACCCAGGACAATTTTTTATTCATACCAGAATGAATAAAAATACGTTTGAATTACTACTGAATCTAGTTAAACCTGAAATAGAAATAGCGGCTTATACCAGAATAAACACTGATTGCCGCTTAGCACTCACCTTATTGTAAGTTCAATATGAAATTTCTTATAAATTTAAAAATTAATAATCAAATAATTTTAGATATCTGTCCCAAGCGACTATACAAAGTTTGGCATAGAGTTGGATCCTCGGAAAAGAAACTGTTCGACTCATAATTCTTGAGAAATGTGAAGCCATTTGGTCAGTTATTGGACAGTTATATGTAACAGAACCATCCTAAAAGGACTACTCCGACATTGCTGACGATTTTTGGAATATGTGGAATTTCCCTAACTGCATAGGAGCCATAGACGGCAAACATATTGCTCTGACTTGTCCACCTGGATCAAATAGTCAGTACTTCAATTATTAAAAATGTTTTAGTATTGTTCTGATGGCTGCTTGTGACGCCAGATATATTTGTACTCACATCGACGTAGCCGCTTATGGCTCACAGAGTGATGGCGGTAAGTTGTAAACATTAATGTTTTTGTTATTTTATTTCAATCATGCGTTATTTATAGGAATTTTTCTTATCAGCAAATTTGAGAAGAAAATTTGCGCCGGTGATTTAGATGTACCACCAGAAAAAAATTTAGAAGGAACTTCTATAAAATTCCCGCATTTTTTCGTGGGCGATGCAGCATTTACCCTGACGAAAAATTTGTTGAAGCCTTATCCCGCAGTTAGTCTGCCTAAATCAAAAGAAATTTTTAATAAAAAATTGTCTCGAGCAAGGCGAGTTATAGAAAATTCTTTTGGGATTTTGGTTAGTAGATGGAGAATTTTGCTAACCACATTAAATATGAAACCACCGAATACAGAAAAAGTGGTCCTTTGCTGTGTAGCTTTGCACAATTTCTTACGGCTCAACAAATAAAGCTCTCAAATCCATTTACCAACACATTATGTAGATCGGGAAGATTCTGATCATACTGTACATGACGGGGCTTAGCGAAACGAGGTGCAGACAACAAGATCCATCGCGAATTCTGCTTTTCTTCCGGCAATATTTCCATTAAATTACAAATGGTGCAATTGAAATTTTCGTTCGTTTTCCGCCAAGTGTTTGGTTGTGCAGTTGTTTCAGAATTAAGTTGCTCAGCGGCCTTCTGAACAGCATCACAAGCCTCATAAAATTTGTCGTTTTTATTTTTTGTACTAACGGGACTTGCACGTTACGTCGATGAATTGTCGCTTTCTGCTTCTGGGCTATCGGAAAGGACAATAGTACTGACTGTATTTGTACGTGTCAGATGGAAAATTGTTGAAGCTGTAGCATTTGAAATTAATTTTTGTTATAATTTTACCTTCTTGGCCGGATAAATGTTTTAAAAAAACCATACTATAAAAGTAGGGTCATTCCGATTCCCCCACAGTCATTTCACTTCCGTTGGTAGGTCTAATTTTTTTCAGCTTTTGTAAATTTTTCCCATAGGGACACCCACTTTCGTTTGCATTCTTCCACTGGAGATATTATTAAATATTTTAGTGGATATGTCATATTATTTTTATCGAAACATACCCGATCTTTCGCTTGCCTCAGACATTTCTGTCCACGCCTTCTCCTTTATAATAATATTTTTAAAATCATGGTGCCCCTTGTTGTCATAAATGCAGCTATAGGCCCGTACACTTTCAATAATAGTATCCGAAAATGTATCCATTCTAAAAATATAAATTAAACTATAAGTTTATCGACTAACAAAATGCAAAAAGAATTCAAAATAAATTTTAATAAAATAAATATATTTACTTTTTTTTAATTTTTTCAACAAACAAACAAACAGAAATGGCATAGAACAATGTCAACAAGATGCATTTTTGTTGGTTTTCCTTAATTCAGTACGAAAATGTTCGCACTCTTTAATTTTTTTAAGTGAATAAATATAGTTCTCGCTATACTATGCTAAAGTTTCAGAACGATTCTCGAAACGATTTTGTGAGTAGCTAAAATAAATTCATCCCATTGGCACGCACGTACACATTATATGAATTTTGTTTCCGAATAACAATGGCTGTTTGCTTCTTTTTCGTTTTGGTGTCATGTTGTTTCTTTTACTCATAGTTTGTTCAGACAAAAAGTTAAAGTTAAACTATCTCTTGCAACAAAATGTAGGAACAAAAAATTGTCATTTTGGATTATTACGATTGGCCGAAAAAATTGTTTGAATGAACGAAGAAATTGAAGTATGAATTCAGCTTTAAGACAGAACATTCCATGAAATAAAATAAAATAAGAAAATATAAAATTTTAACGAAAATTTCCTAACGAAATTTCTAACGATTTCTAACGAAAGATCCAAACCCAAATTCATATACTTTTTATTATCACATTTTTTTTAAACATATATCTGAAATTGAAATATAAAAATATTATTAATAATTAAATTAAATTTAACGATTTTAATTCGTCCTCTCTCTTGTCAAACAAAATATTGAATTCATTAGCGAATTCGGTTTGCTTTGCGGTTGGTCATTTCAAAAACCGGTCAGTGAGGTTATCCACTAAAACTGAAAGCACAGTCACCGGCGTTCCGATTGGCTGCCATTTGGGCCATTGCGTTGCTCATTAGTGATTCAAGAGTCGCTAAATTGCTTGAATCACTAGCCTGTTTGATCCGGTTTCGCCGAGTGTTTGTTCTGTGAACAAAATTAGAAGGACCTGGCGTAGGTGTGGTTGAAATAATAGGCGGTAATATTTCGATAACTTCTAAAATATCTGGTTCAGTTATCGGTAGCGTCATTCCGTTTGACTCTACTTCCATTGATTCTAGATCATCCGTAAAGATATCAAACAAAGTTTGATAGACTTCCGGTGTGACCGTCGAATAACTGCTTTCCGTTGGTCTTAAAATAAATAAACAATTATTGAATTAATAAAATTTCTTAAATAAAATCATGGAATCGACAAATTACATGTAATCCTGGAACTCCCGGTAGATAAAATTGATGAAACGTTATTAAGAAAAAAAATAAAATCTTCAAATGCAATCATAAAATATTTAAAAGTTACTTACTTTGTGATAATTTGATATTTTATAAAAACTCCATTTCTTGTTTAACCAAGAATCACAACTATTTTTTGATGGTCCATTGCTACTTTAAAATTAAAATTTAATATTATAAAATATTTATAATTTACTTACTGGGTGATTATTTGTTCTTTTATAAATTCCATCTCTTGAATGAACCACGAATCCCGATTATTTTGTGATGGTCCATCGCTACCGCTCCTTGCAGGCTTCAAAAGACGGACATATTTGGCGCGTAACATTTTCCACATCTTCATGGCATCATCGGTTGACATGGCCATTGCCATGCCAATCTGTGTCCATGTATATCGCTTTAATGGATTGCTTTTACAGTTAATGTGGCCCATTTTATATAAAAATTCACGGCCTTCCATTAGCACCTCTTCAATGAGTTTTATTGTATTTGTTTTATTAATTTTATTCATTGTTATCACTTCGTTATTATATTTTAAATAATATCTAAATTTTACTATATACGCAAAAAAAAAATATAATGACAAATGTCAAAAAATAGCAAAATTTTATATAATGAGCGTAATTATTGCTCATAATATATCCTTTTTTTTCATTATGTTGGATGTTTGCGATCAAAATTTGCCCAAAGTTAAAATAAATTCATCACAGGAGGGGAAATTTGTATATGTTTCCAATGATTTGATTGGTTTGATTCGCGAATCAATTTTTGATCGCGTACGTGTACGAACCTTAAACACCATCTTACTATGCCAGTGTTGTTGTATTCTAAATGTCATTCAACAACACCAATGTTGTTCCGGACATACATACATTACAAAATCTTTCTTATAGGGCCAGTGTTATTCTCAACATACATTCTACAATATGCGTTTCTATGCAAGTGTATTAACACTGGGATCATAAAATAGAATTTGGAATTCATGTCTAGAACAACTCTGGCCTAGTGAGATGAAGTTTGGGATATATGTGTATAACAACACTGGCATGATAATGTGGAAATACGAATGTATTTTTATAACAACATTGGCACACGAAAACAGAATTTGGAATGAATGTCTAGAACAACATTGGCATGGTTGGGTGGAATTTATAGTACATTGCACAACTTTGGCAGCCAAAGTGTTAAATAACAGTTAACTAACTGGCATTAGTTACCACCCTCCAATACAACACAGACGATTATTTTCAAATATGAAAGTTTGCTTTCTAACGAGAATATGGTTGTCTCAAACGAATATCTTAGAAGATAAATATGGTTGTCTCATTGTCCTGGAAGTTACGCACAATCTCATAGACTATATTGCTCCCAAAATTTCAGCAATTTGCATCTGAAATAACCGCCTTACCTACCAAGAGAGATAGATCATTTTTACTTATGATAATCGTTGTTACCTGGCTAAAATCAAAGAATAAAGTAGCTCATGTAAAAGAAGAATAAAGGTGCTTTCAGTTTTATTTAACAACACTTAATCAACAAGATATATTGATTGAAAATCATACAACTATCTTGAGACAGGAAATCCCACTAACTAATGCTAAGGAACAACCATATAATGCCTAAAAAATCACCAGGATATGATTTGATAACTGGAGAGATCCTAAAACAACTATACCTAATAAAGATATTAGGCAAATATCGGTCATAATTAATGACTCCTTCAGGCTCCTTTATGTCTCTTTTTTCCGAAATTTGTGGATGTAATAATGATACCTCAAGAAGGTAAACCACCAAGTAAAGTTATCTCATACAGTCCAATATCACTTCTTCGAATTATGTCAAAACTATTTGAGAGACAAATATCAAATAATAGAAAAATCCTTAGAGTAAAAACCGATTTTTTCAGTCATATTACAGGACATAGCGCAGGCTTTTAAAAAATCTGGCTAGATGGTTTAATATTATAATTAGAGAAAACTCTGCCACTTGAGTATGGCGAACTGTTAAAGCCGTACTTAAAATATTTTAGAGTTAAACAGAAAGGAGTTTACCCCAGAATAAAGGAAGCTAAGCCAGAAGTCCCCCAGGTATGTGACTAAGGGTTATTTGTTTTTGAACTATTTACTAGTTCAGAAAGGTATGGTCCTCTGACACTTCCCTCCGGGACTCTTGCTTTTTGCAGATGACACTGCATTTCAAGCTGTTGGTGACGACACATTGAAAATACAAACACCGATAAATAATATACTAGATTGACTAGCTAAGTGGAGAAATAAAGGGAATGAATCGAAGTCTACTTCCATTATTGTACTTATAGATTAATAGAACCCTACCTGTGACTATCAATAATTCTCCTGTACCACGTGCAAATTAAGCAAAATACCTTGGTATGAATCTTGATGCAAAGTTAAAGAGGAAAGTACACGTGATAAAGAAAGTAGAAGAGCTTCAGTTAAAGTATAGAAAACTGTACTGGCTAATGAAGGGAACTCTCAGCTATCCTATAAACAATTGCTCAATCCGGTATGTTCATGTGGTTTTCAACTATGGGGGTGCACCAAAACAAGCAATCAACTAATAGTTCATTTTGAAATAAGAGAGATTCGTTAAATATCTCAGAGGGATAGTTGACGCCCCTTGGTACACTCGTAATAGTGACCTTCAGAGACAGAGATATCCAAGATAAAACCTTTTGAGTAACAACAAAGGTCCGTAGAATGTAAAATATATCAAAACAACGCTTAGGAAAGAGTGGTAAATTATTTATAGAATGAAAGTTTTAGTCAAAAAACGACCAGTTACTTTATAAACAAAAAATTTATTGCTATCATAAATAAAATATTTAAAAAAAATGATTTAGCATTAATAGACTTTATGCCAACTAAAATATTAGATTCATTCGTATAATATATAACCATATCTTGGTGAGAGGCAGGATTAGTTATTAGAGTACTCTGAGTATGGTCTGAATAGCTCACTTTGCACTGGCTCAATCATTCAGATTACCACTATAGAATCGCCATTTGGATGTAATAAAGCTGTATATATGCCAACCAGTATTAATTAGATGACATTGGAATAACCTTGACAGTATAATCTATTGACGATTTGTTGGACTAGCAGTATGTTGTCAAATTACTTAAGACAAGTCCAAAGTATTCAACATTCCATTATTAGCGTTCAAATTGCATGGAGTTAACTGCCCGCTTATCGAGTAGAGATTATATAATGTTTGAATTTAAAAAATTTGGCTTCATTGCGAATTGGTTCTACCAGTCATGACATTCGATTCTACATAAAATTACTAAAATGTTCAAAATATTTGAATCTGAAAATGTCTTGTTAAGGCGGCAATGCGAGTATAAAAATAGTTGAAAGTCTCGATACAACACTAGTTAATTTGCATATCGCTAATAATTTGCGTCATCACTACCAAACATTTTAAATTTCTTAATGAAATTGTTAAATCTTACCGGTAATACAGGTATACACTACTAATAAAATGCATGCCTTAGTAAATATTGTCCTTGATCTTGACTCAGTAAGTAAGTATTTAAAACAACAAATTAAAACATCATTCTAATTTACATACAATGATTAATTATCAATAAATTATAATTAAATATCACGTTGTTTGCATTGTGAGTATACACACTCGTAGTGACGCGCCCGCATATACAATCAAGATTAAGATTTCTGATATTACCCAATCGAGGCGATATTCTTTGTGATCATTTGATCTTCATCAGCCGTACCCAATTACAAATGATCACGGATTTTTATTTTAATATTATTAAACTAAAATCTTGACTTAAATATTATGATCACCATCAATCTTGCATTTTAATAAGTCATAATGCGCTTTGTCATTGTGCTCTTACATTTTAATTTGCATAACATTTTGCACAGTGTACAATGTTAGATCTGATTTATAAATTCACAGTTGTTCTGTTTTGTTGTCTTGCTTAATATTTATATCAAGATCATAACCAAAACTAAAAACTATATAATATAGCAACAACAAACATTTTTTGTATTTGATTAAATCTTTTTGGCAGTTGAGTTTCTTAATTTTTAACTTCTTGTAAAAGTTTATTTTAATACACGAGTAGATATTCTGTGTGCTGTGTGCCATTGAAATGACATTTTAATTTTTCTTTTTTTCTTTATTACTATGGATGTGTGTGTGTGTATGTAGTTTTAAATCCACTTTAATTGTTCAGTGGAAGAGACCTTGAACAATTTCCATTATAATACAGTTTTTAGTTGTTGCTTTTCTGTTTTTACCAGCAGTAGTTTTGTTACTTACTGACTTACTTACTCATAAGCTATATGATCACAATCAGTGTCTTATGTATATTTAATGTTTGAAATTAACATTTTGGATCTTATAATTACCGCGACATTTAAATCACTTTTTGTTTTATTTTCAGCTGTAAATTGGTACATAAAGGTGTGCTACACTTCATAAAAATTGTATGTATGACGTACCTATAATAAGAAGATTTGAAATATACTTTTTGGCATTTAATATTAAATCAAATTAAATACGAAAATGTTGTCTTAAGCTCTCGGTGCCAAACCGTCTGTTTCTTATGAAATTGGAAATAATTATAACTTTGTCTAATAACTCACCGAGAAATGAAAAACAAAATTGATTAGTGTGTAGGAAGATGAAAAATTAGAGTATGTACCAAAAGTAAAAAGAAAATTTATTTCTTAGAATATAATTAAAAAAAAATTATATTTTTGGGATGATGGGGAGAATGGTTTTTGTTGTTGTTTTCGATTATATGAGACATTTTGGCATCTTATTATTATGTGGTTTAATAATGTGTGTACGTACGAGTTGATATTCCAAGTAATAATTTATTTTTGTCGGTGAGAATATAGAATTTTATTTCGATGTCAATTACCATCGGATGTGACATAAAAATAACGAGCGTCAATTAAAATTGGATCTTTATTTTGGAGTTCAAAATCTTTAAGCCAAGCAATTATGTATATTTGATTTTTATCTATCGCAGCAATTTGAGAGTCTAATTATATCATATATTACATCTTTAAGTGATTTTAAGAATATAGAAACTAATTACACGCGTCATTCTGTTTTATTCGTTTATATTATATGCATATGTATTTACCAATACTGGTGATGATGAAATACTGTTTTAAGATATCAGTACTGCTTAATTACTGTAATTAATTAAGTTCATTTTATAGCCATAAACTTATGTTAATATCTCGGAATAGATAGAATGTCTTGCTTTTGGTTTTCGCCAAAAATGTTGGTCTGGTGTAAACTAAAATGCTCTGGTTATATATTTAAATTTATGCAACTAGGCTGTAGGTGTTATTGTAATTGATCGATTATCCTTACATATTTTTTAAGTCGCACGTCTTAACTGAGACCTTACGAACCATTACACCGTATTGCTAGACATAGTAGGTGGTCAGCCCATTGAATGTTTTAACATACAATCGCTTTTTTATGTCATGCGGTGCATGTTTATTTTTGGCAAAGGCGAGAATCGGACTCGAGACCGCGGCGTGATGAGAAACTATCTACCCATTAAGCTGCAACCGGCGACTATCATATGTAAGAATCTTCAAACATTTGGATTTAACTATTTTTCTCTCACTACCGTCTGGTCCTTCTTTCTGATGTAACCCCAGCTGAATATTGTTAAATAAACTGCGTTAAACCCTATACGAAAACTCATCATTAAGTAACGATTGGTGTTGGAGTGTTCATTGGCCAAAAATAAATTTTGAGTGTGGAATATTACTGTAGATAGGAGTTTCGGAGGGATCTAGACCTTTTTTCATTATTTTTGCTAAATCGATCAAAAACGCTACTCCATCGTATATCCAAAAAGTGTGAGTGTTGATCTATCTTTTTTGAGGTTTAAAACTTTTTGACAACATGAAGTTTCTTAAAGAGAATCATTTTCACAAAAGTTTTTCGAGTTTGTAATACGAAAGAAAATCGGATGAGTCTTAACAATACTCTGCGATTTGAGTATACCAAAGGATTTGCAAGATATTAAGATATCTTTAATGACCCTCAACACGAGACTATTATTATGAGTAATGATGAGTGATCTAAGAAACTTTTCTTTAATACTGCAAGGTATGCCACTATACTGCAATATATTCAGTATATGTATTCCTCTTAATCCAGTATTCAACTTAGAAGTTGTGTAATATCTTTAGAAACGGAACAGTTCAATACTATTGCAGTGGACCAAGCTTTAGTTGCATTCTGTTTTTAAAATGGACATAGTGCGTTTGATACATTCAATCAATAGAAAAGTTTTTAATAAAAAAGTTAAATCTGTGGTATACTCGTATGTTATAATAAGCGACGTTAAGATAAAAGTATCGCGATTTGACAAATATCCTATTTATGTTGACACAATGATCGAGGGATCTGATATTGGAAATATAGAATGGTTCAATAAATTTTTGAATATTATAACATTTCGAATAGTAATTCGAAATGTGTCATAAGATTTCAGTGATCTATTTGTCAACTCAGAACTGACTTTTGAATAACCTCGATAGCACATATATTTTATTATGGATTTGTTATTTTGACATGATGTGACCTCTAACGCATGGGATACAGTAACGAATTCCTTACTGAGAGATTAAGCAAAACAATTGAAATTCACTTATTTGAACAAAATAACAGGGTGTTCTATATTATGAAAAATTCGTTAATGCGCTTTAAAGTTTGCATATTGGTCAACTAATCAGATATTTATAAATCACGAATATCTTCTGCAAGGTTAAAAAATATGTGGAGCCATCATATAGTGAGATCTAGAAAATAGCTCTTTTCGAAGATTGCTCTCTTTTATTCCAATTGAGTTAGTGCTTAAGTTGTAAAAACAAAAGTGATTCAGCCCATACTTTTAATAATATTTGCTTTAAATATATTATTATATTATAATATAATATTATTATATTATAATATAATAATATATTTTCCCTGAAACTATATGTCGATATTGATGGATTCCTGGTCACTCAGACGTCATGGGGAACTGCAGGGCAGACGAACTAGCGAGGCATGGTACAACTCTCCAACTCCTACCGGAAAGGACAAAGTTGGGGAGACCCATTAACACACTCAAGACTGTGCTTAAAAAGAAGGCGGTAGCTTTAGCGAAGTAGGACGAACACCCTCTCACGTAGAATTGCAAGGCAAGTTTGGCCAAAGCAGGACTTGAAACGCTCAAAGACACTTATCTCCCTGACGTGAACTTAAAATGATCGTGGAAATACTCATAGGACACTGCCTTCTTGGAGATCATGCGAGGAGGCTAGGTCTAGAAGTTAATGACTTTTGCATAAGCTGTATGGACGAGAAGGTGCAAGAGATAGTAGTCCACCTCCTATGCTCATGCCCGGCTATTGCAAACAAAAGACATGAATATTTGGGTAAATTCTAAATGGACTGCCTCTCTCATCTCGAAAACTGTAAAGTGCGAGACTTATTACGCTACGTAAGTAGGTCAAACTGGTTCTCATAAAGGTAAAACGGGAGTAAGATCCTGTAGTATCACAACGGACCGTTGTTGGTCTAAGTGTGCTGTAGCAACCACTCAACCTATTCTAACCTATACGTAATTATAAAAAATTATAAAATCCAATTTTCACAAACTTTTCGAAGCTTTGGTGGCCTTATTTGACAAATAACTCTTCGAATTTTGATTTCCAGGTGTTAAATTGTCTCTGGTTTATCGACGTAGACAAGTGACTTTACATAATCTCAAAGAAAATAATCCAATGGGGTTAAATCATACGATCTTGGTGGTAAATTAATTGGACCACTATGCGATATTTTTCTATCATTAAAAGAAATTATTCTCTTATTTTTTGAGTAAATCAATTGTAGTGGGCGCTGTGTGGCATGTGACTCCGTCCTGTTGAAAACACATGTCAGCAAGACTAATGGCAGCTTACCGACGTAAGAAAAAAATACTAATCATGCCCCCTTACCGCTAAACATTGACAGTAACCTTCTGAACATCATAGTTTTTAAAGACATTTGGGCCAATGTAGAACCATTATTTTGATAAATATTTCAACAATTTGCAAGCGTTGCTCTGTTGTAAGTCTAGCCATAGTGAAATGATAAACCAAACAAAATAAACCGTAACTTTAAGCTGTTAAATGGGTTGTCACATAAAACAGTGTTACCAACTCAAAGCTGTGAACCTCTTCAAAAACATCATGTATATTTTTTGTTTGGTATCTGACATGAAAAAATGTTTTGTGGTGGCCATATTAAGTACATAGCATTTAAACACACTTAATTAGGTATTGTATTGAATCATCGTATTAAGTGTACAATGAACGAACTGTACATCAGCAGTCAATCTATACCTTTTATCAATTTACAGTATTTAATCTTATATTACTTGAGAGCAATAAACGATGAGTTAGTTCTGTATTACAATATCTTTGAAACTTAACGACATACTAATAGTTTCTTCTTTTTATGTCGATAAGTCGCAGACCGAGCCTCGCTTAGTTGGTATGACTTCAGGTTTGATTTTATTCATATCTTGCAAATTTCTCTATCTGGATAATTTTTTAAAGTTAGCTAGATCCGGAGAATACAACAAATATGAAAGCAATTTTTAAATGTCGCCATTCAAACTCAGCAAACACTTGTTCGACAATTGCTTTCGATAGAGCCGAGTTTTTGTCAAAATGGTTGATACTTATCGATTGATGGTTAATACTTTGTGAAAGTCATTTTAATTTTTCAATAGTCAGTTATGAATCTAAAGAAGGAATATGTAAGTAAAGTGAGAATTTTGGACTTGTTTTGAATCGTGCTAAAATCTTAATATAATTTTAAGAAACCGTAACTAATAAAATAGATTACAAGAGTTTATATCAAAAGTCAAATGTATCAAACTCAATAACCAAGTAATTTTAAATCGAAATTTATTTAACTTTCTTGTTAGTGAAGAACAATTTACCTTAACATAACCAACCCAGCTACAAACATATTGAACATATAAAAAAAAACATACAATTAATTGTATAGAAATAAATTTTGCGTTGAAAATCGAGGTTTTCAACTCAGTAGTATCCATCCTTCCCGTTGCTTCAGTGAACACGTGTTCCTAATTTAAGATTACAAAAATAGCAATACAGGTTATTAAACTTCTTAGTAAACCACTAGTATCTATAATAATATCACTGTAATGACACTAATGTATTCAAAACACACATTTTATATCGATAATCAGGGAATCAATCACTGTCTTTGAAATTATTTTGAAGAACCGCACATTTTTCGAAGATCAAAAAACGAATGTAATGTATTATGTGTTTATTTAGACACTTTATGACAGTTCCGCAATCTTAAAATTTTTGTGTTTGGAAATCATCATTTAGAAATCAGCAATAATGTGTTTCACATTTATATGACTGTATAGTAATGTTCGATCCTTGAACTTAGAATCCTTTTTAATGATAAAATCAAATTACGTGTAAATGTTAATTAGAATATATTATTTATTTAGCAGCTATAATAAATATTTATTTAAAAAATAAATATACGCAAAGAGTACTTTTGGAACAAGCGACATACACATATTGTTGCTATGCCGATTTTGTTCAATTATATTTTTTTTTATACATGTACGAGTATAAGCTTAAAGCTTATAGCTATGTATACGTTTATATATACTCGTATGAAAAAAAATTGCTTGCGTGCAATCTATCACAATTTAACAACACTAATAAAAAACATATTTCCAGTAGCAACAAATGTAATCAATTTGCAATGTAATATAAACCATAGATTGCATGTTGCTAATTTTATTTTATTTAAATTTAATTGTTTCCATTTAATTATAAACTTGGTTTTGTTTCAAGTATATAAGTTTATTTAAAAATATTTTCAAAGAATATTACATGAATCAGCGAAATTCACAAGAGTATGCTGATGCAAGATTACGATATCGCATTGGCCAATTTAAAAGGTATTTGGTTGCTATTGATATCATATACTAATAGTTCTCAACTTACGACGGACCACCGTTTCAGAACGTCCGTCGTAAGTCGAAAATTCTTTGAAAACTGATTAAATTTCATATTTTTTTAGTAAAATTGTTGAAATAGGCGAGTGGCCGAAGCCAAAACTCTCGAGAGCGTAGATTAACTATTTTTATATCCTACACTTCAGCGTCAGCGATTTAGATGTTGTCATGGTACTGATTCCAAGAATGAAAAGAAAGTGCCTGGTCGTAATAGCAGCTGATTATATCGTAGAGGATCTCGATTTAGCACCCCTTGTTGAAGACAAACGGCGACAATCTACTGCATGAGGAAAAGATTAAGCTCTGCTATAGGATTTAATACTTATGTACACTACATATGGAGCAGCACTGATACAAATTCATGGAATGAGTATCTTTGGAAATATTTGGTTACTGAATGCATGGAAGTGACTAACAGGGGAAATACAATAACTTTTGTTAATGTCATTAGGGATAAGTTCTAGTCATACACTTTTCATCACATAGGCTCGTTGTTTTGTAAGTGCCATCTCTCGGATTTTGTATTGTTGTCTAAAAACATGCATATCAAATTTGATCTGGAGATCATAAAAAAGCCCTATACAAGAAATCAGATCAACGAACCTTTAATAGGCTTAATTCGGATATGAAATGTCCTAAAATAGGGAGACCATAGAATCTCCCAAAGACGAGGCACTCATTTGTAGTTAGCTGCATAATACCATCCACTCAGTCCATAAGAACTGCCATGTTAAACGAAGAAAGTATATTAATAGAATTTTCTGGTGGAATAGGGCACTGAAGACATTAAGGAGAACAAATGAGAAGACTTTTCAATAGGACGTAACGCAAAGGCGGGCCTCATGGAAAACAACCACAAACTAAGAGGATTTAAGAGAAATACATAAAAAAGTTTCTGTGGGATAATTGATGAACTTAATTGGTAGAGTAGTAGATTAGAAAAAGATTTTATCCACGCTCAAGTGAAAAAAAATCATAGCTAGATGTAGGATGCGTCGGTTACCATTAAGGCCGTGAATGGATGCCATTAAAAGAACGTTTTATCTTCGCTACAATGGTCTCTTGTGATTGACGATCATTTATCTAGATTCAGAAACATAGTATTTAATATCCAAGGTTATGTAGATCATCTGATTACAGTAAATAGGCGAAAATTTGATGGGACCTTATCAGATCAAATGTAAAAAGCCATCGACACAGTAATGGTTCATGCAGGTGGAACTTCAACCCCTCGTCTTGTATTGCACAGCGATCCAATTTTCCAAAGAAATTTAATATCTAGAATTCTAGATCAGAGACTGACTTGAAATTACGAAATATTAATAGCCAGATATGTATCTGGCCTGTTAAAATCTTTATGCTAATAGTTGAGGATCGAAACTGAAGGATCTAGTGGTTATATTTAACCATTATCAGACCAATGGTGGACCACAAACATTTTAATTTGGTATTTCCTGATCAGGATGAGTGGATCCGAGGAGGACCTTCCTAGAACAGAGGTTTATGGTATGGTATATAATGTGTCAAAGACGGGCGGATGAACAGAGGTATGTGATTTTCGAGTGACATCAGAATACTTTGAGATAAATTTAACGAGATTTGGTTTAGCTCACCGTCTTGAATCTAAATACAATTCATAGATTCAAGTTACTGTTTTTTCTCTTTCCTTATCTTTTATTATTTTTAATTAGGTTTCTAACCGTGTTAATGATTTCACTCGGCTTAGGTTTATTATAATCGCCATATTAATTTAAAGAATTCGATCTAAAAATCTTGAAATAAAAAGAAATTGAAATAAAAACGTTTTTATCGCCGTTGTAACTTCGAATTGCCGTAAGTCGAGGACAATTAGTATCTTGTTTTAGTATTAAGTATCTTGTAATCATTAGCTACGTGTATGTTCTAAAACGACGAATGTGCTACTTTAAAACCCTCCCAATCGAACGAACGAAATTTATGACAGCAGCAAAAAAATTTCAAACCCAGACACTGTTAGTACTAGTTTGAGTGTGAGTTATGTGAGTAGATAAATGCGTCTAAGTAGAATTGCTTAGACGCATTTATGATCAACTAGTAGAAGTGATATGAAGCTTTAAGCTAATACAAAATTTAAAATATTATGCATGGTGAATTACAGATGAAGCTTTTTGCACAATGGGTATTGGGTACCTAGTTTGCTATATCGTCTCCTTTTATTTAATTTATATTTCCCAGTGATATTACTAAAAAAAATTGAGTCCACCATTTACACATTAGAATAAGAACACAATCGAAAAATGGATTGAAACCAAAAAGCGCAAAACTCATGATAAAAGATTTCTTTGATGAGTAGAATATTTTTCTTCAACTGTAGATGTTGCACTCTTTATAAATTTTCCAACCAAATATTTTGAGGATGGTAAAGCTGTGACGTTCAAATATCTGTAGTTCACTAGAACAGGACCTTTGTACAGCTCAGCAGCATCTCAGACGTATTTTTCAAAGGTAGACCAGCCTATAAACCAAATCGGTATTTGGTTTGAACTTCGCTACAGCGATTTTTATACTGGTATGATTTAGTTTTCTATCGCATCTGATTACACTCAGAAAAAAATATGACCAAAGTCTTAGTAATACAATTTGGTTACTTAACAACAGTTTTTTGATTATATTCACCAATTCTCTACTTAAATTTAAAAAAATTGAAAATTTTGCTACTTGGTTAAAGCAATAATTGATCAAAATTTAGTTAACCAAAATATTGGTACGTGAATTTGGTTAAATTATCTAAAAAAAAAATTGTTAAACAACCTAAGAATATATTTAAAATAACAAAGTTTAGTTTTACCATTAATTAATAGTTTTGGCCAAACAATTTAGTAGTGTAAACTAAGTTTTTAGTAACATTTACCAAACAATAATTATTTGTTAGTAAATTTTTTAAACAATTTTGGTTAAATATATCTTGATTAAAGTAACAATATGTTTTTCATCATCAATGGTTTGTTTTAACAAAATATTTAGGTCACATCAACAAAGTTCTTGGTTACTAGAAAACAGAATTTTATTATAAAGGCAATTTTACATTTCAGATTGTGTAAAATTATTTTAACCAAGATTTTAGTTATTTATTTTACTAAGGCATTTGGTTGGTTGAAAATATTAACATTTTGGTTAAATTGGCCTAGTTTTTGCCGCAAGTTTCTTTTTTTTATGTGTACGACAACTAATGCTAACGAATCTAGGGTGTCAACTACGTTAAGTATAAGATATACACTGCGAACAAAGTTGGGAGTGATTTGGCCTCACAGTTATTTAAGATAAAAAATAGTCAAACACAAGAAACTCGATCACCTTTGATACTTTATTACATGCTGTAACATTTATGTCAGATTTAGTATTATAGTAGTGTGATGTTAATGCACATTGTCCAACGTTATTACTTACGTCGATTAGTAAAAATTATCGAATTTAATGGTAAGCAAATCATATCAATGTAATTTGTCATTGACAGTGGTAGTGGCAAACATAGTAAATGATTGGATAGTTCATTTGTAATTAATTGTCAAAGATTCATTGAAATTGATTTAGGAGTTCTGCTTGGCGCAGAACTAGGTAAGTTACAAATAAAGTGTAGTGCTGTTTTTCTTCCGTAACATATTTACGAATATGACAGTGACTCTTTATGTGAAGCCACCGGAATTTCAATGTACGTTAAGTAGTTTTATCAAGTGGTATATGAATGTGTGTTACTCGAGCAACATCAATTGTCGACAACGTTAAATATCAGAACAGTTGCAATGTGTTTTTCCTGACAGCAAACATATAAAACAAACATTAATCTCGCCTGCAATTTTCATTATTCATCCACTACCCACTGATTTTTATTTCTAGTACTACACAGAGTTTATTTAAAACCCGCGATTATAAAATATTTAAATCGTATCTAGCTGTATCATGATACAATCAGATGAAAATCACGCATGTGCTTTCAGTCTTCTAATTATTTTACACGAACTAATTTTCGTGACAAATTTTCACGTCTGGCACTTAACTGTGCAGTCAGTAAAGATAAGATAATATATACTTCTCTCATGTTTAAAGACGTGTAACGCTTCGTGACACTCCAAAATATTTCTCAAATCTGTATATTGTGTGCCTGGTAAAGTACTCTCAAAGGGACATGTGGTTGTCACCACTTAGTTGCTTAACCAGATATCAGAAACACATTGCATTCTCTTCGCATTGGTGTCTACGGTCCCTTTTATGATCTGAGTACCTCTGGCATTTCGGAGATACTGTACTTTTCATCAAGCGGAATGAATTGAGTTTATCCACTGCGTAATTTCACTTCTCAGTTGTGGGTGCAGCCTACTGTGACATTGACGGCTAACTAAATTGGCTCAAACTGGTTTCATAGAACATGAACCAGCTGCTCCTTTTCTCGATTTATGTATATGTAGTTAAAAACAATTAAAAAGTTACCTATTGCTTTTGAATCTGACGAGATCAGCTACCACTACTTGTCGAAAGGTGAAATACTTGGTCAGAGGTTTTAACTGGAATCTGACAAACTACGCTCTTTTCATAAAAAGGACAACTTGAGAATATAGATTTCTATATACTGGCCATGGCCGTTTCTAAAGTCACCTTCATCTCAGTGGAATTGTTAGCGATGCCGTGTGTGACGAATGCCTTGAGGATGTTGATGATAGTTTACACTTCATAACCAACTGTTCGAACTTCGATCTCACCAGATCACTAGTGTTTAATTTCTGGAATATTTCTATCACTGTCTTATTTGTCCTGGTTGAAAGTACTCCAGTTTGCTAATGATTCAGAACGCGTCTGTGCAAAAATAAGATGTGCAAACCTAAGATTTCATGAAATCATATGAGTGTGGTATAGATCTCTTTGTGGTATTGAGTGCGGAACCCCAAAGGATTTCCACCATCTTTAATAATAAGGAGTTGTTGTCTGCTCATTATTAACATTTTTTTTTTTAAACTGTTATAATTATGTTAAAAATATACCTCCAGAACGCAATTCAAGAAATTATGATTTAATATTACTGATAAGAAAGATGCATTCTCCTATAAATAATACAGTTATGGTTATAGATGTGTGCATTAACATCTTCGTAATCAGTTAGTGAAATAAAATTATTCACTTTATTCACGTTTTTCCCCTTACATGCTTCTACTAATCGCTTTTTGTTGAAAAAATTATTTTACTGATTACTAATGCAGATGTATAGATCAGTGAATTGTTTTAATGGACCAGACATAATTTAGATGAATATTTAGAATTCACAAAGTATATGCGTGGTTTTCGTCTGATTGTAACATGACATCGATATACATGCAGAAGTATAAACACTTTTATTTATAGAATGTTGATTCCAACATCTTTCTAGAAATTAAAATTTCGTGGGTTGTTGAGTAATTAAAATTGCAGTCAAAATAAGTAACTTATTTTATGTGTGTTTCTTTCTAAAATAACCACATGTAGCGGAAGTATTTACACTTCCGAAGTTCCTTCTTATAATCCCACCCTTACGCCGTTGGCATCATGCCAGTATAATAATACCAACAAATTTAGTTGAAATAATTGCGTACCATTCGTCCAATTCACGTGGCTCTCGTCGGTTATATTTGTTGTTGTCATTAATTTTACTTACGATATTGAAATATGTTCGTCCACTTGAATGACCAATAATCACTAAATAAGAAATTACTCAATGTGTTTAAATAATAATGCAAGATAAATTACTAGATGATTTGTAAATCAGTTGTAATAAATAAATAATTTAAAAAAAAAAAAAAAAAAAAAAAAAAAAAAAAAAAAAAAAAAAAAAAAAAAAAGAATAGTTTTGAACTGTTTTTTTTATCATCAAATAATTCGACCTACAAGACAATTCTTTCAATAAACACAAAGATGCCTGTTGATTGTGATTAGCTCAAGTAACACATTCGAAATTAAATTTCGCTAAGGGTTTTTCACATCATATGTGCTTCCAATTAGTTTAAAGCCACCAACGACAGCATTTAACATTTCCAAACTCCAGTTTTTAATGGTCCACAAATTGTGGAGTAGAGAGGAAGTGCTGCAGAATTACGTCAGGCACGTATGAACGTGTGAACTACGGAAAAATTATGTTGGCGTTGCAGCGCAAATACGGAGGTGACCACATAGACGCAAATTACATCGTATGGAGTTGAAGGGACGATGTCAATGAATATGAGAGACACTCGAGTTTTCGGCCAATATCGAGCAATAAGTACATCTCGCTCGCTTAAACATGGCGAGTAAATATACAGAACGAATCAATATCATTGTTTTTCCCGATGGAATACATAATCCAAATACGTTGCAGCGATCAACGTTTGTCCAGTAATAAAATAGACTTCACATAACATAATGAAGCAAGCAGTACGGCGAATGAAATGAAAATCAGTGTCGATCACAAACACCAAATTTTCCGAACAACGCCGGAGGGAGGAGATGAAAGTAATGGTCAAGGAAGTAGTAAAGCTGAAATATGAATCAGTCAGACCATTTTCCTCATGACGTTTCGATTGTGGATATTGTGGCTTTATATTAGATTCATATTAGATACGGGAACCTTGACGATAGGGTCGAAAAAACTGCCTTTGGCCTTTGTAATGCCCTTGTGACTTTCTACTCTAATGAACATCTATATAAAACTCGAAATAATATAAGTCGAAATAAATGTATATGTATGAAGTGCAATATTTGGGACACAAGATCAAAATAAGCGGTATATTGAAGATATCTCAGCTGATTGATTAAAAGCGCAAAACTTCCACGACATATGGAGTTTCATCGGTCTAAGCACATATTATTAGCTATTTATGCAAGGATTGTTAGCATCGCTTCCATGAAGTATTATAATGAATTAGTTTATATCCATCTAGGCCTCGATCGATTGGGGAATGTTTCTCACTTAATCCAAACTGGGGACAGAACGACTCCTGACCTTTCAATTCGTTATTGATTCGTTATATCTTGTTGATTAAGTGTAATTAAATTATGCTGAAAGGTGCGCTCTAGATGATCCGCAAAACTTTCTGCTTTTTCTTCTTCGGTTTTAGCCAGGTGACCATTGTTTCTTATTATTGGTGGTATGTGCGTAACTGGTATATTCAAATATTTCCACAATCGCTATTTTTATTTTAGGTAAGAGATTGTAGGTATGAATTTATTGAATTATTTTTAAGTTTCCGTTTGCGTATTCGTCGTGTTAAATTATTTAATCGTAGGTCTCGTGTACATTGCCATTCACTGGTGATTTAATTTCAGTTGGGTAGCATTTTGCGGTTATTTTCTGTTTGCTGTATATTTTTGACTAGCTTTTCTATCTTCTATTCTAATGTGAAAGTGAGAGATGACGTACGGGGATTTATTCAAATGCCTGATATATAGTAAAGATGTGCTCGGTAAATCTTATTGTTTTAAATTAATTAAATTTGAAATTGTAACGTCATAACGATCACCTTCTGAAAGTTGATCTTTTGACTCATAAGGCTGGTTAAAAATGAAGTCACCCACATTCCGATTACATAGTATCTATACTGATCCTCAAGTTATAGTTGCATATAATAAATCGCACCGGTCGTGTTAAATAAAGAAAACAAACAAAATTATCTTGTTGATCTCGCATTGTGAATATATTTTGTATATTCTTCTAAAAACTGTTCTAATTCTGTACGACATTTTAATTAGAATGCAAGGTTTTTCATTTCAAATTTTTCTTTTAATCTTTTCGTTTTTGTTTTTTTTTTATTTTAAAATTTATTACACAGATTTTGATCATCAACATAAAACATATAAATTCGTGATAATTTAATTTATAATTATTTGGCAGATGACTGCACCCATATATTTGTCGTATGTTTGTTGTTGGTTTATTTGTGCGCTCTCTTATAAATTATATACGATTATGTATCTTAGCTTTGTTGTTGTGCCTTTTATATTGTATTAAACGAGATACATTATTAATTTCCAACTGTTACTTTCAAGGATTCTGATTTAGATTTAATACCTAATGATTAACATGTAATAATCGCGAAATGAATAAATTACTTTCAGTTTTTTATTTTGTTTCTGTCGTTCGCGGTTTTTTTTAAGAGCAAAGTGTTTTTGTCATGTTTGCTATTTTCATAATTTTTGCTATTGCGTTAATGACGTAGTTTGGGAAATTCACATTTTTTTTATTAGTTTTGTACCGATGCCAAAAAAATATATTTTAATCTTATATTTGTATGTGCACGTTAACAGCTAGAACAACAATATGATCATTATTTATTTAATTTTTTTCTGTCATCTTAAAGTGTACACACACATACGCACACTTTCTAAAGCATCCATTAACCGATTTTAATGACAAATCTGAGGTGATAGATATAAATGCGGATTTTGTTGTTTGGTTCGCGAAGAATACATCGGTATGTTGATATTTAATATTAAATTAATTATGAAATCTACTTAATGTGTTTGGCTTTATTATAAGTGTTACGAAATGTTTTAGATTATGTGTATAGGTCGTTAATTTTGGGACGAGTGACATTTTTACAATAGTGCAGATATATTGATGAAATAATTCTGATATATATTCTGCGATGACCATTATTTCCGGGCAAGCTGAATTTAACAACGTGATGTGGTGATATTTACATGTCAACATTCAATTTTCATCCATTTGTTCATTCCGTTTAGTAAATGGTCTTGAATTGATAATTATTCACAGATTGAAGGGCATCATTTTTTCATGAAGATGAACACATTTTTAAGACTGATGAAGTATTCAACTCATGAGCAGAGTTAACTTCTGTTTTAATGGTATAGGCAATGCAATAGTCATCGTTAATGGGATTAATACCTTAAGTCGTCATTCTTATGATATACCAGTTGCCATCTAAACTTGTATATCATAAGATATAGAAATCGCGAAAGTCTTTAATGTGCTGCCATCTTATAAAACATACTGATAGTGATAACAATATTGTTGCTCTCTTATCAGTCTAAGTTATCGATCCCAGCCATACTCTGTCATCAAAAATAATCTATCGCTTACCAAGTCGCAACTAAGACCTTACAGACCATTAATATACAAATTGATGCGCACATTGGCGATCAAGCCCAACGAATGCTTATACGTACAATCAATTTTATGTCAATCAAAGGCATGCTAATTTTTGGTCTACGGCGAGAATTGAACTCGAGACCGCAGCGTAATGAGAAATTTTCTTAACCATTAAGCTACAACCAGAGACATATACCAAGCAGTATTTTACGTTATTCTAAAGTTATTCAGGTACAAATTAGTCGCCACTACTATATTTAGGGAGAACTAAAAGGTAGAATCAGGTTGGGGCAAAAGTCCCGCTACCATTTTAATAGCGCGCCATCTTGGTTATGTGACGTTTAGCTCAGTTTCGCTTTAACCATTGTGTTGTGTAGACGTCCCAATTTTATAATAAATAAATATACGCCATAAGAACGAGCAGAATTAGTAAAAATATTTATTGAAAATAATCGTTCCATTATTGCCATTCAGCGGAAATTGCGTCAAAAATATCCTAATCGTCCAGTGCCTAACAAAACCACAACTACGCCATATACGGTACGACAGCAGACAGACCTCGTTCTGGAAGACAACGGAGGTCTCATAACGCAGACAATGTAGCTCTGGTGCAAGATAGTGTTGCAGAATCTCCAGAAACATCTATGGCGACCGGAGCAACTAAAAATAACTCACAATTAGCTCACGCCACACGCAATTAATAAAATATCGATATTTCGAGTTAAGTTCTTGTAGTTAACTAGTACTGTCACGTCACGACTGAACGTATATATACGAATCGCACAGTATGAACATCAAGTCCGGTAGCATATGCCTGATGAGATGGATTTTTGATCTTTTCGATCACGCAGTCATTCAATGACGTCATCATCAGATCGAAACCGGCCTAGTGGATTACAAGAACAAGCAAACACTCGGAAGAACATCATATTCAAATTTACAGCAAGCTACACGCTTCATTGGTGACCCCGACGTGAACCTCCCGATACCCTGACACAACCTCCCGATTCCTCCTGACACAACCTCCCGATACCCTCCTGCCTTACCTAACACGGCAAAATTAACTTCCCATAATGGAATTTCTGCCTTCTCTCTCAATACGTGATAGTTCGTTTCGCGCTCATAAGGCACAGATATTATCCAGGAAGTTCGTTTCATGCTGCAACAAAGCCAAACTAAATAAGGTGGGCGAATGCGGGCACCCACACAAATACAGCATGCAGTCAGGTTCGTTTCATGTCGTAACAAGCCTAATCACTAAGCGGGCGAAAGCAGGCACCCCAACGCATTGCGGCAAGATCATCAAACTCAAAACGGAGGGGGAATTCACTTTCGGGGGAGTACTGTGGCGACCAGAGCAACTAAAAGTAACTCACAATTAGCTCACGCCACACGCAATTAATAAAATATCGATATTTCGAGTTAAGTTCTTGTAATTCACTAGTACTGTCACGTCACGACTGAACGTATATATACGAATCGCACAGTATGAACATCAAGTCCGGTAGCATATGCCTGATGAGATGGATTTTTGATCTTTTCGATCACGCAGTCATTCAATGACGTCATCATCAGATCGAAACCGGCCTAGTGGATTACAAGAACAAGCAACAACTCGGAAGAACAACATATTCAAATTTACAGCTTCACATCAATTTGGAGACGTGGTTCCCAGTTACACATTTCTGCACACAGTTTAAGGCGAATTTTGAAAATTGATTTAAAAATGTTCCCGTACAAAATTCAGTTAGTCCAAAAATTGCTACCGAGTGATCCTGGTCAACGAGTTGAGTGCAGTAATACATTCCTAAGAATGTCTGGTGAAATTGAAGATTTTTCGTCTAAATTAATAGTGAGCGATGAAACCCATTTTCATCTCAGTGGCCACGTCAATAAATAAAACAGTCGGTTTTGGGGAACACAGAATTCTCAATTAATTCATCAAACATTATTGCATTCACTTAAAACAACTGTATGGTGTAGAGTGCATGCTGGAAACATCATTGGTCCCTATTTTGTGAAAATGACAAAAGTGTTAAAGTTACTGTTATTGCCGAACGGTACAAAAACATGACTCGAAATTTTCTTGTGGCTGAAATGGAAGAGCAAGGACTAGAGGGCATGTGTCTTTAGCAAGATTGGGCCACAGCACACACAGTCCGTTCAACAATTCAATTATTGAATGAGGTTTTTCCACGAAGATTAATTTCGCAAAATGGCGATTTAGCATGGCCAGCCAGATCTCCGAATTTATGTAAAAGCACAATATTCGTCACGAAATTGAAGAAATTCGGCCTGAGATGTTGCAGGATGTCATGAAAAATGCATTAAAAAGAGCCGAAACTTGCATAGTGAATAGCGGTCATCATTTAGCCGATATAATTTTCCAATAATAACGAAAAAAATGTAAAGACCAAATAAATTTTTTATACCGACCAAATGGCGCAGTGGTTAAAGCTAGAGGTATCGGGTTCGGATGCAAAAGGGAGTTTTCACCATCGATTACAATTGGTGTCGATTACGATCGGTGGTGTGAATGAACACATCTATGACCCCTTATTGGAGTGCAGGACTCATAGGCCAACCCATCTTCCATGTCTGTACTATAGACTGGCATGGAGCTATGCAATGTGGTTCTAGGTAAATCAGACCTTTTGCCGTACGTCCTCGATTTGGCTGCAATGGCGTAAGGTAGGACGTAAATAAGCGAACCACGAAAGAGTTGGGAGTTCCTTGACAAACAGACAAACCAAACAAAAAAACAAACAATTTTTTAAGAAAATCAAACTTATCCAAACCTACTTATCTTTTCTTTGAACAAAGTTATAGTGCATCTTCACACTACGGTAACTTTTATCCGGTAACTCCTTCGTTTTACTTTACCTACAAAATAGGTTTTTTTTTGCAGATTCATTTTTCGGTCAACCAAAATTTTCGTAGCTTCAAAAAATTGAAACACACCAACACAAAGAATAATGAAATAGAAATATTCTCAAGGACATTTTGTTGTATTTTTTTAGTTTAATTTTGTATTTGAGCTTTACTTGTGTTGGTAGAAAATTATAAAAGTTACCGGGTACAAATGTGTGTGGAAGTGAAGAGTGTAAAAAAAGTTACGGATAGAAAAGTTAGCTAAGTGTAAAGATGCTCATAGGCAATCAAAATGGTAGCGGGAGTTTTGCCCCACCCTGTATAACTGGTTAAATTAAAAATCATTTTTTGTTCGTGGTTTCATCTGAAGCAACCACTTGGAAAATTCTGTCGTTCATTGTCTATAGAAGATTCCGACATTTTTTCCATATATGATATAATTGGTAATTTTCTAACCATTGCAACGATTTAGCTACTTAACTCGTTCTCACATTTAATATTAGAATTACTCTCTACTGCTCCTATTTGTATTTTACGTAACTGTGTAGCTTTTTCCAAAGTTTGTATTTCCTTATTAAATGAATGAACAAAGTTATAACCATTACAGAACACTAAACGACCATTTGGTCACATGTGCTAGGATTTTTAAGAAGATACATAATTATCTTCTGCGAGACGCAATATTATTCAATATGGATACATGCAGGCTCTTCAAATTGTTAAGTATTCGGTATTAGTATGGCACAGCCATCACTGGCTTAATATTCATTAGGTCAAAATTTATTTGCCTTTATAAGCTCTTCTTATCATTCTATAGCTCTTGGAATCCGTTGTTATGCTATTCAGATCAATATCGACTTCAAATATTTATTCTATCGTAGAAACTTTGAATGTCATCGACTGTTAATTTGGTGAAGTTAATGGGTAGAAATAACAGATATGTGAAAAAAATTTCTCAAGTGGTTTACGTATGAAGAGAAACAAACTGTGGTGCTATTCGAGTCATGTTCAGAGGCCTTGAATTCAAAATTACTAAGTAGTATGAGCATAATCTAGTAAAATGAATTTAGAGTATCATGCATATTAGTAACACATTATATGTACCTCTTTCACCGCAAAGAAATGGTGGCATCTACCATATATTTTTTATAAATTTATATTACTGTGGGATGTTAATATATTATAAATATTGGTCAGGTTATTAATTCGATATAATATACAACAAAATACACAATATAGAAGCCATGATCATGGATTGACAGACATACTTTAGTATGTAATCGATAATGAATTTTATTTTCTGAAGATGGCACATTTATTTGTGTGACTTATAAGCAAATTACAAAAACTGAAGTATTCTAAAAAATAATATGAAGATGTCCCAAAAATACTATGGTAACACTAAACACTCAATTTATGCCCAAAAATAATAATCATATAATCAATATTTATAGTCATCCCAAAAAAATTGTCAAACTTACAACTTTATTTATTTCACACGAGCACTGTTAAGTCATTCCATTCGGCTTACAACAGTCACTGTAGTGTTGCCAAATTTCAATTGAAGTACAGTGTCTCAACCTGGTTTCGATTTACTCAGTGCATTCTCATGGTTTTGATTATCATATCATATCATGTACAGAATTCATCTAGCCTTCATACTAGATTATTAATGTATCACGTACCTTCATCAAATTTTGGTCACGAACCAAAATTCTACGAAATTAATCCATTCGTATAATGCCCATTGGCAACACACTACAATACCAATATCTAACTCCATCTTAAAACCAATTTGCATAAATATAATTAATATATAACCATGCAGCAACATATAAAAAGCATGTATGTGCATATGTACAATAACTAAAAAAAATTTCATACCTCGCATATACATATATACCTAAATATATGAAATCATAAAATAATTATAAAAATCGATCGATTCAATTCGTACATGCATTCTATAGATAGACATACCCGTACTCGTACCATGCGTATTACATAAAATCCATATCGAATTGGTTAGATGAGTTTTCATCCCAAAAATTCTTGGAAAGTAATAATTAAATTTTCTTGGGCAACTAACTACGATGAAACATGCAACATTATTTAATGTACATAAAAACATGTATATATGCAGTAATTACATTAAAGTGATACCATACATCAAAATGCAATTTATGCAATGCATTCGAGAGCTCAGACCAATGGGAATAAAAATTTATTATGTGTAAAGCAAGAAAATCATGTAAAGTACAAAAAAATTTAATTATTTCTGCTGAATTATTTTATTGATGATGATGATGATGATGATGATGATGAAGATAGCGATAATGGTAATGATTATGACGGAAGATTGTTATATTATGTTAATTATATTTTTATTTAAAAATACTAAACAATGAAACAACTAACACCTACATTGCATTTTTAAGGTAGTTTGACGTCAGTACCATGTTAATTTGAATATTTTGAGCTCTAAATAATTTAATTCAATTTGTATTCTGGATAAATTGTTATTTTAAAATTCTGATTTATCGACAGATTTGGTTATACCTGTCCGAAACAATGTATATCGTAAATCATGTATATGCACACAGTACATTGGGAGTATTGCGATGAATATCGATTTGTGATGATGTTGTATTATACAAGTTCGACCAAAACTAACATAGAATTTTTATGGTTATACTTACTTTGTAACAATTGCATAACACAGTGCAAATCTATTGTTGTTACCATTTGGTTGCATAATATTATTTCCTTATAGCTGGAATTTATCAAAGACAGCAAGACAGGAGATACTTAAAATAAAAAATAGGAAACTTAAAATGAAAATTAGGTTTTTATAGGTCGAAATCAACATTATAGGGTGTCCTTTATGGAATATAACCTTGTATTTATGTAAACAATCTTAGAAAGTTACATGAAATGCCATCTGGAAGGAATCGATGACTTAACTTAAACATTCTTCAAAAGTATCACTAATAAAAAGAGCTTTTCCAGATAAAAATGGAATCTCTGGATGGATTTATTAGCACTTTAGTGATTTTTAGCCAGTCAGCCGACAGTGAACGTTCTTAGTTTTCAAAAACCGTTGGGGAATGTTTTTAAAGCCAAATGTATCAAATGGGAAACTACCTCATTCCAAAACTTAATACGTCCTGGGGGAGATTTTATTTTTCCTGTAGTACCTCACAGAAGGTGAGTGAGTAGAATAGAAATATATAGAAGGGATTTAAAGTCCAATTCATTTAAGAGGGACGTAGATATTGCTAGGGCTCTCGTTTTTAATAACACAGACGATCATTTTTTCTAAGAAAACTTATTTCTAGGATTCATTATCAATTGATCTATTGCTTAATGACTCGGAACTAATTGGAAATAGAAACCACATAAATGCAATAGTGGTTTTTGATAATAATGGCTTGACCAAAGACAATAATAATGTAATTTGTATGTGTTATAATGGAAAGCCTCTATTTCTAAAAGCCGAGGTTCAATACTTCCGACATCATGTTTGCTATGGATTGTTGAAACTCGCAGTATGTTGTAATCAAAAGGAAAAATGACCTGATTCGTGCTGGTGATGCGCAAAAACAAGGTCACATGTCTGGTTGAAGTTCTGAGTTTTACTTAAGCAACCAAAACGATAAATTTCTTCCTTGGAATATAGAACCAGAAAGCTTCTGTACTCAGTAAACATCAGTTTAAGCTCCTCAACGGTCTTATGTCATATTGCCTCCAATGTGGTTGTTATTATTAGGTAATTGACCTGAGTACGTCGAACTGAAGGTGGTTTTGAGATTTGTATTCTATTTGAAGCTCAGTTTTGTTTTCGGTTTTCGTTACATCCAAATATTTCCCAGTTGCATACTTGATGCAAATGGTTTTCCATTTTTTTGAATGTATAACCATTCGAAGATTCATAAGTAAAATATGTAGTTGAAGCTACAAAAGTGATAGAGTTTTATACGTTAGTTTTCATATTCCATGAATAATAGAAAAATTTTGGAAATGTAGATTAAATTCGTTTCTTGGTAGCCACATTGGACTGAGTATATTCCAAAATTACTGCTGCATATTATACTGTTTTCATATACTTCACTTTTTTAAACCTAACACAATAAGACTAACAATAGTACTTCACAGTACAGTTCCCTTCAATGATCAGCTTCTAAGTATACTTTAGCCTGATTAAGGAAACGTTACGTGATACGGTGTGTGACCAAACCTTAAGTAATAATAAAAATCTATGGAAAAATCATGGTGTACTGACAAGTCGAGTCAGCTTGATTTGTCCAGGGTGGTCATTTTGTGGTGTTTTGTCATACTTTTGTATCACGGTTGGAAACTTTTTTCGTGATATAGAAAAAATAAAATAAGTCTACAAACACAACCCTGTGCAATAAATTATAAAGGGGAAATAATGAATGAGGAGAAATGAATATTTTAGAGTGATAGATTGACGTTTCAAATAACCCCAAAATTAATTATATCATTTTTTATATGAAGTGGTTGAATAGGTAGTGAGAATTTTTTTTTAATAGGGTAAGTATAGGAAGTTAACTTAATTAATGATATTGGAAACCATTTTAACATGACATATGACTAACAGTATAAAATGTTGACAAGTAAAAGCGAGATAGAATATATTGCCGTCTTTTTTACTCGTTTCAATATATGACTTGAAGTTGTTCATTCATAATTAACCTGCAGTTAGCTACGACAATTTCATTATATCATAGTTTTTTTCACGAAATGTGACAAAGCACCACAAAATGACCACCCTGAAATGCCTATATAGATTTAAATAATGAATTGGTTCGTAGCAATTGGTAAACTCAACTAACCGAAAAATGACTCGTGTACATCTAGTTGAAGAGCTATGCATGTATGTTTTATATACATTGTGTATAGAACATAGTAATTACAAAAATGAATCATTGTATGTATATATCTTATCATATGTAAAAATCAGTACTTTGCTTTTAATTTCATTCCAATTACTGGAACTGAATAATTAAATTTAAATGTTTAATTAAAAATTATATTTTTTAATTACATACATACAAACCCAATAACGTTATGTATATAAACATATTGAACATCGTACCCATTAGTAAACCAAATGCATTGAATCTCAGTTCAGAATTTACAAATCTTTTGGTTCAATGATTAGTTTGAGTCAATTTCTTGTCTCTTTGTAAATAGTACACTAAACAGTCATCTAATTAGGGTTGGGTCGATTAGCTTGATGGTTTGATTAACTTTGTGCATTCAGTTTAATAGATACTTTTGGTTTTATAAAATGTATATGCTCGCGATGATAACCACTCATCGGTATAACCGTTTCATTCATGAATAAATATATTTTTTTAATAATTATTTTATTTAATAAAATTGAAAAAAATTCTTAGAAATGTTTAATATACAACAGGCAGAGTATGAGGCAGATAAATAAATAATCGCACCATTGTTGTGTAGTTTCCGATATGGTTTCTATAGATAAAATATGTATTCTTGTACGCATGATATTCAATTTAGGAATCACATGGCTAAAATTGCATATTACTCACGTACACATTTTGAATTAATGTATAAAGCGAGCAGTTTGTAGTAAGTTTATTTATTATTAGTAATCGTATCGCAATTGTTTTGGAACCACACGACGAACGTACGCAAAACGAAAAAGAAACCTCCCTCAAAAGGAATAACATTATGATTAAATTTTCAATATTGTGGGGAATCATCTCAATAGATCAGATAGATGCCCAATTAGAACAATAGAAAATAAGTTGGATAAATTGTTGATTGTGCAATAAGGAATTCTCTTCTGCGAAACATCATAGACTACTTTAGACCACCTAAACAAAACGTAACTACAGTAGTACACTTAGTTTTAATAACGAAACTAACTTCGTGGAATGAAACTAAGTATTTGTCTTTAAACCTTTTAAAGTCAAATAATATCATAATTCTCTCATGCCGAAACACTAAGATCCAATCCTAATATACACACGAGTACATAACGGGTCTGATTACTACTTTGTACATTTTTCTAATTCAAAGATATTAAAATTTATAGATATAAAATACGATCGGCACTTGTTATTGCTATTACTCTCACTATTGTAACCGGTAATGAGTTTACGAATTATCTGGGCCAATCCCTCTATCAAACAGGCTTGAATGTCTACATGTTATTCTGAAATCTCATTACGATATGTTTCAATGTACTTGAATAAACAATTTGAAAAATATATGAGTATCATTTGACTGATCTATGCAGTACTAACCGATAATTCACTGCATTAAAGGAGTGATTAATACAGATATTTTCAAAAACATTGTTAACTTAACTTTCCATCCACGACTTGTACAAGCATATCGATCATATAGTTATGCAAACGACTAGTAAAGATGCCAGGCTAGCTATTTGGGTAAGGACCAGTACGATGTTATGTCTAAAGTAAGCGAAGTCTCTTCAAAAATACTCTAACTCAATCTACATCATTCTATCTTCATTATCTGACCCATTTCGTGCCCGTGCTTAAGTTTATTTTTTATATATGTCGGTTTTTTTTATAATTCAATGCCACTAGGGACGCTATTCAACCCACGTTCACAGATATACTTACGCATTAAAAACACCCAATTGTGGTTTTGGTCACTACCGAGAAAAGAACCTTAGAGCCTCAAAATGACAGAGCAAGCACGCTACTTTCTCTGCCACAAAGGTGAATAAATATCTGTCGGTTTGAAGCTTGCAAACAACCTTTCAACTTTGGTATAAATTTCAGCATAATATATACAATAGTGGGTTAACTAACATTAGTGGATGGGACAAATGCAATTGATATGTTGTTTAATCTAAGCACACGCAAAGCTTAGATGAGCTAAAATAAACTGATTTGGCAATCCAATAGTGCCTGTTTAAGATGCTCCAACAACAAGATCCTCATTTTAGACATGCATACAGTCTATCATATGGTGCTTTTTAGTTATCGAGTTTCTTTTACTTTGCAACGCTGCTCTTTCACATGAAATAAGGGCGGTCATTCAACCACTGGGCTAGTGCTCCTGACAAATTTACAAATTAGTTGGAAATGTATTTAATTTCGTTCGAGAAAGTACCGGTTATTAATGACAATTTTACAAAATCAAAAAAAATTCATCTCTTAATTTTCAAGATGGATACTTTGAGAACAAATTTAAAGGAAAGTTTGAGAAGCTGATAAGGTTTACAAACGAATTAATTTTGGAGAACTGTGTTTAAAAAAGCGCTCATTGAATTACCTACCGACAACATACAAGAAATAAGGGATAAGCGGTTTATAAAGTCTTAGTTAAAACCAGATTTGAGTCGGAAACGTCCTCTTAGCGAATAGCAAACCACTGGTAAATGCTAAATAACGACAAAGTTAAAATATTTAATCATTATTTTTTATTTTTGTACCAATGATTCAAGAAATAGAAACTCTTTGTTGATTGACTAAACAACAGATATTTAATATACGAAATATGTATCTATATATTATATAGTCATAGGTTAAAGTATGATGGAAGTTGGAATTTTTATATTTCAAACAAAATATTTGCAAATTGAAAATTTGGCTTCTACATCTTGTTTACATCTTTCCTGTTCTTAGTCTTTAAAAATTCTTACGCAACAAAATAAAACAGTGATACGAAAAACGTAGTAGTTCATTATTTCAACTAATAATTGAAATTTTATTTGTTCACGTCGCAACATGACTTTGTTTTAGATGTCTGGCCTTTGTTTTACTTGGTATATTGTTTTAGTCTGGTTTTATTATTCTGAAGTGAAGCAGCTAATAAATAACTTTGGTACATCTACACCAACCAATAATTTCTAAATTTGAATGCGAAAGTTCAATGCAAGAATAATGTAACAGTTAAAATTGCAGAAGAGTACTATTTATGACAACATACATCAATAAAAAAAATAAACCTGCTATGAAAGAAAAGAGATGAGGATATAAAATAATAACAAATGAATCAGTGGATCACCGTTTAATTAATTTAATGTCAGGAAGGCAAACTAATAGGGACTTAACACATAAGGAACTTTTTATTCAACGATTCATACCAACATTGAAAAAAAATGAACTTAGCTTAACAACTATATTGGAGAAATTTTATAAGGACTAATATAAGTTCATATGTGACCCATGGAGATTATAAAAGGTCGTACGTGTATTCCCAAAACAAATAACATACAAAATAACCGATTGATGATCATGCGAATAGTTACGATGGGATGAACATTACTTTCAAATTACTATTGCTGATTGCTTCTAATCACAAGATATAACCATAAACAATTACCAATTTTACGTTATGTGGTCGCAGCGAATAGACCACCTTCATAAAATTTTGTCATTCTTCGACTTAACTAAGTTTATACTTTTATCAATTTCAAAACATAAAATTGTTCTTGCTAATAGCAACAACTAGGAAACCACAAAGCACAAAACCAATCATATATTCAGTCATCCTGACTAATTAACTAAATTTTTTAAACTAATCTCACATAAAACTGATTAGATTTTAATGATTCTTGTGAAAGTCAAGTTGGATGACATAAATTTAGGTGCGTAATGTAATTAAAAATTAACTAATTAATTACATTTTTTTGTCTAAACGTTGATACAAACTGAGAATTGTATGATAATGTAGGTATAGTGTTTTATAGTGTAGATTACAATAGATCATTTCTATTTTAACATTATATACTCGTACAAAGGTACTCATTTCTTTCTATCAGCATTAGCTAATGCACACTTTATGTATGTACTCGTAAAATGTCATTGACACAAAATAGTTGTTATTGTTTAATTTAATTGTAGTTTGTGCTTTGTTGTGTGAGTTTATATATATATATATATATATATATATATATATATATATATATATATATATATATATATATATATATATATATATATATATATATATATATGCATATCTATAAAACATATATATAAATATATATATATATATATATATATATATATATATATATATATATATATATATATATATATATATATATATATATATATATATATATATATATATATATTATATATTAATCTAATAGACTTTATGTCTTTCATTATACTGTAAAAATAATCTGAAAGTAAATAAATCTGTGCATAACGAACATACAGACATAAACTGTAATTTACAGTGAACTATTATGATTTGGCATAAATTATACACAACGTAAACTTGTACTTACACTACAAGTATGGCAGTAAATATTAAAAAGTCTAACAAATTATGATCGTTTGTAAAGAAATGCAATTAGTTACTGTAACCAATGTAATAATAATTTTTTATTTTAGCACTACAATTTAGTGAGGTAATTGTTAGAAATGTTTTCTTTGAGAAATTTTATTTGAATCTTTTATATACATTATATTGTATACTGTTGCTATGTGGATTTTATCGGCGTTGAATATAAAAAATTATTCTCTCTCATTATACATATGTACGAGTATATAAATTTATAATAACTCGCACACATGTTGTATAATATGACATATATGTTAATAGTTTTAATGTTACGTGATGTATTCGCGATCGATGAACTGGATTAAATAATAATTTGAAATTTAAATAATTTATCGAGATTTTAGAAAGTTTAGGTACTGTTACGGATATAATAATTAAAATGGAAGTTCAGAATGGAGTTCATAAATAATACAACTGATTATAAGGAAGTAAAATAATTAGTTTGGTTTATAGATGAATCCTCATTATATATGAGATCTTCCTGAATGACATTTGTTGTTGTGGTATCTATACATTTTGAATCTCACAATCTTTGGCTATAAAATATAAAGGTTCTTGTGTGTTGCTGCATCTCGGTATATTTTCTAGGCGAGTTCTATTATAACTAAGTCCGCACTGTTCACAATGAAGAAGTATAAAATAAGTTCGCATTGTTTGAATCATTTACGATGGTTGATGTAATTTTTCAAGTTTGATTGTCTGAAACTATCATTCAGTTGTTGATGGGACTGATATTTTGACTGTTTTACACTGGTTTAACTCTAGAACGTTTCAGGTCATTATGGTAACGCTCTTTATTTTGTTATCTTTCAATAGAGAATTTCTAGAGGACTTCTAACCATCAACCTAGCTTTTAATGATTTGTAGTTAGGTATGTGCTTACGTGGTATGTGCTTACGACATAAACAAGTCCAAAATAGTTTATGATGTTTCCTTTAGAATTGTTATGTTCCAGTTTCTGATTTAATTGTTGATTATCTGTCACGATACGAAATAATTTATTAAACCATGGCAGATCTATTCAATTAAATGTTATGATATAAACTATTAGGCAAAAGCAGTGTTAAAAAAGATCATGGTCTGATAACCTACCATTTCAGAATAAGAGATGCTAGAAGAAGTTTCTCTAGTGTCCTCTCTCACTATGATAATCAATATAATATCAATATAATAATTCACTATAATATAATAATATCAATAATATAATAATATAATATATACTATAATATAATAATATAATATAATAATATAATATATAATAATATAATATATAATATCAATATAATAAATCACTATGATAATCAATATAATATCAATATAAGATGTGACATGACACTATGTCATGTCACATCTTTCGAACTATGGTAGTGTAGTTTATGATAATGTTTAAGTTGATTCGTTTCGAACTTCAACGATAATTGATCGCATTTATGTGTCATCAGTTGCATAATCAAAATAAAATAAACACTTAAATCAATGCTTGAAAATGATTCTGTGGTTTATGAACTATCTCTTAAATGAATCCTTAAATTGTACAGATTGATACAGAAGAATTTTAGAATACCAAAGTGGATATATAAAATATACTAAGCATTTTAGAGTAAGTAGCCCTTATACTCCAGTTAAACTCAACATTTTTAAAACCGATTGTTCTATTGTTTAAAAATTATTCGTAACTTACCGCGTATAAACAAATGCTAGAATTCAGAATACAGATGAAATGCTACCAACTAACTTGTACCAATTGAGAATTATTAAAGGTTGTACGAGATTGTTACTTTCACTTTAAAAAAGTCATTGTTTTGTCGAAAATATACGCTTATAGTCAAATGTCGCAGTTATGAACTTAAACGGAATAATCAGCGACCATTCGGTTCATTTTAATATATGTATGCCATTATTTCTTATAACGTTTTTTTACATCAAAAATCTCAGGGTGAAGGTAGACAATGATCTTGGCAATAATAAGATCAACGATTTAAATTATAAGATGACATTTTTGTGGGCACAGAACGTGATACATATTGCAAATTCCGATTTCAAAAAAAGTATAAACGTACAATCACTCTATAATAGTTTCGAGTTTTCAACCAAACTACACTAAAATACGTTCGGTAATATTTTGAAACATCATCATTTATAACTATCAACTGTATTATATGTGTGTATACATTACTGAAAACCACTTAGATTACTATCCTTATAGAAAACATTAAAAACTATTAATTTTTTCGGCAATTCATCATAATTATATAGCCAAGTATTATGGGAGCTATGTGGAGAAATAGTTTCACTGAACAAAACAACAACAAAAAATTAATTGAAATTAATTTATCATGAAAATGTTGGTATCCTTATATGATTGAAATTAATATACAAGCGCACATACAGTAACATATAGAATAATCAAAGCATTATATCGTAATTAACGCCACACCTTAGGTATATACGCGTAAGTACGCGTGTATGGCATGTAGACAACCCGAACTTACTTTTAAATAGCTTTTATATTCGATTAGATTCGAGGTTATATATGGTAAGCAATGAGTACGCATATATATAACACCGGCTCATATGATGTTGCCATTTTAGCATAACAATTTTGTTTATAACATAGTATACTCGTACCATATGACGAATCATAGTTTTACTTAAATTAATTAGCAAAACTGTTTGGTCATTTTCGTTCTGTTATTCTTGCTTTACTTCTTTCTTCTCATTTAATTAAGACAAGAAATGAAAATTTGTTTTTTTTTGTTGTTTTAATGTTTTGGTACATTAACCCAAAGAAATTGTTAACATGTCAAGATGATGTAATTAAATATTGTTGAGCATTTCTTACAAACTAAAGTTGAAGGGTTTAGTGACCTATGTGCTACATGGTGAGCCAATATATAGGTGGGTATCCACTGGCAAATAATGCGATTTTCTTACATAATTTTTCACCTTGAGAATATCCTTACTGCTTATAATGTGCTATATCATGATATAGAATGCACAAACTATCTTAAGTATAAATTGAATTTTCTCCATTTTAATTTTTCAAAGTGAATTTGCTCATGAATAATACATATATGTTACACGAATCAGAACTTAAGAAATCTTAACCGATGGAATTAATTCATTGGATTGAAATTTTTCTATGAGATGCTGAAACATTAAATATTAAAAGTACAAAAATTTAATTTAAAGTATCTTTGAAGTTCAAGTTACATGTTATTGACATTATATGTATATGGTATAGTACGATACGACTTAATTGAAGTGTGTGTATATAAACTGTTTAGGTTGAAGAGGAAATGATAAATTCATTTTTATGACACGTCCAATGTAACGATCAAACATTTTAAGTAGAAGATGACGACTTTCTTACCCGTAAATAATAGATTTTTTATTAGACATATAAATCAAATTTTTTTTTATTAAGAAAGAAGTTGCTACGGGTGTACTCGTATATTGAATACGCGTTTACTGTTGTAGGAATTTTATGGGAATATAAATTGTAATTGGCAGTTTGATGAATTGTGAAGGTTGGTTTTTAAAGTGATGCGTAAATAGATATGGTTTTTATCGAAAGTTATTAAAATTTCTATAAAACATAACACATCGTAGCAAAATGTGATTGATGTTGCCGCGGAGAAAAATATTCGACAGGCGCCAGGAAAAGTGTTTCAACAGTTGGATCATTTTTGTTGTGTGTTTATATTTAATAAGCGTTTTGTCTTGGGGACATTTGCTGTGATAAAATACACAGTATAAGTTTCGGAAGTGCATTGACGTCATAGTATATAAAATAAACATTAAAATTAAGTAATGTATATCTTAAAATAATCATTCGGCTAAAATCGTATTCAACGTTAGTCAAATATAATATTGAAAGCTTGTGTCAATGCTAGTCATAACTTTGATGATTAAACTGTTTGTCCCATGGGTAATACAGATTTACCACAAAAAGTATAATTTATATCACCATAGTCACATATGTTTTTCAACATTCTACTGTTACATTTACCTTTGTAAAATATTTTTGTTAGAACCTTATTTTTAACTACAATATATAAGACAACGTTATATAATCGATGAGCTGTACCTAAGAGATCTAATAAACCAATTAATTTTCATATAATGGCACAAATTAACTAGGCAGTTTTGACATCATAACAGTAAGACATTTTTCAACAATTTTATATAATATCTCTCGGTCAGTCAAGAACAGACTCTGTTAGGTCAAGAACATTTATAGTTTTCTTCAATATTATTTTCAGAAAAGAAGTATTCTAAAATCATCATCAGAAGACTAAACCGTTTCAACAATTTAAACAGACTACTTCATCGATCTAAGTTTAATTTCAATTCTGTCTCATGATTCAGTCTTACATATTTTTGTAACGTAGCTGGAAGAAACTATTATTTTTTTTTACTGAGTCTTGGTCGTCCTACTTTTTATTTCTGAAATCTACAGTTTCTGTCCTATTTCGTCAGTGGTATAAGCAGTTTCGAGTAGTTCGTCAATACCAACGGCACCCAACTCGAATTACTGCTATCATCGGGGATAATACTTAATATAAATTTCCTTAATCCCTTATCATTTGAATGTAAATTTATATTTAAGAATCGAAGGTTTCTGATCGAATCAGGATCTGAACAAATCGAATCTGATTGCTTGTGGAATTTGAATAATCCAATACATCTTTTATAATGAGGAGTAGAAAATTAAACAGTTAGTTTAAAACCGGTTTTGCTGTTATAGGTAGCTAAGTTATATCCAGATGTCAATTTTAATTATGTTAGATCATAAAAGGTACAGAAAAATGTTGGTTCTAGATTTGTAATTGTTCAGTATGTTACAAAGATTGGAGATTTCTAATTTTGATGTAGCATAATCCTTCATAGAATTAAATTTTTTGTAGATAACTATACATATAATCATAATTACTTATTGACCTTGAGATCGTCATTAGGATTAGATTGTTTATTAAAGAGCAATTATTTTCCCTAATATTTATAAATGTTGGAGATATTAGTTTATCAAGGACTCGACCAAAAGACGAAAAATCATTGGTATGGAAAATTTATATTTCCTGGTAATGGTAAATAGAAATGAACATAACAATAAAAACAGTCAACTTCAAGTAAAGCCGTCGTAGTAACTTTTGTTACCAGGAATTGTTTTGCTGGAGAAATGTAAGAATAGATACAACTTACACTCCATTAAAAAACAAGAGAAGTAGCAAGTGTCGACAATGAATTAGCTTCAACAAAGTATGCCCGAGAATTAAAATTTGTTATCAAATATCAAAGAATATAACTATCAGCAGGGTTGTGAATTTCAATTAAACTGGTTTTATATCTCTTTAAACTAAAAAAACACTTCGATTTGGAATATACAACTGGGAATTTTAAATTAAGCCGTTGGTTATTGGTCGTTCCGGAAACGCCAGCTCACTGAAAGACATTCAACCATCAGTACCGGTTATCCGCATATTGACAAATTAATCACAAAGGCTTCAATCACTAGTGCACGTTTGGATTAAAGAATTTTTAAGATGTTACTCGGGACATCTTTCAATTCACAATTTTGTCGAAAACATAAAGTTAGGTTTCTTTCCTCAAAACACTTCTAGTCAAGGGGTTATCGCTGCGGTGAAAGCTTTATACTAACGATAAGTTATGCGTTTTATAATTAATAAGAGACATGAAAATGTAGAGTTATTACTTATAGAAGTGTGAAAAAATACAATATGAAACATGCAAAAACAACATCGGAGCTCTGTGGAAACAGATAAAAGATAATACAATAAATACAATTTAACATAAATTTGACCTAAAACGCAATATCTCAGGTAATCGATACTAACTTAATATAACCAGTGAAACTTTCTTCTTTACGAACCCAGTAATACCTCCAACTAGGTATATACCCTTATTTTCTTAGTCGAGTCACCTGGTGTTTTTACAATATATTTTTTGTATTTTCTTAAGCGAATGTGGCGACCCAACAAACTATTCGCACGGAAAGCGGTCCATTATGGCCTTCGAAATCGCACAGGGTACTCGGAAATGTGTTCTCTGAATGCACGGAATTCACTACCCTTCGCCGATGAAAGCTGTCACTTTTTTCCAGCCTATATATTATTAATGTGAGTGCGAATTTTCTTTCCCCATTCCGTACTTTTTAATTCTCAATTTTACACAATATTCCTTACTAATTCCGTTAACAAAACAGCACCCTTTCCTTGTGGAACTGTATAATTAAGCATTACAAAATCCTTGCTTATTCCGTACAACGTTTGCATTAGATTTCCATGCGATCGAAGTACCGCGGTTTCCAAATTTAAAATGCCATTTTTTCGTTTAGTAAACAAAATTTTTATTTTCTAGTTTTAACATTTATAAATTTATATCCTCACTGTAAAATAAGTAATAATAACTACAAATTCTACAAATATAATAGAAACAATAAATAATAATTCATTTTATAACTAAAAATACCTCGCCCGTCTTAAATAATAAAGATAAGTATGCTACTTTGCATCTTTATTGCAGTTTGCTTTCTAACACGATCTTTGGCATGTTGGAGCCGTTTTTTTACATAATTGATTATACCTTCCTCAGGAGCATTCGGAAACTTATGAGCAGCAGATCCTGGTTAGAAGAAACAAGAGAGTATTGTAAAAACAATTATAACAATAATCAAACAATAATACCTTTCAATATTTTGATAATTAAATATTTTTTAATTGGTATATTCTTCTGCAGACCAAACCATGAAATTTTTGATATGCTATTTGTGATAAATTTTTTGTAGATACATCTTGATAAATTTGGACGGATCATTGAGTGCCATATTGTTGAAAATCGTTTGCTAAGTTTTAATTAAAAATGAAAATTGTTATTAGTTATATTATATTTAGCTTAAGTACATACCAAAAGTTTTTCAGTTTTTGAGTCTTCTTTAGATTTCTCTTCCAGGTCTTGAAATTCCGTAACAGAATTGGTTGACAAATTAAAGTCCGGTGGATCGTCCTCAACATTATGACTTACTGATATGTTCGACTGATTGGAACGAAGAACTGACGCATTATAGTTGTCTGATTTTTAATGATTTGCCCATTTTGTTCTTCGATGTTGGCCATTTTTGGCAAAAGAAAGTCGATTTCGTAAGTTAAGCTATTGTTTATTTATATTATAAATTTTATATTTTAGGTTTGGACTGATTTTCACGAGAAACTTAAAATGGGCCATAAAAAGAGATTGCAGTGACAGACGGTAGTACTCGTATATTTTCACCGCTAGAAGAATCGATCATACAATTTTGTACCTATTACCTAAGACATCATATTCCAAAAAAAATTTAACAGAAGTTTTGGGCCATCATCTTCAACTACATCTCGAAACATAAACTTAGACCCAAGTAATATGTCAGTAATATATAGAACACCACCAGATGATGATGTTGAGATTTCGGATAGTAATAAAATTTTGCCAAAATAAAACGAGGCGTCAACAAAAAATCAAATTCATTAAAGATATCGTCTACTAGAAACACAAACCAAATATGGAGAAGACTGTAATGAATTAGTACTATAAATATGTGATAAATGAATTGTTAAAGAAGGAAATATTGAAATATGTTTTCTTATGCAATTTTAATCATATTTTTTCTTATTTTTTTAATAAAAGGTTTGAATATTGAATTATTTATTGCAAGTGTATTCTTTATCAGTCGTCCATTTTATATATCGCCTGCAATTTCCGTTGGTTGTTTCTTTTATATTTAATATTTCCAAAAAAACGCAGCAAAAAACTTTAAATAAATAAATTTGCTTAAAAATCACATACAGTAAACAAAATTAACAACTAAAATAACTGTCAATTATTGAGGAGGTTATTTGTGTTGACCGATCAATTCAGATTTTGATATTTCTCACATCACGTTACCTCATGCAACCAAGGATATATATATTTTGCTTGAAATGGCTAAAAACTAGAGCACAATTTATTCTGAATGCCCCGAATATTTTGATGTGTAGTTCATAAAATATTAATTATTATAGTAATTGGTACAATTACCACAGATATTTCACCTCTATCGTCGCTAAAATTGGTCGGTTTAATTTGTATAAAGCTTGATTTATATAAATATCAATTAACATTTACACATCTTACCTAGTAATCTTACCGTACGAATGAATTTGGAGTATTGTAGTAAGGAATGGAATGATTGCATGTTAAAATCTGCGTTTGAACGAATGAAAAGTGAATATGTTGGGTATGTTATCATTTATACAGATGCTAGTGTGAGTGGAAACAATGTAGGTATTGGAGTATATGTGCGCCATATATGAATCTTCAAAAATCTTTTCGAGTTGATGACAGCACTTGTAAAATGAATGCTGAACTGATAGGTACATTAGAAGGAATTAAGTTGGCCATACATGAGGAGAAGAAAAAAATAGCGTTATTTTTTGATTCTCAGAGTGCAATGCTAATCAATGACGGTCGAGAGAGAAATGTATATGTGAATATGAGTTATGAATGTGTTCGATCCTGTCATTGCGAGTTTATCATCCAGTGGATAACCTCCGTAGGCAGTTCGAAGGTAATGATAGGGTCGATTTGCTTGCTAAACAGGAAAGTGAGTGATACAGTGAAAATGTTTGAGAAAAGAGATGTGAGATATATGAAATATATCTCACATCTCTTTTGTGAGTATATGAAATAAATGGATGAATGAGTTGTGTAGGGTTCCCTTGAGAGCACCTTTTTATAAGGTACTCAAGGGTGATGCAAGAATGGTACGAACGATTAAAAGAATACGAATGAATCATGGTAATTGGAAAGAAGGTTTATTTAGGGTTTAGTTTGATTATAGTTGATCAAAAATTATATAACAAACAAAATTTAAAATCATTGTAAAATAATTTTTATAATATTTAAAAATGGGCAAAATGTCACCATATTATTGGAGTTAAGTCTTAATAAATAAAAAAAATTAAAAAATAAACATTTACACATACTGTTTGCTGTTGCTGGAACAAAATAAGTTATGTGAATGGACTTTCTGATAGTTCCATTCGACTGTTCAATTTATTATAATTTTCGTAGGGTATTGTTAAAAGTGGTTGATTTTTATTTATTAAAGATTGATGTACATAATCTAACGTGTTTACGCTTGATTTCGATGTAGAAGCAGACTGCAACTCTACAGTTTGATCCTAATCAAAATTATTAGTACATTTTAAATTTTAAAAACAAGTTGAACAAAGTCAAGTTTTTTATTAATACTAACTAGGTCCTATTCTTGATCCCTATTCATCAATTAACATTTGCTACCTATAGCCACTTTTAAGTTGCATTTACAAAAACATTATTTTATTAATATTAATGAATTATTATTGCAATAAATTTGTTTCAGTTTCTAGTTCTAAACTGAAAACGCAGATATCAAGCGAGATGACCATTAAAATACTAGATCTTAATCAGATTGAAAATAGTTTATAAAACAAATAGTTTTTTGTATTTTAAATTACTATTCAGTGTTAGAAATGTACACAAAGTTAACTTATTTAGTATTTTCCTCATTAGTTCCTGTTTTACGCTTTGGTTTTGATATAAACCTCTTAAATATATTTATTATTTTATTCTCCTACCACTCAACAATGGTTCGGTTTATTTGCAAGAATTGTTTTGCTTATTTCTCGAGAAATCCTAAAATAAATATTTGTTCAGATGAGATTCTCGAGAGTTTTTTAACTTTCCAAATTTCCGGAACACTTATACTTCATAAAAATATAATTAAAGAACGTTAATATATAAAAACTTTTTCTATTAAAAAATTAAATGTAAATAGAACTGGTATAAACAGATGAGAAAGGAAGAAACCCGGTTTTTCTTGTATTTACATCAAAACCCAAAAGTGAATAAATCAAATTTGGGTTTTACTCAAAGTGAGTTTGGTGGATTCATGGGTTTTTATTTATAGCAAAAATAAATCAAAATTATTGGGAAATACAATTTTTATACAATTTGAAATAAACAAAAATATACTTATTTTTTTAAATATAAGTATTGCAAGCAACTGATCATTATTTTTTATTGGCTTTGTATTGAATCACGGTATTGGATGATTAGCTTAATTTAAAAAAGATAAGGAAAGGTATAACTTCGAGTTCTTGTTACTTAAAAAAACGTTTCCTAAACTGCTAGAATTGTAATATATAAGTAACAAAATAATAACAATGTTACAGTAGAAGTCGTACAAAATACAGTTTGTTCAAGAATTGAAGCCGGTTGACCTGCCTTTGCGTCATCGATTTGGTTAATGGGAGTTGGAACAGCTCCAAATTGATCCGCTCTTTTATCGAAAAATTGTGTTGAGTGATGAAGGTCATTTTTGGCTGAAAGGATTCGTCAACAAATAAAATTGTCGTATTTGGACTAATGAACTGCCAGAACAGATCAATGCATCCTGTCACAGTTGGCTTCATCGGACCGTATTTCTTTAAAAATGCGGAAGGACAGCGTGTAAACGCCAATGGATCAAACTACAGATCATTAAATTTTAATTGCCAAAAATTCTACTTGTTGTTTCAACGTACCATACAGCGGCAACCATCGATTTATTGAAAGAAAATTTTTATATGAACATCATAGTTACCATAGTATAGAACGACAGATGTGTATCTTTTGACAGTTTAAGTTAGTACTAGCTACCATATTATTCGTTTAGAGTTTGAAATCAAGTTGTAACTTTAGGCCTTGTTGGCAGATATTACTGTTATTCCTGCTCGTACTGTTGGTTTTACTGTGAACGTAAATATTTACCTCACAATTAAAAACTTATCCTGGTGGCACATTTTTGCTTTATATCTCTAGAAAACCAAACATGGGAGGATAACTTATTGATTTACAGCAATTCAAAATTAGTGATTAATAAAAACACGTCACAGTACATATCAAATTTCCTTTCCTATCCGATTTTCCTTTCCTATCCGAAATGTTATTGATATCCAATATTATTATTATTGTTTGTTTTGCTATTTAAATGAAACACAAAAATCTTACTTTAACAATACCTAAAAATTAAATATTAAAAATCATGAAATATAAAATTATATCTAAAATAACCATTTCATGTTATAAATCACCAAACTATATAGGATTACTAATTAATATCAATCCGGTTGGTTGTTTTTATGAGATATAAAAAATCTCATCAAACCGATTTCAGTTGTTTAAACCTCCTTCCTTGTCCTTGCCAGAGTTTCCATTATTTCTTTATTTTGGTTACTAGCCTAAAGCTTGCTTTAATTAAGGCGAATATTAAATTCTTAATCCAGACGAATATTAAACTACACGACCGTATTTAGGACCTCACTAAAACAGTTCAAAGTTTTAGTTTCCACAGATGATAACAGTCAAAAATTGCAACAAAAATTACAAAGGTTATTCACATCTGCAGTTAAATCAACATGATGCAGACATATAATCAATGATACTTAACACAGGCACAATCATCAACACCAATACACACAAAAACTGCAATTTAACGACGTTTTAACGATGAGATGTGATTTTAAGGCTAATCTAATCACTTTAAAGTTCAAGAATCCTCTTAGCGGTTGCATTTTTGAATTTTGAAATTCGAGAATTTAGAAATTCGTTCTTATAAATATTATTTGGAATTCCGCAATTTTCATAGCGAATTCCGAATTGTTTTGGCTACAAACGGTCGAAATTATGTGTTACTAAAATCACTAAACTCCATGTATAATGTTGCAGTAGTGGAAAATGGAACACGGGTTTGCTGATAATTTTTAAATAAATGGGCATCATCGAGATACCGATGCTGTTTGAATGTGAATGCCCATTCGAAGGAAAAGTTCTAAAACTTAGGACCAGTTTCCGTTGAAGGACGTTTTCTTGCAAAGAAATACGTTGCGGCCCTGGAAACAACATTGCAATACAACATTCTAAATTTCGGTAAAGATATTACGTCCTTAACAACTGATGGGTCAGCAGTTATGAAAAAGTTTGATGGGTTTTCCATGTTATCAGTAGTTGTGCTTCGCACATGCGATTCAGTTAACTGTAATTCATATTTTGTATAATAAAACGAATATTAATTAATTGGAGCAAATAAAACAGAAAATGTTAGTGGAGAAAATCCAGAAAGTGACAACGAGGAATCAAAGGATAAGGAGTACTTAGACGAAGATTGCGGTGGCTTGATTGTAGAAATTGATAATGAAGCTGAATTAGAGCAGGTTGTGGTAATTGAAGAATTTTTGGATTATTCATTCTTTTAAAACACGCTTTAAAAGAACGAATAAACCAAAGAACGAATAGACGCACAAATGTATCAGGTTCTCTTCAGTGTTTTCATAATGGTGGAATAGGTGAAACTGATGACTCTTTCACCAGACCATTTAAAAATATAATAGTCAAAGTTATTGAAAGCTTTTCACAAAGATTGATATTCATCACAAGTATGGAAAATTTGACAGAAACGGACGACTTAAAATAAGTATTTTGAATCACGAATCACAACGCGCAAATTCATTCGAATTTGTCATCGAACATATCGTCTTCCGGCTCAACTCAACAAGCAACAAATCGGAGCTTAATTTTAAAAATTAAATCGGAATGAGATTCTTTGAAGCGAACAGCGTACGAGAAAATATTTTAGAGTCCGCGTATACTCATTTTGATTTCGATTCCAGCAACGAGCGTAGAGTCCGAGCTATCTAAGTTGCTGGTACCTTTTGTATAAAGATTCGATCGAAACTAGGTGACGTAGTATTTAGTGATCTCTGTTTTATTAAAGCATATTTTAGGCAAACAAAACAATAATACACCATTTTAAAACATTGATTGTCTGCACTAAGTACTAACTCAATTTTTGTACAAGTATTATGGTATTAATATTGATCAGAAGAAATATTTCGAAATTCGATCGAATTCGGAGAGTGCTTAATTGCGAATTTCGAATACCGTTTTTTTATTTTCGTCAAAATTTGCAATCCCTACTTTTATATAAGTATCTTTTATTACTGTTCAGTCGACACTTAATAATTGTTAACCATTCCAATATACAAAATTTTTCAACATTATTACTGTCACCCGTGTAGATACCGAGAGATCGAGTGATTCTTTTCTGCGATAGTGAAAATTCCGAAGATTTAGAAGCGTACCTACTGCACGAACTAACTATAGGATCTTACTATAAAACAGATGGTAGTGAATTAGTGATTTTAACGTTCTGTCAAAATTGTTCCATTAAAGTAGTTTTGGTTGGTTACGAACCGCCAGCACTGGCTACACCATCCTATATCTTTGATATTTTTCCAAATAATTACTAATGAACTTATGTAATTTTCATAATATTATATATCATTATTATTTTTTTATAAATATTCGTCCATGTCATTTCCAATCTCATTAAAATTAATAATATAATTTCCAAATCAATAATTTCCCCTTTAAATTGTACGAGTATGTATAACTTTGTAGGTATTCATGAAACAAAATATAAAATCAATAATTTCTGTTTTATTTATTTCTACGGAAAAATTATTAAATCCAATTTATTTATTTATTATTTTTTTCTCGAAAAGTGAAAGTCAATCAAAATAGTAATCATAATAATAATTTATTGCACTCAATAATTATAAAATTTCCACTGTACTCGAGTAATGGATACTTCATTTTTCTATGTAACCATGACTGCTTTATTACTACTTGCCTGGCTGTAATCTATCGAATTAATCACAAATAATTTTATTTATTTATTATATGGTTTGATTGCAACCATTATTGTAATTTGATTGATTGTAAATCAATCATAATTGGTGGTGTTAGTAAAAAAAACTGGTTTGAGTTTAACGTTCGTCGATTCGGCCGCCATTCATTCACCAAAAATTGTATATAAATAAATATAATTGTGCAATAAATAATCGAAATGGGTGATGGGCTTTGGGGTGGAAAACGAATAAAAATAAAGTTGACCTGATATTCCCGACTTAGCAACAAGTATCCTTTTTCTATTTTTATGTGATTTATTTGATATTTTTTCGACGTCGAAGAAACCAAAAAAAATATAGTGAACGGGTGGTCACTAAGCAAACTCGCATCGTATGTTCCGAAGGAAAAAAACAGCAATGCTCCTAATCTTACAAACCCCGGAAAAACTAACTTTAAGCGGTAACACATTTTTTGTTTTTGTCTAATTCTTACTCACCCATTTGTAACGATTAATATAGCAAAGCTTTGGAGAGAAGGAAACAAAAAATTCATTTTTATTCCATTTCATTATTTTTCGTATTTTCCATGTTAGACACCTTGACGCCTAAGTAGAAAAAAACGTTTTTTTGTATGTAGTGGTAAATAAAGCGATGCATGTAGATATATGTACATGTGTATAGCAACATGTATTCATATTAATTTTAGTGCTTTAAAAGTGTGGTTTGGTGTGTTGGCTGCTTGCTTATAGGCATTTTCCCACCGTACACGTTGCTTCAGACTAGCAGCGACAAGAAAATACTTTAAGAATTTACTTTAACTTATAACTATTGTACACATATTAATATTTATTGTTGTTGTCGTTACAATTTTTATTTCTCTATTATAACGATTCGAAATTGAAGTTCTTATTTTGGGTTTTCTTTGTTTGGTGTACATATTGTACAAAAAATTATAATAAATGAATTGAGTCGACGTACAGGTAAATCCTACACACATTGAATTGATATAAAAATGTTTAGAAATGTTACTTTTGTATTAAATAAATTAAAAAACTTATTTATTCTGTATTGTGTTGAGATGGATTCTATTGTCGTTAGTTACGAATGTTGCAAAATAAACAAATCTTAATTGAGTTGTTTGTAGGTCTTCAACGTTAAGGTTGATATTTTATAGATTGTCTGGCGGACGGCTAGTTTGATAATTAATTACTGTATAGTATAAACGAACAATTGATCCAAGTCTATCCGTAAAGCATAGTATGGTTCCTTAGCTGCCTTTTAAAATTAATTGTAGAAACTGTAAACCAAAATATTAAAGGTCGAGTGTGGTAAATGGCATGTAATAACTTCGGTTCTAGTCTGATGTGCTTTTAACCTTTTAGATCAATCATGTCCATTGTTTGTTGGTCATCATAAATTAATGTTGTTTCAATCAAACGACTGCGACCAAACTAATTTGGAATTCTATTCCTATAAAATCATTAAATGTTTATAGTGACTTTTTTAGTCTGTCTAATGAACATTATTATCGCCAATCCTTAATGTTTTTGAAAACAAAAACAAAAAAAATATCACTTTTCTCTCAAGCTAGAAATTGAGAGACAACTATCATTCTTTAAATGATCCTAAAGTTATTAATAATCAGTTCGAAAATTTTTCCAAACTGGCTTTTTCTAAGTGTTTATTTTAATTCGATATCGACTAATTTACGTATGGAAATGATCAAACATTTACACATCCCATAGATAAATATTCAAAACGTAAGTAGTAGAAAATGTCTAGGCGAAAAAGATGCTTCGTCAGTATTTAAGTCTGAAGACATTTGTTTGTTCTGAAATACTACCAATTCTTACGTCCTATCAAGGTCATAAAGTAGAGTCCCTTATTTGGGAAGACAATCTGTACATTAGACAATTTACATTACATTTAGAGAGTGCCAGTCTACAGTACTGATATGATAAATATGGATCATATAAGAGAAAAGTGAATTAGTAGAATATATTTTGTTCACTTAATCGGTGGTTGGAAGATGTTTCTAATCCTAGAATGGATAACGCAATAAAGGCAAACACAATAAAAAATTATGATTTAAGAAAAACAAGTGGAGCGCAAGTCCTTTAAGTTAGGAAATATATGTTAGCACGGGAGATTGTGAGGTTTTAGATAATCCAAAACTGAATCGAAAAATAGAAATGTTGCTAATACAACTCAATGCGAAATGTTGTGTAACCACGTACAAGGCTTCCTTAAAAACTTACCATGCGTTAAAATCATTGTTTATTTCGAAATAGTGCTCAAGATAAGGATTGTTTTTCTAAGATCAGTATTTATTTGCTTTGATCGCTTCACATCTTTTCTCACATTTTTGAAAATTGTGACATACCGAAAAATTGTTATATATACCAAATGGCTACGATTGATTTTATGCCAAAGATAAAACTGTTTATAGTTAAAGTTAATAAAAAACGGAATATGAAAATATTTTAATTTGATTTTGTAACTATTATTCTAGAGCTTTTACAGTAGTATATTCGTCCTCAAAATTGCATAGGTATAGTGTGTGCTTAACATAACTATTTCGAACTGATCTCAGATAACGTGAATTAATCATCAATTGTAGCTTATCAGACGTGCTATAGTAAATATTAATATAGATATTTTATATATTATATAGTTTATATTAGCCGTGTTTCATGATACTATGTGATCCGGATCAAATCACATTTTCCATGCAAACCAAAGACACATTTTGATCCAAAATGAAATTTGGATCAAAATGTGTCATTGGTTTGCATGGAAAATGTGATTTAATCCGGATCACATAGTATCATAAAACGCGGCTATTGTAAGGGTTCCAAAATAATAATAAATATGCTTCTGAAATGGAAACATTCCTTACAATTTAATTATATGTATTTTATTTGGAACGCTAATAGTAAGTTAATATTTAGCTTCCAATTTTCTTCTTATTAGATATTAAGTTTATATTTTAAAGATTTTAATTTGTGATTTTTTATATATAATTGTAGTTTCTATGTTAAACATTTGAAAATGGTCTGAGGACCGAAATATTATGTCTTTTCCATAAATTAAAGTCTTTCATTTATTGAGATAAACGTTGGAAAAAAGTGCAGTAACAGTCAACAAACAACATTGTTTTAAATAAATGTAAAACAGTATACCTTCTTATAATATGAACACCATTTATAGGCCGATTATATCAAGTTAGCATGCAATTCTCTGATGTAAACAGATTAAACACATATTCAGAGCTTTTAAATGTAACATTTATATTTCCCACAGATGTGGTTTTTGCTCTTAATAATATCATACTAATATAACATCTTAGAGCCAAATTCAAAAATGTAGTGAATTCTTTGGTTTACTAATTGCTTTGAAATTTCTGGATCAACAAATATTATTTAACATTCACCAAAGCGGACAAGCATTTATTAGCATCTCAGCTTAGTAAAAGTAGTAAAATATTAACCATTCATGAGGCGCAAGAATTAACTTCATTTAATTACTGAATATCATGGCAGCCGAATTCATTCATCCATTTCTCACCAATAGATGATGACAAATTGCACTCACGAGTAGTAGAAGCTTCTGCTTCATTCTTTAGTAAAACCGCACGAAAATGGTCTAAGATATCTGGTAGTGATATTCACTGCAGTGTACTCAATGCTACCTAATACACAAAAAACTTTCATTTCATCAATTTTTGTACAGGTAAGTGTATAAATTGTAATAAAAAAATTATTCATGTACACGTCTTATATACCACTTCTTTGAAGCAGGATAGTATATGCCAGTTTAGAAAAAATATGAATAACTTAAAGGCACCTTGGCAAAGTTTTTTCATTGGTCTCCGGTTGAAAAAAATCTTATCATTTTCATCTAACGAAATATCACTCAAAACTAGTACTACCTGGAACTCCAACAATCAACTACGGTTGTTTAAGGAAGAAATTCGACAATAAGTATTAAGAATCCCATTCATAAATTTGACATTATATTTGATATTTGTTATGTTAGAGTGAATATTGATTATTGCACTATCAATTTGTTACAAGTAGATTATAAATATTAGGTTATCCATTAGAGATGAAATATCGTTATTAAAAAATAGTGTAAAAAATGTGGACAAGCATCCCCAGATTTTACATTTTTGTTGGACTGACTATTAATTATCAAAAAAATGCACGAACAAATATTAGGAATCAATGAGAGTATCCAGCACGTTGAGATCTACTTATAAGATATTCTACAATATAGAATAGTCTCAATTGTAGACTAGTCTCAATGGGTGTATCCAGCAAATTCGCAAGGTACACAAATAAATGCGAAAATAATATATGTAGCACACTAAATGATAATTTAGTGTGCTGGATGTTAAATTCTTAACTAAACTGTCAGCTAGAGGTGTCATATAAAACACATATTATTCTATTATACATATATTATTTTCGCATTTATTTGTGTACCTTGCGAATTTGCTGGATACACCCATTGGATTTAGTTTTACACTATAATGATTTTGATAGACAACGAAATGCAAAACTTATCTTCCATGTCGATTTATTCTTCTGCCCAAATGTTAAAAAGGATCGGGTGTACCCATGGGCGAGAGATATTACCTCTTTGACGCCTCAAGCAATAATAATAGTCTATTTTAGTTTGAGAAGTAGTTACACTAAAATTTTGTACACTATACCACGAACAAATCGACACCAGAATTTATGCACCACTACATTAAGAATGGAGACGTTAAAAATCCATCCGATTTGTATTAGAAGTGCTAGAACGCAGTATCGGACAAGTTTTTTTTATTACTATGCAATCTGTTTTGGGGCACTCCCAACTCTTGCAGCCAAATTGAGGACGTACCAAATGTCCGATCTACCTAACCATCTACACATTGCATAGCTCCTTCCAGCTTATAGTACTGACATGGAAGATGGGTTGGTTCACGGATTCTGCACTCCAACAGGGGGTCATATATGTGATCATTCTCACCACCGATCGTAATCATATGGTGAACAATTCCTTTTGCATCTTGCCCCTATCGGGATTCGAACACGGTACCCTTCAACTGCCGCAGCTTAAACCACTGCGCCACCTGGGCGGTATCGGACAAGTTGTATTTCAACTGGTTAAGAGTTAAATTGGTTAAAGTGCAGTGAAGACCATTGACATAGCTCGCACCAGTGCCCGCAGCGGCTCCTGTTTCAAAATTAACTTTTTGTGAAATAAATGAAGTAATAGGTTTGGCGTTTTAATTTTGATCTGTGTCTGAGGCCTCAATAATCCGGATACGAACCGAAAAAATTCGTAATAATATGGACATTTGATGCATAACTACTACATTCGTATCATTTCATTGGTAAGCGCTGACGAGTACGATGTCATAAGATCCAGTTGACTAGTAAAATTGTCTTCGCGTTTTAATAAGTTTAATTCAGATTCATTCCATTAAAAACAGACTAGCTTCAAAAATCAGGTAGATCACGATTATATCATAAATATATAAGTACCACGATGTTTATTCTGTATATTGAACCGGTCATCTTATACCGCTAATTACATAACTTAATAATAAACTTTCCTGTTACACTATACATAATGTACCTATAATTTATGATCATGTATAATCGCGTAATTTAAATTTTATGTATCGTACACAAATGTACGAGAATGTATAATTAAATTATATGTAGTGAAAGCGTTTATGTTTATCGACCCTAAACCATAACAACACTATGTATATAGTTACGATGATTCATTCCGCGCGCACACAAAAAATAATTAATAAAATTATAAAATCGCTGTACAAAAACTACTTGAACTTTAAAAAAAAATATAATTAATTAAATGTTTAATTAAATTTTAATTCAAATGTAACTATAAAAGTAGTAAAGTAAAATAATAAATTTATTCCATGCAATAATTCGATATAATATGTACGAGTATGTATGTGTGAGTAAAACGACTAAGTTTATTAATTTAATTTAATAATTTATTTTTTTTACACGGTTAACAACAGTCAGTTCAGTGACTTAAAAAAATATTGTACGAAAACATTTGTATGTACTTAGATATCTGTACTCGTATAATTAACCCCCCTCATTATATTACAATTTGTTATATAAAGACGTATGTGAGTCGAATCACAGTGTGTTACATAAACATAGAGACACAGTTACACATATTCAGTTTTATTCGTGTACATGCGAAGTCGAGCCTAGATTTATAGTTATCCGATTCAGCTGGCAATCGAGTACATTACATACTCGTATTCATATATCGTTGCAATATGAAGTTTCCCCAAGTGGAAAATTTAATTTTTTGTTTATGTTCGGTTACTGGAAATTAATCATATATTATTTTTATTCATATGAGTGACATTGAAATTGTGGAAATGTATAGAAAAAGAAAACAATTATTTCAAAAATCATTGTATACACTCCCATAGTAACTGCGATTATTCATGTAATGTAGTACACATTGTGTTCATGTTTGATTTAGAGATATTGATCGATTAGAACTTCGAGAAATTATATTTACATACATATATAAAGAGATATCGTGTGTGGATTATAAATTATTTCGTGTTCTTTCCACTGCCATAGTGATAATTGTCTCATTTTTTATTCAATATGTTTTGTAATGTGTTCAGATCGGAGACGCTTCACTGATTACATCGAATTATGATACTCAATATGAAGGTCATTTGAAAGGCATTTAACCACACTAATTTAATTTATATACTCGTACAAGTAATGATTCAAAATGTTAATTTAGTCGAACACAATTCACTAGCAACAAGATTATTTTGGATAAGTGTAGATGACTCTGTTATAAAATACGCTTGTTGAGTAAAATGAAATAATTTAAGTTAAGAATTATTATCTCTGGCATTGGAAAACAAATTTTTTTAGCTCATCCCTGTAAGTCGTGCATTAATTACAAAAACGACTTTACATTACAAAATCGCTTGAAGTATAGTACCTATCACAGTATAGCTGCATTTTGCACTTCAAAAAATATACAGCCATATTTTAATCACCCCAATGACGGAAAAAATCCAGATTTGTTGTTTTGAAGTGTGTCTCACGTAAAGTAGAGACATATGAAGCCTACTAAGATGTTTTCCTACTAATAAGTTTTAGATATCAAAAGAATCCGGTTTGTGTTGTTAAAATATACGAGTATACAAATTTGAAAGTAGTTTAGAATGAGATGCCAAATGGCGCCGTGGTTAAAACTCTAGATCGCGATTCACCTGGTTCAGAATCCCGATAGAGGCAGGTTCCAAAAAATATTTTTGAGAATCTGATTATGATCGAACAAAACGCCTTTTGAAGTGCAAAATACATTGACTGACTATATCGGTACTATAAGATAGATAAGATGATTCTACGTAAACCAATAAGCCACCTACGTAAGAGTTGGAAGTGTCTTGAACCCTAAAAAAGATTGGAAAGATTCGAAATAAAAGGGTGGGCGTTACAACATATATTTTTTTTTAATTGCGATTTTTTCAACACTTTATATATGCTTACAATCTAGTTAATAAGACTGCTAAGCAATTTGATTCTAACTTAATTTACTAAGTTGTATTTGTGTCTAACTCTTCAAATTGCTGTTATTTAGTGTTTGGTGGGATGAAGTAAATCACTTGTTTCACATAGATTCCAGATACTAATAGGAATTATAAGATTCAAAAGATAAGTCTGCGAACTATATTTGATTGTTTCATAGCTGAGTTGCTTCAGCATTTACATGTTACTGAAGTATTGTCTATGCTTCAAAGCATTTTTCTGAATATGATTGAAGGCAAAGAACACTTGAAAGTACCTGTCTATAAATATTTATTCATGATGTAACAGGATGTACTAACCATTTGTTTCTGAGTACCTTACTACTTATTCTAAGCACTTGATCTTTTGTTGAGTGTTGAATACGAAGTCCGAATTGTTTAACACTATAAATTCTCATAGAGTTAAAACAATAGGAGTAGTAACGAAATTAGTCTAGAGGACGATATTTCGTGTGGTTATTTTAACGTTTCGGAGTCAGTTTTCCACACGCTGGATACAAATTTGATAAGATTCTTTAGTTATTCTGGCTCATTTTCGACCTGCTATTCTGATTTGCATTGAGCGTTTAATTCGCTTGATTGTATTTAATTAAATAGAACCAGTACTACTATTATTAGTTAATTTTCTTAGGTAGGTTGTAGATTGGTTCACCTATTAATTCTTTTATTTCTCTCCTTAGTATCTGAATGAGGTTGTTCAATACAGTTTGATCTACAGGATTATCCACTAGAGTGGGTTGCGTTCCCAGTTCATAACGCTGTGCAGACATATTTACTGACAGCCTTGAGAAGTTTATTATCTTAAGTTGTAGTTAGCCTAGATCGGTATATTCCAATCATAGTAATAATAGAATTATTTTTAGTCTTTCTTCAGTTTCATAATTTAATTCCTTGTAGTGGTGAATATTGTTTCTAATTATAACAGCACTCTAATTATATCTCATCTTCTTTAGCACTTCAGCAGCGTTAGCCTTAGAATAGTATGAAACGTTGTATAATTTTAGAATTTCACGTTGTAATTTACTTTTAGGGCTTGTTTCCTCATATGGTTCAGTTTTCAAGTTCTCAAATTTCTAATTTGAATATTTTGCAATTTTATAGCAAGACTGCATCCTCTATTGTAAGTGGTTAGTTGAGTGATTTTCTGAATATCGGTAAATTTAATACAATCTATTGCAATGATGTTAATTGGCATATTTGACACACATGGGTTTCTTGTAACAATAATTATGTGTGAACCCATTAACGACATTATGGACTGAGCGACATTATGAAGCTTTGATATTTTGGTGAACTGAATAATCACCGTATTCCATAAGATATTTATGATTTAATACATATTTCTCAATATTTTCATCTATCTAAAGAGGTTTTTAGGATTACAGAAGCCGAAATCCTGATATAAAAGAGACACAAGATTATAACCCGATTTTAGAATCGATATTAGGAGATTAGAAGCTATTTCTGATTGATGTTCTTGCTATATAGTTTATCGAGAAATGAGAATCATTACAGCCACAAAATATCATGGAATGACAGGAATTATAGAACGAATGAAACGCAAAAAATAATTTCCTATTGATACAAAGTGTGTTTTTGGTATTCAATTTTTATGCGATCGATTTATGTTCGAACCGCCCATTAGTATATGCATTAAGGAAGTCACCGATCCCTTTAATATATCAGTAAACACATCAATTTTACACAAAAGGAGTCAACATGAAATTAGAATGCAGGCAAATATGCAAAATTAAATAGTCACGAAACAATTGATATAACCTGTAGCATGTTTTTACAGATTTAATCAAAAATATTGAAATACTGAGCTGAATAAATGACTAAAACATCATAACGTATATCACTGCACGTTATTTAAGATCTGTTTACGACAGGTATATTTGGGAAGCAAGCAAACTATAACGCTTTGTTTCAAAACAAATACTCGACTACTGCTGTTCTAATAAATTAGCGTCTAGGCGATCAAGGATACCCTCTCATGCCATTCCTATAATTATTATTTCTTTTCAAGTAGGAAAAATAATACGTGTCCTTAAAGATTAATTTCACTGTACTTGGGGATAGGGAAGTACGTTTTGCTCCAATAAGATCTGCAAAAAATAGTAAATGCGAACACGGTTTACCAACTCCGTTTTTGGTTGTCTATTGCTTCGTTGCCGATTATCAATTTTCATAGGTATCCTGACAAAGAAATTTATTTCCTTTAGTATATTTCAACTTTTAGTAAATTAATCAAAATAGACAGAAAGTATTTAAATTAGTTTGTTTTACATGCTAATCATATTGTAAAATTTTATCACTATTTTTACTACCTCTTATATAAATAATGGTATAACTAATTTTGAGGTTATGTTAAAACCTCAATGTACATATCACTATAAATTATTTAATTATACTTAAAATTCTTTTTTTATTTCCTTTATGTCACAAAAAACACTCTAAAATGATCATCCACTGTTTCGATGTGAGTGTTGTCATTGAATGACCGTATGTTCAAAACTTCATATCCTTGGCAATAATTAAGATGTCGTATCTATATATGGTTTGAGTTGTGTCTCAATAGTTCTAGCGAATTATAGATATTAACGAAATTGTTCGAGTTCAAATGATTCAACTCGGGGAGTATGTTCGAGTTCATCAATGCAGTCAGCTGAAATTAAATAAAACAATCACTAGTTCTAATTATATTCTCAAATAATAAACTCATCTCTGTTTGTCTTAATTTGCCATCGTCAATTAGCTGTCAAATCTAAAAGAAATTAATTACTATCAGCTGATTATATAAATTATTAAATTCAAATGCCAGAATGTAAAGGGAAAATCAAATGATCTGACCATCCAACTCATTAATTTGATCCATCTTGAGATATGGTTTCAAATCATTTAATGTTCCTTGGCAATTTCACTTACCATTTAAGAAATATTCATATATTTAAAACATATTTAAATTAGACATTGTTTATTATGTCATATTACAATTATTGTCAAGTACGATCACTTCAGTTGAAGTCCGGTAGTCATACCTATAATTTATATTAGTGTTGTCCGAATCAATTCCGAATTATTATATTTAAACAAGAGGCGGGTTATATATTCATATCTTTCTAATAACTTAAGTTAAGAAAATTACAATTTGTAAAATTTGGGTCATTCAGAATAAAACCATCAGCTTAAAAGTATTACAAAAAAACACAAAAACCCAATTGAGCATACCAACAGTTCAATTAATATATCTAAAATAATCAACATAATCTCAGATTGTCAATCCTCATCGTTTAAAGGATTTCGGTGAAGCAGTAATTGGTTAAGCAAGCAAATCCATCCACCATCTTGCTGAATCGACATCCAAGCAGTTTTACACATGGTCCTTCGAGCCGGATACGCAGATAAATAAAGGTTTATCGATTAAATTCAAGTTTTTACTAGTCGCATAATTATATAATTTGTGAAGATCTGTGAATTCAAATTTTGAAATGAGTAGTGAATTAGACGGTTTAAAGAAGCAAAGCTCTATATACAGAGGTATTTTAACAAGGTTATCCAATTATGCAAGCGGTATAACCGAGCGCTCTGGTGAAACAGTTGAAGAAATGAGAGTTAAATCTAATCGTGCCAAGGAAATACTTGACAAATTTATGGACGTCGAAGCATCCATATTTGCAATTAATTGTGAAGAAGAATCCAAAATGGCCGTTGCAGAACATTCTTACTACAGCGTTGTAGCCAAATTAAATACTTGGATCAAGAAACGCAGTATCAGTGACGTTAGCATTTCGAATAACGACACTATTTTAAATACTTCCAGTATGCATCACGATCCCGAAATTCGACTTGCTAAATTACAGATTCCACCATTTACTGGCGACTATACCGAATGGTAAAGTTTTTTTGATTTGTTTCATTCCAGTATACATAGTCGCGAAAATATCACCCCAGCGCAAAAATTTCAATATCTGATGGGCTTACTTAAAGGTGAAGCATTTTCGCTGGAAAAACATCTCAAGGTAACAGAAGCTAATTATATGGAAGCACTTAAAAAACTACAACAGAGATATGACCGAAAACGTCATACAATCAATGCATTTATACGTAGTTTTATCGAGCAACCTACTGTACATTTAGCAACGGCCTCCAATATAAGAAAATTATTGGACACCTCCGATGAGGTGGCACGTGGGTTAAAGGCATTAGGAGATCAAGCAGAGGCCAGAGATTTGTGGCTCATATACATTCTACAAGAAAAATTGGATGACGAAACACGCAGCTAATGGGCACAACAGAACGCAAACATTGAATTTCCAAAGATTACAGAATTCTTCGATTTTCTAATAAAAAGAACCGATGCACTCGAGTCGATAAGGGCACATTCAATCCGTCCAACTAAAGCAACTACACCAAAACCAACATCAATCAGGTCACGAAATAGTTATGCTACCACTACTAATTACAACTGTGTCGCATGCAATATGCAGCAACATAGACTGATTGACTGTGACCAATTCATTAAATTATCAGTTGAAGAACGTAGAAATCTAATGGCCACAAATAAAAGATGTTTCAACTGCTTAAATCAAGGACATAGTGCGTATGATTGTAGAATGAAGGGAAGGTGCCGTGATTGTTCTCTCAAACATCACACCTTACTACATATTTATAATACATCAAATACACTTACCACTAGTACTGAGGCCAAAAACAACATCGTCGAAGTTGATCCTAGAGTTAATCTTCATACATGTTCGAACGAAATTTATCTGCAATTTCGATCAACAAATTTGGATCAACAAATTTCATTGAAGTGTACCCTACAAACTATATTACCAACAGCCTTAATCAACGTATTTGATGAACTTGGTGTACCAAGAATATGCCGTGCCTTGTTAGACACAGCATCTGAAACCTCATTCGTAACCGAATCACTGGTGCAAAAATTAGGAATACCCCGGCAGAACTGTAGAAACCTAATATCGGGTATTGGACAAATTAACAGTGGAACATCTCGGGGAGTTACAACCCTACAAATTACATCAAGATTTAATTCAACTCATTTGGCATCCTTTAAGGCACTTATAATACCAAAGATCACATCTACATTACCAGCATTTGAATTTGATATTAGTGGCATAAATAACCTGAAAAACATTAGTTTGGCAGATCCTTACTTTTTTAAACCCGGATCAATCGATATACTCCTTGGAGCAGACATCGTTTTCGAATTGTTTGAAGGAAAAATCATGAAACTAGAATCCATCAACAACTAGAACATTTTCGAATGATTAATTTTTTTAAGATGACATGCTTATTATGTTTGTGAACAAGGAAGAATGGCTTGTGATTGCGAACGTCACAAAAAAAGACTAGCATTGAAATTGACCAGGAAATCTAGAAATGGAGGGCACGAATATTTTGGATATAACAATGACGTTTACCAGCAGCAGGTGAAAAACACAAATCAAATAGAAAACAATTTATGTACCGCCTGAAAAACGGCGAAGTAGTCTTTTCTTATTCTTTGAACAGCATTAAGTTCATGTTGAACCAAATGAAGTACCTATTCAGAAGTACAATATAGTTTGAATTTCGTTCAATTCTGTTAAACTTGTCGTGATTCAGTGACAATTGTCTTCCTACTAAAACCATTTACGAGATAAGTAAGGAAAAACAAAGTCAGGTCAATGAACGATAAAGATTTAAAATGGCCCTTCAAGGTGCACTTAATGCATTCTAGTACATTTCCAAAATTTTAATGCGCATCAAATAATTTTTATCATATAAACTGATTTGGTTTATCTTGAAACGAAAAAAAATAAAACTGAAGTTCATTGACATTTAAGAGTTAAATTTAAATTGTTATCGGTCAACCGAATTAATTAAAAACAAACAAATAATTTTTTAATCGCAAAACATCACGTGATTTTATGATACCCACGATTTTAGTTTTTTGCCAAATTATAACATTAATAATACAAAAATAAAATGAATTGCTTGCTTTCAGAAAAATAGCAAAAGTTCATTAAACTTTTAATTTTTCTTTTTTTTTTGTTTTCTTGTTGTTTTCCATGAAAATTTAATTTTTATACGATGTACTCGTGCTGTATTTCCTAACATGTCTGGATGTTTATCTTTGATTTTCCTTTTTCTTTTTTGAGAAGGGGAGAGGGGCATATAAACATATAGTTAAGAAGGTGTTACGTGATAAGACCAACTAACTGACTATATAAATTATGTAACAGTGGGTGATGGCAATAAAGTATATTCATGTAAGTGTATATATTATGCAATGTACTTGTGCGACTTGTACATGATTTGCATGTTGTACACAAGTCGATATAAACTGTTTATGATGACTGTATTAGCATTTCTTAATTATTTATTAGCGCTAATAGCGTTACTTTCATTTATATGCGTAGAGTATACACGTCTCCTCTTCTGTACGTAAATGGTTTATGAGCGGCACGTACAGTTAATAGCATGTCGTATATAAACGAGGCACGTGCAAATCTTTATCGATTAATAATCACGTAATATGGCATTGGTACACGGTGAAACTAAGTGATTTAGTAAGTGCATTATGCTTAATTAATTACATTTTTGTGCGCTTAAAAGCCATAATATAATGTCAATGAACTTATTAAGTAATTTTACAAAATAAGACAAATATTATATTTCAAATCCACATCTCTCTTTATGTTGTTATATTACATTCATTTCACAGAAGATAAAATTTAAACCGCCTTTGAGGTAAAACATTCAAGATTTTCTTTTTTGTTCCCAAAATCTTATAAAATATATTTTCATCCGAAACAAAAAAATAAAAGAAGAAAATGAGAAAATTATCTTTTAGATGGCACGTGTGTTCTCGTTCAAGGTGAAATCGATAAAGGTAGATATTTATAAATTTTACCCAAACGAATGACAGTCTTCTTGGAAATGTTGTGAGACTTAGCTATAAGTGTACCTGGAAATTAGATACTTAAATTGTACATATTTTGGATAACAAAAAGGATGTACCACGAACGAAACTATATTCAAACTTATATCACATAGGCGATAAATATAACTTTTGGTACACGCTTAATTGTACCTAACAGAATTAGTAAACATACATAATCAAATAACCTGAGTAATAATGGTTGTATAATCGGATATGTTATATCAGAGATATTGTCATATAGAAATGTAGCGTATTTCGAACGAAGTATAATATATCGTCCAGTTAGATAATGTATTATATTGTCGAATGTCAAATTTATTATTGTAGAGAAAAACACCGCGCTGGAAATCTAATTCAATACTAGAATGCGTTAATCTGTTACGGGATAGCAAATAAAATATTTTTAAGCGATTACGATAAAACGTTTGTGAAGGAGGATATGATACAAAATGTATAATATTCGAAGAATTATTATTTTGTGCCTCAGTTTGGTTGTGTACCAAAAATAAATCTCAACAAATTATTCCAGTTAAAAAATTGAACAATTTCGTTAGAAAATGTGCTATGCTTCGAAAATTGCTTAATTTTTAAGATCTTCACGGAAGACAAATAATAAAATTATAATTTAAACATAACGATATTGAAGCGTGTACATATTGCGTGTACATATCAGACAAATATCTTTTTACTATTAAAAAAAATACTTGTACTTACAGGGGTATTACGCTCCCTTTGACTGATAAATAAGCATAATAATCTTCTGTTTTTACAAACAAGCGCAGCAGGAATTATATTTAAATATTTGTGGGCTAGTGAATTCAAAAATGAAATTATTTATAAACGCAAATTCTAATAAAAGCAAATTTTAATCTTTGCAGTTTAGTTTGAGGTGCAGGAGGGGTTTTTCTTTTCTATTTCAAAACTAGTTTTGCATTCTAAAGAAAGATGTTCAAAGATGTTTTGCAGATTTATTGATATTTTCCGGTTGTGCTGTTTCAAATTTCATACATTGGTGCCCGAACTGTACGGGCGCTGTTGGGCGAGCACCACTTTCTTCACTATATTTTAGGAATACGATATGAGAAATTGTTGATTGAAGCTATAGGTAAAAGTTACACTAGAACTCAAAAGGTTGTTTGATTGACAGTTAAGGCGCAGAATCAACTAGTTAGCTGTTAAAGAGGCAAAGTCTTGTTTTTAATTTGAGCGTAACATATGTTGCGCTGTGTATTCGGTAATGTTGTTTCGATCTGATGACATCAGACATAATTGTCATCAGTCACATAAGAAGTAATCGTATAGTTCCGCAATATAAACGTAGTCAGCGATATGGCCACACTCAAAAGTTCTACCTACACAAACCTGGATGTGTTACAAGTATTGAAAAATATTTAACTATATTACTTGTGAGAAACTCAAAACTACTGCAGCAATGTGTTATCACCGTGCATAAGCCCATCCTGCAAACTAACGAGGATGCTTGGTGGCGAAGAAACTTCAAAAAAGCCAGAAATAATCTAAATAAACCAACAAAAAAGTCAACCATCGAAATCTTTTAGTCATCATGTAAACGATGGTGTACAAATGGCTGAGACATGTAAATCCAGTTTCGAACCACCATTGAACCCACATTCGAATACTATGATGAAATGATGCAGAATGTCAAAATTAATGCCAAAAGCAACCTTCCTTGCAAAGATTGGTTACAAAGATTGGAGCATGTATATTTTGCTATATTATTCTAATTAATTCTCTCAAAATGATATACCAAGAAAACCTGAGAGTTACTAATTGGAATGCTAACGGTATTAAAAATAAAAAGCATGAATGATAAAGGGTTCAATTTTAAAATTACAAAATATTGATGTGTGTTTGATATCTGAGGCGGACTCTACTAGGATATATTACTTAAAAATTCAGGGTTGCTTACTTTATGAAACAATTCAATTGGATAGCCAAGCAAGAGTTGGAAGTGCTGTTATAGTAAAAAACTCAATGCAACACCATGAATGCTATAGCATTATCAATCAACCGAAACCCAATAGTAAAATTTACATCTACCAAGCAACGCTTTTAGATGGGAGCAGTTTATTGTCCTCTTAATTACAACCTAGTAACGTACATTCCACTGGCAAACCAACATTTCAGCCTACGGATGGGTAAAAATCATGATTCACTGGATTTTTGGATTTACAGAAGTTTCATCAAATTTTGTTGATGTAGATGATAATTCAGATATGAATTCTGTAGTGATACTTACCATAAGTGAATAAAACTAAAGGAACAGTATCCAAAACCCAAGAGAAATTCGGAACCTCGTTCTAGAAAAAGGAAAAACTATGAGAACCTGAACGAGGAGTGCATCTAACAAAACGATTCTAAACAAATCACAACAGCTTAAGCAAAAAATCCAGAAGCTAAATGAAGAATCATTTTCTTTGTATCTTATTGGAAAGTTGACGGCTGATAAAAATAAGACTACTTCATAGGGAAGGCAACAAAAAAAATAAACACTCTAATTTTACGCATATCCCTCCTATTTATTTGCTGATCATCAGGCTTTTACTTTCAAACCGAATGAGAGAGAATCGGATGTTACAATCAAAAATGACAGCCTTTAGTTTAATCTAATTTCTGGATGTGGGAACAGCTTTCGATACACGAGGTTTGATTGCATAAACTAAAGGATATGCTTCCGGGACCAAGTGTTGAGTTTTGAGATCATATTTATCTGAAAATCTTTTGAGTAGGGCATTAAGATGAGTATTCTTAACTGAGAGAGGTACTATCCTATTTATATATATTTGTGCAGTATACATTTTTATTGCAACGCCACACAAACTTCTTTAAAATTGATATAAATAAAAATCGTTTTGAAAGTATTAAATTTGATTTAGTTAGCTGAATTATTTAGCTTTATAATTCAATAAAAAAAATGTTTATTTTTAATTATAGGGAAAATTACAGTTAATTTAATGTTATACAAAAGTATTTGTGCACATAAATTTTTATTCATAATTATTTGTGCAGATCAAAAATACTTAAAAAAAATAATTTATAATAATTAAATCAGTTATATTTTTATTCAGAATAGACAAAACCACATTAAACAACAAATCCATATGACGTATTTTCCCCTGTTGACTTCAGATCTTCTGTGAGCCGTCGGGGCATAGAGTCGATTAAAAATCTATGTGCACGGTGCTGCACGCATTCATTATGGTGATCCAAGTGACTTATTCAGTCCTTCCAACAACCCAAGGAATTTGTCTTTCTATGAACGTCCATATATTCCCAATCACATTAAGATCTGGACTCTGAGGCAGCCATTCAAAGGTGGCAATTGTAAGATCTGTGAAAATCAATCCAGCAAGGACGAAAAACAGTTTACAAAATAAACTTTTCAAATAATAAACTCGTAATCCAACCAACAATCCATAGAAGATTGAGGGAGGAGAATATTAAAATATCCACCACTCAAAACAACTAATAATATCAAAAGTATATAAATTAAAAATATTAAAATTTGCAAAGGAACCATACTAACAAAGCGTTTGAGTTTTGGAGGAATATTTAATTGATGGACGAATCAATTTTTTCTCTTGATGGGACCTGGAGAAAACATTAATTTTATTTGAAACCTTCAGAGTAGTTTAAACGTACAGTCGTCGCATCACCGCGTTATTCTGGTGGAGGCCACTTAATGATATGGGAATGCATATCGTATGACAGTGTTGTTCAGATTACTTTGTTAAGAGAGAATGTTATGGTCAAAGCCGTTATTTGAATCTTCTAAATCATGTGGCATTAGTGGATGGATGCAAATTAATTGGAGAACATTTTATTATGCAACAGGATAATGCTCCTATCCATAAAGGCCAAATGGTACTAAAATTTTTATAAGATTTGGACCAACCTTTATTAGAATGCCCGGATATTAATATGATTGTGAATATGTGCAAAATCCTTGTGTTGTTGGAAGAACTAAAGAAACCACTAGGAACGCCATAATAAATGCGTGGAGCACCGTTCCAATAGATGTTTTAAAATATTTAATCGACTCTATGCCCAGACGGCTCACAGAAGATCCGAAGTCAACAGGAGGAAACACGTCATATGGATTTGTTGTTTAATGGGTTTTTGTCTATTCTGAATTAAAATATAACTATGTATATGACTAGGATAGTAAGTTCAGGGCTTAAAATAACAAGATTGCTGTTATAATTATTTTGTTATGATTGCTTTGCATTGTAAACTGATTGCTTTGAATACTGGCTATATAATTTCAGGTAAACATGTCCTTACCATTTATGTTGAGTATGATAAAAATCTTCAACTTCAATATATATTTTTTTATAAAAAAATCGCGTCTAAATGATACAAAAATCGACTACTGATTTTCAAAGTAAATTTGGATAATTTGGTCGCGCTGTTCATGTGATAGTTAGGATGATTTGCCAGAGTTAATTTGATAATAAATGCAAACAGTGAGCGCAGTATGATCGTTTGAAAGTTAATCGTTCGGTAAGATCTATCTTAACAGAAAACGGCCTTTTTCGAGAAACTTGGAATTGTAAAGATACACATTAAGCCAGGTTAACGTTCAATGACTTTTGCAGATGTAGACAATTAAAACGGGATAGACTAATTTGTCTGTTTCTGCTAAAATCATTGGATGTAAACCAGTCATTAAGTATATTTTAAATAGTAAGGATTTTATACAAAAAGTTTTTAACTCTTATTTGTAAAGATAAATTAATTTACTACTTAAGACAAAAAAAATGTTACGAGGTTACTTCGGTTCGTAATCGGATCATTGATGATGACTAAGACGCAGATTAAAATTATAAACACCAGAGTTTAGTCAAACTTAAAATTTTATTTATTTCTCACAATAAGGACCTTAATACTTGCCAAATTTTTGTTCAACAAAATATGAAGTTGAAATCTCAGGTCTCGCAGCTAAACTGAAATTCCGTTTGGAAAATGGGGTGATATCTCTAATACAGTTCTATTTTATTTATCATTTGAATAGAGGAAAAGTGGCTTTTCATTTGATAGCTCTTTGTTTATATAACTGGTTGCTTGACATTAAGCCAGAATGTAAAGGTTTTTAGAAACTTTTGAAGAGTTGACATTTCCGCAACTTGTTATGTTTGGTTTCTTTCGAATAGAGTTTTAGATAAATAACTACGAAATTCTTGCAAGTTAACAAAATTAAACGAGCAAAATATTTTCTAAGGAGAACAATGAAAGTATTAGGAGTACAAATTGAAAATGCGGGATTGATAACAGATGGCGTTACTAACGCTATACGCATCAGGCAGTACTGTGACTATGTTCATGTCAAAGCTACGTCTTATAGCTTTAATTTTCAGTATGTGTCAATTTGTCGCAGTGTCAAATTCATAGTTTTTTTGAGCTCTCAATATGTCGATTTTCGTGCCAACAAAACAGCATTTGCGGGAAGTTTTAATTTACTTCTTTAATTTGAAGAAAAGTGCTGCTGAAGCACATCGATTGGTCTCCGAGACTTATCCGAGTCATGTTCCATCGGTTTCAACGTGCGAGAGATGGTTTGTGCGGTTTAGAAGTGGTGATTTTGACGTTGAGGACAAAGAGCGGCCGGGCCAAGTGAAAAAGTTTGAGAATGCTGAATTGGAGGCAATACTCAATGAAGACTCGTGTCAAACTCAACAAGAGCTCGCAGATTCATTGGGAGTGACACAACAAGCCATTTCCCATCGTATAAAAGCCCTCGGAATGATCCAAAAGCAAGGACATTGGGTGCCGTATGAGCTGAAGCCGAGAGACGTCGAACGCCGTTTTTTTGCATGCGAACGGTAAAAACGGAAGGGTTTTTTGCATCGCATTGTCACTGGTGATGAAAAGTGGATCCATTACAATAACCCGAGGCGCAAAAAATCATATGGTTACCCCGGCCATGCATCATCATCGACGGCCAAACCAAATATTCACGGCGCCAAGCTCATGCTCTGTATTTGGTGGGACCAGCTGGGTGTGGTGTATTATGAGCTATTGAAATCGAACGAAACCATCACAGGAACAATATACCGAACTCAATTGATGCGTTTGAGCCGCGCACTCAAAGAAAAACGGCCACAATACGAGCAAAGACACGACAAAGTAATTTTGCAACATGACAACGCTCGGCCACATGTTGCAGCGCCGGTCAAAACATACCTACAAACGCTGAAATGGGAAGTCTTACCCCACTCGCCGTATAGCCCAGACATTGCTCCTTCCGATTACCACCTTTTCCGATCGATGACACATGGCCTAGCTGACCAGCGCTTCCATTCTTACGAAGAAGCCCAAAAATGGGTCGATGACTGGATAGCAGCCAAGCCGGCCGAATTTTTTCGCGACGGTATCAGTAAATTACCAGAAAGATGGGAAAAAGTTGTGACTAGCAATGGACAATACTTTGAATAATTCAGTTGTTACCATTTTTTCAGAATAAACGTTCAAAAATATAAAAAATCCCGCATTTTCAATTTGTACTCCTAATATTATTTCTACGATACAGAGACTTTGGGAGAGAGCAAATCGAGTCCCACATGTCAAAGCAAATCATCATAATATCTTGCATTGGAGTATTTGGCTATTAGAAAAATCGCAGGAGTAACAAAATGATGTGATCTCTTACAATGAAAAACCCTGTAATGGAAATACATACCACGAAAACTCCTAATCAAGAGAAAATGATAAGAGAATCAAATAGAAATGTGTAGCAAAACAGCCTTGTAGAGCAGGAATAGCAAATATCAACATCGCATAAAATAACTTATATTAACTTGAATTAACTATTATTAACAATTATAATAGATTAGGCTCAAGATTAAATTCATTAATTAAATTTTTGTTTTAACTATTTTTATTTAATGTCTCTAATTTAATGATACTCAATTTGATGTGACTTATTACACATTAAGCGCAACTGTTACATTTTAATACATTCCCATAAACTATTCTAAACATAGTGAAACAGTGATAAAAACACAGAATAAAGTGAAAAGTGAATGTTTTATTTTTGCCTACCGGAAATTTTTTGGCTACGACAATATTTGCATCTACAAATATTTATCTAAATTACAACTGGTTTTCACCTGGCTACGACAACTTACAAGTAATAATTTGAACGTTGCTTCATATTGGTCGCTATATAGCTCGGATGGCTATATTATCAATTATCGTCTTAATTTTGATCTGAAGGCATCAAACGTTGAACGAATGTTGCTGTGAAATGGTAAACAAATCTCATAATTTACACAGTACTGAACTGAGGTATTAGAATCATTGGACTTGATTCACTTTCCATTCCACTCCGGAATACAATGTTATATTCTGATGTGTAACCGGACAAATAATTAAAGAAGTACCAAATAAAGCTGCACGCAAACCTTTCATTGTAATAAATGCTGCTTTTATACTAAGATATATTCAAATGCAATGGAAGGTTGCAGAGATAATCATGATCTCAACACAAACCAATCAATGTTACAATAAAACTCCTTCAATATTCAAACTTCCAGCCTTAACAAAAGTATTTAAAAAATGGCTCCTGAAGTAAATGAAGACTATACTAGTGGACAGTAATCTTATTCTTGATCACAAGATTGTTTTCAGAGAAAAGTTTGCAATCAGATATCCTACCCTTGTCCATGCTCAAACGAGACCTTCCCAAATAATATTATGAAATTCTGAAATCTTACATGTCTGTGCATCCTGTATATTTGGAAGATACCACTAATTGAAGAAGTTAACATTGTAACTTATGCTGATGATACATCGATTTGGACAGTAGAGAACAGTGTAGTAGTAGCCAAAAATAAACTACAAACGACTAATTTATTCAGTAACTCAAAGAAAAAAGAAAGAATTTAACAAAACGAAACCAATACCCCTATTATGAATGTCCCCTCACCTCACTTGCCACCGTGACGTGTATTGTCACTCGAGTCATATTTTTGTATTTTGGTTGTCGCTTTATTTTGAGTGAGTATACATACTCTTTATTTTGAGTGAGTGTATATAACGCATCATGAAGCGTTATTTTCTATATTTTGTTGTTTTTAAGTTGGTAACTATTATTTTTTGTTTTGATTTCGGTATGTTTGACGTTTGGTGGTGTGTCAAAATAATAAATTTCAAGTTTTAAACAGTAAATTCATTTAAAGTTTTGTAGTTCAGTTTATTTTAATACTTTAATTTTTCAAAAATTCGAATATTGAGCGATGTCTGGATTTTATTTCCATTTCTTCAACAAATTTTGGATACTGACTGCTTTTTGTAATTTTGCAAACTGACTGTTGTTTTAGAAAATTATTATTAAAAAAGAAAATTATTATTTATAAATCGAAAATTATTATTTTAATTTAAATAAAATCAAAAAAAATTAAAAACCTATTTTAAATTAGTCAAAAAAACATTCTCACTTGCTGTCACCGACAAATTGTAAGTGAGGCTAAGTCACAAAATTCTCGCTCACCGTGACATTCATAATACCACAATTTAATTTCAGTGACGTCGCGTCACACATTGACGCGTAAGTGACATTCATAATAGGGGTATAGAGCTGTTTATTAGAATCTTACAAATATAACTAATTTTAACAGATTCACAATCATAACCACTCATTAAGTTGTTAATGCAAGAACGGCGAAATATTTATTTATTTATTTATAAATAAGTCTACAAATACGACTTGACATTAAAAATTACATAATAGTCATGCATATAAAATGTAGTACGTCATTATTTGTATGTCAGACATATAAAATAATAATTAAAATCAGGAAGAAGTAAAGTGTTGCTACAATCTTCGTTTTAAGGTACCCTTGCTAGAAGTAAAATCGAACAGGTGATTTATCTGATTAAAGATTTTGCACATCATGTTAATCGGTTCATTAGAATCATAGTTGGTTCTATGGACATCTACTTGCAAGAACTCATTTCTCCTTAGATGTCTACTGGGTACTTAAATTTGTAAATTTTCCAGTGTTGATGGTGCGTCAATGTGACCTAATAAAATTTTACCAACAAACGAACACTTTAAAAGCTCACGTCTATTTTCCAGAGTTGCTATGTTGTTTGTCTTGCAGCCTTCCACATATAAACGCTGCAGGTTTTCATGGTATGGTAAGTCGTGATCATACTCCCAACCGCTTTTCCAAGTTAAGTGACGGATAAACTTTTTCTGAATACCCTCAAGTTTACTGATGTTTGTATCATAAAATGGACACCAAACTGTAACAGCATATTCCAATTGCGAACGCACAGAATCTTGATTGTCTCCAGGTCATAAATATCTCCCGTCCATCGTTTAGTAAAACCCCACATAGAATTACATTTAGCAATACATTGTTCTATATGTTTGTTACTGCTCATATTTTCCACGAAAATAACACCGAGGTCTTTGACCTCTGATACTCGCTTTAGTGGCTTATTGTTTACTTCGTAATGTTTTAAAACTGGATATAATTTCCGGTGGAATGATAAAGTCTTACACTTATTGATGTTCAGACTAAGAAGATTTGACTCACACAATATCGCTAAATTGTCAATGTCCTCTTGAAGTTTCTCGGCATCGCTTAAGTTCTCGACAGTTCTATATATTTTGAGGTCATAAGCAAACATTAAAATTTTAGAGTGTAGAATGACTTCACTGATATCTAAGTATAATGTTAGATTCCAAGTTGAGATCGAAAGAAAATATCAAAAAAAGAAGGTTTGGTTTATACACTTTTGTATCAAGAAAGTGAACATCAAGTTCATACAGACGTTTTAAAACAAAGTACTTCGGAACATAATAAATGTTTTGGACTGTTATATACGGTTACAGGAGGACATAGCAGAGATAACGAAGTACTAGGTGTTCTCAAAATGAACTACATATTAGCATAATTGTTTAAGTATAAATCAATCTAATAAAATGCCCTATCTCTTGTCTAGCCATGCATTGTTGTCATATGACAGAACCACTAGAGAGAACAATAAGCCGGAATGGATTGATGTGTACACATAGAAGGAATATTCTAAGATTTATATTAAGTTTACAAATAAACTATGAACGGCTATATAAACCATGTATGCCAAGCCCACTTTTCCCATGTAGGCCATAATAATAAATGCTTTGTAGTAAAAGCCCTATGCTCCCAATATTCTCGTTATTGTGAAAGTTACTGATAGTGGTTGCCATGGTATACGATACACAATTGATTGTCAGATATTACTACTTTTAACAAGAAAAGTTGTTTTAAAGGCAATACGTAGGTATCAATTACATAGGTCTCAAAGTTGTTGGCACACTTGTATCAGATAGTCGTTGCTAGTGTTGCTACCTATGTATGATCAAATGTATAATTATTTGCGATGCATTACAAACATACCTTGAATTACTTAATAAATTATGTTGTAATACACTCTAAATTTCACCCAACCATTCCAATGTTATTCTAGACATACATTCAATATTATGTTTTCCTGTGCCAGTGTACAAAACGCTTATTCGAAATGCTATCCCACCACGCCAGTGTTGTTCTAAACATACATTACAAAGTACATCTCACCACGTCGGTGTTGTCGTGGACATACATTTAGAAAATTTCCACTTGGCAACATTAAAATATTTTAAATTAAGAAATTGTCTTCATTTATGCAATAAGTATCGTAAACTTTACGAAAATACATCTAATACAGCAATAAACATAACAAATTATTGAAATATTATAAATTAGCACACCCTGTACAATTCTACTCAGTATTCGATTAGCGCTATATAGTTACTTTATGTTCTATAGATTTCATTATTAATTTTTGTCTATGTGCATATATACTCAAAATTCCTTCTGCTCAAGAACAGTATTGTTCTATAGACATAAATTCTAATTAATATTTCGAATTGAACAGGGGTCCAACTTTATAATTGCATAGAGTTTTGAATGCATGCACGACAACATTCGCGTGCTGGGAAAGAATTTTAAATGTTTGCTTATAACAACACTGGCGTACAGTATAATTTTTTTAATGTATGTGTACGACAACACTGGCATAAGGAGATGCCATTTAGTATGTATGACTATAACAACACTGGTACATGATAACAGAATTTCGAATGTATGCCTAGCACAACTTTAGCATGGAATTTAGAGTATGTACCTTTACAACATTTTGCTTCATAGTGCATCAACACAAAGTGCTAATGTACTATGAAGCAAAATATGAAGAGGTCGTTGCAATCAACCAAGGAAGTTGTCAAATCGATGAGAAGTGATTGTATATGTAAATAAATATACTGTCAAAAATATTTAGCAGCAAAATAACTTACAAATTTCAAGCCTTGACTGTGAAGCAATGCATAAAAGGTAGAACATTATAATCCCACTTGTAGGCCATCGAGGGAATCTAGTATTCTATGGTGTTATGGGAATCTAGTATTCTTAGTCTGTTTGTTCAACCAGTCGATCTTTAATTACGGTTATTGCTTCTCAATCAGGTAGTTTAGTGATCATTTTTTTACTCTTTTTAACTTTTATAGTTTTTTGAATTCAGATCGAATCATTGATCCAACCAGAACTAGTCACCCTTTACTCCTAGTTACTATGTTGGAGTTCTATACGTTTCATAATGGATTAACGTTACTTAAGTTTAGGTCTCTCAAACAAAATTCATAGTTTTTTTATGATTTTAGCTGTGTTTAATTCAGCCGCGGAACTAAACACTTCAATAAACGCGAAGACCATCATTTAACGAGTGCATAAAAATAATAAACACGTTGCATCGTCGTCTGAAAGTATTCTCCATACCATATCTTATATATCTACGTTACCAAAATAATAATAACGTCATAATAAATATAACCATTGGCACAGTGTTTAAGAAAACAATTATCAAAATTTTGTCGCCACAATTATCTTGCCAAAACTCAACTAATATTACTTGTCAACACATTTTATTAAATGATATAGGTTGACCTCCCTGAACAGAGCAACATATGCCCAAATTACGCGTACACACTCACACATGATGGACGCACACCGTTCATTGTTTGCAATAATTAATAATTTCACCAACCCAAAATAAAAATTATAATTTATTTACTTTAAATTATAATTTATTATTTATTTATTTAAATAATTTTGTACGAAAATAACATACAAACGTAAATAAATAAGTTTTTAATTTAAAAGTTTTACGTTTTTTAATTTATTTGTTGATTTTTAAGTGTATTTTTGTTTATATCGCAAGATAGATAACGTGCGAGAAGAAGACAGTTTGGTGGCATTCCGCCAATAAAATGTATTATGCATAAAGTACAGCATCTTTCTCTAGGCTAGATTATAGTTTCCAGCCAAACAATTTTCTTGCAGATTGTAAATAAGAAAATTGACCCACATTTCTAAATGGGTCCATTTCTACATATCAAGTTTAAAGTTGATTCGATCATATTTATAATACAAATAAAATCAGTAAATATTATATACATACACACCCTCAAAATGACACGTGTTGTGCGCGCCTACCTTCTCGTAATATACTTCAAGGAACATCTTGTTTACTTGAGTCAAAAATAAATAGTTTATTTTGTAAATGTTATCGCAATTATCTGCATTATTTGTTCTCTACGTGATTCTAGTTAAATAATATAAATTTGTTCTATTTCTATATTATTATAAAACAAAACTTTATTATTTATTATTTTTATACAAATAAGTTGTTTTGAAATGTAAGAATTAAAAATAATCATCATCGCGATGATAAATTTGTTTTCGATTAAAGAATGATCAACAAATAAATTGGCTGAGTACCTTAAATGTGTGTAATACATCTAGGGTCACTATTTTCGTTTTTATTGCGCTGACCGGTCGACATATGGCCTGTTCGATAATACACACACTCAGCGTGTTGTTGCAGTGGACATAAAATTTTCACAACACAATGCACTACACCATGTATAGTAATTTATCGAACAGAACTATAGTGTACCTACATGTATAGACGAGTAGTTAACTGTACGTTAATCAGATTTGCTAAATTGCAAAACAAATCACTTACTTTCATTTAAGTAGTTTATTATAGCTATTTTTCGCGCTTTCTACTATAAATTAAATTTATCACTGTTATAAATAATTTTCCTATCCATTGCTTACATACATCACTGTCGGATTTTAACAAACTGTACATTAACTACCTTTTTGTTTAAATAATCAAAACAAGAAAATTAATTTTATAGCAAATAAAATATATTTGACATTTACATTTATAATAATAGGAATAATAATAAGCGCCAGCAACGATCATGTGTATATGTATACCTCCTTTCAGGTGTTCACTTTTATTATATTTCATTAAGAATACAATTCTTATATAATTAGCTTATTTTATAGTCTGTACCATCTCATCACACTATTGACCAACTTATAAAACTGTTGTGTTCGGTCTCAAATTTTATAATAAATGTCTTTTCTCAACATGACTCTGATTCGTATAGAAATCATTCGATTACCATGCAGATGTCTAAAGATCAAAACTAGGTACATCTTAATGTCATCTGCCACTAGGGCTTGCATTACCGAAAAACCGATTAATCGGTTAATTGCTAAATAATTCATTATCGAAAAACCGGTAAATTCATTATTTTTTACTGGTTTTTTCGGTAAAAATTTAAACTTTATATTTTACAATATTTATCGTTTTGTTCTATTCCATACATACTTTTTTATAAGTAAATGTTGAATTTAATATTTAAAATTAATAATTATACTATAATCACCTAAAGCTTAAGGATTAGCGAAGGGAAATGGACTTTTTCCAAGAACAGAACATCCGAGGTAAATATTTAGAGAAAGCATTTAAAATGTTGTTGACTGTTCGACCGGCAAGATCTGCTTCAAGTTGAGGTCGAGCTTAAATTATAACACGTTAGACACAATGTGTTTTTTAAGGCAGCATTTTAATCAAAACAAGAGTTGAAATGAAGTTTTAATTTTTTATCTAATTTACGTTTATACTTTTTTTTATATATTATAATGTTATGAATTAATAAAATAAAACATTGAATTAATAAAATAACCGAATGAATTTTATAAAACAAAAGTAATTACTTTGAATAAAATATCAACTAACTAAAATACTCTCAAAATGACTGGTAAACTCCCGGTTTACCGGGTTTTTCCACATAAATGACCGAATACCGGTAATTGAAAAAGTCGGTAAATTTGCAAGCCCTATCTGCCACACTATTATCATACGTAATTCTAACTATTTAAAACGAGACAACTACTAACTAATGTATTATTACGACCCTTCACGGTTTGTATCCGTATTATTGACGTCACTAGCGAAATTGTTTAAGAGGCTGTTGCTCAAAAGATTGAAAAGAACCATAAAACAAAGAAACCTTCTCCCAGATTATCATTTTGCTTTTAGAGAGAAACACTCAACTGTAAAGCAGGTTCAAAGGCTTACAGATGTCATTGAGAATACAAAAGAGTGGAAAAAGGTTTGCTCTAGTATCTTCTTAGATGCGGCGCAGGCCTTTGATAAGGTGTGGCACAGAGATTTTCTCTTAAAACTACAAAGAGATTTACTAAAACCATATTATTCGATTTTAAAATCATGTATATACAAAGAAAATCGCCACTTTCGGGTTAAATAAGTAGAAGAATATTTCGAACCAAAAAATATTTAGGTAGGAGTCCCGCAGTGTAGTGTTTTGGGACCTATTCATTGCATGCTCTTCACCAGAGATTTAATTCAATTGAATAAAGTTACCGTTGCAAATTTGCTGATGGTACTACATTTCAATCAGTAGGAAACACTATCGAGGAATCGACAACGAAAGAATCATGTCACCAAATCATAAAATGGACAAAATTTCTGCGCATCGGGCTCAATGAATCTAAAACCACGAATGTGAATTTTACTAGTATAAAAGTCAGCTACAAACCTTTTATCATTAAATAAATATCTAAAGATGACCTTAGATACCATGCTCAGATAGAAAGAGCACGTTAAAAAGGAAAAAGGTGAACTTAATATCGATTAATGTAGCCAATACCGACTCGGAAAAAATTCGGAATTGTCAATTGATAATGAATTTGCTATTATATCAACAGGTGTTAAGACCTGTATGGACTTACGGAATACAGTTCTGGGGCTACACAAAGAAAACCAACACCAAAACAATACAAACTTTTCAAAACAAAGTGCTACGAGGCATGGTTAACACTCTGTGATACATTAGGAATGATCCTAAATATCCAGACGGTTTAAGAGATATATAAAATATTGCCGTTATTCATGGACAACGTATTTATCAATACGTAAACGAAGAACTTCTTGGTATGTAACTATAGCAGAGACCGAAACAATTGATTAAATGGAATAAGGACACCAGAGCAAAGAAGACTTTAGTGAATAACCTATAAACGGAGCTGACTAATGGGCCTCTTCACATTCATAAGTGACTAAATTAAGAAAGGAAAATATTAGATGAATTGTATTTAGTTGTAATAGTAAAATAGTTAAGGTAATTTAGCACTGCTTGCATACAAATCGAAAAGATTCTTGACCTTTCCATTCTGATTACAATAGTCAATGTTGTGGTGCATAAATTTCGATGTACTATATAGGAGATGCTTTCACGAGTCGTTGTGGTAGCGTCTAAAACTGATTCACTGGCTGCATTCTGACGATGTTGATTCGATCGTTGTATGGTGTTATCTCTTTTTTCACTATCATTACCGCTTAAGGTGTTGAAGAGATAACATCTCTTTCCCCAATCCTATTTTAAAATTTATGACTGGACCGTTAATTTAATCGCATAAGCCAAATCGAATGCTAACTGTCGGAGAAAAGTTTTGGAAAAATCGTGGTATACATTTTTGAGGTAAATTATGATGTATAAAATAATTACAGAAAACGTAAATAACATGCAAAACACGAAGAAAACACCATTTACAGTGCCATCTGTTGAGTTGTTGACATTCAGTCACTAACCAATTCACATTGATAAGTGTGTATTTGCAAAATAAAAGACTTTTCTTGCCATTTTATTAATAGGAAAGGGACTTTTCTAACCTTGACCCGAGGCAGTGAAAGTGATTTTTAAAAGAATTACCCTGTCAATCATCTCATTTTAAAACAAAAATTATTTTGACATTCAGTATAAATACAATAAAAAAAAATTACACAGTTAAATTTACAAATTCTATAATTATTTGTTACAATTATATTTGATAAGAGATGGCGCTACAAAAATACTTTCTTTAAAATAATTTTTTTTTCTGTAGTTGGGTTAAATACTTACAATTTGGCCATCGAGTTTCAAGAGTTATAGTTTTCTATGTGACAGTGCGTGGCGATCATGTACCGATGCTAGTGATAGTTTGGCAGTATCAAAATATATTATGCTACTAACATATTAAGCGAAATATTTGTCAGCCGAAATACCCAAAATTAGTTATGTCACCTCCTACGACAACCTCTTGCTACTGTTGCGTAATATGCTAGATAGTCAATAAAACATGGTTCCTGTTATTGTTTTCAGCTATAGATTACGCACCCAATAATTTACTTCAACTTATTTTTACCATTTCATGTTTTTGTCGCAACTAACAGCCGAGGTTGCCAGCACACGAACATTTATTTTCATGGCACAATTCCGAAAACTCATTTATCATATTTTACCTCGTTCAATTTGATCATGGTGGTGGCTAAATTGCGTAAACAACATCGTTACGTTACACAATACGGAAATTTACACGAGTTTGGTTTCTTCTATAGGCCGATAATGCACGCTCTTATGCCATAACTGCCTCATTATTTCATTATCACCCGTTTTCTATACATAATTAATTTATAAAAATTCTTAAAATAAATTCTTAAAAAAATTTGTAATGTTTTCACGAAAGTAAAATGTTACTACACAACAACTGCCAGAAAGAAAGATTTGATTGATCAAACTATAAAAAGGTTGAGCAAGTTTTATGTATATAGTCAAGTTGTCTAACATGTTTGTTATTTATTTATTTCTAATCGACATATATATGTACATATATATTCGATTTATTGGTTTGGTTTTGTTTACGTACATATATATACCGGACAGTTGTTTATAGTCACTGTGGTGCGACGATCTAGTAAAGTGATGCGCGAGTATATAAAAGTTGGAAAATATCCAAATAAATTTGTGGAAATTTGTTTTGAACACATAAAAGACGTAAGATAATGCGATATATATGTATATTCGTATGTTTGTACAATATATATGCACAAAGCAGTTCTACTTTACAGTCGATTCACCTAGAATTCTAATACTTTTTTGTATTGTTTTGAATTCTTCGAAAACAAAACAATTCGATTCTAAAATTAGTTCTTTGTTTCGGATACATACAATGTAAACGCGACCAGGAGCATTAAATGGTAAAACCGAACGAAACTAAACAGTAGCGAAACCCCGTGTCATATAATATATAAAATTACTTCTGCGAATCTCAAAATTTTTATTGGCATCGATTAACCATTACAAACTCGTTTTCTCAGTCTCGTATATAAGACAATTTTAAAAATTACGTTAATTTATGCATTTATTTTTAATTTTAATTAACAAAAAATTAATTTTGTTTTCATACACAAGCATTATGCCAGGTGAAAAAATTAAATAAACTGAAAATGAGAAAGTTTTAAGAAAAGAAATGATTGCACTTGGATGAAGATGTTAATGATGCGTACGCGACAGCTTGCGCGTTTGGAATGAATGCAAAATTCTCCGAATCTTATTATTATTTTTGATTATGTAGATTATGCCTACATTATGAAATACAGTTTTCGTAATTAAAACTGATTTTCACAATTTTTTCTACATTTTCGACCAAATATCAGATTACTGAATTGTGCTGATTTGAGGCAAACAGTATAGAGGAAGTAAATTTTTAATGCTCATTTCAAATGCAATTATAGATTGTTAAGTAAACCTTGAACAATGACGAATAGAGATCGAATCGATTGTGTATATAAATGATTATAATATATAGTTTAATGATAGTTTAGAATATTGCTTGTTGCTGTACTTACATATATACATTTGTATATACTGATGTCGAATTATTAAGTGTTAATGTAGTTGAAATTTATAAAATTATCGATGTAATATTGAAGAAATATAAATATCGTACGATATAATTTGAGTGCATGTGAAGGACAGGAAATGGTGTTGAATTTCTTAGCATGTACATGTATATAATAAATTGTATATACATTGGATTTAGCGAGGTAATTGGGTGATTTTTTTTTCTCCCAAAATGCTAGACAAATTGACGCTGACTATGGTTTTTGCGCTTCCGAGTTGTATTTAATTTCATATACAAATATAATATGTTGGACAATTAATCGCATATACCTGATGAGTATATATGTTAAAAATTCCAGATAGAGGTCCCGCATAACCAACTTAATTAGTATTAAATACAAAACACTGACCTCATTAAATAACTAATCCTAGTAAAATAAATATAGACTGTCACTTTTCAACATTTAGGCTCATCAAGTTACAACAATCAAAAACCGTACCAAATTCATTAAATTACAATTGAAACCTTATATTCGATTCATCTCCCTGGATCTCATAGAAACTATTTTGAAGTCATCGGTTAGGAAGACGAAATTTTAAAACTTAAAAGAATTAACGACATCAGCTACACAATGTGTAGATAACTCGAGACCTATATCCGCACATCTTCGATTTAGCGAAAAGTGGAATGTAATAATGAACCGCGAGTGTTCTAAAATGATTGCAAAGATGTACTATTCAGTCTATCAGATTTATAAATATTGTTTTGTTGGTAGTTCGTTTTAAAACACCAAAATGGCTTCTCTCAAAATATATTGTCAGATAGCTTTTATTTCTAATAAAAGCGCTTTCAACTTACAATATGAAAATAACTGGCTATATCATCTAAGTATATAATCGGAATTTGGAAAGGGAGCTTAATTTCATGAAACTCAAAGTTAAAATTGAGCTTCTAATATTTCGAACTGAAATGGCTGTACATTCTATTTGTATTGTGAGAGAGAAGAAAAGCTTAACAGATAACTCATTTCTTGGTATTAGATAACCTCATAGCATAAAGGGTGGCCCATAAATTAATTTGGCTCTAAATACAAAGACGAACGAATGTTTTTTAAAGCGGTTTGTTTTATTAGAAAGAGATACATTGTCATTAAGAATGAAACACCATTTCATTCAAATGACTATTAGCTTTATATTCTGCCAACACCTATTTTCCAGAATAATTTCGACTGTATACACTTTATCACGTCAATGGAATATAATTTGATCTACTAAATCTTGGATAATCTCTAGATGATAGGCGCAATACCTATTATCCTTAACGGCTTCCTACCAAAACAGTCGTTCATAGTCAAATCGTAGATGCTTCATGTCATTTTAACATCTCCGTTACGACCGCTTATTTGTTGTTTCCAAATATCCTCTTGTCTATTTTAAGAACTTTGGGTATAGCAAAAACTCGTTTATCATGGCCTGGTAACACCGCGTATTAATGTAAGAGCGGCTATTTGCTAAATTGTTCTAAGGATTTTTTAGTAAAACAGTTCATTTTCTTCCAATTATTTGTGCGTTCCACAGCCCAATTTACGAACGGACAACTGAAATACAAAATGCGCTTGTGATGCGCAGCGAGAAATGTTCAATTCTTGAGCAGGACTCTTTTCGGCGACTCTTTTCACTAATTGTCTTTCAGTTATTTTATTTCTACTGAATTAACCACCTAAATTTCCTATAGTTTGGGTAGAAAACTTCTGATTTTAATTAGGGGTAAAATAACCCGTTCCGTTAATTTCAAGCATTTAAGAAATTAAATTTCATAAGACGATTGAAGTTAGTGTTGACACACTCGAATTAACCATGAATTAATCTTAAGTCTATAGTATCTGAGTAATGAAATGGATGAGATGAAGCAGATTTATATCAGAACGTTTAAAAATATCGGTATAAAATTAAATCAAAACCCATAGATCCATAAATAAAAAGAAAGAATATAATAAGAACATTTCTTATTAAATTGAATAAGTGAATATATTTTATTATATACAGTAAAAGTATGAAAAGATATTATACTAATTATATGAATTTTTTAATTTTCGGTAATTTCGGTAAAATTTTGAAAATTTACCGGTTTTTCGGTAATTAAAACCCAGTTTACCGAAAACCAGTATAGCATTCCCTAGTCGCAGGCATTAAGGTCGATTCCTATTTACCAAAGTTAATTTAATTAAAACTTCAAAATCTTAGTGATATGATCGTCCATTAAGCGTGTTCTCATGTGGCGCATAAAGTAATAATGGCTGGGTAATACTAAAAGGCAAGTGGCTCCTCTCATAAACAAACAAGAATTGTTCAATGAGTGCAACAAACGGTATACCAGTGATTCAACTGGCCACTCCACCATCCTCGGTTTATGGATTTTAAGGTGACCATTTATTGCAAAACTATCCAAACTAGTGGCAATGAAAAACCTTTTGTATCTTTTAGGACCTAGCAGAAAAGAGTTAGAACAAAATTTTAGAAACTGGATACCCAGAATATTGCTTCCAAATGAAGACACTTAGTGATTAAGATTCACAAATAAAACCAATTAAACTAAAGGTTAAAAATTTAAGTAATATAAGCATTACATATTATCTGTCAATTTAGTGTATATTTGAGCCAGCTAACAAATGACGGAAACGTAGTATATTCTTTCTGGAAGGTACCTAAAAAACTAAAACGACTAATATTTCCAAACGGCCAATATATAATGTAGAAGAAGCATCTTGCAGCACATCTTGAAGGCATATTCCAACCTCATATAAAACAAGAAGACTCGTACAATGATGACCAAATTCGAATTCATGAAAAATAAAGAAATTATCTTAACCACTCCAACTGAAATTAATAAAGAAATACAAAACCATGGAGATAAGAACTCCGAGGTACAACTAAATAGGTCAAATGATGAAAGAATAACCAAGCCTTGGGCAAAGTATAGCATAATGTCAACCTTTGTCCAAGGTTGTTTTTATTGAAATGCTCTTTCTTACAAAATATAAAGAAATACTATAGTCTTACATTTGAGATAGATACTTCACACCTACACAAGATTCCTATTCTGAGTTAAAAAAATCAATGCAGAAATTCCTCAGAAAAGTGTACTTAGACCATCATTTTACTTATTTTACATTTATGATCTACCTTAGCCACGAAATAGCACAGCCGTTAATTACATTTTTGAATAATACTGCAATAAAGGTTGTTAGTAACAATAATGATGAATCAACATATAAATTATCGCCGTATCGAATACATAAATTTCAAACGAAAGTAAAGCCATGCACATCGGTTTTACTAACAGTAGAACTTAATAAAAAGTCTTAATAAACGTAATAAAATGTTTTAAGTCTAGGACAAATTATTCTGTTGATGTACAGTGGTCATGACTACTTTTCTGTCTAACCTATACTCCTTAATAAAATAAGGGTTTGGAGCATAACTCTGGGGTTCTACTGGCTCAATGCCTACGTTAATGAGGAAAATGAGGTTATGATACGAAACGTAACTGTGACTGGCATTCGTTATCGAACCATGATCAGGGACTATTTGCTGCTTGAAATTGAAACTCGTGATCTCGATGACATTTGGTTCCACCAAGTCGACGTTACTTGCTACACAGAAAATTGAAACAATAGTTTTATTGCGAGAGGAATTCGGTTGAAAGTTCATTTTACGGTTCAGACCAGTGGGCCACCTAGCATATGTGCTTAACTTTTTCCTTTAGAGCTACGTTAAGCCCAAAGTCTACATGAATAAAGCGGTTAGGATTGAGAAATAAGTAGCTCGAATGCGGCCTCGTAAAAAACATCATAACAACAATAAACTTAAGTACCCGGACACAAGATTAAAACGTGCAATCACATAGCAGTCTAAGAAACTCGATGGACTAAAACTGGAGGCCATGCGTCTCAAGCTATACATTGCTACATAGTGGAGATGACCTCGGAAATCTTGGGTTGATGTGTTTGGGCCACAGGTAAAAAGCATGTATTGCGAACTTTCAGACAGTCGAATGTGTAAGCTTCGCTTGCACTGTGTAGGGTCGCTTGCACATGAGACTATAGCCAACCCGTCAATTTCTGTGTAAATGCGCCCACTGATTGGAGATTGGTGACTTTAATACTAGAGCTTGTAGAAATCAGACCGACTTATGTAATAAAATAATTCGGTACTCCCGAAGCTGCGGACGACAATAGGGAAAAACTGATGTACATTCTTTACTCATAAACACATGTATTTGGAAACAAGTACACATCCACGTCAAACATCCCGAAATCAAATTTACCATGTGTTGATCTCAAAAGAGCTCGGGTTGTCCAAGACGTCAGATCCTATCGGTTTTGAACAAAATTCGTAGGCAGTGATCATCTGGTCACTACAAAGCTACGATGGAAATTTGGAAAGATCTTGTCAGCAATTACATTTTGCCATCTAATTACTAATCAGATGAAGTGAACAGTGTCTGGGAAGTATTGACGATACATGCCCAGCAAATTCTCGGTATTAGCATGATTTTTTTAAAGCAATCACTGAATTCCTTACCTTATCGGTCAACTATACCGTTCGGGACCAGGACGGATACCTTTGTGTTAATGTCGATGCGCTTATTGTTCCACATCTATCACAAGCTGTATTTGAATACCTTCAAATACAGACTGCATAGATGTTCATTGAAGAACCGTCTTTGGATTAATTCAGTTGATTGGATTAATTCAGAGGTTTTGATATTCGGAGAACTAACTTTGTGAGACTGTCTTTTCGACCTTGTATAATTGTTATGGCGATATGAGATGATGCCTTAAGAATGGAAAGTGGCCGCGTTATACCCTAAATTCAGCAATGGTGATCGCTTGAAATGCGAGAATTATCGCGGTATAGCTCTCCCTTTCACAGCATACAGTCATACATTATCTTGGGAAGAATTACGCCACTGGCGAAGGAAATTGTCGGTGACTACCAAGGAGGATTCCTTCAAATCGATCAGTCACTGATCAAGTTTTCTCGCTTTACGGAGGATTCTTTCCAAGTGTCACGAAACATCTAGCGATGTACACCAGGTATTCCTAGATTTTAAGAAAGTTTATGACTCGATCAATCGAATATCTGTGTAAAATGACAGTAACACAGTTGCTGTGTCAAAATTGAGAACAGGCTATCGAGAACATATGCAATTAATTTCGGTGTTCAACAAGTAAATGCGCTGTTCCCGATACTTTTTAATATCCGTGTGATTGGATTAAATGGCAACGGAGTGAAAGAGTAACTTGTTCCACTAGTACAGTGTTCAGCTTCTGTTTGTCTTAAAACCAACGAGTCCAAAACAAAATATCTGATCTCTGGTTTTAGATGCCAAGACGCAATTGATTTCAGTAGTGGTAACCACACAATTGAAGGAGTAATAAGATAAAAGTATCTCAAATATGAAGGTTTGGATATAGCGGCTACGTACACTTCTGAAATCAAAATATCTTGCAAATACGGATAAACTGAAATTGTACAGACTATTGATCAGACCCGTTGTCATGTATGGGTGTGAGAGATGAATCTTGACGGATGAGTACGAGGGATGGCTATAACATTCGAAAGAAGAATCATGAGTATACATATATGGATCAAATCGTAACACGAGATCAGGAATTTTATGTAAATTCTTAATTTCGTCCGCGAGTACGCGGGCTTGGTCACGTTCTGTTTGCTGATTCGAACAGCAGGCGAAAAGGTCATTGTTGGCAACGGTGGCTCCTTGGCGTAGAGCGCGATCTGATATCTTCTAATTGCTTGAAACAGTAGGAAGAGCTGGCTCGTGATCGAAACAAAAGAGTCCGATTGTTGACATGGTACGGACCATTAATGGCCTGTATATTGTGTATCGCAATTCAAAAGTTGAATTGAAATTCAAAATTTGTTCAAAATGTGATCTTATATATTTTCACATTTGTTTATATTATAAATACCGCATTTCACAATCATCTGAGGTTTAATCGCTTCGAGGGCTTATTTCAAAATAAAATAACAGTCATAGTGTTTCAAAACTGTAAGAAGCAATACAAGAGCAAAACCAAACCCTTAAAAACTTCATAATAAACAGACATCAAATATAAGAAGAAACAAACAAACGTTGTTTATGTAATAAAATGTTCATTTTGTGCACTGAAATGTTAAACCAAATTTTACAGAATTTTTAATTATTTTTTTATAATACAAAAAAAATACTAAGAGCAACTCTAATTAATTAGTTTTCTTGAAAACCAAAAGACGAAAACTAAGTTATTAAGAAATCATTTTTATAATTACAAAACAAAAAAATTAAAGAAAAATTGAAAAATCTCAAAGTAATTTCTTATTTTGTACTTCTTATATACCCTCTATGTCGTATTTGTGGTTAACCTTTAAAAGATTTTTCATTTTTGATTAACATTTTAGTTATGTGCAACTATATACATACTCGTATGTTGTTTGTTATTTAATTATATTTAGTTTACAGTTTAGTTGTGTACGAGTAAGTAATCGATGTAAATGTAATACACTCAATAAGGTTAAATCGATCATGATCAAGGTTTTAATGTGTAATTACATATTGATTACATATGAATCGAGATCGTATATGTTCATGTATACACGTATTGAAGCATAAAAACGAGAATATGGGCTGCGAACGGAATACAAGTTGGTTCCCGTCGAAAATGTTTCTAATTAAATCGCTTCGATGCGGTATACTAATAATTAATTTGAGCTACGTGCATTATTCCGAAATGCATAATTTTGGTACGCTTGATTAGTCGTGCACGATTGATCGAATTATTGTTTTATATTTTTTTTTGTTACGAGTATACGAGTATGTTCGATTTTATTTATAAATAAAAGTGCAACGGGGTATAGAAAATTATACGACGATAAAAAATTATTGATTTGTTTATTATTGTGCTCAATTTCATCATAATACTCGTATATAGGTAAATGACATTTGAAGTTTGTTGTATTGTCGTGAAACGACCTAAATTATATACGTGGGTACGTCTTAAACTTGAATTTTAAGGTCCAACCATATAAGCAAATAAGAGCGCACCTCAAGTTTGCTATTGATGAATTATGCTTTCAAATTGGTTGTGAATTTCATTTACCGCGACGAAAACCAGAACCACTGTTGTTGAAGCTTTCGGGAACAATAATATCATGTTTTGCGTAGCTTGGATATATAACTTTGGTAAGGTATAAGTTGGCCGATGCTATTCGGTAATGGGAAGTATGTAAAATATTCACTATTTATTAGTTAACTTTGAGATTATAATTCTGGTAGTCTTGGGCTTGCGATTTAAAGCTTTAAGATAAATGGTTTCACCCACGACGAATGGCATGTAGGCTCCGACTACGTAGGTGGTCCGATCACATCTTTTGAATCACCATGTAGAACTTCACTGAGTTTACATAATCGCCTTTGGTTGGTTAGAGGTAATGGTTAGAGAATTGATGGTTTGACTCGATTAGTTCCAGGGGAGGACAAAATGTTTGAAGTCCGTAACCAGTTTGGAAATTGTCAGTGAGTTTTCCAAAAAATTGATGCACATAGACACAACTATCACATGGAGTACTTAGTTTAAAACCATTTATTGCACAATGAGGGAATGTTGAAGGGTTTTCAAACCAATAGAAGTTTTGGGAGGTCACCATACCATAATTTGCAACCATCCATTTTTTAATTTATGGATTGCAGCACAAAACTCATATTATCATATGTTTCGTCATGTTATCCACCAAGTAACAGGCGAGCATTTGAAGCACGAAGCTTAATTATCAAGAATAAAGCCTGAGATCCATTATGAGAAAACACTGACAAAATAGTCAAGGCGGGATAAAAAATATAATTTTTCTTAAAGTGCGAGTGAAATAAAAAATATTTCTAGTACAAAAAATTTATTCAGTACTGAGTAAATTTTTATGGTTACTGAGAAAATAATTATATATAGCAGTACTGACAAAATATATCAAGAGAAGTATTTTTATTCAGTACTGGAGAAATAAATTATAGGAAAAACAAAGATGGATTAATTTATCATTTTAACATCTCGTTTTTTGCCATTCATCTTAATTCATTGTGAAAATAATTGAAATAATGAATAATTATGTTAAGTATTTTTTGTTATAGATTTAAAGTGTATTTAGTCTTTTTTTTCAAAAACAAAAGTAATTGGAAATTTATTGGTTATGTTACACGCATCTGTCAAAATATATCCACTGTAAAAAAAGAAAAAAGTAAAAAACGATCTCTTTCACTCTAATTGCATTTTAAATTTTTTTCTCGCTTTGGTTTTTTCAGAAAGAAATACTGACATTTTTTTTTCATAATGGAAATCAGATGGAAGCCGTGTAGTTTGAAGATTTCTCGACTGCAATCATTTCACCGTCTATGGTATGAGCCTATAGGTATTTACTCAGGTGAGAAAATGAGATTTATTTCACTTATTCCTACTTATTTAAACAACTCATATTATAAAACTTGCAAATGGTGACTGACTTCTTTTATGTTCTACCCCAAGAGTTCGCGTTCGATCACCTATTCGCAGAAACAGTTTGCCGTACAAATCTTTTTCTTACTTTAATAGCATTGTTCAGTTCCATTCTAGCGTTAATATACGTTTGTCGTTGAGCAACGTTTTTCAAATTTCGCATTTCTTCGGGTTTTAACACTTCCTTTGTAACTCCAAAATCTCGTCGTTCAAACAAAGTGGTGCCTCTGATATTTGTCTCATGACTCCTCCATTCGCTTGACCATGCATTGAAATCGCCAGCTTTCAGCAGAGGATTTTGCTACGTGCGTCGTTCGTTATAGTTCAACAAGAAAGGTTTTCCACTCCTCAATCGATGCACTTGGATGCGCGTAAAACTTTAACTAGCCTATTCATAGGTTCACTCTCGGTAGGTTCAACTTCCTTCTGAGATATGTATCCATCTTCACCACATCTTTGATATAAATTTTTATCTGTTCAGCGTGCGATGACCGAAGTCGTGGCACCTTAAACCACTAGTCGACTTTAGTTTCTTCCGGATTCGGCCAGAAACCCATCCGATTATTTATTTCCCTTCTTCGATCAATTTTTCAGCCACGCTGTTTGGAACACTAATTACTGGTTGCGTTCTTTGGCAGGCGCTTTTTAGTGATTTAACAATTTTTTCTCCAGTGTAATTTTCACTTTTTGGGTAGTGGTACTGTCATCAATGTTCTTGATCACCAACAACGCCTCCTGGGACAACATTTTAACAACTGCGTCTTCTCTACCAATTGCTTTTTCTAGCTGATATCGAAATATTGATCTTTGAAATACTGCTCCTGTACTTTGTTGTTTCAACAACACGCCACCTTTTAAAATTTGACGTGTATATGCGTCAAATTTAAAAACATTCTCTCCAAAAGTATTCAGTGACGAATCTACTATGACTTTACGAAGCAGATCGTCCAATGTGACCTCCTCACTGTTCTTAAATAATAAAGCATCTGGACGAAGCCCTATGTATCATGCGTGTGGGTCAACAGACATGTCGTAGGTCCAGTCAACCCACTGATAATATTTTAACGGACACATTTTGCACTACTGAATAATATTATAAAATGCTGAAGGGTTAAATATCTAGGTAACCTTCTCAACGGTCAAACGACTCATGCTACTTACCATAAAAAATAATTTATTTGCATTGGGGAGTGATACACTTACGTGCAATTATACACATATTATCAATATTGGTTTACAAATCAACCGACTATTAATAGAAATGGTTTATATAACACAACTATGAATATATAAATTATGCATACATACATATACATGAGAATACATAGATAATTTTCTTCAATGCTATTATTAGCTTATCACGTGATGCGGAAGAAAACTAACTATATACTAAGAATGTATACATAAACTATAACAATTACTCATATCATTTACTCACCCATTATTGGATTTAAATATTATATTTTAGATCATAAAGAAACTTAACTTGCAGTTAACACCCAACGTTGTCTTCTAGTTGAATTATTAATAAATATGTACATGGTGGCGATGGTGGTCGCAATAGTCCCATTACCTCCGTAATATATATTGTTTGTTACATACGTATAAATATTGCATCATGTTTCGAACTTATATGTATGTACACATTATGTATATCGCGAGATTGGCATGACTTATTCGATTTGAACCCAATTTTTATTCCTTCTTATTCGATCACTACTTGAATTGAATTGCATTTTAAATGTTCAGTTTACAATCCCAAACGTAACGAAATAAGAAAATTGAAATTAGTCATGGACAGTACAATACAAAAAATTATTTTGTACAGATTAACCTCGACTTACGTCGGTTTGATATTCGTTACAAAATGTTCGCGTATATAAGATGAGTTAGGAACGTGAATCGAGGTCGACGAGTATTATATACGTAAATGTAATAATCAAGTTTATGATTAATTGATAAGATGACATTGTTATTCGTTTTTTATGCAATTTGCTTTGTCTCTTGTAGTTGAATGTTGGTTCGTATTTTGAAATAATTTTGAAATGTTAATTTTAAATGTGTTTTGCGTCATTGTTGGGTATGGCAAAAAAGTTGAATTGAAATGTTTTTTGGGGGCCACTTGATGACGCATAAACTGAATCAGTCGAATTGTCTTACTATTTCCTCGTGTCGTTAGTTTGCGCCAAATAAAATCAATTCAAATATTTAACTGTCAACCTAGAGATTTATTTATTTAGGAAAATGCAACTAGATTATTTGAGTGTGGTGTTAGTTTTGAAAGGAGGAAATCAGCTGATGAAATAGTTAATAAACTTTTCAGATATTTAGCTATAGCAATGACTGATCCAGTCATTGTCTTACTGCACTTTTTTGTGGTACAGTATAACAACACATTGTATACAAGGTGGTTGATAGTTTTGTTATTTGAAATTATAGATAATGAATTCGAATCACAAGGTTCGAAAGGTGTTTTTTCATTATGTGATCCTGGTCTTTCAGGTTACTATGCAATTTATAGATGGCATTATTTTTACCTGCATAGCTGTACGTCTCCTTATTGACTAACTATATAAGTTTTGAATCGTAGAAGAATTGAAAAAATTAAAGCTATACATACTCTTACAAGGGATAATGAAACCCAAATTGACATTCTAGTACAGAAAATTGTTGTCAATAACAATCAAACGGAATAGTTTCGTCTTTCGAATATGATTGCCGATAGGTATTCGATCAACGTGAGAAAAAAGTTGGACTTTAGAGATGTTTGAAATGTTCACAGTTTTGAGATCTTAATTTAATTAATTTTTGTTTTGCTGGGTTTTACAGGCCATTATTGGCCCGTACCGTGTCAACAATCTGACTACATCGGTTTCGATTACGAGCCAGATCTTCAACCCGATGTAAACAATTTGAAGATGCCAGATCGCTCTCTACGCCGTAGAGCCATCGTCACCGCGAGCGAACTCTTCGCCTACCGAAAGGCGGTTCTCTCTTTAAAGATCACTGTATCATTCAGTTCGGATCAGCACGCAGAACGTGATCGAGCCAGCATAAAGTTAAGTTAAGTTGATGTGGCTGCTATCGCACACTTAGACCAATTTGATCCGTTGTGATACCACTCTATACGGCTATAGGTCCGAGTCTTTCCGTAGAGCCATCTGCGCATTGCATAGCTCCATGTCAGTCCTATAGTACTGACATGGAAGATGGGTCGGCCCAAGGATTCTAAACACGACAGAGGATCCAGATTATGTTTATTTTTCACCAACGATCGCACCGCCCAAACGATCGAAGGTGAAAAACCCATTTTGCATCCTGCCTCGAATCGGATTCGAACCCGGTACCTCCCGCTCCAACTGCCGCAGCTTTAACCACTGCGCCACCTGGGTGGTTATCGAGCCAGCATACTCGCTGTTCTTTGATTTCATGCACGATATTAGGATTTTGCATTAAATTCCTGATCTCGTGATTGAAAAGAACGCGATATGTGCCATCGACGTCGCGCTTTGGGCCATATATCACACGCATAATATTTTTCTCGAATGTTACAAGCCATCCTTAGTACTCATCCGTCAAGGTCCAACTCCCACATCCATACATGACCACGGGTCTGATCAACACTCTGTTAAGTTTCAGCTTATCCGCATTTGCAAGATATTTTGATTTCAGAAGGGGACGTTCCTCGCCCACACTATTATCGTGAGTGATGAGAGATCCAAGAGAGATCCAAGACACAGCATTGTGACTGCGTTACTGTCATTTTACAGAGACGTACAGATTTGTGTGGTATTCCTAAAATATTCAAGCGCATACCATAGATTAATTCTTCCCAAGATAATGTACGACAGTAACTTATATGCTGTGCAAAGGAGAACTATACCGTGATTATTCTCGCATTTCAAGCGGTTGCTCTTCCTGAATATTGGGCATAACGTGGCCACTTTCCATATTCTTCGAGCATAACTTCATTTCGCCATACCAATCGAATAAGGTCGAAAAGACAGTTCCACAAAGTTAGCCCTCTGAATGTCAAGAGATTTGAATTAATGGAATCAACTCCTGGTGAACGATTTTTCTTTAACTTCGTTTTTCCATTGTGAATTCCTCATAGGATGGATCCTCAATGAACATTTCTGCGGTCTGAATTGTGATCATTGCTAAGTTATTGCACTCTTAAGACCTTCGCCTTCCGCAGTTCGTGCTTCTTCTGTCTACAAATGCGTTTAGCTGTCCTCCTAGCAAGAACTGCTTTGTTTTTTCTTGCAATTGTAAACCGCGTCTGCGCTTCATTGTGGGCTATATTTGTCGCTCAACAGCAAGACGACACTCCTCATCAAACCAATCATTTTTGGGCTTAGTTTTCACTATACCGAGAGTGTGCTGCGGGCAGCATTGACACACGAGGTTTTCAATACTTCCCAGAAACTGTTCACATCATCTGATTGGTAACTGGATCGCATAATGTTATTGCTGACCAGATCTTGATATTTACGTTGCGTTTCTTCATTTTGTGGACCTTCACAAGAGAATCGCGTTGTATATTCCTCGGTCCTCTCTGACTGGGACGAAAATTTCCATCGTAGCTTTGGAGTGACCATAAAATGGTCACTGTCTACGAATTAAGCTGACGACGGATACGATCTCACGTCTTGAAAAACTCGAGCCCGCCCTTTGGAAATCAACACATGGTCAATTTGGCTTCGGGATGTTTTACGTCGATGTGTCCATGTTTCCAAATGAATGTTTTAATGAGGAAAGAATGTACTTGCCACTTGGAGATCATGAGCGATCGCAAAGTATATCATTCTTTCCCCATTCTCGTTCGCAGTTTCGTGTCGGGAGTATGGACCTATATTGTTACATAAGTCAGTCTGATTTCTGCCAGCTCTATTATAAAAGTCACCAATCACCAATTTGACATCGTGCTCCGGTATAGAACCCATCAGATTATCCAGATTATTTTAAAATGAGACTTTATCCTGGGATTGGCTTACCTCAGTGGGCTCATGTATACATTGGCTTACCTCAGTGGGCTCATGTATCATGTATACAGACAAATGACAGGTTGGCTAATCTCATGTGCAAGCAAATCTTACTTATTCGATAGTCGACTGCCTGGAAGTTCAACACAGCCTTTTTTACCTGTGGCCTAATTAGAAATGCAACCCGAACATTTACGAGGTCATCTCCACTGTGTAGCAATGTATAGCCTTGGGACACATGGTCTCCACTTTTAGGCCATCGAGTTTCTTGGTGCGCTTCGAGTTCCAGCCGATATACTCTTTCATACATGCGATAAGATTAATGACTGAATCAAGAGTGCCAATCTTTAATCTCGTATCCGGGTACTTGAGCGGGGGTTCCTTTTTTTTGTTGTTTTGGTTGTTTGGTAATTGTTTTGTAATCGGTATCCGATTTTTTATTTTTGTTGATATTTTTAAAATTTTCACTTTTTTATGGATGCGGGTCGTCAGCCGATCCAACCAGATTTAGTTGCCTCCTATACGACAAGCTCTGGATACTGTGGTGGTATTCTATGGGTCTCATGTTTCGTTTGACATATTTACGAAAATTGGATGGCCCCCACTCACAGAGCAAGCTAATACTTAATTTAAAATTAAATTTAATACTTTAATTAAAAATGTTGATTAACATATGACAGACCATGGATCGTGTTATAAGATGTTCACAATTTCAATCAGCATTGAGGGCTAATATCATTTTAAGGTGATCTTTAAAGCGTTTCACATCCCGTTTGTAAACTCAAATTTTCACGTGATACTATCATAAAATCGCAGCTATAGGGTGCAGTAAAAATGCCGTTTTCTTGAAATACTTTTTACATTTTTAATGGTTTGTATAGATGGTATATTTGCTTCTTGTGCAAAATTTTACTTAGATGAAATAATATTTTCAGCTCTCCCTATCCTCCTTAACTATTAAGATTCATATCAAGGAATTTAAAGGTTATTTTATTTCTATTAAACGAAAGATGTAGGTTTTCGATGCTTGCAATGACTCCGTTACTCTTTGTTTTGAGAATCTGTATACGATGCTCGGAATATTGTAGCTCCTAGGAATTCATCAATTTTTGTACGTTTGTTCGGTCGTAGATATGCTCTCGGAGGATTTCGGAGGATGGTATTCACGATATATCATCGCATTCCCTGGCTGTTATGCAATCGCTACTGCAGTAGCAATTTACAACTGGGTTTTGAAAGTTTAGTACGATATATTTCCAGCACTTTAACTTGCTTGTTGCGGCAGTTGATGTTGGTAAGTCTAGATTATCTGCTTTCACCTTTTCGATTTTACCTCGCAATTCGTTGACCATTTTATTCATGTTTGTTTCGACGATTTCTTGTTCTTTCAGTTTTCTCATTAACAGAACTCTCATTCGGGAATGGCTTTCCGAAGACTAATTTGTTGATTATTCAACCCACCTATACCTGTATGTCAAATCGACTGAACTGTTTTTCCTGTTGTAGCATCATTTCTCCTTTCAGCAAGTGTTGTTGTTTCTCTGGGTTGCGTTACATCTATTGATATTGTTAATGCTGATGTTGGTGTTGCTTAGCAAATTCGTCAGTCAGCAGTTTATGTTATCTGAACTAGAAGTGTTTTATCATCGATTGCATATGATACATCCGTGGTGTTGAAGCCTTCTTTCAGTTGGCTTTAATTCTGCAATACAATTTTATTTATTTCCACATACTCATCTTGTACAGAAAATTTATAACACTTCACATATTTCAGTATTTACAGTCTTCGCTTCTTTTTAATCTCATTAACACTCCACTGGATAAACCAATTTGTCCCATACAGTCATTTAGGGTACCAAAGAGTGGTGCCTAAATTGCAGGATAGTACATTTCGACATATTTCCATACTTAATTGAAGAAGTGTATACACTGATTTCGATTCACTCGCTGCTTTTACGTGCATCCATTTCTTGGTATTTCACCTCCAAAATAACTATCAATTTAAATCTGAATTCTTTAAAACTAAACTATAATGTGGTCACTGTTGATCCAGCGATATACCAGTGTCTGTTCGTTGGATGGCAGCCACCTGCTCACATGCTAACGAGCTCGAATGATTTGGTTCTTTTTAGTCTCCTAACAAAATGTTCATTATCCAGTAGTCGAAATGCTTCCGCATTGACATAGTCCATTAGCCTTGATTCATGCTTCGTCGCAAATCATTTGATTTCGTGTTTTATATATGGAACCAAATCACGATGCAAATCACTATAACAAATGTACCAGGGTGCATTGACTATTCTTCGAAGTACCTTACTCTGGAAGTTTTTTATAAGTTTGATGTTAATGTTCTTAGAACAACCCCAAAGCTGAATGCCATATAGGCAGATTATTCTGATTATGAAACAGTATTTTGTTGCATATCCTTAGTTTCGTTCTTCGTCCAATTAGCCAGTACAATTGTCTATATTTAAGATCAAGCTCCTTTCTATTTTTCTTCACATGATCTTTCCATTAAAGCTTGTTAACATCCAGTGTCATACCCGAGAATTTAGCGGAGTTTTCCTACCGCACCATTACATCGTTTAAGCTGATTGTGGGCGGATTACCAATAATTTATCCGTAAAGTTGACATGGGCTGATTTTCACTCATTAAGAAGCATAACATTTAGTTTATGTCCCGGAAGCATAACATTTAGTTTATGTATTAAACCCTCGTGCTCTTTATCTTCTTACGCCTTTTCTATAATATCTGTAATTTTGTGAACCTGATCAATAGTTGAATGTTTGCATCTGAATACAAATTGGTGATCTGGTATTAGGTCTATACTTTCTATTGTTGACTTCATTCTCCTCAAGAGTGGTCGCTCCGTTAGCTTCGAAATGATCGGGAGCAGGATTTTGGACGATACGATTTTACTTCATTGGGCGGTTTACCTAGTTTCGGTAACATAATAACTTTCACAACTTTTGAGACACAATAACAAACCGTAGGCATTCAGCATGTGAGCTAGTTTTTATAGGTTTCTTAGGTAGTTGGTTTAGGATTTCTGCCGTTAAAAGGTCATACTCAAGGGCCTTTATTAACTTCCGATTATATTTTATTTCCCTAGTAACCTCTTTCTGGGTTATTAGAGGAATTTTACCCCCATAATTATTGATTCCAGTTTTGATTATTAAATTCGATTCAGCTTGCAAATTCTTCAGATTTTGATTTGTTATCTCTAGCCCAAGAACCATCACTTCGCATAGTAGGAAGGGTCCGCGTAATTGGGGTTTTCATGCTTTTTGCTACATTCCATAGTGAGTAGTTTTTATTTTCATCAGCGGTCAATTTTCCACGATACAATTTCTCGCTTAAGCTGTTGTGGTTTATTATTAAGAATCTTCCTGTCGGATGGACTTTGCATTTGTTGCCATTTTTCTCCTAGCTTTCTTTTTTCTAAGACGATATTCAAAATTTCTTTTGGATAATTTTTACCAATGCTGAATGCTCTTTGATATTTATCGTTTAGAATTATTCCAAACGGCTATCTGAATGATATCAGTGAAGTCTTCTACCTCTTCTTCTATCCTGAACCGTTTTTAGTTATGATTGTAGGTTAATCTTGCTTTCTAATCTAGATTCTCACCCAATTAGTTGTTTTACTGGCAAGAGTTTATCTCGTTTCCTTTCTAATTATCTTGTCGCTTATGGACAGTATCACTGCAAAATGATCAGAGTCCATATCTGAATTATCTTCTACTTCAATAAAATTTGAAAAAACTTGTTTTGATATAATGCAGTAGATCAAGAGTTTTATCTGCATCCGTGGGCCAATATGTTGGCTTGCCAGTGGAATTTACGTTACATCCCATTAAACTATTGCGTTTTATAGTTCGTTATCTTTAGTTGTAAGCCTAAGGCCAAAGTCAACATGCTTTACCATTGACATGTTGTAGGATATTCATGCTGTAAGTAGTTCGGATTCTTCAGGTTATATCTAGGTGGACATATACCGCTCCTATCTAAAGACGTTGCTTGGTAGAATAAATTTCTACTTTCGTAGGCTAGGTTTCGGATGATTTATAATGCTAGCATTCATGGTGTGTAATGTATAGTTTTTAATTTTAACAGCAGTTCCACCTCTTGCTTGGTTATACGAAGACTAAGCGTTTATCAGATCCGTGGTATCATAAATTCATGGTTATTCATATATATCGTACGTTTGCTACTTTATTATAGATCTTCGTAATCTACGATATTATAGATCTTCAAAATTGAATATGATAATATGTACATAGATTTCCTTGAGTTAAGTTTAATGGTACTTTCTGTTGTTGGGGTAAAGTTACTTGACTACTTGGAGTGCAGAACTTGAACTAAAACTATATATGCTCTTTGACCACTGTGCGTAGAATCAAAGACCTCTCTTTAGTTTTGCACAATTGTATTCGATTTTTTCTCCTATTGTGCTTGAAACTTTTCTCGATTCTTCTCTTGTCAATAATCTGAGCACAAACCTTAGAATTATTCTGTTGCATGATTGCGTTTTATCATCCATGTCGCAACTATAGACTATCATAAAGCAATTCAATATGCGCATACTTCGATTTGGCTATGATGTATTATAGAAAGACAATTAAAAATAATTCAACTTTATCTATCGATGGTTCAAAATAATTTGTTGTGAATTGTATGTTGATCGATTAAAATTGGCAGTAGTAATTTTTTTGACGGCGTTTACAGACCATTATTGGCCCGTACCGTGTCAACAATCTGACTCCATCGGTTTCGATCACGAGCCAGCTCTTCATATTGTTGCAAGATCTCTACGCCGTGGAGCCATCGTCCCCAACACCGACCTCTTCGCCTACCGAACCAGCGTTCGAGCCAGCGTTCTCACTGTACTTTGATTTCATGCACGATATCAGGAATTTGTCCTCATCCGTCAAGGTCCAACTCTCACATCCATACATGACAACGGGTCTGATAAATACTCTGTACAGTTTCAGCTTATCCGTATTTGCAGTTTAGATCACGTTCTATGATTGCCTATGTGGGATCAATTTGAGATCATCACCTGTTTCTATATGATCTTATGCATTTTGAACAAAACAAGTATTACTGGGATAACTTATCTAAGTTTTTTACAATCTAGTAATTGATCAAACCAAGTATTATAATACAAGTTTGACCCCTTTTCTAAGCAGTGACAATAACAAATAAATCCATAAAAACCAGAATTATTTAGTACATCTAATTTTCCTTATCTATTTGATATAAAACTCTTTGAACAAATAAATATTTACATTGTTTTGCACACAAAAATATTAGATTAATCGACCTTGACTCTATTCAGTTACATGTTTGCTACCAGTTAAAGCCGATGTTACGTTTAACAATTAAACTGCGATAACACATGTTCCATTGACTTTATGTAGAGCACAAACAAAGGTAATTAATTTGACAGACGCGTAATCACATTTAATTGATGGTTATGTGATGTAGAGTTTAGAAACCATATATACACTCGGTACAATATGTTTATAATTTCTACATTCTATTTTCTTACCTATTTTGATATAAATAAAATTAACTCTGAAACCTTTCAAATTGTAGTATACAGTTTGTTATATTTTTAATTTTTTTTATAATTATCTTCACGTGGATGTTAATGCAAAGTTTAAATTTATACTCAAGATTCCAATAAACGTTGTATACCTTTCTTTATAGCAAACGACACGTGGCCTAACCAATCTTGCCATTTATTAGCAGAATTTTCTACAGAATTTTGTAAATATAGCAAGATTGTGTTTCGTGTGGAACAGATAAAACAACAGGTGGTATTTGGAGCCGGTGCCTTCAACCCCAACTGATTAAGTTACACTCGATCAGGTCGGTGACAATCTACTCATCACTTGATGATATAGGTTGAAACTAAATCACTCACGCATGAGTCAAATGTTTGTCATTATGCAATCAGTAAATAGATAAAATAGATAAAAACGAGAACAGACGACGGCTTCTTATCAAAATATTTATTTTGGTCTTACAGTTTTTTGTAAGCTTCAAGTACAAAATAATAATGATAAGAACAGAAAATCATTAAATTTATATACTTATTTATTTATCTAGTACCTTACCGCAGCAGACTTTATGTCACATATGTACATGGACTCGTATCTACTCGTATATACAAAATACAAACAAACAAAATAATTATCTCGCGGATCCCATCAAAATCTTATCAGTGCGCGTTTAATTTATTTTTATGGTTGTACATAAAATTTTTAATTTTTATTTTTATTATTAATAAAATGTTTTATAAATAACAAAACAACAACAACAATATTTAAAAAAAGTGATATCACGAATATAAAAATAATTGTTTTTGTTTTGTAAATAATTTATTTTTGATTGTCGTACGATATTTTTTCTGCTGGCTGAGAAAATAGAACAGCTGATTGGAAAATAATTAAGCGGTATATATTTATTATGAATAATGCTGCAAAAACTGTTATGCAATTAACGATTTATTATTATTATGCGGTCATATTCTGATTACTTAATTGAATGGTGTTTAAGGGCACGGATATTATTTTATGTGAGATGGCAGTTCATTTGGGGTTGAAGTGACTTAACTTTGATTTTTACATAAATATAAGTAAGATGCATATATGCCCCATTATGTTCTAATTATTGTGAAAATTGATTGAGAATCATTGATTTTATCTACTACCTCTTTACGCATGTTTGTCCCTTGTACTTTTCGTTGTAGTACACTAATAATAATCAAAGGATTTTTGCATGCATGAAATAAGCTTTGAGAGATCTATACTCAACAACGAGTTTACTGAGTGCACTTTTCTGGATATTTCAGGTGCCTTTGCCAGGTTGAGTATACCTTTATTTCAGTCCAGAGGATGCCCGCAGGGCAGTATGCTATCACCCCTATTGTGGCTTCAGGTCATTGAGGAACTTCTTGTCATTCTTTGTGAGTCCGGTTTTATCACACAAAGTTTTGCTGACAATCTGGTTCTGACTGTTTCAGACAAGCACCTGAATGTCTTATCAGATTTTACTTAACTCGCTCTTCTGCGATAGAACTGTGGTATCTGGATAAAGCATTAACATGTGAACCCGTCTAAGAACGACATGGTTATATTTACAAGAAAACTAAAATGTTTTGAGGAGTGTTGGGGCGTGGAAAGTTTTCGGCACTACTTCTTCATGCCATAGACCAATTCTTAATGAATTAAAACAAGGTATGCCAGAAATCGACATGCATATTGTTAGGATTCTGCCTGTTTTTAATTTCCACAGATCATTTGAGGTATTTTACCTATCCAGGGATATGTGATTCTCACCAGACTTGCTCAAACAAATGGCTCAACTTCAGGAATATTCCTGTAAATATACTGTCTTGTCTGCCCTGGTTTAAACTGCTCCAGTAGGCTTGCACCATGGTCCTTTTGTGGCATTGAGTGCGAAACAGAGAAGATCAGTTGCTCCAAAGTTATTTATTCATTGAATTTAGAGCTGAAGAATATGAATTTTTATTTGCCTCTGGATTGGTTTACTCGAATTTGGTTGATTTAGATAAAACCTGTCCTACTGCTTCGAATTAGATGAATTTCACTTGCGACAAATAAATCCAAACCACTTTTGAAAAAACTGGGACAGTAATTATCGGTTAGCTTTCCATTTTAATGAAAAAGTGAGGCAGCTGGTTTAACACGAATCACTTCATTTACTGTATCATTAAAGTGTATTATGATGACAGTAAAACAACGACCATTTTTTTCTTTGTCAAGTTACTCTTGCTTTCACGTAAATTAAATTTTGATACTGAAGATCGGTTTTGATGCGGTTAAAATGCAATTGGTTTGAAACTTTATACTGTTTGAACGAAACTCACTTCGAAATAGCAACTCGTCTATTAATTGATCGTCTTTAGTGAAATTTTATTCTAAGATAAAATGCTTCAATAAATTGGTATCCTTTAAGTTTCCCGAAAGAGACAAATTTTAAACCAAATCGGGAAACGTTCATGCCAGACTTTCTATAAATATATCGCTTATAAGGATCGAAAAAGTGTCCAACGGCGGGACAACATGCTGTCCTGGTCACAGAGAGTACTACCTTGTATATGTCGGAGGTTCAATATAAACAAGATCTCCGATTTCCTATATTATTTCATAATTGTCATTTTTGGAATCGGTTTCGACGATACTATCTCACTATCAGGTGATTCAATACTTTGTATAAGGTGGTCCAGATCCTGTTCTACGTTAATTTTTAACATTTAAATTTTATTTATCACTCAGTTCGGATCACACATCTTTGACGCTCTGTCAGAGTGCAGAATTCATTCACTAATCCATCTTTCATGTCAGTACTGTATACTACCATAGAGTAATGCAATGTGCAAATGCTTTACGAAAATCTGCCATATCGACCTACAGCTTAAGATACAAAATTAAACCTATGTTCAGAGTTGGAGCCCCATATCAGATTTTAGTAAATAACTTTAAATTACAATTTAAGATACAATTTATACTAATCGGAGGATTCAGAAAAACATTTGAATCTGAAAAACATCTGTTCCTATCAATAAACAAATAATAATGATTCAGCAATTAGTTATGCTGATCACTTTTTCAGTTAATTTAGTTCAGCCTGTTGATTACAAACCAGCCGAAATATGACAGATTTTTATTTAGCTTATATACTTCTGCCCATCACGCATTTGAATGTGTTGGATTCTTCATCTTGTGTTGAATTTATTTTCTTTAATTTATCCTCTAATTCGCAAGCTAAACACTTTGCACAGTTTTAGATTATGCTTATGTATAATTATGTGTTTTCAAAAGATACAGCACATGGTTTCGTGTCCGGAGTACAGTTTTTATATTATAGTATAAGAAATTTTTGATGATCGGCCAAAATTTGTCATAGATATAAGAATTGTCAATAGTCATGGCCGCACTATAGATGTTAGAAATTTTAGAAGTTTAGATTTATTCGAAAATCAAAATATCGGATCATTTAAGTCGATTAACAAATATACTGCTGCCAGTTTTTGTTACTGAAGTTTACCAATTACAATAGAGTACAGTTACTTACCGTCGATTTCGCATTCAAATTTTTTTTTATAATTAATGTCAAAATATCGTTCGTCTTGAGGTGCTCATTCACCTGCAAGCACGCTTGACAATCATCGTGTTTGCGCAATCATTTTGACAGTGTATGGAGGTTATTGAAAGCTTATACGCAATCCTGTAAACATGATTGACGAAATATCAAACATGTTTGATTCTCTCTCTTCAATCATACGCTTGCGCCATCATGAATGAGAGTGTAATTGTCTTGCAGTTCAATCATGTATAACATCTGCATTATTATTTATACAATGGCGGCATTTGGAGTGAATAGCAAAGAATTTTATTCTGAGTTTCTGAATTTATATCGAAGGCGATATAAATGCGAATGTTACTTCATTTTAGTAGAAAAATTAAAAATTAAATGTATTTCGTACCAACTATAGACGCGAATTAAAAAAGGTGATACAAGGTAAAGAAAAGTGGCACAGGTACAGAAAACATTCCTAGTTTGTGATATTTTGATAATCGGTCATTCCTGCAAGATCTTGAAATAATACGGCACGACGGGATTTCTACAATGGACAAAAAAGTGCAGATGAGAACTTGCAGCTTGAAACAGACTGTATTTAGTGTATTTTTTTTAAATATTTATTAATAAAATAGTATATTAATGTGTCAAGTTTCGTAGTAGTATTCCGAAAATGTTTTCTTTAATTCGCCGAGCCCGAGATAATCTATAATTATATATTCTTTTTGCCGAAGTTAATTCTCTTGGCGAATAAGGCTTCATTATGTTTTCCGACAGTGCCAAAGGGTCGTCTGCAACAAAAACATACGGCATTATAGAATTACTATTTCCAATTGTTTCGGGCTCATGAATATTTAGTTTTCACTCATTTAATTTTTTTTTCAAAAATTGTTTGATTTTGAGCACCACCACCATTTACCATTATGAAATCATTATTTCCACTGACCACTCATAAGGACAATACTGAAGGTCTGCTTGTAGTTGAAATAATAAGATGCTGTATCACATGGCGAGTACGCTGGCTCGGTCACGTTCTGCGTGCTGATCTCAACCGAATGATACAGCGATCTTTGAAGGGAAAACCACCTTTCAGTAGGCGAAGAGGTCGCTGTCGGCGACGATGGCTTCACGGCATAGAGAGCGATCTGGCATCTTCTGGTTGCTTGCAACAATATAAAGAGTTCGAAATCGATGGAGTCAGATTGTTGACACGGTACGGGCCAATAATGGCCTGTAAAAGCCGACAAAAAAAATCACATTGTTTACGTATTTCGTCGTGTTTGCCGTCTTAAGGGCTGACACAGTGTGGGAAGGTCCATTTCTTTTCAAATATTTCTGCGACATTTTTCCACTCGTCTTCGGTTCCTATGATAAAAATATTACTTTTGTAAATATATGTTAACCATTTAACACTTTTTATTTCTGATATCGGGTATAAAAATATAAATCTTTAACGCATTAATTTTAAAAAACCGACGCGAAAACAAAAAATAATGGATAGCCTAGAACAAGGAAAAATGGATTTGTTACAATGGGCTTGTAAAGTTGTGACCATTTAAATCCTGATGGTAACCAATACACTATTCTGGAAAAGCACTGGGCTTAAAAATTCTCCAAAATGAAATCGGAACAACAAGTTCTTGCACAAAAAGCGATTAATGATATTCTGTTTGGAGCAAGTTTAGGCACTTTACACAGAAATAGTATAAAAGAAATGAGCCCAAATTGTTATCTCCGAGGTCAATTTCAATCCTAAATTCATAATGAATTAAATAAAGAATTTTACGTTATAACTTTTTTATCATAATTTTTACACATCCTTAATGTTTCCTCGTAGCACTTATACCATCACATGTCTCAATGATTATTTTACCGAGGCGTTTTATGGTCGTTCTCAATTTGAAATCTTCAAAACTCTTTCCTGTTTCAAGAAATCGTAATGTGCTAGATTCCCTTTCAGCTGGTGATATTGCAGTTCGTAAAATTGTATCTTGCTTTAATATTATTAGAGTAACCATTTGCAACAACAGCTCTCAAAATATTGTGTAATCCATATAGGAAGAAAATTTTGATAATCTCCAGGCGACGATAACTGTAGCTTTTTCAGAAGTTTTTCGTGCGAAAACCTAGTTCGGTTTTTAAGCCAATGGCCACATTTTCCTTGGGTTTACAGATTGCATAACAAGATTATGTAGTGTGAGAAATGCATCAAGCTTGCTTGACGATCATGCATGTCAAGCATGCTTGCAGGTATATGGGCACCTTTATAGAGTGAAAATGTTGATTTCTTTCTGTTATCTCGTACAGTGAAGAATGGTGATGAAATCTGTTTTGAACTTGATCATTAATAACCAATCCATGATTGGTGCATAGTTTGTTTAAAAAGATCAATGCTCACCTAATTAAACTTCACAAACGAAAATGAATGGAGTGTTGGTTGGGAGCTTAAATGGAGACTTATTTGTATGCAAACAAATACATCGAACACCGAACAAACATTCAAAAACTTTCACATTTCACGTAACGTTCCCTCGTTTGAATACGGTGTACATTCGTGTAAATGCACACGTGGTGAGTTTACAGCTGCTATTGAAATAAGTATCAACAGTTCTGGTGGCAACTTAATTTTACAATACAGTTCTTGAATTTTTATTATTCTTACAATAATAGTAATATAAAACTAGTAAAATAATATACACATAATGCCATTATAATGCTATCATTATGCTTTACATTTACTATTAAAATTTAAATATCTTATATAAACTGGTGTTCTGAAATTATATTAACTAAAACTCTCATCTTTTATAAGGAAGAAGTACGTTAATGACATTTACAGTCAGATTAGTTTAAATAGAGGAGAACTGACATAATATTAGAATTGAAAATATGTAGTTCTTAACACTTTGAGAATTTGTTTTTCACAGAACGGTGTTGTCCTCAGCGATTATAATTCCAAAATACGAAATGTCACTCAAGTTTCTAAGTCGATATGGTAAACATCTTATACAAATCATTAGCATTATCAAGATTTGAAACGGGGTTAGAAATATGAAAAGACAATGTTAGAATCAAACTTACATAGGCTGAATAAAAGCTACATACCTGGGTCCGGTAGGTCGGGGATACCTCGGTCCATAAATCCAATCCTGTCCTTTCCTTAGGTGCTAACCTGTAAAATATGAACGAGACATGGCCACATACATCGAACATTGAATAAATATGAGAAACACATAGGTGCATTGGCCGACCAAATACACCTAATATAAGAAACATTTTACAATAAACAGCCACAGAAAACAATCACAATGAACGAACACTGATTACATGAACAAATTACATTAACACGAATTTACTGTAAACAAAAACACAAATAATAATCACCACACAACATCACAAGTAGAACAAAACTGTTGCCATGACAGTGACACTGATACGTCAGCCAAATGTCACACAAGTTGATTGCATCTCGACATCAACCATAGCTGAACCTTGATGCTACAGTATAGATGGCGTAAGGGATACGAAGAAGAACGTGTATTGCCCGATGTACCGTGAGAGGTCGAAAAATTATAAAAGGTGATGCGGGTCGGCGAAAAGAGGCTTTTTGTTGGATGATTGCTAGGCGATAGAATCGAGGAAGGACGTTTTTTTGAGATAACTGGAGTAAGCAACAATCGATACATAAAAAAAATAAACAAGAGTGAAAAATAAAGTGAAAGTACAGTGAAAAGAAAAATAAGAGGATAACCCAAGAGTGGTGAAACACGCTGTCGGTGAAAAGTGAAGGTGGTCGTGTCAAGAGCCACGTGGAGCGGCAAGTGTAACGCGAGCGATCGCGGTGCTTGAGCTTCAAGAGAGTTCTTAAACGAGCCATAGATAGAGACGAAAAGGGGACACGTGGATATACAGGTTAGTGCCACTTTCATATTTCTCCTTACAAGCTCCCAGTGTAACAAGTTTCATTTCAATAGTACAATACCCCCTCCCCCCAATTGTTACACACAGCCCGGAGGTCTCTAGCCAACCAGAGAGAACTAACCCCATTCGTGCGAGCAGTCTGGCGCCCAATATTATCAATCAAATTGTCTGCTAAATTGGGAGGTGAAGGAAGATCAAGGGAAGAGGACGGCCAAAAGCGATGTATCATTTAGAGTGTAAAAAGTTTTGAAATATAGTGTCAAAAAAAGAAGTAATTTTTTTATTTTGTTAACGCACACGTCACAGATTGTCCAGTCTTCTAATGTTCTAATACCATTATAATCGAATATAAGTATAATGGTGGGACCTCACAATCTTGTATTAAGGCTTTATTAATGGGGAACATACCATTTGCCCACCACTATTGAATTTATAAAAAGAGTCCCAAGATCGTAAACTATTTAAATGCTCACCCCACATGATCAATTTTTTAATCTTGCTTTTTTTCGCCGTTGAAGTGATTACACAGTTAAAGTTCTCTCTACATAAGTAAATACTAGATTTAGTAACTCAATTTATTAACACACCTAGAAAGCCACTCCGGACTACACATTGAACTTGAAATTAAAGGTGACAACATATAAACGAACACAATATAGAAAGGATTTTATGAGGTAATAGTTGACCGATTATGCAATGATATCATCATACAAAACTTATCCAATCCAAATGAATCAAGTTGAGAACATCAACCTTGAACACCTGTCACAAATTGAGTATACGTTAAAATGTGTGCAAGATAACTAGCCGCACCTCTTATATATTTTTTAAATAAATATGTATCTTAAAAGTTTATAGATTAAGGATAGGTTTTAGCATTACAATAAGATTAGCAAATAATTTATAAAGTAAAAAAAAATAACTTTCTACTCGAATGTCTGGCCTTAGAAGCGCTTATAAACGGTATTAGATCGAAAGGCAAACGAACAAAAAACCCACCGATAAACCTTTAAAGATAAGAACTAGAAATTTAATTTAAACAGACTTATGTATAAGTGTTGTGTATATATTTAAATTTAATCAGTTATGAGATAGACAGACATATGTATGTACATACTGTTCTAATTAGCGATTGCAGTAATAGCAATAATTATCTAAACAAGGAGTGGTGTACGTGATTTACAAACCGTTTCTGTTAACTTTCCATATAATACTAAACAAATCATCAATAAGTTTTTCTACTTACAAACTGCAATTAGTAAATATTATTAAAATTGTATTAACCCCTTACGGCATAATTATACATTAAATATAGTGTTAACACAAATCAGTTAAATCAGATTAATGTAATGTACAGTGTTAATGATAGTTTTGTTAGTGTAATTCAAACGGACGAGACATTAGGTCGCCTTGAGAATATAATTAGAAATTAATACTCGTATAAATGTATATGTGTGTGTGTGTGTTATCGTATAACGTTATGTTGATATAGAATACACGTATGGGTACATTGATTGATATTTAATCGATTGTGACTTATAATATGATTATATTAAGCGGTTTAAAAAACATTTTATCTATACGTAAACCCGTAATTTTTCACCGTACCGTTTATTACACATTGACATAAGTGTCATTGAACTCGGCGTATCACTCGTATATACATATAAGTAATTACGATTATAAATATTGCTCGAATTTGACGAAATCTTATCAATATTTATATCACTAAAAGCATGTATGGCCCCTTTCAACATATTGACACCCGAACACCGAGCAAACATTCAAAAACTTTCACATATCACGTAACGTTCCCTCGTTTGAATACAGTGTACATTAGTGTAAATGCACATGTTAGGGTAATGACTTGTTTATTTTTTATCTCTGTCAAGGTGTTTTCAATCATATAACTCAAAATAATATTGTAGATTCAAACTTTCTTAAAAAAAAAAATTAATAACCATTTTGGTTTCAACAACAAACCGATTTGTTAGTAGATTATTCATGTCATTGAAAGTATAATATTTCAAATCTGTTATTAAAAAAAAATAATTAAATTTATTAATACGTCAGCGCGTTTCAAGAGCAAGGAAACCTTATTTAGTTATGGAAAGCATTTTAAAATTTAATTAATTATGAACACTGATTTGAAGTATAAGGGGGTGTAGCTATATAATATGATCATTCATGGTTTCAAGGATACACCTCATTCACTTTAGGATTATCGAAAGATCATTGAGATTTTCGTAAATATTTAAGATGCTGTATGAGTTGTACTACATAAAAAGCTCGAATTTCCGTATAGTATACTGAATAAAATGAATTCGCAGAATTTATTTATATGCAGCTATTTACAATTAAATGGCATTATTACCATTCAAAAGTCATGCCGCAAATAATTGTTTGTAGAACAGACATGTTGTCTCCACGTGAGATATAATTGAATATCAATTTTAACAACAATTATCTTAGTTTCGTTATACAATCCTATTTTCTTATGCTCCGTAACTGCACAGGCATTTTATCGATAGTTTGTTCGTTTTATATGTATATAAAATAAATTACGTCCTAAAACTTTGTTAATCATCAAACATGAAGAAAATAGAGTAATTGTTCTGTGCCATGTCACATTTCTGTTGCTCAGATGTCACAGCGTCATGTGACGTCATGAGCGTCCACGTAATGAAGTTTCTCTGCTCCATCTCCATCTTTTTGTCAGTGGACTCCCATCTCCTTTTCAGGGTACCGTTATCTGAGTATAAAAAAATCTACTGATCCTAGTAGGACTTAACCTCTATATTTAATGGAGCTTTTTCTGGATGATCAGGTTTTTCTTTGACCTGTTCGTGATATTGCAGTCCATCTTCCTTGCTTGCATCATATTGTTTCCGTTGAATTTGCGACAAGACCGAAGATCTTGAATTCCTCATGGTGGACACTTCCACCCGCTTTCCTTACACGCTTTCGCTTCTGGTGGACAATTTTAATCATTCGTCTTTTTTAATCATTTATCCGTTTGATCTGTTTTACCACCTGTGGTTCGTTGATCGTTTTCTAGCTCTTTAAACCAGCATCACTCTTAATCGATCGTGATGCATTCGAGACTTCTTTCTACTATAATTGACTCAGGTAGAAGATGACCCAGTTGTTCGCATCCCCAATATCTAATTCTTTCTGGTGGTAGCTTTTTCTGAGTATCCCAACTCGATCTGCCTTTAAATTGTTAATTTTATGTAGTAACTCGGACCCACGCAATTCAGTTTTCTTATTCGGTTTTCACCACTTCTTTTCAGATTACCGATTTCACCGTTCAGTTCGTTGGCTACGTTGCTGTTTCAGTTTTTTAACCCATTGCCAGGAAGCGTACTTATATTTGTTTCTCTAAGCATCTGAACTGTTTCTCTTCTTGTTACGTCAGCTTGTCATGTTTCTCTTCTTGATGTTACTGCTTAGCAAACTTTCGATTACCTGATCTTTTTGTTCTTGCTGTTGTACTCATTGTGGTTTTTACAGCTCTTGTTGATGCTTGGCAAGAAGGTCGACCGGTTGCTTCTGTTGAGCTAGCAGTGCCTGTAGAATCGTATGTATCTGATCCATTGAGATTGTGTTACCGGTCTATTCTCCAAATACTGCTCCAAACTCGGATTTATCTCAATCCTACACCGCGTTTTTTCCATAACATTCCGGAACCTTATAATCAATTCTACTTTTGATCCACCAGGTTTTCGTCGATGGAGTTCTTTTTTCAATTAAGAATGTCAATACTTATTAATTTTGACTCTGGTCAATATTACCGACTCAAACGCGAATCAAATTTTAAACGACCAGGGTTTAGTCAAAGTTATTATTTTATTTATTTTAAACATGCTGTTAAAGTTAGCCGAAAGTTTCCAGCCGAAAAAATAAAAAATCGATAATACAGATAGTGTATTTGCTATTCCAACCGAAAGTTAAAAATTTAATATTTTTTTGATTGATTCGCAACCAAAAATTTTTCTCCGACATATTCCAGCAAAAAAAATTTAATGCTTCGAAAAATTACAAAACTAACGGAAAAACACTTATATTTAAACTAATTAAAATACTCGTATGTATAATTGAATAAATTCAGAAATCTCTATAAAATCAACCTTTAAAGTGTTATGGCTGGATATAAGTTTATTTTAAGCGGTTTGCCAATGGCTTTGAACCCGTAGATCAATGAATCGAATTTTCCCGGACTCAGCACATGAAACTTGACCCAAATTTTTTTCCAGTGATTGCCATTGGCAAACCTCTTAAAATAAACTTATATCCGGCCATAACACCTTAAAGGTTGATTTTATAGAGATTTCTGAATTTATTCAATTATACAAATGAGTGTTTTAATAAGTTTTAATATAAGTGTTTTTCCGTTAGTTTGGAAATATTTCGAAGCATTAAATTTTTTTGTGGCTGAAAAATGTCGGACAAAAATTCAGCTAACTTTAACAGCATATTTTTGACACTAAATTGCGAAAGATTAACGGATTGCCACTTGTGGAGGCTATTTCCCTATCATTGTTTGTACAGCAAATTGATAGCACTCCACTCTTTAATTTGTAGCTAAAACTAGCTGCGTGGAGCATTGTCACTAATCTTTACTACACTTTAACCAAAATAATATTTCATTGGTTAAGATGCGACTTTTCTGATGTGATACGGTGATTGAGCACTGCTTATATACAAATCGGACGGGATTTCGATATTTTCATTCTACTCGCAACAGTCAATGTACTGGTAAATATTTCGAATAAATATCTGTAATTCGCTAGAATCTGTTGCAGCTCGATACAAATATCACAGTTTGAACGATTACTGACTCAGTGACTTCTAAAATTTCCAATGACTCTATCACTCAACCACTATGCTATGCATATAAATTTGAATAAAAAATCCGCTTTTGCTAGAGTAAGCTAGAATTAAGAAAGATGAGGCAATTGATGGCTCGGCTCGTGCTCGTACGGCACAACCGTTTATTGGAAAGACCGTTCTATGAGGTCACAAAAGGACTTTACACACAACAGGAGTTTCTTAAAATTGCACAGACGTTTGAAGTCTAATTCAATAAAAAAAATGTTTTCTTACTTGGTCAAACGAACCGTCCGGTGTACAGCCCACATCAAAAAATGTGGTTGAGTCCGTCTATTGGCTTTCTTCGGGTAACGTACCCTTAAAATATCATCCAAAATAATTGAGTGTCTAAAAGTTTTCGTTTTTTCGATTACGAATTGAAATCCAGAGAAATTGTGCGTGCAGCTGTTGTACGCATACGATTACACTATGTTAGTGCAGAACAACTAATTCAAAAAGCATGTATATATACTGGATCGGTCTAGCGAGCAGGGAAATTTTTATATGACTCGCAGTGCTCTGAGACTCAATGTTCACAGGCACCCTCAATTTCTCTCTGAATTCCAGTTACTAAGTTAGTATTGATTTGTATTTAACATACTTCGGATAACGTAAAAAGCGATTATGTGTAAAAGTATTCGTTGTGCAAAAATACGTTAAAATGGTTCGTAAAGCGGTTAGGGTCGTAAGCAAGTTTATTTAGATTATTAAAATTTACACTGTTAAAAATCGTGGTATTTTTGCATAATTCTCATTGATAATGATAATCATGATTTGACAACATGAATGTTACGAACGGTATTATTGAAATTAAGTGCAAGATGTAAACTATCGAAACTCCAAAAAATACTTATTGTTATGCGATATGATGAAAAACAAATTGATTTAAGTATGAATAAAAACACTGAAAGCATCAAATAATACTTATCATATTATATGTTTGTTTATATAGGCGCACCAGAGTCTAGACAATCAATAGTTTTATTTATAGAATTGTAAAATTAGCAAAATTAATTTTATTGTCAATCTGATTATATTAAATTCAGTAGCTGCTATATACATACATGCATCAATTTAGTAATAAAACTCAATTGCATATCAAAGTTCACGTGCATCATGCTGAGCAATAAAATGTTTACTGTCTGTCTGTATTTACAAGACATGTCTCACTATAAACAAATAAGATGATCTCGAATTTAGAATTACTGCTATATAAAAGAAGCTGTCATTCAAATGATTTAATGAACTATTTCCTTGCGAAAGCTTATGTATGTGTGTACATATATCACAAGCTGATTAGAATATATGTATATCTATAGTGGATACAAAGTTGCAAAATTTTTTTTTATCTTATCACAAATAAACAAATAATATCGTACAAACCCAACTTTATATACTGTGTGATCGCTGAATGATCAGAACGCGACACTACAAATATTTGCATATTTGTGCCACGTTAATCAAATTAGCGACTGTATTCAGATTTATTTTGTTTGTTTACGATTCACCCAATACCATAAAAAGTGAAAACTACGCCAAATATAGCTATGGGACATTATACCGAGTATGTATATATGTATAGAGCTAAAACGAAAACATGATAATGAGTATCGTACACGGAAAACGATTGTGGCATATGTCGATCTCGTTTGATAAGCTCGATCACGATATTGCAGATAAAATACGTTCTGTATGAGTACAACACTCATCACTCACTTATATAATTGGTATACATGCGTATACAGATTGTCTATATATGTACATAGTTTACAGTTGATATATACTCGTATATGTATACACAACAAAATAATTTATAACAAACTGCACGTATATATAATTCGCGGTTAGCAACAAATCAGTTTTAATTTTTATTGTTAATATACGATAGGCTATATACATCTAACGTGACAGCTAAAATTGTTGACGTCATCACTCAAATATACAGATTGACCTCTTTTTAGATTTTATAGTCTTTTATCATTTTATGTAATTTAAAAGGTTCGCCGATAACCTTATCAGTATATATGTTTGTTTGTCCATATTCATATGTACATATATATCGTTGACTATATAATGCTGCGGCTTTAAATTTATCATAATTTGCATGCATTCAATCAATATTAAATTACATAACGCGAGCATGTACTCGTTTTATTCTTTATGTGTAGCAACACAATGGGATATAATTACAGTCAGGCACGAGATTAAAAGTGAAATGTGTTTATGTATACAATATTTTATGATTGATAAATGATTAGAATTTTGTTTGACTGATTACATACGTACACACACACACATATACACACCCCACCCACCCGCACACACGTATGAGCAACAAAAACTATATATTTTGTTGAGTAACATGCCTCTGTGTAACAATACCTATTGTTTAGGTTAATTATTATTACAATCGCACGCAACATTTGTGTACCCTTTGTGTAATAGGAGGTATAGTTTACTAATTAGTGTGTCTGTGAATCATTAACCTATAGAGAAAAATGTAATGGCAATGACACTTTCAAGAAAAATTTTATTTCGTAACTACAACAAAAACATCTCTAGTAAACAATTGCACCATGATTATTTCGGTATAAAGCATCATTTGCAGCTTGACCGACAACCGAACATAATCACCATTGTTTAGCTCTACACAATAACAGTGTTAATTCAATATTGAACTTAACTGAAGCTACGTTCCTTATGATGCACACATTCATGTCTGGTATTTAACCGTGCAGTAGGAATGCTGAAACTAACAGACCATACTAAAAACCATTTTAATTTAATCCCATCTCAGATTTATTCTGAAAATGTAATAGAACCTACTCAAGTACTACTTAAGTTCTAACCACTTAAGTTAAGCAATTTGATACTGGGATGACTGAGTTCATTCTGGATGCGATCTGTATGTCATGAAATAAGACTTTATGACAGCTAATTCTACTATATAACAATAACGGACCGATTTGGAAACGTTCTATTAATAAAAAAATAACAATTTGAATGTTAAGATTCTCATTGTAACAATTTGGGTGGTCCAACTATCGTGTTTTTAAATAGAAGTGATTTCGATATGTGAAGATCTAAGATCTTTCTAATTCGGATACTATTTTTACGTAATTCGATAAAGTATTTATAAAATCGTCTTCTTTTATAAAAAAATTCAATATTTAAACCATTCAAATCGTTATAGCGAAAATCTCAAAGTGTAAATCATTATTATGAAAATTACATATAACAAGTCATAGATCGTAGCTTAGTGGTGAAAAGTGTTTCTCATCACGTCTCGAGTTGATTATCGCCGTCGACCAATCACTGGACATGCTTTGGATTACATAAAAAAAACTATTGCAGATAAAAGATAATCCAATACAACTATAGAATCCCTCCGTTAATGATTTTAGCCATGGAAACTATACAGGTGTGCATTGGCTTGATACCAAAACATCGTTAAAACGGTCCTATAAGTTGCAGTAATATACGCCATTGACTGTTCTTCCCTTTTAAAAACTGTGGCCATGACCTTGTTGACCACAGTGGCCATGACAGTTGTGTGTGTAAGACCACAACGAAAGTAAACCACTTGTAAATCATTTTAATCGATGGTCCCCATAATATTTATTCAGCTTTGTGTTGGTTTGCGTAATGGTTTTCCCGCGCAAAATATAATATTTAATTAACACATGAAATCACTTTTTACCATGTTGTCAACAAAACAATGGTATTGACATATGACATTTGAAATTGTGGCGCCCTCTCTTCAATTTTACTAGACTTTTCACTCCGCTGTCGTAATGTCTGTTATTATTTGCCTTAGAAAGGTTTGGATTGTGTGTATACACAAAGTAGCTTTTGTTTCGAACTAATAACCTCAGTGTCATTCTTGTTTTTTATTGATGGTAATTGAACTTTAGAACGCTTATACTTATTGTTGCTTTTCAAAAACAATATTCTGCGCCTTTTTGTATCTGAGCCTTTAGATAAGAGAGTGAATTAGTTCTTTACTAATTTCTTAAGACAAAATTTTGTCCTTTTATCCTCTTTTAAACTGATAGAAAGGTTATTCCATTTTGCATCAAGTAATTTTTTTAAATTTATTTCCTATAAAATTATTTGAAATTGAACTTAAAGATTAATTATAATATACAACTTTTCGAACTGGTCAAAGATGAATTATTTTTTAATATTGCTGTCATAATATTGATTGTCATTGGAACAGGTGAATGATTTTATAGGTACTGAATAGCCCTTACACCGTTTTCTAAGATGTAGTCTTATACAATTTTATTGAAACATACTTATTTTTCATATCATGAGTGGAATTTTGGTTGTAACAAAAGATCAATGTGTTGGGTTTTGCCAAAGTTAAATGGAAAAGAAGTGTGTGAAGTTATCCCAGGATTTCGTCCCAAGAAAAAATAAAATGTTCATCAAGCAATGCTATTTCTATCCCATCCCAGGATTTTTAAATCATCCCAGAAATTCGCGAAATTTGCGTAATAAGTGTAGTCGTATTCGTAAATATTCAATATTTATGATAATGAAATGAGGACAAGGTGTGTGTACATTAATAAACGCCTATGAAGAAAAGCAATCTTTTAAATTTCATATAATTCGAATTTAAATTTATGGTTCCCAGGAAACTAGAGTGTCGTTCCCGATCTCTATTGATTTCGACACAGCATGATGCCCAGTACCTAACATAACATTGACAAGGTCAGCCGTATGTTAGGATTTTTGCTATTGGCCCAAATGTGTTTGGCCCAGTATATTTTTTATTTCATTAAATTCGAATTTAAATTTATGGTTCTCAGGAACCTAGATTGTCGTTCCCGATCTCTATTGATTTCGATACAGCATGATGCCCAGTACCTAACATAACATTGACAAGGCCAGCCGTATGTTAGGATTTTTGCTATTGGCCCAAATGTGTTTGGCCCAGTATATTTTTAATTTCATATAATTCGAATTTAAATTTATGGTTCTCAGGGACCTAGAGTGTCGTTCCCGATCTCTATTGATTTCGATACAGCATGATGCTCAGTACCTAACATAACATTGACAAGGCCAGCCGTATGTAAGGATTTTTGCTATTGGCCCAAATGTGTTTGGCCCAGTATATTTTTTATTTCATTAAATTCGAATTTAAATTTATGGTTCTCAGGAACCTAGATTGTCGTTCCCGATCGCTATTGATTTCGATACAGCATGATGCCCAGTACCTAACATAACATTGACAAGGCCAGCCGTATGTTAGGATTTTTGCTATTGGCCCAAATGTGTTTGGCCCAGTATATTTTTAATTTCATATAATTCGAATTTAAATTTATGGTTCTCAGGGACCTAGAGTGTCGTTCCCGATCTCTATTGATTTCGATACAGCATGATGCTCAGTACCTAACATAACATTGACAAGGCCAGCCGTATGTAAGGATTTTTGCTATTGGCCCAAATGTGTTTGGCCCAGTATATTTTTTATTTCATTAAATTCGAATTTAAATTTATGGTTCTCAGGAACCTAGATTGTCGTTCCCGATCGCTATTGATTTCGATACAGCATGATGCCCAGTACCTAACATAACATTGACAAGGCCAGCCGTATGTTAGGATTTTTGCTATTGGCCCAAATGTGTTTGGCCCAGTATATTTTTAATTTCATATAATTCGAATTTAAATTTATGGTTCTCAGGGACCTAGAGTGTCGTTCCCGATCTCTATTGATTTCGATACAGCATGATGCTCAGTACCTAACATAACATTGACAAGGTCAGCCGTATGTTAGGATTTTTGCTATTGGCCCAAATGTGTTTGGCCCAGTATATTTTTTATTTCATTAAATTCGAATTTAAATTTATGGTTCTCAGGAACCTAGATTGTCGTTCCCGATCTCTATTGATTTCGATACAGCATGATGCCCAGTACCTAACATAACATTGACAAGGCCAGCCGTATGTTAGGATTTTTGCTATTGGCAAAAATGTGTTTGGCCCAGTATATTTTTAATTTCATATAATTCGAATTTAAATTTATAGTTCCCAGGAACCTAGAGTTTCGTTCCCGATCTCTATTGATTTCGATACAGCATGATGCCCAGTACCTAACATAACATTGACAAGGCCAGCCGTATGAGGGTTTTTGCTATTGGCCCAAATGTGTTTGACCCAGTATATTTTTAATTTCATATAATTCGAATTTAAATTTATGGTTCCCAGGAACCTAGAGTGGCCTTGTCAATGTTATGTTAGGTACTGGGCATCATGCTGTGTCGAAATCAATAGAGATCGGGAACGACACTCTAGTTTCCTGGGAACCATAAATTTAAATTCGAATTATATGAAATTTAAAAGATTGCTTTTCTTCATAGGCGTTTATTAATGTACACACACCTTGTCCTCATTTCATTATCATAAATATTGAATATTTAGGAATACGACTGCACTTATTACGCAAATTTCGCGAATTTCTGGGATGATTTAAAAATCCTGGGATGGGATAGAAATAGTATTGCCTGATGAACATTTTATTTTTTCCTGGGATGAAATCCTGGGATAACTTCACACACTTATGGAAAAGTTGAAGATCAAAAAAAAGTTAAAGGAGGCTGACAAACCTTTATTCGCCCATAAGACCACCAAGTAAAGATAGGGCGTCAAATGATCGCGACTTGCCTTAAATGTGTTCTGAAATAATGAATGACTGCGTACTATCATACCAAAAAGAGGATGATTTAATCAATAAACCAATAAAGTTTAAGTGGAGGCTAATACCATCAACAATAATATCAGTTCCAAAAGGGCACAACGATAAATTATGAAAGCTCTCACTAAGAAAAAAGTTGAGGTTTCATTTTAAAAATTATGAATCTTTAAAAAAAATCTTTGTTTCAAAAAAGCAGTATTTAATATTAAATTATTTTATTTTTGAATAAAAGAAGATTTTTTTCTTTATTTTATATTGCGCATTAATTTTAAATTTGAAAGGCTCAAATGCTTAATAATAAAAATTATTTTTTTTACAGAAATTATTAAAATTTAAATAACATAAAATATTTAAAATTAAGTACAATATACTTCAAAATTTTATTAAAAATAATTCGCTTCTTTAATAAAAGTCTTTGACCCAAACAAATAAATATTTTATTTGAAATCATATTACTTTTCTTATAAAAAGCTTAACTTTTTATTTGGTATTACGCATTAAATTAAGTGTTCCTGTAAATCAAAACCAATTTATTTTACTTCGAATTTAACCCATTTTTATTTGAAATTCGCTAAAACAAGGCATTTAAATAACTATTTTAGTAAAAAAAACCATCGCTTGTGTAACAATTTAGTTCAAATATTTTAAATAAATTACGAGTATCATAAGATCAATATATTTTTAATGTATGGTATATCATGACATTTTTGTTGGTGAAAGTTGGATACTAGCTAAATAGTATTATGATACTTTTGCATAAAACTATAAATTTATAATTAATTTAAAAAAAATTTGTTTTCAATATCAGTGCCTACTGCATTTGTTATAATTGTTAAATTAAGGGCTAGAATTTTTTTCCTATACTACTCAAAACATTTTACAACCAACTTAAAATCAAAGATTAAAATAAAACTAATAAAGACTTTTGGACAAAAGTCTAATTGTTTTATTGAAACAATCGAAAGTTTTAACTCTATAATTATAAGATTTTAGTTAGTGAGAAAAATTTTACTTAAAGCTAAAAATTTTATTCTTTGCATCAAAGCATTTTCGCCTATAGATTTTGCGCAAAATCTTTTCTATTTTATTGTAAAATATGTAAAATCTTTCGTTTAAATAATAATTTAAACTTTGAACTAAAATCTTATAGTTATAGCAGAAATAACTACTACAGATAGCCAAACTATATGGAGAAATCATGTATACTAGACTGAAATAAGGGAAATAATTGTACCCTGGATGAAAAGCCTATATTTGAGTTTTATTTTCTCTTTCATTCCTTTACCATTGATATTACGATAAATACAATTCAATCAAATCTATAAAACTAAGTTCAAATACATACATGAAATCAAATAAATGTTTCATGCCACTGCGATTAGTTTTATTCAGGGCAGTAAATGAGTTCATCATAATTTATACAAAATTTTTATACAAACATTTATTTATCGTTATATCTATGCTAAAGGAATGAAAGAGACAAAAAAATTCAATTGTAGCCTTTTCATGCAGAGTACAATTATTTCTCCTTATTTCAGTCTAGTATACATGATTTCTCCATATAGTTTGGCTATCTGTAGTAATTATTTGTGGTTATAGAGTTAAAAGTTTCGGTTGTTTCAATGAAACACTTAGTCTTTTGTCCGAAAGTATTTTTAGTGTTATTTTAATTTTTGATATAAAGTTTGTTGTAAAATGTTTTGGGTAGTATAGGTAAGGTTTCTAGCCTTCAATTTAACAATTATAAATTGTTAAACTAAATGCATTATATTTTATACCAAATGCACGGATATTGAAAACAAAATCTATTTATAGTGATAATAAATGAAGAATTTTATACAAAAGTATCATGATACTATTTAGCTAGTATCCAAATCATGCGCACCTACAAACATGTCATGATTCACATCAAAAATATTTTAATCTTATGCTCCTCGTAATTTATTTCCACTATTTGAAATTATTTGATACAATAGTTTTTTTTTAAAATAAAATAGTAATTCAAATACTTTGTTTTAGCGAATTTCAAATAAAAACGGTAAAAGTTGGAGTAAAATAAATTGGTTTTGATTTAAAGATTTCTGTCCTTAAACAATTAATTTAATGCGTAATACCAAATACAAAATTAAGCTTTTTAAAAGAAAAGTAATTTCATTTCAAATAAAATATTTATTTTTTTGGTTCAAAGACTTTTGTTAAAGACACGAATTATTTTTAATAAAATTTTTAAGTATGTTCTTAATTTTAAATATTTTATGTTACATATTTAAATTTTAATAGTTTAAGAATTAATTTTTAGTGCTAAGCATTTCAGCCTTTCAAAAATAAAATTTATGTGCAATATAAAATAAAGAATAAAACTTCTTTGGATCGAAAATCAAAAAATTAAATATTAAATACTGCTACTTTGAATCAAAGATTTTTTTTTAAAGATTTACAAATTTTAATATGAAACCTCAACTTTTTTCTCAGTGTACTTGTTCCTTAAGTCGATTCATGGTTACGTTCTTCCTTCCGTCCAAAATTTTTTTAAGCAAATTCTTTGGTTGAAAATGACTTGTGAATTTTTTTATTTTTTTTTAATTTACTTGTATACAATTTTGGACGGAAGGTAAGAACGCAATCATGAAGTCATATTTAGAGTATCTATTCACTCTAAGGAAAGCAAATTTATATGGCAGCAGTAAAATATAAGCTAAAATAGGTGTGTGTTGTTTTATGATTTGATTGTGTTAGCTGTCAGTTTTTCAAAAAAATGAAATTAGAATTAAGAACAATAATTAAATAAAAATAAAAAATGACTAAAGATTATAATTATAATTATTATTCATTTTGACGATTAAATTTATTTATTTGTAATTTTAATGTAAATTTATACTTTGACAAGTTTAATAATATAAATATTAAATGACAGTTCACCATAACTTAATGATTCGAAAATCCACCTTTTAGATTTTTTTGAAACTAAATACTCTAGCGTTAATTTTATGCGTAACTACTTTTATTATCTAGACCACCATTTGACTATGAGTAGATGCTACTTGTTAGTATTTAACTCATGACATTGGAACACGACTATTGATATTCTTTGATGATACAGATTTTCTGGAATAACATAATGATTTTCACGCTGAACATATGGCATTGCTCCACAACTTTAATTTTCCACAAATTAAAATTAAATACTAAGGTTTAAGGCTATCTTGATAGAAGAATGCCATGGAAACAAAATGGTACTGAAAACAAAATTACACTTTCCAAATTATAATGGCTAATAGGAAGAAAATCAAAACGGACGTTAGATAACAAAGTATTGCTTTACAACTCAATTAACACACCTATATGGGCAAATAGCATCCAACTGGCGGGATTTTACTAAGATGGTCTACGTATCAATTCAACGAGATGAGTGAATCAATTCAAAGAGTGCATCTCGAAATATAAATTCTAATAAAGTGGCTAAAGATATTCCTAAACAAATCGATTAGCCCCTGTTCGGGTCAGCGATATGAATGGAAACGGCATATAGGATAGGATGATAAAAATAACCTTTAACTATAGCACTATTCGTCTTGAATAGATTGGCAATATAAAAAATAAACCAATAAATAAATAAATTCAGTTTGTCGATTGTTAGATTTCATTTAATAAAAATGACCCACGCGGCTTTTGATATATGTATACCTATAATGATGCATACTCTATATATGTACTTGTTTATGACTGAGACCGGACAAATAAATCAAACACAAAAATATAAAATGTTGCTCATCCAATTTTAAAGAAGATTTGGTAATCGTTGGTTTGTAGTTTTGTTGCCATCCAAAATTTATTATTTAACCTTGATTGCTCTTACAAATAATAACAATAATAACTTAAAGTGGTTTAGATAAAATCATGTTTCACCCAAAATAATGACGGAAATTATATTTATTCGTTTGACAGCATTGACAATACAATACATATATAAATAAACAACAAAAACAAAATTGTGTCAGTAGAATTCTAATTATTAAGATGAGTTAGCGAATTATATAATTATTTTTTGTTAACCATATCTGGATGCTAAATAAGTTCGTGTGTGGTCAAGGCGTGCAATTATACAAAATGTAAGCAACATGTGGAAATTATATTCTAAATCTGCTACATACACAACATGTGTGCACTACAATCTAACCAGATATGAAATTATAAATTATTTCGATTATACACGAGAGTTGATTGGCCTCTATAGACACAGTTTACGCGCGTTATGAAACCTGTTAATATATTTACTACAGATTTTGTTGTTGTATTACTAATTTAGTTTCAGATAAATACAAAAGCATTTAGTGTTTTATGTCACGTAGTTAATTTGTGTATAAATATATATTTTTCAAAGATGTTTACTATTTACATTGTATTCGGTTGAGCAATTGCGGATAAGGTTAGTACACGAGTATTGTATGGTGCGATACGATTTTCAAGGTATTTTTTCTAAAAACAGTTGAGATGTTACTATATACGTTTATACTTATTGAGCTTACCTTTTTCATAGACAATCGAAAAAAGTGTTTTTAATTTTGTTTGCTAAATACTCAGCAAATAAAAGGAAATTCAATAAAATTGGTGACACAAACTGCAGAACAAGTGTTTCATTTTCCTGATGATATATTGATGTTCGGCTAATTTTTCCATAAATAATCTGATATTTGGTTTAAGAGCCCAAGACGCAATGGATTCACGAATATAATGGTTATAAAACATTTAAGCAAGTAATGAAATATACATTTTTACCACCTCAAATGTACTTTACTTCTTTGTTTTACCTATTTTACAAATGTATTTAAGCTTAAATTATACTGAGGGGATTGTACCTCTTGTCATGAAAAATAATTCCATTTTTCGAATGACGATATCTCCAAGATGTAGAAAACGATTAGTCATCTTCTAGAATTCAAATAGGAGAATCTTCTAGTATTCCTAATAGAAGTTTAGGAGAATGACATTTGGTTTGCAGGACGCAGCGCAATCATTTCAACGGCTCAGTCATGCTATATTTTCAAATTTTAATTTTTGTTTTATAAATTTGGACGACATTTTAGACGCGTCCAGATCAGGAGTTGCTAGAAGTATTAAAAGATGATAAAACATTATTGAAATTCAAGCGATACATTTCCTGTACAATTTAATTCAGACAAGATGTTATATTGTGACATATTCACCGGCAAACCTGGGCCTCATATCCCAGCTAAGTTTCGCAAGCTAGTTTTTGGCTCATCCGGGTGTCAAAGCATACGTTAGACTGCCAACCAAACAGGTCGTCTGTTTTTTTTATAAAAAGGGACGTTAAATACTGTCGCTTTCGCAATCTATTCCACTTGGATCACACGCTTTGGAGCTCCAATCTTTATTGTCACGGATCAAGGCTCACAGTTTGAGTCGCAATTGTTTTCAGAACTATCGATACTGTTAGGATTATAACCTCAAGTGCAATGGCATGACAGAGAGATGGTATCGGACGCTTAAAGACTCTATTATGTGTCAGGATAGGACAGATTGGTCTATCATTTAACTATCGGTTTTCCTAGCGCTGAGAACAGCATTTTGTGACGAATGGCAAGCATCGTCGGCAGAACTAGCATACGGAAAGTCATAAAGAGTATCGGGTCAGTTTTTAGAGTCCACTAAACAAATGGTTCCACAGATAGATTTCGTTACACGTCTTAAGCAATATTTTAGCGAATTCAGTCCTATTCCAGCGACACGACATTCTTAAACTAAAGTTTTCGTTAGTAAAGAAATAGAAAATTGTTCACATGCATTCTTGAGAACAGACTCGCTTCGTAAGTCACTTCAACCACCTTATACAAATCCTCACAAAGCACTTAATGGCAAAAAAGTAAGAGTGTCATTAGATAGAGTCAAACCATGATTTTCTGAATTTCCTGATGGAAACAACGATAAACCAGTTGGACAGCGCGAAGTAAAGGTCCGATCGATTACCGATGACGCAATTGCAATGCCAAATATAGCATCTGGTAAGCGAGTTACTTTCGGTCTGGGGCCTGTGCAACTAACAAAGCCAACAGTAACAAGGACTGGATGTACTATTACACTTCCGCAACGTTTTCATTCGTAGGTTTCTCCTAATCCCACAGTAGGAGGAGTTTGTGGCGATGCGTGTGCGTAGGTATAAAACGAATGACGGGTAGCTTGGGCAACACAGTCAGGGAAATAAAATACAAAATTCAGCATATTTTCAATTGGAAGTTTTTAGTATTTCCTGAAAATTTTTGTTTTATATAAAAAAGAAAAAAATTGGAATTCAAATTATTCAGTTTTTAAGCAGATATAAAAAGGTAAATCTTTTTTTACCAGAAACATCTGTAAATATTGTACCTTTTAAATAAATAAAAGCTTATAATTATATTATTATAATTTAAATAAATAAAATTATAAAAAGTTCATGAAATATGTTTACGTTTATTTATAGCCGCTAGCAACAAAATAAAATGTTAGTGGATTTGTAGTGACATATTACCCAGCACACAATTCCCTATAAGCGAAATACTTTTCTTTGAAAACCTAATTATTAAAAATGAGAGGTGAAATAAGCTCACATGGCGAGTGTTCCCTGCAAGATTTGCTGGAATCTAAAAAATCATCTTTGGAAGAAGCAAAAAGCAATAAACGATATGGTGATGATAAAATACGACTTCCCAGAATCAATATCCCTATATTTTTAGGTTTTTATGCTGTATTTCAGTCATCTAGCGAACTGTTTCAGGCGTCAGTGGGAATAAAGAGGAATATAAATTGTTAACAAAAATTACAATATCTTAAAGGCTTGCTAGTAAACGATTCTGCTGCTCTAGAAAGACACATCGAGATATGCAAATTATAACGAACCATGGAAATGATACAAGAGCATATATGCCGTAGCCAATTTAATTGAAAGATTCAACGATCAATCTAGAATTTCACAATCATCAGTGCAAACATTGCATCTTATGTCAGACGTAATGGAAGAGGGATAGGCCTTAAGTTTGTTTGACCAAAAACTGAAAGCAGGGATCCGTGGTTAATTTCTATTTTGATTAAAAAATACGACGACGAACCAAAACAAGATTGGGTCTTTCATACATATATACGACGACTATTTCCCAACCCTTGCACAATCAATTCTCAGACATTACGTGCAATAACGATCATCCATATCACACGTTAAGCTCGAACTTGTCCAAAATATGACTCTGATCATGTATTGCATATATGTTAAAAATGTTTAGAACTTGATGTCACAGATAGAAGAGGATTTATTGCAGAATTAAAATTACATTTTAATTGTAACCATCATGCTGTCATTTGCAAAACTCGCTTCAGATGTACCATATGTAAATCCAAACATGATACCACATTACACATAGATTCAACAATCACCAAACTAAGCAACCAGGAAATAACATCGAATTAAGTACTTCAAAAAAGCACAAACTGACAAGTAACTTCCAAATTGAAAGAAAGTCTAACCAGTTCAAATGCATCAATGGATAACATTTTCAAGCATTGATACCTATACGGGTATAGAAAAACTTCGTAATAACTATTAACTATGGTAAAATATCAAACAAGATGAAAAGTGTTGGATTCTGGGGCACAAGTATTATTTATGTTCGAGTGATGTATTCAGCGATTACAATTACCAAGACAGAATGTGAATATAGCAATTCAAGTTTGACACCAGATACGACATACACAAAGGGAATGACATCAATCTCGCTTCAACCGTCCTGTTATAATAGTCAAGAATTGGAAGTTAATGTCCTAATATTGAACAAACTACATAGTTTTGCGCGTGAACAAGTCACCGATCCGTTAAATTCTTTTTAGTTATCATGGTAACATTCGGTTTAGCAAGCTCTGCATGTTTCGCTATTAGAGCATTACATTAATCGCAATTGATCTGGAAACCTATTTCCTCATATGGCCAAGGTAATCATAAACAATTTTTATGCAGATGATCTTTTTACAAGAGCAGACACTGTCGTAAAGACTTAACATTCATAGAAGCCAATTCAACCTGCTCTTGGTAAATCAAAATTTAATTTAAATCTGTAACAAATGACAATATTCTAGAAATCAATAAAGCTGAAGGAAACAAAAATTCTTGGCATAAAATGGAATACCTCAAAATACACTGTCTCGTCCACGGTAATATTGCCTTATATGCAATGCGATGTCAACTAAGCTAGTTTAACTAAACTGATTGTTGAAATTAAAAAAAAAACAATCCTCGACTAAGATCATGGCTATCAGACCGTCCAGTAAATGTTTCGGAAATCTTTCATCTGTAACCGAACGGCAGAAATATTAAATTTAGTACCAAGGGTGCATTAGAATCATTTAAAATCAGAAGAAGATCCAGCAGGTCATGTATCGAGAGGAGTATTTTCTCCCAAACTTCTGAGTTTCCGATAATGGTGAAAGGAACCTGCATGGCTAGCACAGAAAGACAAATCAAGAAAAGTGTATCCAATTGCGGGCTGCAACTCATGTACGACAGTGTCACAGTAATAGACATTTGATTGATGCACTGATTGAAAAAACTTTCGCATTCAACAAACTAATTGTTCACTACTGCCTCAAACTCACCAAACAAACAAAAAAAGACAACGCCTCAAACCATAAATAAAACTCCATAACGATAACTTTTGGGCCACTTTGGCCAAAATATTATTTATCGAAGCGTCCATAACCATAATTGAACTTCAAATTACCTAAAATAAGACATAATTATCCACTCATTCGTTTATTTAACTTACCATCACTATAAACATGCCACTGAATTTATTTTATAATGTTTAATTATTTTATAATTTCTTATCCATGATCTACACAACGAAACATGGATTGTGGTTCGACAGCCAATAATTTGTTTTGTCAATTAACATTAATTTTGTAAGTGATTGTACTATGCTCAGTATACTTGTTTCAGATAAAATTGAATGAAATATGTTACAATTAATTTAAATCTGGCGCTTTTAAAAACTATGTTTTATATAACACTTTAGGTCACTAACATATAATTTATAATAAGCTTATAACTTTTTTTTACAAAAAAAAAGAAGTCAAACTTAAATCATTCAAAATTTCAAATTAAAATTATATTGTAGATATACTATTAAATATTGATTGCAATATAAAGTTTTAGTTGGTTTTCATTCTGGAACTATATTTTTGTAATCACAGTTGCGTTTTGTTCACAAAGTCTACAATTCCAATATTTATTCTCGGGAATTATCGCACAACCAACCAAGACCAGTCTTGAATTTTGTTGATTGCTGGTTTGTGCCCCGTCATTTTGATCCTTCGAGCCGGATATTGCTGATTTGCGAAATTGGATGATACAAGTATCATCAACGCATGGAGTGATTTAGAAATTGGAAACCACATGTCGAGATTCATCAAGCAGATAAGTAGCCATTTTAATTGATTCAAAACTTCAATAAATTTATAATCTATAACATAATTCATGAACTTTATGTTAATTTTCTACATTTATAAGTGCGCTTTACAAATTTTTTACTAAGTGTAAAAAGTTTAAGAATTTTTTAAAACAATTTTATTTGATGAATAATCGATACATTTTTTAAAAGATCGATTAAAATTGTGTGTGTTGAGTGATAGTAGTTCCATAGACTTAAGAGGTACACGCATATTTAGACTTTTGAAATCAAATTCACATTAATGTATACGTGAATAAAGAAACAAAATGGCTGACAGTATTCTAGTACTAAAGAAACAAAGAGCAGTCAATAAAGGAAATTTGACTTATATATTAAATACAGCTAAAAAAGAGTAAAATGTCTATAGAAGAGTGCAGGGTAAAAGTAAACAGAGCGGAAAAATTGATGGAGTAATTTACAGCACTAGAGAACAGTATTTTGGCAATGGACCAAACTCAGGAACCAGATATGAAATACGAAGAGAACTACTACAAGGCAATTACAGAACTCAACCAAACCATTCGTAAATTGGGGCTTAGTACTGCTGCTGGTGCTGTTAATGCTAGTTTTGATCAATCATTAAATAATACACAAACAGGAGCGGACGTTAAATTGCCGAAGTTAAACATACCAGCATTTTCCGGTAACTTTACTGAATGGCAATCGTTTTATGATATGTATGTAGCCTCCATTCATGATTCACCGACATCACCGACAATAATTATATTAAAGCATTAAAAAAGTTCAAACAACGTTATGACAAAAAGCGTCATACAATTAATGCCTTCATTAAAACATTTTTAGAGCAACCATCAATCAGTATTGGCAACAATATAAATGTCAAACGATTGATTGATGTTTCTGACGAAACACTTAGAGGTCTAAAAGCTATGGGAGGAAAGGGTGAAGAGAGGGATCCTTGGCTAGTATATAATTTAGTAACTAAGTTAGATGACGAATCCAGAGGTTTGTGGGCGCACATGGCGAATAAAGATTTTCCGAAAATTCAGGATCTCTACGAATTCTTATTACAACGAAGCGATGCTCTAGAATCGATGCGCAGCCATAAAGCAGCCAACAATTCAGGGACATACCGTTGTTAGTAATAAGATGATTGGTCCGATTTGCCAAGGATCTGACCATCTAATCTACCAATGCCACAAGTTTAATGAAATGGGAATTCAAATGAGTCGTGAGTGGACGAAATCTAATCTGTTTTTCTAAACGACGATGTGCAACATGTAGAAAGAAACATCATTCGCTTCTCCATTCATTGGAGTTAAGAAATGATATAGAACCTTATTCTAAAGATCAGAGTACGTTTTCAGGAGATTCTACTAGCGAAATATTAAGGAATCATAGTCAAGTATCTATTGTGCAATCAATTTTACCACCAGCAATAATTAAAGTTGCAGGCACTTCTGGTGAAGTTTTGCGTTGTCGAGCCCTTTTAGATTCAGGATCTAAAGCTAGTTTCATCACTGAATCTTGTATTCAACGCCTTGGGACCCGCCGAACAAATGGGCGGATATCTGTACGAGGATTAGATCACGTTGACGCTGGTACCACTAGAGAACTTACATCCATTTATATTCATCCAGAAATAGGACAAAACATAGCATTAATGGCGTTCATTCTTAATCGAATTACATCCAGGGTGCCAGAATATAAATGAGATACATTAAACTTAGCTGAATTGAATAAGGTGTCATAAGCCGATCCAGAATTTTATAAATCAAATTAGATTGACATTCTCTTTGGTGTTGATCATTTTTTTACTATTGTAATAGACGGCCATATCCGAGGAATACATGATGATCTTATACTTCAAAACACTATTTTTGGTTGGGTGATTGCTGGCAGTATTAACGAAAATAAAACTTCCTACGAGGCCATCACTACAGGGTTTCCAAGTAATTTATGCGAGCTAAATACCGATGAAACTTTAAGACGTTATTGGGAAATCGAATCAATTCCTAAAGAATCAAAAGTTTTATCACCAGTAGAACTGTGTGAAAAGAACTTCACCGAAAATTTACGGAGAACTCCCAAAGGCTGTTTTGAAGTTAGGTTGCCATTCAAGGATTCACCAACTAAATTGGGTAAATCACTTAATAAAGCAATACAACGATTGACTGGAATGGAACGGTCGCTTTTGTCGGAATTCGAACTTTTACGAGTTATATAAGAATTTTATGACCGAATATCAATCGTTAGGCCACATGAGAGAAATTCCTCTATCTCAAGTTACAGATGATGAGTTCTTCGTTCCCCATCATGGAGTCATCAAGCAAGGAAGCACCACCAACAAACTTAGGGTGGTATTTGATGGTTCTGCTAAAACTAGCACGGGAATTTCTCTAAATGATTGTTTAGCTGTCGGTTCGACGCGTGAAATCCACCTTATATTCAATCATTCTGCGATTTAGAGAACACCGTTTTATTTTATCTTCTGACATAGAAAAAATGTATAGGTAGATCGGCATTCACGAAGAGGATACCAACTTCCAGAAAATTGTATGGCGTGAAAAACCATCGGATCCTCTAAGGTATTTTAAATAATGCACGGTGACTTATGGATTGGCATCAGCTCCATTTTTGGCCACCCAAACACTATGTGAAATTGCTAAAACCTTACAAAATCGCGATCCAGTTGCAGCAAAAAATATTGAGCAGAATATTTACATAGACGATCTCATGACTGGAGGAAACACAATCGCTGAACACAACGGCCTTTACTGCGTCTCAACTGAGAGCATACGGACCATTTTTGCATTGTAGGTGGTCAGTCCAACGAATGTTTTAACACACAATCGCTTTTTATGTGATCCGGTGCATGTTAATTTTTGGTAAACGGCGAGAATCGAACTCGAGACTGCGGTGTGAGGAGAAACTGTCTTATACCATTATACTACAACCGAAAAATTTTATTTTGTTGTTGTGTAATTTGATAATATGAAATGAAATTCGACCACTAGCGGATATTAGCCATTCTATTCGCAATTAGCTTATGGTCTCATGTCCTCTATTATTTGTTTAACCGTTCAACTGACTGCACATATACTGCCGAACAAAAGTAATATGTTCTAATAAAGATACTTAAATTCAAACGACTGCACTTAGATTGCATTCATAAAAAGATTCAGATGGAATAAAGTTGATATTGTGCAACAATCAATTGTGAATGAGTTATGGCTGACGATGATAAAATGTTTGATTATTCCTGTATCATATATGTCGTCAAAGTCTCGGGTTCCACGAAGACTGCATTGTATGCTTGGTTTTCCTATATATATATATATATATATATATATATATATATATATATATATATATATATATATATATATATATATATATATAATTATGCTTCTAAACTAACAAACATTTCGGTTCCGTATACGTAGCTTCAAACAGTATTAGTATGAATTATTTTAAACCCGAGGCGAAGATAAAGAACGATAAGCATACGACTTTAAGTTAAAAACTTTCTATAATCAAATTAGTTGATTTCAACTTAAAATAAACAATAATGCAAAAACGTGTGATGAATTGCTTTTGGTTGACCATTCCATAATTTTTATTGAATAATTTATAACCACAATGCCATAAAAGAAATCATGCATGCGTATTCCTTTAAATAATTATATAGTCTTCAACTACGAGTATAAAATAAGTCAAAACTCGTACATTAATTAAATGCGGTTAATGCGATTACCATATAAGATACCAATAAAATAGATCGGTTTGCATTCAGTTTGGCATGTAGGCATGTTTTCCCTGAATAAAACTGTATTTTGATAAAAACCAAATTATATAGAGTACGTGACGAATGGGACACAACGTATATAGATGTACGATCACAATTTTATCAGCAATGTTGATAATATGGTTAATAATATTCTAATTGTCGCATTCAAATATTATTCATTCAATCGGAAAACTTTAATACTGTCGAGTGTCGTCACAACTTCCTTTCATATTTTTCCGTCCACTCGTAAATAAAGATATGACTCAAATTAATACAAAAAATATGAGACAAATTACACAAACAAAAAATATAAATAATAATTCTTAAATTAAAAACTATTATTTCGAAGGTTATAAGTCCAAAACAGAAAATTATTCATAGATAATTTCTTAAAATTACCGAAACGAAAATTTGTAATTTTATAATTTTTTGAACTTTTCGTGTGGTGATTTGCCAGGTAAACGTAATTCACCATTAACTACACACATAAAAAAAAACTCAAATTACCTTAATTTATAAGTTTTTATACAAAATATAGTCTTTGACCAACTAACTTAACATGTAATCCAATTAAAATTAAACTTTTTATTGTTATTACCGCCGAAATTACAAATTTTAATTATCTCAATTATCATAATCATTTAGCTAACTAACTAAAATGAAATACGAGATGTGATTATACAGGTTTCTATACACAACAGATAGATGCTATACTAGAAAGTTGACTGTTTCGATCTTTCTATTATAGAAGCAAAGCAAATTTATGCACAATTCTTATTCACTTAAACCAGTTACTAAAAATCATGTGATATGACGTATTACAAAACGATCCGCTGATAATAAAGGAACTCACATAGACTGCATTATTCACATTATGAACACTGGAAGAATCCGGGCATTAAATGCGATGCATATGTTTGTGGCACTTTCAACTTATTTACTTCAATAAAATGAGTGTTTTTGAACAATAATTAATTGGTTAATTACGTTTAATGCAGTTTTCATAGCCCCAAACTTTTTTGTTTCCACTCAAATCTTAAAAATTAATTTATATTGGTGTTTTCCAAATCTGCAAATTGGATACGACTGCACTACAAATTTAATTGGGATTGGAACTCGTTACTTTTTTCTACAACTATTACATACAAGTGAGCCAACAATACTTCTTAGAACGTTTTTAAATGGCATTACTCTTTCGTTTCAACAATATGTCCATATCGGTTTCAACCGCTAGTCAGTTCTTTCTACTGCTGTACGGACTTGCACATTGCATAACTTCATGCCTTATTGCCAGGCTATACTTCAATCGTGCAAAATGGGCGGCCCGTGAGTGATATCCATAAATAGATTATTACCGATTGTGTAAGCTTCACTGGCACATAAGATTATCCAACCTGTTAATTGTATGAGAACGCAGACTCACACGATAAAAGGTTCATTATTATCAATAGTCAGATCGGATTGATGGTTGCTATAAAGTCGGTACAAAGCAGACCGCATTACGGAAAATAATAAATCCGTTCACCGACTTGTAAACACAACCAGTAATGGAGATTCCTCGAATTTTTTAGAATGCGATATAGTTAAGAATGGCAACCAGATAAGTAAGTTGTAATCATGAAGTCCTAATTCTTGATGCATTGAAAACTTTGGATGTCAAACACAATACTTCTCGACTTAAAGTTGGTGGCGAACCTCTGAATTTTGTGAAGTTTTCCTGTTTATTTTCCTACTTTTATGAATTAACAGCAATATTTATAACCATACCAGAAGATGCTGATATATTTTGTTGGTATTCTCATCCTGTACGCCCTAAATAAAGTAGATTCATTGTTGCGAATTAAATTTAATAATTAAACCTGAACTGACTTCAATGATCTGTAAAAATTCTCAATATTGCAATGATTAACTTTCTACAAAGTGATAAGCAATCCAATAATTTTCTTATGGCAGCTCTCCAACAAATTATGCAAAATAATTTGTTTCGGGAATAACCTTTCTCATTCGATATACGTACTATACTTTTTCGTATTTGGGAAATCGCAAGTGGCCAAATTGGAACCTTTGATCTTTAAAGATCGTTTTGTTTTGGATTTGAATCAACAACAAACGTGACAAAGCCACGCTATCGCTGTCGTTTGATTTAATGTACTATATAAGGATTCGCAATAAATACGTGATATGATGGTATGTGCCATTAAGTTTTTTTTTGAGCCATATAACACACAAAGGATTCTCGAATGTTACAAGTCATCTCTCGTACTCATCAATCAAGTGCTTACTCTCCCATCCATACATACTAACTAGGCTTAAAAAGTCCAATTTCCAGCGGCAAGACCGTTTTTGATATTCTCTTATCCACTATTACCGTGAATAATGAAAAATCCTAGATACTTGAACTCTTATCACTCCTTTAAACGCGAGGTTACTCATACCGAAATCAATTGTGCCTTGGTCTCTTAAACCAGAGATTAGATATGTGGGTTTGTACTCGTTGATTTTGAGACCAACGGAAGCTAAATATTGTCCTATTACGATTCTATACATCGCCTTAAAACGTCGCTTAGATTAAGCAGCAAGGATAATTTGTTTTACTCATTTGGGCCAAAACAGCAAGAGTGTTTTGTAAATATTTATCATCCTGACTATTTCACGAATTTACCCAAGACACAATTTCATGAATTTAATTGACCGCTTATTCTGTTGTGACTTCGTAAGGAAGCTGAAAAATTATTAACAATTATAAAAAAACTCAAAACTTTAACGAAAGCAAAAAAAAATTTCATGAAGCTTAATATTATTACTAAGGTCATAAAAAGTTGAATCGTTAAAAAAGGAGATTTGAATTTAATTTTCTATTTTGAAGAATCTCTCCTCTCCAATGCTTGAAGATATAAAAATGATGGCAATGAACCTGAATTAAGTATCAACTGGGCGAAAGAGATACATGATATCAGAACTTTAAATTCATAGATATTTATGTACCCTATCCAAGTCAAAGTAATATAATCTTTAAGGCATCCGTGTTAAAAATCTACAACTGTCCGTAAAATCAATGTCAAAGCAATTATACTAATAATGCATTCTAGATTACTCAGTAAATATGACACATAATTGAGATAAGAGACAGTTAAATAGCAATAGTCTTAAATTGATTTAAGACTAGAGAAGACCTGATAATATTGAGTTCAATTACCTGTCAAATAATATGCATAAAAACCTATGCATATGTAATTTCATACAAAGAAGTATGTTAAAGGCACACACATTAATTTGAATGACGTCAAAGTCTTGAGATGAATAATAGCACAGCACATAATAAAAACAGTAATTATTAGTGTATAAGGTATTATACAACAATAAAACTACTTTAATAGTTTTGAATATCTATCAAAGTGTTTTACAGTTAAATAGACCATAACTATTTTACTGTGTACACCTACTACCAACTACATTGTACATACACACAACATAACGAATAAATGAAAAGTCAACAGAGGGCATACAATGGTAATAATTTTACACTTTGCGATTTTCCATTCAACAAACTGGAAAACTTTGTTTTGTTGTTTTTCCATATTGCATGGGCATATACATCACGAATTTGAGCTGTAACAAAGAATTTAATCCATTCATATATTTAAGTATTATTACAGATCGTATATAGCGTTTAAGATATCTTTAATCGGTAAAATAGTTATCGGAGAAAACCACATCAAAGTGATGAATAACTGCTTAGCAACCATTCTAGTAGGTGGCATTTCCGCTCGATTACGCACATAATGAAACCGCATGTGATTAAGCCGTTTTATATAAAAATATTTTAATTGTATCAATAATAGATAATTATCGGTTTTATGTAAAACAGATTTCTCTACAAATGATTATTAATTGAATGTACTTATTATATACAACAACAGAGTTAATCAAAATATAATGTGGTAATTTTGTTAACCACAAATCATATTAGATTTCATATATTGATCTTATTTGGCAACAGTCAGATTAATAGTAATCTCTATAATAAATTATAAATATTCTAAAAATATTGATTAGAATTATGATTAAGAAATATGTATTGACTGCTTGAAGGTTGAAGCAGTTTAATCACAAAATAATTGCTAATAGCGAGTTTCTTTGGCATTTCAAATAATTTTTTTTGCGGTTTTTAGAGGCCTTTATTGGCCCGTACCGTGTCAACAATCTGATTCCATCGGTTTCGATCACGAGCCAGCTCTTCAAAGCGTTGTAGGCAGTTTGAAAATGCCAGATCGCTCTCTACGCCGTGGAGCCATCGTCGCCAACAGTGACCTCTCGCCTACCGGAAGGCAGCTCTCGCTTAAAGGTTCGCTGAATCATTCGGTTCGGATCAGCACGCAGAACGTGACCGAGCCAGCGTACTCGCTGTCCTTTAATTTCATGCACGATATCAGGAATTTGTATTAAATTCCTGATTGAAAAGAACTCGGTAAGTGCCATCGACGTCGCGTTTTGGACCATATATCAGACGCATGAATCTTCTCTCGAATGTTAGAAGCCATCTTTCGTACTCATCCGTCAAGGTCGAACTCTCACATCCATACATGACAACGGGTCTGACCATCACTCTTTACAGTTTCAGCTTATCCGTATTTGCAGGATATTTTGATTTCAGCAGTGGACGTAGAGGATACAAAGTCCGATTGCCAGCGGCAAGGTGGACCTTGATATCCTCGCCCTCACTATTATCGTGAGTGATGAGAGATCCAAGATACTTGAATCTCATCACTCCTTCAAACGTGTGGTTACCACTACTGAAATCAATTGCGTCTTGGTCTCTAAAACCCGAGATTAGATATTTGGTTTTTGACTCGTCGATTTTGAGACCAACGGAAGCTGAACACTGTTCGAGTGGATCAAGTATCTCTTTCACTCCGTTGCCAGTTAATCCAATCACACAGATATCATCTGCATAAGCAAGAAGTTGATTGGATTGTCGGAATAAGATGTTTTCCTGAGGTGTTTGAGATTAAAAAGTATCGGGGACAGCGCATCTTCTTGTCGAATACCGGAATTGATTGCAAAAGTTCTCGATAGCCTGTTCTCAACTTTGACACAGCATTGTGACTGCGTTACTGTCATTTTACAGAGATGTACATATTTTTTCGGTATTCCCAAATATTCAAGCGCATACCATAATCTCTCTCGATTGATCGAGTCATAGGCTTGCTTGAAATCTAGGAATACCTGGTGTACATCGCGAGATGTTTCGTAGTACTTGGAAAGAAATATCCATAGCGAAAAAACTTGATCTGACCGATTTGGACGGAATCCTCCTTGGTAGTCACCGACAATTTCCTCCGCTAGAGGAGTAATTCTTCCCAAGATAATGTATGACAGTAACTTATATGCTGTGCAAAGGAGAGCTATACCGCAATAATTCTCACATTTCATGCGATCACCCTTGTTGAAAATTGGGCATAACGCGGCCACTTTCCATTCTTCGAGCATTACTTCATTTCGCCATATCAATCGAACAAGGTCGAAAAGACAGTTCCAAAAAGTTAGCCCTCCGAATATCAAGAGCTCTGAATTAATGCTATCATCCCCTGGTAAACGATTTTTCTTTAATCTCTGCATGGCCGTTGTGAGTTCCTCATAGGATGGATCCTCAATGAACATCTCCGCGGTCTGTATTTGAGGGTATTCAAATACAGCTTGTGATACACGTGGAACATTAAGTAAATCAGAAAAATGTTCACGCCATGTATTGAGTACCGCATCGACGTGAACACAGAGGTTTCCATCCTGGTGCCGAATGGCAGTTGGCCGAGATCTTAAGGTATGGTGCAATTCGGTGATTCCTTTAAAGAAACCACGCGAATTGTGCTCATTGTGCTCATGAGTTGTTGTACTCTTAAGACCTTAGCCTTCTACCATTCTCACTTCTTCAGTCTACAAATTCTTTTAGCTGTCCTCCTAGCAAGAACTGCTTTGTTTTTCCTTGCGATTGTAGACCGAGTCTGCGCTTCATTATAGGCTATATTTCGTTGCTCAACAGGAAGACGACACTCCTCATCAAACCAATCATTTTTGTGCTTAGTTTTAACTATACCGAGAGTGTGCTGGGCAGCATCGACAACCGAGGTTTTCAATACTTCCCAGACACTGTTCACACCATCAGATTGGTAATTGGATTGCATAATGCTATTGCTGACAAGATCTTGATATTTTCGTTGCGTTTCTTCATTTATCAGATCTTCACAGGAGAATCGCGTTGTATATTCTCCTGTCCTCCCTGACTTGTACGAAAATTTCCATCGTAGCTTTGCAGCAACCATAAAATGGTCACTGCCTACGAATTTTGTTGACGACCGAACGATCTCACGTCTTGGACAACCCGAGCCCGCCCATTTGAAATCAGCACATGGTCAATTTGGCTTCGGGATGTTTTACGTGGATGTGTTTCTAAGTGGATGTTTTTATGAAGAAAGAATGTACTTGCTACTTCGAGATCATGAGCGATCGCAAAGTACATCATTCTTTCCCCATTCTCGGTCGCAGTTTCGTGTCGGGAGTACGTAGTATATTGTTACATAATTCGGTCTGATTTCTGCCAGCTCTAGTATTAAAGTCACCGATCACCAATTTGACATCGTGCTCCGGTATAGAACCCATCAGATTATCCAAATTATTGTAAAATGAGTCTTTATCCTGGGATTGGCTTACATCAGTGGGCGCATGTATACAGACAATTGACAGGTTGGCTAATCTCATGTGCAAGCGAAGCTTACACATTCGATTATCGACTGCTTGAAAGTCCAAGACAGCCTTTTTTACCTGTGGCCCAATGTGAAATCCAACCCCAAGATTTCCGAGGTCATCTCCACTGTGTAGCAACGTACAGCCTTGGGACACATGGATTCCACTTTTAGGCCATCGAGTTTCTTGGAGAGCTACGAGTTCCAGCCGATACTCTTTCATGCATGTGATAAGGCCGTCCAACGCGCCAGGTTTTCTTAATGACTGCACGTTCCACGTGCCGATCCTCAATCTCGTGTCCGGGTACTTAAGCGGGGGTTCGTTTTTTTTGTTGTTTTGGCGGTATCCGATTTTCTTATTTTTTTTGACATTTTCACTGTTTTACGGATACGGGTCGTCAGCCTAGCGATCCAACCAGATTTAGTCGCCTCCTACGACAAGCTCTGGATACTGTGGTGGTATTCTATGAGTCTCATGTTTCGTTCGTAATATTTACGAAATATGAATGCCCCCAACCACATTTCAAATAAATAGTGCTTTTAAATCCGTTATTACAGGTAATTGAATAAGGTCCACTGTGAGAGGATGCACAGTGGACCTTATTCAATTATCATTTGGTACACTTCCATATATTTGAAAGGGCTTTAGCTGCAACCCTAAATGTGGCTGACTGTGGTGGATCTCAGTATTCTAAATTTGTCATTGTATATAAAAACTGATGAACACTAACCAAATATCAGTAATTACGAACAGGTATTACAATAGTTACGTCACATCTACTTGATACATCTACGTCACATCTACTTGATATGGTACTATCCGATAAATTCACATTGCATTGGTAAGATAACTAGAAATATTATTAGAGATAAAATTAAATAAAGTTTATCATTTAAGAGGTATTCACTCGTCAGTCCTCTTGGCAATAAAGAAGGTGCTTATAGCAGTATAGAATATGGCATGGCTTTAACTCTGAGCACTGAAAAAATAAATAAACATCAGCATAATTAGTATAATAAAATATATTTAACTGACATTCGTATAATAAAATATATTTAACGCTAGAAATAGAGTTAAATATAAAAAGTCTCGTATTATAGAACTCTCGAATTAAGTTTTGAAACATCCAAAATGACCGCAAAATCATACAATATTGTTCTGGAAAGGGCTTTTCCACAATGATATAATATTTTTGGACCGATTCGATGATTTTATCCGATAACAAAACATAGATCTTTGGTCTGTGGATTATTGGTGAGAAAGTGTGTGAGAACGTTTCACTCAATCACTAATTGAGAAAATTAAAGCAACGTGGGCCACAGTTTCATTAGATTATTTACAATCACTTTATAGCTCAAGGCCAAACCGAGTTTTTGAAGTGATTTCCAATAAAGAGGATCACATTCATTGGTAAAAACACTAAAAATGTTAAATAAAAACTGTTTGATAATTTTTTCTACATTTTACTAAGTGGTCCTAAAAAAAACAAAGGAACCCTAAAAACAACGGTTATTTCTGAAGTTCATTGTATCAGTGGTATTCTTACTGATTCTCTCACTCATTTTGAGAGTTAATAATTTTTAATAACAACAATCAAGCCTGCTATGAACCAAAATAAAAAGAACCCCTGTCCCTATTCGGATGACTCGAACTGTAAATAGTGGCTTATACTACGTTTACACCAGTATAAAGTATGACGGTGTAAACTCAAAATATTTTATTACTTTATCACATAGTTTTTTGTTATTAAAGTATTGTATGTATCTAAATGTACTATGATACTTTTTAGATACATTGTCAAAACGATAAAGTAATAAACTATTATAATATGTGATCAGACCACAATGGTATTAACAGAAGGAGAAAAATATTTTAGTAGTAAAATATTATTATACTTTTAAAGTAGCTATGGTGTAAACGTGGTAATAGTGTGCAAATTATATAGCACTCTAGAAACAAGTGTAATATATAGATATAAAAAGTATCCGCGATTTTTGCCACCAATTTTGATGTCTTAATTTTGGGCATCAGTCACCCGATGGTCTCAAATGTACGACTTAAAGCATCGCATTACTATAAAAAATGTAAAACTGCCAAAGTGTATGTAGGTCAGTACAAAGTGAAGGAAGAAAGAACCCAGAAGAGGTTTGCTCAATTCCGTTTCGGAAATTTGGGTGTCAGAGATGTATATCACTCTAGACAACAGTCACTGAAGTCGATGAAATTTTGCAATTGGTGGAACAAGACCGACTCGCAACCATAATAATTTGAAATTATTTAAAAAGAAGCTTGTGTTGGGTGCCACATTAATTAACACCAAGAAATTTGACGAATCGAATTGACATTGGTTAAATGCCGGTGATACGCAACAAAATCGAACCATTTTTTAAATTTAAGCCTGGATTGACGGCAAACAAGGTTATATTGAGTTTTTGGTGGGATTGGAAGAGAATTGTCCATTAAAACCTGCAGCAACGTGGTGAAACCATTAATTCGGTCTTGTATGAAACACAACTCGACCGTTTAATTGAAGCAATTCAGAAAAAGCGATCCGATTAATAATAACAGTTAGGGAGTTGTGTTTCATCATTTCAATGCGCGGGCATACACTTTTTTTCATACATGCACTCTATAGAACGAAACTTGCACCGTCTGACTACCACTTTTTGGTTTTTGCAAAACTTTCTATACGGTAAAAAGTTGGCAAAACTTGGTACTTATTTCCAACCATTCCAAACATCAACTAAAAATAGCAACAACGAAACAATGAATTTAAAATAAAATTTAAGGCCCCAGCTAGTCTCTAAATGTGCTGAAACAGAGAGTTTAATCTGCAAATCGTTATGTAACATATTCCAGCATTAAAACAGATGGTCGAACTTAGTAACGCCTTACATTAAGAATATTTTTGATAATTAATTAAATGTTAGTTTTTTTTTATACCGCATAAAATGATCAAAGCTTCATGTCAACAATTTCGTTTAATCATCAGACTTGCTGTAAACTTTAAAGGTTCAGAACGAATATTAATCGAACAGTTTATGAATTGAAGAACTAATGGGTTATTATTAATCTGGCGACGTTGAGTATTTTAGATTGATTCGAGAAAATTTATGGATTTTATTGTTATTGATTATGTTGTTTGGCCAGTTTTCTTTTAATGAGTGAGGTTATTAAGTGACTACGTCAACCCATCATTCAGGGTTTGATTACTGTTGGTTTTATATATTATGTATAGTTAATCATTAAGCTATAACATGAATTACGCAAAACCATTAAGGATTCAGCATTGCGAATCTATAAAACCCGCAAAATTAACTGAAATTTGTAAAGTTCTAATATAATAATCATAGATGGCAGTTGGTTTAGAATTTTTGAGGCCCGAATTTATTCTTTTCGAAATCGTTAGTCACTTTTCAGCGTTGGATTTGCCAATAACTTACTAATATTTCGGGAGAAATAGTAATTTCTGTCGAATAACTACAACTACGTTAGATCGGGAGGAATTCTAAAGAAATCCCAAAGAAAGCTCCAATTCAGCAAAGATACTTAAAATAAGGTAAAATAACAATTTTGAAGTGAGGAGTAGAAAATGAAGCATCTAACTCAACCATAGAAGAGGACGTAGATTTACTAGTCTTGTCTGCATTATATCCAGCAACAGTTGAAATTATACATTTAAACAACGTTTTTTACATTTTTTATGAAAATAATGTCTAGTGTTTACAACATAACGTAAATTATATAAAATATGAATACCATGTAAAAAAAGAAAACAATACTATTTGCGCAGTGTCAACTATTTTAAAATGTGCAACATCTCTGAAATTCGATGGATTAAGGCACATGAATACTAAGTTTATAAGCAAAGGGTCTACATATCAACTTGCTGGTAATCAACTTACGAGCATTCCATAGTACGAGCTTTATAGTACGTTCATTATATATACATTTCAGAAACAGGACATTTTGAGTTTTTCCAGTTAATGAATGATATTTGGACTCAGGGGAGGAGTAGCTCAATCGTTTCGGCGATTAATGCTTATAAGGTTATTTTTGAATATTGCTGTCTTTAGCATCACATATATGAAAACTGATATTGAACTAATTATTCTGTATTGTATTGTATGCCAAAAATTTATGACTGCAAAACATAGCAAGTACAGCTACTGGTAGTTACGAAGTAGAATTCGATATAGTATAGAGCCGATGATAATTTCAAGCTTTTGCTATATTTTGTCATATTAATTTAAAGATTTACACTTTGGGCTAAACCATTAATATTCAGCAGCAAAAGGATTAACATTTGCTGTAGTCACAAATCTCAATACGATTCAGTTTTTTCTCGGATTGGTTTTTGTTATTAAAATAGTCAAATGGTTTATTACGTAATTGTGCTTTAGTATAAAAATTAACTTTATGGAAATTATACGTCTTTACTTTAAAAAAAAACTACATCGTGTAATTTACACGCCCACCAGTGGGTCCGGCTGAAGGTAAAAGTCTGTTCGTCAAACCAACGAGAGTCCATTTACATTTCAACACATTTGTTCTTTCTTACACAAATACCTCGCTTTGCGATGATAGTTGGGAACCAAGAAGCGAGGTAAAAATCGTCGCAAGCAAAACGTTGCAATTCGAAATTACTTTTTGTATCAAAGTGTGCTAAAATATTAAAGATACGTTCCAATGATAAAATGCCAAACGGTTATTTTATCAAAAAAAGATCTAGTAGGTCCATAGCTTCGATAATTTGTTTTGAACTAAGCATTTTTGGTTCAGGACTTTCCATTCAATTTTCTATTGATTTTTTGTACGCCAATTCTTAATCTAATTTCATCAAATCATTATTGGTCGTGACTTCATTTGGCGTTTAAAAAGCTCGTTCATACCAACTTTACACATTCCGTCAAATTCATTCTGAGTAACAATTTCTGTACAAACTGCAGATATCTTACCAACATCTTCAATATGTCATATCACAATTGGGATGTTTTTTATTTAAAATATGTTTAAATGCTGTTCTCAGATAGCTTTCGAACGTTATAATTACCCGTGAATTCATTGATTGGATAACTGATGTAGTGTTTGGTGGCAAAAGATACCGCCGGTATTTTAGAAGGCCTGATAATGCCAATAAATCTTTTCATGGGATTTATAAGGTGGCCTTTGAAAAATAACAAAAATAAAATACAAAACAACGAAGACTAATTTTTTAAGCATACTCGTGTGACGAAACCAATTTTTGAGCTGCTTTTATCTTTATTGAATCTTGGTTTACAAAAGCGTAAAACATGTTTCACAATTACTGCTGAGGAACGACTCGTTATTACCATTTCGTGACCCTTATTACCCTTTCGTATTATGATCCTAATATATTTAATATACTTTATGTAATACATTTCTTCGTTTGGTATCAGATATTTATCCCAGGGCGTAACCCATCAATTCCTTAGATGGAGCTTTAAAATGTAGAGCGACAGCCCGGGTTATTATTTTGGAAACATGTTATTTTATTTGGGGAAATTTTATCACCGCTGTATGTTTGTGAACCCAACATGAAATATTACCTGTAAATTGCCAAGGAATTCCAAAATAAGTGGAATTTACCAAATGGTGTTGGAGCCATTGATGGGAAACACATTTTCATTCAGTGTCCCCCCACACAGTGGATCGGGATATTACAATTGCAAAAAAACTTTAGTGTGGTGATTTTAGCGGAAAATCGGAGCCTTCGGAAGCCAAAGTGATAACAGTAAATATTTTAAAATTTATAATTTAAATGCCTCTACATAGTTTTAGGCATATCACATGAAAGAGTTACAGTTGAAAACGCTTTTGGAATTCTAGTAGCAAGATGGAGGATACTACGCACAACTTTAAATTGTATGCCAGATAACGCAGAAAAAGTAAAAATGACCTTTTAATATTTATAAACAAATACATAATTTTCCTTAATTTATCCCTCACAGATAGTTTAAGAATTTACCGTTCGGAAAACGTTTTCACTTTTGATAAACTTGTTCATTTCACCCAAAGTTTTTATAATTGGTGATGTAATATCATCTTCCGGACTATCAACTTTTCTTTTGCGCCAATTACTTGTATGAAGCTCTTGCTGATGTTTAACGACTGTTGTCTCACATTCGAATTGTGTGTCATTTGTAGGCTCACTATATTTTGTCAACGTTCTGAACGAAACGTTATATAAATTGATATATTACAAATTATATAATATAAATCTAATTATAAATAAACTTACTTTCTAGTTTTTATAAAGTCATTTAAAAATTTCATATGGCCAAAATATTCCCATTCTTCTTTATATTCAGAAGAACTTCCCGATGGTTGGTTGTTTGATTTGTGGGGCAAATTTATCCCGAAGGCTCTTCCATTTTTGAATGCTTACTTGATCTACAATTACGTAATTAAATAGGTTTGTTTAAAGTCTGATTTCCATGATAAAAAAAATTTTGTCAGTATTATTACTGAAAAAACCAAAGCGAGAAAAAAAACAAAAATACCATAAGAGTGATAGAGACCGTGTTTTTACTTTTTTTTTTATAGCAAAACTTAATGGACATATTTTGACAGGCGTTTATAACATAACCAAAAATATCACAATTTTGTTACTGAGTTTTCGATCCTTCGATCTTCAATATTCTTTAGTGGTGTTAAATTGTGTTAAAGTGGTATTAAATTGTGTTAAATTTGTTAAAGTGATTTGTTTGTTAAAGTTGTGTTAAATTTGTTAAAGTTGTGTTAAATTGGGTTAAATTTTGTAAGTGTTGTTTAATTTTAAAACAATGGAGGATATAGACATATTGGACTTTTTAGATCCATTTAATATCATGCAAATGCAGCCGTTAAAAAGTGTTAACAGAAATACAATTAAAACAAGAAAAAGGAAGTATTGGGTACGCCCATATTATTTGGAGCGAGACCGGACTGGTGGGTTCAAATGTATTTTTGAACAACTGCAGCAAGACCCACAGTTGTTTTATAAATATACGCGAATTAATTTGGCTCAATTTGATGAATTGCTATTGATGGTTGAGCAAACAATCAAAAAACAAATAGTTATACTAGAACCATTGAGTCCCAATTTACGATTGGCAATCACATTAAGGTAAATCAACTATAATATATATAAGGTTACATAACACATATATACTTATAAATTTTGAATTAGATATCTTGTGACAGGGGAGTCACAATCCAGTTTGGCAATTGCATATAAATGTTCACCAACCAGTGTGCATAGAATTATCAATGAAACCACTACAGCCATAATAACGGCTTTAAAAGGCAAAGTGTTTCCAAAAATATCAAGGGAATACTTTTCTACGGTTGCATCTGGTTTTAAGGACAGATGGTTCTTTCCAAATTGCATAGGAGCAATCGATGGAAAACATGTGACTATTCAAGTATGTAAAACAAATTTTGATATCTAAAACAAATTCTAAATAACTTGTATTTTACTTTATAGTCACCAAATAATTCTGGTTCAGAATTTTTTAACTATAAAAAAACCTCCTCCATTGTGCTAATGGCCATTTGTGACCATGATTATAATTTTATAATGTGCGACATAGGTGCTGCTGGTCGCCAAAGTGATGGAGGCATCTTCAGAGAGAGCACGTTTGGAAAACGGTTCTATAATAAAACAATTCCGTAAGTATTTAATTACATCTTACACAAAAAACATTTATATTTATTATAAATATATACTTTCTAGCATTCCTGAACCAACTGATATTTCAAATAGCTTCGAATCTATGCCATTTGTATTCGTTGCTGATGACGCTTTTGCCTTAAATGAGAACTTGCTCAAACCTTATACAACAACACCTAGTGATAAGGAAAAAATATTTAATTATCGGCTTAGTCGAGCGCGCCGAATGATAGAAAATTCCTTTGGAATATTATGTGCAGAATGGCGAATATTTAAAACCGCAATAATAGCCGAAATTACGTTGGTTGAGAGCATAGTCCAATCGTGCGTATGTCTTCATAATTGGTTAAGGAAGAATAGTAGTAACTATATTACTTCCGATTTACTAGACTACGAAGTAAATGGAGTTGTCGTACCAGGTAACTTATAATGAACAATTTTCAGTTTAAATAAGTTTTAAATCTTATATAAATATTATTTAAGGTTCGTGGCATAATTTGGAAAACAACCTAGTGGCCCTTCAATCTTTGAACAGGAATTCGACAAATATGGCAAAACAAACCCGGGACAAGTTTGCTGAGTATTTTTAAGGAGAGGGACAAGCAGAGTGGCAGAACAGCAGAATATAGACATCACTAAAAAACATCACTAGAATACAAAAGGGAAATTTTATTTTCATAAATAACAAATAATTTTTTTTGGTTAAAAATAATTAATAAATTCATTTTTAATAAAGAAATAGTAATGAACAAAAATAACAAATAATTCATTTATATAATAAATAGTAACTAACATAAAAAAGAAATAACTAAATATTTTATTTTATGAAAAATTATTAAATAAATTCATTTATATAATAAAAATTGTAATTAAATAATATACAATAACAAAAATTATAAATTTTTTCACATTTCCCGCGTTGATATAATACCTAAAAATATAACAATAATAAAACATCTAAAAGAAATCAATAAAAATATGAACCAATACTTATCTCTTTTAATTAAGTCGATCATCATCTGCTTGTTTCTTTAAAATATCTCACAGAACTTTAAGCATATTTTCTTGTGCTTCAAGTCTGCGAAAAAGACAGAGTGCTTCCAAGAACGGTTTGAATGAGTTCAAAAATGAATCCAGCGCATCAGAGACAGGGACAGCTGCAGTCGTCGAGGTTGAGGTGGCTGATGATAATCTATTTTCTAGCGCACTTACATACCGGCTCTGCACATCTAAAACCTTGTCCTGGTTTGTCCCTTTAAAGCTATAAAGTTATATATATATATATATATATATATATATATATATATATATATATATATATATATATATATATATATATATATATATATATATAATTATATATATATATATACATATATATTTATAAATATACATATGTATACATAAATCTCTTAATTTTCTTCCAATTTTGCCCAAATTTGTGTTGAGATAGCAGATGGATCTTTCTTACTCGTCCCTACTAGAAGTCTAGCTTCGGACACAAAAGTTTTCCGTTTTCTATTTCGTTCTTTATTGGAAAATGAATTATTTATCTTGTTAAATACAACGGTATTCCTAACTTTTTCCGCGATAATAGTGAAATCTGTCCGCCATTTTGAGAATATTCCCATTTATTTGGTAACTATTCCAAATGACTTACCTTCCGCTTGGTGTTGTGCTTTTATTTTTACCCATTTTGCAAAACTATCATTTAAATACTAAAAAGGCAACAAATATTAATAAAAATAACATGTATTACATATATTTAATAAATTATTTAAATAATAAGTGAACCTACTAACCGTAGTGGCTTAATTATAATACCAGCTTTATTTTGCATTTGCTGCTATTTGTACCAAAAAATCATTTATGCATAGAAAACTTGGAACCACTGTTTTGTATAAATAATAAGCAAGAACTAAGGAACATTTCACAAGACAGATGAATTGGTTTTAGTTATATTATCTAAGAGTAAAATGTATTACAATTTTTTGTAGTGTAGTGGCTTAGTTAAAATACCACAACTATATACATACATATCTACATATATATGTAATACCTATTTTTCCGTTTGTTGAAATTTTGTCGTTCAAATCTGGTCTCTTCGATAGCTTCGGAGGTGCTGGTTGAAGTGCTGCCTTCAATTTCTCCGCAGAGCTCTATTGATCTACGCCGCCACACATAAGATAAAAATTGAAAACAATAATTAAAAAAAAATTTATATTTTGAATATAAAAAATAACAAACCTTCTAGGTTCACTTGGGTCATCTAAAAACGACATGGATTTGGAGTATTTATATACTTTCTTATCTCCAGCTGAACCAGCTTGGAGTGCGCAGTTTAGATCGCTTGTACGTTGCTTTTAATGTGTCCCAGTGTTTTCGCAATCGCAACAGATTGTCCTGGTTTTTCTCTATATCTGTGTAAGGATTAGGAATTAATCAGTAATTAAAATTTTCATTAGCTTCAAATATTAAAATTTTTATATTAATGAATCAAATTAAATTACTTACTAGATTCACTCGCTACCTCTTCCCACAATCGAGATCTGATTGTTTTATTTCTATATCTTACATCACGTATGTCCCATAGCGGTGGCCTGCATCGCACAGCCTCAATAATTAATTCTTAAATTAAAATTCAATAATTATAAAAAAATATAATGAAAGGATAATAAACCAAATTTGGTAACCGCAATGCTGGTCGAAATCGATAACTCTCGGCTCAGGTGAAATGGGTGTGTATGAATCTTCACTATTATAATTTGCGAAATATGATTGAATGGACTCATTTTCCATTTCGGATATTTAGAAATTAAATCCATTTGGATTCTTTTAAAATAATAAATTTAAGTACTTTCGGATACAAAAATCAACACCCAATTAGGTAATTTTTAACTTTTTCGAGTTATTAAATATTCGATCCGGTTTTATATATGGAAAAAATCAATTCGGTGTAAATAGTTAGTTATAATTGAATTAGGTTGATTGAAACATTTTTCGGAGTAATAAGATTACTTGATTTTGATATTTGAAAAATTCATTTTTGGAAATAAAAATTAACTTCAAAATTGTTGAATTTTTGAACGTTTTTGGAATCCTCGAGTAACACCGTTTTAATTTTTAAAACTTATTTTGGATCCAAAATTAAAATATTTTAAACAAATTAAAAATAATATATGTAATGTTTATTATAATTATAAAGCATTTATTTCATAACAGTTTGTTTTAAATTTTTTACATAAATCTTACATTAAATAATAAAAGTATGTATTTGTACTATTTCAAATTTTGGTGGATTGGGCTATTTTTTGACTTCTTCGTATTTCCTCTCGTTTGAAACGCACTGTCCACATAGTAATTAATGTACCCATTATTCGAAAAACTGTCGAGATATGCGAATAATGTGATACACAATCCACTTGTTTAAACCAATGTAATTTTCAGTTAACTTGCTTAAGCTTTTAATTGGAATATTTTAATTTTAATTAAAATTTAATATAATAAACTCTATAATTCATTGATATAAGAATAATTAACATATATTTATTAATTTCATTAGTTTGTATTTTAAGTATATTGTATCAGCTTTTTAGAGTCTCACTTAACTGAAAGAAAAATAGGAAATTTGGTAGCATTCAAAAAGTCTACATATAAAAAAACATAAATGAATACTTATTTTAAATAATTTGAATGTTTACTATTTGATAATTAATTATTTATAGCTCTTCATATTTTTGTAAACCACTCACTTTATATATTACAATTATATATTACGATAATTTCAATATGTTGCTTAAGTTTGGCAAAAAATGTTGAATTTAACGCACGTTGCGATTAACGCACTATTAAGTTCTCTCAACAATATGGATTCGTCTTGCTTGAAATTACAAACTGAACTGATTTTTTCCAAGCAACAATCTATCCTAATCGTTATTTCAACCAACAAAAATACACCGAAAGGGGTTTATAATTGTATTTAATTCTTTTATTTTGGAAAAAACGATATTTTGTTTCTAAATTTGAACAAGAATATTCATGTTCATATATAAACTCCGCAAGGAGTTCTTTATTAAGTCCAAAATGAGATTGCTTAATACGACTAAAAGCAATCAATCCAAAAAAAGTAAACTTTTTTATCCTATATAATAAAGCTCACTTTTACACCGAAAAAATAATTATTAATGTAATTTAAAAGCCAATTTATCGATATGGATAAATCAAAATATTTATCCTTATATGCGGAGTTAAATTTATAAAGAAATAGTCGTTTAGATAGAAATAATATACACTTTCGGAGAAAATCTAAAATCACACCGCTACTAAATAAAAATACTTCTCTTGATATATTTTGTCAGTACTGCTATAATTATTTTCTCAGTAACCATAAAAATTTATTCAGTACTGACTAAATTTTTTGTACTGGAAATATTTTTTATTTCACTCGCACTTTAAGAAAAAATTAATTTTTTATCCCGCCTTGACTATTTTATCAGTATTTTTTCATAATGGAAATCAGGCTTAGTTTTAAACAATCATAACCCAAAACTTAATTTTACCTGTTTCCTCAAGCTCATTTCCTATTTTCGTTCACACTTCCATTTTTTTATATTTTTATAGCCTTTACAGGACTTATCGTATATAATTTCATTTTTTTCACACATACGATCAATTTCTATTCGAAACTCATTTTTTAATTAAATGGGTATTGGGTACTGATGGATTGCACAAAAAAATGACTTTAATAAACGATGTTTCTTAAACAAACTTTAATTTTGAAATTATATAATAAAAATGTACTAGAATATAGTTTATAAAATTTTTGTAAGCTGTCACTTTATATTCTACAACAACAAAAAGTAAAAGTTAAATCAACTTTTTTTTGTTACTTCTAGTCGCGTCGAGTATAATCGCTTTAGATGAATTAATTAATTTATTTATTTAGTCGAGTATATCTCCGGCATTAGATATGTTTACGAAGCAAAGTGAGACGACGCAACGCGAGGTATTGTTCGAAACCGACAAGGGCAGAATGAAAAAAAAAGGATTTTTCACCTCCCTGTTTGAGTGCAGAATTTAAGAACCAACAACTGTTGTAATCCTAAAAACACTGCAAAATGTATTATACTCTGAGTTTGATTGGAGGATAAAAAGGAACAACACAAAAGAATGATTTAGTCTATTTCGTAGTGAACTTTTGTACGATACTATCGTTGTCTTAAGACAATCTGTAAACGACTGCAACTCATTGATTGAAAATGTATACGGCTCTAGTAAAATATTGGCAATCGAATAATTAATCACAACGCAAACACTGATCACATCGCTTTTACAATTACGGAAGTATGACACGAAATCTGCATGCCTAACGAGAGCTATGTTTAATAAGGTGATTATCAATTATAATCAGCATTTTATCATATCTATCAAGAAATAGATGTATTTGTTAGCGTTGTGACAACAAATGATTTTCAGAAATATCAGTTTACAAGTTCATGAAGGCTCTACTTTATGTGACAATGATTTCATCTTCCATGTTGATGAGTAGTTGACAATTTCTATTTACAATGTAACGCTCGTTTATATGTATATAAAATGTATTTGGTTTGATATATGAGACATAATCAGGTCAACATGAATCTGTACACCAGGTATAATTATAGTATGCCCCCCATATGTACATGTAGTACACATAAATATATGAGTTTGCAATTCTTTTCTTATCTCATTTTAATTATTAATTGCAATAATAACTCTCTCGTTCAAATTTCAAAAAATCTTTTTGTACAACTATATATAATTAAATAGAAGTCGTACGAATGTGTATATATATATACATATGTAGGTACGTACGTAAGTAGCAAATACGTAACTAATAATTATACAAAATTTCTTCTACACAAAAAAAAAATCTTAAATTTTAAATTTTAAGACATGAACGTGAATTTGGATTTTATTTTATTCCAAATCACTGATACATGACATGACAATGATGATTATTATGATCAAATTTAACTTTTTATTCAACATAGTGTATGCGATGTTATGTTAAGACTTAGCGCTCACAATTATAAATACCTTCGCCACGATTGGGTTAACAATCTAAATTTATATTAAAAAATAATTAAGGGCGTTTGAATTTCTTCTTATACAAAATTGTATAAATTTTTTCCGTTTCTTTTATAAAATCTTAGACGTTTAATTTTTCTTCTTGTTGTACGTTTTTATCTTCAAAGTACTCGTCTACAAAAGAAAATGACAGTTAAGACAAGATATATTATATAGTTTTCTTTATAATATTCAACATTGTGATACAATATATGGTTTTTTACGTATATACGAGCACATATAATATTGTTATGTGGCTTTTCAATATCTGTATAGAATTTCGTTTCCAAACCAAAGAGCTTGAGAATAAGATAGAACACGAAAATTATAAATCTTTTGTTGTTTGCGCAACAACACAAGATGAAATGAATTTATAAGTTTATTCAGTGTGTGCTATTATTTTGCAGTCGACTGCTATACATAAAAGGTGACACAATTAAGCTTTCTTGTGTTGAACTTTCTTCTATTGTATAGTAAACTACTGTCGTTTGGAATTAGTTTACGTGTTTTATGTTGATTCAATGAAACATGCATTGCATCTTCTCGTAATAAACCAGTAAATGTAAATCACGAAATACTTACTTCAAACATCGGCTCGTTCAATATTATATCGTTATTAAAATTTCGGTGTTATTGAGATTCCTTTGGTCGCTTTCAAAAACTTCAGTTTGATTTGAATCAGACTAGGATAAATGTTGACAAGGACAACTTATTTATTACAAATTCGTCCGTATAATGATGCAAGAAAACGTCGCCTACTCACATGCTTATAGATTAGACAGGGCTAGGACACTGACAGTTAGGTTATGGCATAATATAGAGCTGAGACATTATCAAATTCAGGTTAGTCGATTCTGAGCCTCTATTTCTGTATACGAATCGAAACTTCAGTCGATACGAAAGTTTAATCCGTTTCGAAAATAAAATTGTATTTCTGTATACGAACGTATTGCTAATTTTGATTTTAACAGGGTGAAAAAGAAATTTAATGAAAATGATGAAGTCGATACCGACCAATTCGGGATAAATCAGATATTTTTACTCTTGCAGATAACACTTAAGTATATAATTACTTTTAATAGTTCTTACTTCAATGAATTTAAATCCGTACATTTTCAGAATTTTTAGTTTGTTTAGAATTTCGAAAGTCGCTGTGAAATACCATATTTGATAGATGAACTGAACGATTCTTTGCCGAAACGATCAAGATAAAAATATATTCCTAACGTAATGAAAATCGCATCGACACAGGTTTGTAGCTCAAGAGGTACAATGGAGAATAAGTTATGTACAAAGTGGATATCATTATATACTGTAACTATGGAGTTCCTTTTAAAGTAGATACAGATAATAACATACATCAAGAGTTAGACATTTACTCTTCTACTCTTTCTCGTATTTTACATAACGCTATAAGCATAGGTGACAGTCAGTCTACATTGTGTATTAAAATCAATATGATAATAGTTTGATTGTTTTTTCACATGTATAATCATTGCTCTACAAGTACGGGTGTTTCAACAGGTGCGTTTCAACTTTTTTCCGATAGGGACCGCGAACGACGCCATATTTTATATTGTTCTTTTGTCATTTGGAAACTTCATTAGTATACATTTCATCATGGAACGCTACACACGCATCGTGTTATTTCGCGAAATGGGCCCGTGTAGTGGCCGCCGCGCGGATTTTATATCTCTATATTACTATTATACCTATATATTATTTTCTTATATACCTATATATTATTTTCTTTGGGGTTATGTCATTGGTCTATGCCAATAAGCCGGCGACGTTGCAAGAGCTCAGAGCCAATTGGACGTTAAAGTGCTGGAATTTCGGCCGATTTATGCGAAAGAGTGGTCGAAAATTGGGTTCAAAGATTGGACTTCGTAAAACGTGCACGCGGTGGCCATGCAAAAGAAATCGAGTTTCATACTTAAATGTATATACTATATGTTCAAATTCGTTAATAAAAAAAAGTATTTCAAAAGTCGAACAGTTTGTGTTTTATTCGAAAAAAAAGTTGAAGTGCTCTTATTGAAAAACCCTATATTTCTTACCTAAAACTGGAGAGTTCCAAGAGTATACGTATCTCCACGGTGATGATTTCGGAATATTGGTGATAATACAACAGGCTGTATTCAACTTCGAATCAGTTAATAATCGAAAAAATAAGTCACTTATGTTTCAGATTCGAAACTTGAGATCCATTTATATGTATAACTACAGTTACCGATGTTGGCCTTAACTAGGAAGCAAGACTATAATTGAAATAATCTCTATAGATTTCTACCGAACCACAACGTGGGGTAAATGATTAAAAATTCAAATAAGAGAAACTTGAGCTGAAAGAATTTAAACCGAACTATATCAACACAATAAACGTCTTATTATTCAATAGTCGAGTGGTTATAGTACGTGGTATACGTAGTATCAGTCGAAATAGAAAGAAGCTGGTTCGAATCCAACTGAGGACAATGCAATAGTTTTATCATTTAATTTATTTTGGAGAGTGAGGGATGTAATCGCTTTAACGTCTCAAATGATAGTAATAGTCGATTTCAACTTGAGAAGTGATAATCAAATGAGAAAAGCGACGCAACGAGCGAATCAACATCAGGAGAATATAGTGTATGGATAAAAACCAGTTGGAAATACTAGTACAGTGACGCATGGAAAAAACTCGAAATTTACTACACTGACATTTATGCACCACTTCATTGACTGCTAATCGCCGTATTGAATAAGTTTTATTTTAACCAGAAAAAATGGTAAAGTGTTAAAGTGGTGAAGTGAAGACTAATGTCATAGATCAGTGGCAAGTGGCGAGTTTTGAATTAAAAGTGAATTAGTTAAGTCTGATAAATTGTGTTGAGAAGATTAGTGATCAAGTAACCTTAAATATTTTGAAAGTAAGGCTATAAATGACTAATGATAATACTCGTAAAATTAAAAACTGAAATGGTGGAAGCTAAACGGTCTAGAAGTGCAGTATCCCAAGTAATAGCTTACTTAGTGGATTATTTTATGTCAAGATCTCCCAGATCATCTGTTTATTATCTATTTTGAATAATCTGGCATTTTACAACAGTTTAAAGAACTGAACAATAACGTCGAGTAGAATAAGTAATAGCTTTGTTTAATATCAATGAAAGTGTTGTGGTGATTTTTAGTTTTTCAGAGTATTAAAACGTACAGGTTTTTGTTGGTAATGAATCCTACATTTCTTATACCTTTGTTTCAACTCAAATAAAGAATAGCCATTATAAAAAACCATTCTCCTCCATCTACTGCTGTTTAAAAATTTTAATATTTTCGTCTTTCAACTCCTTTTTACTCATTTCTTAAACAAATTAAAATATTCAGCCCAAGAATATAACGGAAATACTATATACAAATTAATCGAAGAATTAATTTATGTTCCTAATTATTTATGGACCCCTTTCGATTCGACATTTTGTTCGATTTTGTGTATCTACCGTAAAATGTATCGTTTGCTATACACAACATTTTAATAAAATTCCGAAATACATATAATTTACAACAACACCGAACAGTAATAATATTTCGAATTAATTTTTTATGCAAATTTTTTATTTATTTTGTTTTAAATTTATTTAACAAAACAAAAATTTTATTGGAGATTTGGTCATTACACAGTGGAAATCATTGGGAAATGACGAAAAATTTTACGGGCGGTATTGTATATATAGCTTATGGGCGATATGCACCACATATAACCGTATCTTCGATGGAATGGTTTAAATTCTATTAAATTGTTGTATAGCTACGTGCAACCATTACTAGTTGATGAATATTTCAAAGCGTTATATGGAAATTTTAACGAGTGAAAATATAAACAACGAAATCGGAAAACTGGTTAAACTGGTTTTGTTGAAAATTTGTTATTTGTTTTACGACAATCAATCATTTGGAAAATTGGTGAAGAAAATGGTTGAAAGGGGCAGCTATTCTTCATATATGTACATACATAATATATGTATACGAACCTCCAAATGTTTTTTAAATGTGTATTATATCATATATTTGGGTGGTGCAAGCTTAGCAAATAATTTTTTGATTGATGTTTATTGAAATTGAATTACATTTAAGCCTTCGGGTCAAGTGAAGTCGATAAAATATTTTAAAATGCTAACATAAACAGAATTTACATCACACTTTATTTATAATATTCAAGATTAAAATAAATTAAATCAGCTTATAGGATAGAAAAAGAAGGCGAAAGGCATAATTTGAATCGACAGTAAGTCGAAATCAAGCGAAAAGTTAAAATGATTTGTTTCGACGGTCAGATAAACCGTATAAAAACTGCGGTCCTATTTCTGTAAACGATACGAATATTCATTCGAAACGAAAATGCTACTCGATCCGTAAATACTTTGATATTTCTGTATACGAACGTAAGATTTATTTTAATTTTTGTAGTGTGTATATAGGGAAATTTTTTTTACGCGAAACAGCCTTACATGATAGTGTAGTCACAATAAATCTCAACGGTTTAATATTTAATTTTTGTGTGTAAATTCGATTATTTTTCATTAAAAAAATAAAATTTCGGTTATATTGGTTTAATTGTTTAATTAAAATGGATTTTATAGGTTTGTACTTATCACGTGATAGTGATGAGGGGGATAATTCGGCTGCCATTAGATATCGGCAAGTTCGAGATACATCGGATATTTTTAAACTTCCTGACAGAACATAAGTAGATAAACAATTTTTCTGTTAATATATATATATATATATATATATATATATATATATATATATATATATATATATATATATATATATATGTATATCTGTATGGGGATAAAACTAACAAATATTAACCCATTTAGAGTTTTGAGTTTGTTTAGATTGCCGAAAACTGCAGTGAATTATTTATTAAAAGAGCTTGACGATATTTGCCAAAACGGGCACAGGCAACATCAATTCCAAACGTCATTAAGATTGCAGCTATTCTTAGATTTGTAGCTCAATGTAGTTACCAACAAAGTGTGAGGCAAGATTTTTTAATCGGTATGTCGCAGTCCCCTGTGTCCGAAACGATGGGTGAATTTTTCACCGCAATTGAGAATCGGAAATGCGCCAAGTGGATATCATTTCGTCAATCCGATGGCGACCAACAATTGGCGGCAAATTGTTTCTTTGATAAATCCGAATTTCCTGGCGTTATTGGCTCCGTTGACGGGACACATGTCAACATTGTACGCCCGACTGGTAATGAGCATCTGTATTTCAATCGGAAAAGCAAGCACAGTGTAAATACAATGATTGTAAGTTTTTACAACCCATATGTTTGTATTCCACAATAGATTAATTTAACATTTTCGTTCAATCTAGGCATGTGACCACAAAATGCGCATAATGGCGGTTGATGCAAGATACGGCGGATCTTCACATGACTCGTTAGTTTGGAGTTTAAGTAGCTACCGACAGCATTTACAACGACGACACACTGACAATTCCAATTACTGGCTGCTTGGTAAATACAAACATTTGGCTACAATATTTTAACTTTCTTACTATTATTTTTATTTTCATTATTAGGTGACTCAGAACTCCATTGAGAGCGACCGCCGAAGAAAGCAAGGGAGCTTCATTTAATAGTGTACATTCGAAATCGAGAAAAATTGTTGAAAGGTGCATCGGCCTATTAAAAGCTCGGTTTCGGTGTCTACTGGGTGCTCGTGAATTACACTATACTCCGAAAAATGCTGCTCAAATTATCAACGTGTGCGCCATACTCCACAATATGTGCCTCTATTATAATGTTTTAAATGATTTAGAAAACGAGACAACAGTAGACAACGATTCTCATGGAGAAAATTATCAAGAATCAAATGAACCGGATAATATTGCAGCAAGAACACGGCAGAATATTTTAAATTCAATAACATAAAATTTTATTTAAATTCATTTCATATCAGATTTCAAAATAAAATTATTTACAAAATATATTGCTATTTACTTAATTATGTTTTCCTTATTAATATATCGCAGATTTCAATCACAATTTTGGTTCCGTATTTATTTCTAAATGAAAAATGTTAATTATTTACATCTAATGATAAAAATCGGTAGTCTCTTCAAATATTCAATTCTTGAATTTCCAATTTGCACCTTTTTATTTCAAGATCATCTAATTTAAATTTTTGTTTATCCAAACTGCTCATTTCTCTGAATTTAATCTCCTTTGCTTTCAATTCAATTCCCCGTTGCTTCAATTTAACTTCCTGTTTCCTTAATTCTATGGATTTTTCTTCTAATCGAACTAGTCGCGTTAATGACTTGCTCGAGTCAGTCACGGTATTGGTGAGAGACTCTTGTTTGTTTGAAATATTTTCATGAAACGCCTGTTGCATTTTGATTTGTGCCTCTAATTAACTGTCCCTAGATTTTCTTCTAGGGTTCTGGGAGTTCGTGCCTCTATATTGCTAACATCGGTGTTTTCAGTTTGATCATTATTGCCTATTGGTGAAGTTGAAGGTGAATCGATGTTAATATTTGGCAGATCCAAGTTGCTGTCACCAAGTTCGCGAGTACCAGCGGTTCATTCAATGGCTCTATTCAAAACTATTAGTTTTATGACAGATTCTTCTAGAGGCGAAAACGTAAAGGTTTTTGATTTGCCTCCTCCGTCTCAGACAAGCTTATTTTATTTAATTTCAACCTCTTGTTTATATTAAATTTGAAGTCCGACCACATTTTTTTCCAAAGGTCCGGACTTCGAATTGGTACGTATTCGTGTACAGAAATAGGCCCCCTGGGGTTCCAAATTTTATAGAGAAGCTCTAGGAGAAACTTTATTAATTTATTTAAATGTCTACACTTATAAAGTTTTCTAGAATTCTGAATTTTTTCCATGTCCTTCAAAACATATCTAAACAGAGTGAAACATAATATTTATAACTATCATTTCGCTGTACCGCATTTAATTAACGATAATGCCGAAAATATCTAAATATTTGCTTAAAATTCAATCAGAACTGATTTGGTAATGCAAAAATTTAAGGTATCACGTGAAACGTTGATTTATATTTTAATGAATCTCAATTTATTTATAATGATGATTCGGATTTACTTGGGGGTCACTGTAATTTTCAATGTTATGTAACAATTAGTTATCCAATAAAAATTAACACAATTCGGTTCATTAAAATACTCCATACGTGATTCGTAAATTGAATGAATAAATTTTGAATGATATTCGTTTCTGTTTCTAAACCAAATAGGTTACGAATGCGCTAATCTTCAAATCTGTGATTCTGCGTAAAATAATGTGAAGTAGTGATTTCAAGTGTGTGGATAAAAAAATAAAGTTGCATAAACGATTAATTCCAATCCAGAATTTCGCTTCTATTCTCCCAAACTGCCTTGCTATCCGTCTGTTATCTCGAAAACATCATTTTGGAGTTTATTTAATTTATTGTTCCACTTTTGCGAGATGCCACAAACCAATTACACTCTGTTTCTCAAAATCCATTCATTCCTTTCGGTCTGCATATTCTAATATTCTGATTATGAATGGAATAATAATTCAAATTTAGATAAGTATCTATTTCACTTCCTCTCGGAGTCACTCAGTCGCATGGTTATTTCAAAATCTTTTGTTTGTTTGCTCGAATCTATGTACACCGATCGTCTCTCTCAGAACTCTGATCCAAATTCAAACGTATGGAATATATGGGTTAATTTAATATATTATCAGTGTCATATTCTATATTCTTCGAAACCCGTGTAGATAAGTTTTTAAAATTTTTAAAGCATTCAGACTTCATCAAGTTTTATCAACCTTTCCTGTTTTCGAAGTTACTTAACTTTTGCTACACTACTAATTTATTACAAAATATTACAAAAAAATCGAGACGAGGATATTTTGAAAATTTTGTTTCGATAAATAACGTCTTGAAATCTTAACAAATAGGCTTTTTGTTTACATTTATTTGAATAGAAACACGACTGGACAGTTTGAATAATTCAGTTTGGAGTGAAGTATTTTGCTAAACTACCAACAAATAACTAAATTCATGAATAGCTAAAGGGATAGATTTTAACATACAGTATTAGACGTCAAATAATTGCATTTATCATGTAGCCACTAAATTAATTGTGTATTTTGATAATGGATCGCAGTCCAAACAGCCTATTTCTACAAGCGGGATAATATTTTTATTTTTGGAAGTAAAAATTGAAGTTGTATTAAATTCTTAAATAACCATAAACATAAAGTATTTCAAAGCTCTTTCAAAATTGAACTCAATTTCAAATATAAGATTATCCTTGATTTATCAAGCATATTGGAAGATCAAAAAATGCTCGCACAATATTCAAATAATTATACGTCTCCCATTACGACACAAATCCTAGTTTAATGATATCAAAATCCGTTTTAACTCAACATGGTCGTATACACGCGTGTTTTTAAATTAATACACAGATTTAAAATCAGATTGTCCAACATAATATCCTTTCAAATTAGAAAGATTACAAAAGCAACAGATTCTCGATTTAAATCCACAAAAATCAACAAACGGATTATTGGTTTATAAAAAAATTACTATTATATACGCAATGCCACAGCAAAAATGTCCTTTATTTTTTCCATTAAAACTAAAACAACAACAAAAAAAATTGCTAACCAACAAAAAAAAGGATCCAAATGAATCATGAATAAATGTAAATCCGTCTATGTCTCCCTATATGCACCCAACCGAAGGAAAATCAAAATAAATTACATAAATTCCAATCGCTATCAATCAATAGCCTCCTTTATGTCCCCGTTCGCTCCAGAAAAAAACCCCTAAAATAATTTATTTTATTCCTTTAATTTCCTCATTTTTGTCGATTGTCGTTTTTACCTAAATTTGTGAAAAATTTCATTCAATATTCAAATTTAATGATTTTAGTTTGGTTTCGTTCTCTCTGTTGGATTTTTATATATTCAAGGATATCATTTTAACCTCCCTCATATTTCTCCAGAGGTCAATTTTATAAAACTCTAATTCCTTTTTTTATTCGGTTTAATATCCTTTTTTTGGTTTATATATGTTTTTGTTATTTTTGTGGGTGGTTAGACAATTCCTTGGTCTATTGTTTGTCTATATATGTACATACAATTTTTTCGTGTATTGATATCCTTTCTTGCATATTCTTAATCCTTAGACACCATACAAAAATTTCAGTTTATTTTTTGTTCCTAAAAGGATAATAAAGTAACTATTATTACAACAACACATAAATAAAATTTTATCATTTCATTATATTGATAATATTTAAATCCGTGTTTACGATCCTTTTTCGCCCCAACGACCCACCATCATCCTTCAACAATGATCGTAATATGTATACATTTTCTTAAATATTATTATGTATTATGTTTTTTTAAGGATTTTATATTAATCCTGTTTTTGTTAAAACGACGCAAAAAATTTATTTGATTGAATAAAAAAAGGATTAAATAGGATATCAAGTGAATAGCTAGATAAAAATAGAAAATGTATTGATTTTCGAGAAGATGTATACAAGTAAATTTTATATACTACCGATGAGGATGACTCGAAGGTAAAATGTCGGTTACAATTTTATCCTACTGTTTTATACTTAATATGGAAGGTTTCGACATGAAAATCCTTTTTATTTTATTTATATACATACGATAGCAAAGAAGGATAAAAATGAATTACGGTTTTATGAATGCATATAGATAATATTGATTGATAGCCCAGTTTTGGTTGGGATGCAGTCCTTAGATATATCTTTTCAATTTTTTCTTTTTGACAAATCATCAATTTAAAATATAAAATTCAATAAAAACTAATTTTGTATTTTCTAATATAAAATCAATCTTCTCAATCAGGTGCGAGGTAATGATCCTTTTTTTTGGGATACACAATTTTTTAGCTACATAGCAAATGTCAAAGCGAGATGGAAACAAAATATTTCCTTGACTCTCCCATTAATCGAAATCCCTTTTTCTTTATCTCTTTCTATTTCACAAAATTTATTGAAATCTCGCATGAAATGAATCCTTATATATAAAAATTATTACCTTCTCCTTGATTTATTTATTTACCAGGTTTATGTGTTTAATCTATGGTTCCAATGAGTCCACGGTGCAATGCACACAAATACGAAAATGTTTAACTCAATTCAAAAACCAAATAACATTAGAATGCTCAGGTGAGTTTAAGATAAATAATTTTATCATATAAACGTGGTCCTATATGTTTTTTGTTGTGTTTCACACGCGCGTTCACAGGTAGACTAAAGGTCGTTAGTCTTACATGAAAGAAAAATAGCATATTTTTAATGGGAATTTGAATTACTTCTTCAAAAAACAGGAGCGTGTCTTTAATTAGGGTGTCTACTAGACCAAATTATTTCAATCTGTTGAAGAGTTTTGAATTTATTTCCACCTATGATGAACAAAGTGGTTTTGCTTTGGCTAGGCTATATAGTATTGTTCTTTCTTTCCCAACATCTTCTTATATCGGGTTTGTCAATGTAAGGCCAAACCACATCAACTGTTGACAGATTTCGGTTTCAATATCGATGTTGATAAAGTCAAGTCATTTCCCAGTAACACCCATAAAGTAGTTCGATTCCACATACGGGTTGAAAATTTGTATCTTAGTTGTAGAAAAAAGTATCACAGACTATCTGGGTTTATTGTTTATCTCTCGGATGAAAGTTTAGATTTATTCGTGACTGGGACTATGTTTGTTTATCTCTCGGATGAAAGTTTAGATTTATTCTTGGTTGGTGGCCACATGTGTAAGGTAGGTGTTAAAATAATAGTTTTCAATCTCATCGATAGCTGTTGTACTTTTTGATTCATGTCGGATTATTTGTTGTGTATAAGAAAAGTTATTCGTTTGCTTTGGATTATGTTAGGGGATACGATAACTATTTGAAGTTACATTTCGTTCTGATCGTAATCCATTTGTATTAAATTTCATACGAATTGAAATCTTGCATTTTACAGGACTAAAGTCTCTAATTATGAGTTAAGTTCTGTTATTCAATGATGTCCATATCTATTTGTGTATATGGTATTCTGGAAATCTACTGTCGCTTTCTTTGTACTCCTGAATGTCGGTTTTGTTTGTTTAAATTTTCACGTTCAACGTTAAAACTACTTTTTATTAATTTGACATCATTGTTATATTTTTTGGCTATTGTGGCTAGATTGTGGCACAGGTAATAATACTAACTTCAATATTAACTTATAATAAAAAAAGTTTGTTGAATCATGAACTTCGACAAATTCAACTAATAATTGATCACTAAGAGTTTTTAATCCAACAGTTCTTGAAAAATTTTCGTTTGGTTATTTAAACACTAGACGAAACTGGCCATATATCGCGCACATGATTTTCCTCACGGATATTATTATTATTATTGGATAAGTTGAACCGGAGAGAACTGTTACCTCTACGTTTTTTTGGCTAATTTTCCTATTCAATGTTTAAATGAGCCAGACAATATTAATGTCAGTGTAGACATCATTCCCGAGTTATTGTTCAGTATTCAAAATAGTATGCTGAGAATATAATTCATACCTAAAAATCATCTATTTCACTATGCAATTTTTTTGTTATTTTTGTTATTAATAAGTGATAATACAACAAACATTGTTGTATTGTCGCTTTGGGTAAAACGTTGTTATGGCAATAGCCTACTTTTTATTATTTTTGGCGATTTTTATTAATAAAAATAAATTCATTAGAATCAAAGTAACACACAACAAAAACAAAATTCTTATGTAACTATCTGTCAACTTATGCAATTACAAGATATTTGTGAATCAGTATTGATTACTGCTTGATACAACGATGGATAATTGTGAAAATCAAAGATGGGGAGAGTGTACAAATAAAAAAATCGAAGAGTTAATACTCAATAGTGTTCCTTTAAACACGGAACGAAATAAGAAAAGTATTTGGAAACAGTTTATGGATTTTTGTGCAACACGTCAATACACAATTGAGCGAGACACATCAATTGATATGCTCGCATCATATTTAAAAGATTATGCATATTGCATGCGTAAGTCTAACGGAGAAAATTACAAAGAAACTGTAATTAAAACTATTTGGAATACGCTAGCGAAAATGCTTCAAGAAAAATATTATGCAGAATTTAAAATAAAATTTGATCCATTTCGTGATATTGAGTTTAAGCAGGCGAGATGTGCCAGAGATTCAAAACGGAAACAACTTCAAAGTGAACCGAAAAAACGGAAATTAAGTGCTGTAGCTTTTACGTCAAATGAATCTACTTGTATGCAAACGTATTGGGATGAATATAACCCTTATGGACTTCAAAAGAAATTCTTCAACATTGTTGCGACAGAATTAGCGTCGCGTGGTAACGAAGCCGCGTTTGCTTTAACTCATTATTTTAAGAGGATTACAGAGCATTTCGGTAATGATACGGGACGAATTGAATATAACCCTATATTCACCAAAACTACACAAGGAGGTGCAAGCCGTTGTGCTAATAGTAAGTGGCTCACGCAAAATGTGAATAATATCAACGTTTGTCCCGTACGATTATTCAATAAATTAATGAATAAACGGCCCAATCATGTAACCTCCGAAAGATTGTTTCTTACACCCAATCCTTTCTGGAAAAATTCAACTGGAAGGTGGTATAAAAATCTTCCTGTAGGTGTTAATGAATTATCAAAATAGACCAAACAAACGGCCCAGGCCGTTGGATGATTGATGTGAAAAATAATAAAATCACCAATCATAGTCATAGATCAACTGCGGTTACTATAATGGTAAATGCGGGTATTTCAGATCAACAATTGATTGAAATAACCGGCCATAGCAGTGCTAATTCAATTCAGCCATATTTAAATATGCAGCCAGAGCAACACAACAATATTCTAGAAAAGATACAAGGAAGTTCTGCTGAGCCGTCAAAAGCTGTAAACCCAATCGTTTCCCCTAAAATTAACAAAAAAATGAAGGACAATTCCGATTTGAAAATTGTACCTTCAACAACTGTCAGTTCTAAATATAGTATGTTTCAATGGTATTCTTGCAGAATAAATAATTGTTATTACAAATATACCGCCCAGGTGGCGCAGTGGCTAAAGCTGCGGCAGTTGGAGCGGGAGGTACCGGGTTCGAATCCGATTCGAGGCAGGATGCAAAATGGGTTTTTCACCTTCGATCGTTTGGGCGATGCGATCGGTGGTGAAAAATAAACATAATCTGGATCCTCTGTCGTATTTAGAATCCTTGGGCCGACCCATCTTCCATGTCAGTACTATAGGACTGACATGGAGCAATGCAATGCGCAGATGGCTCTACGGAAAGACTCGGACCTATAGCCGTATAGAGTGGTATCACAACGGATCAAATTTGGTATAAGTGTGCGATAGCAGCCACATCAACTTAATTTTTTTTTTTATTACAAATATAATCGTTCATGTTGTGAATTTAAGTTTTATCTTTTACACCAATTCATTATATTCTCCACCCAAATATAACTCGTGGTCCTCTTAAGAATCGATAACTTTTTCCAAATGTCACTCATGCGTATCACAAGCTTAAGAAATGCTGCGCACTCGTTGCATTTTCGTCGCTGGGATACGCATTCGTGACATTTGAAAAAAATTATCGATAATAAGCGGACCACTAGTTATATTACGTCTGATAATAACTGAGTGCATTAACTCATGATATGTACTACATCTTTTACTTCCGAAATACAAAAACGACCACTTTCCGACACACTTGGACCCATTTTTGTCTTTAAAGCTACTTATAGTTGTTCGATAGAATATTAAATCTTGTGCGGCTCTGGCATAGAACTCTATCGCATAAATTTCTGGTTGAAATACGGTTGCATTTTCCGACAGAATCTTGCATTTAGTCAAGTTATGTCGAAAGACTGCTCTCTTTAAATTTCACCATAATGTTGAGGTGGCGACCCACTACATTGTTTTCGAGTTGCACTCAGATTGCTTCTCCAAGGTAGCATCCTTTTTGATATACATTTAAGTTTTTAGTATTTCAATTTCTATGATTCCATGCGTCGATTTTGAGCTGTTCCAAATGTATATGAGCTATGCTAATATCGTCAATCTATTTCGTTCAAGCTTCTAATCTAGGATGGTTTACTTAATGAATGGCAGGCACTAACAACAGTTTATTAGGATTGACGCTAAGGTCAATTTTTATCCATCATTATTTCACTGTTTCGGTGGCGTATAACCAGATCATCCACATAACCTTGGGTATGAAATCGATGGCGAAGCTTGTCAACCACCAGAAAGCATAGTAAAGAAAAAAGTCTTGTGCACATTCCTTTTTGGTCTTAGTGGTGACGATGAGTTCCAATTCAGACTTGACATGGACCTAATCCATTTGATCATAGTACGTTTCACTATTAGTATACGGTGGTAGCTTATTGGTTTAGTTTCTTATCACGCCGCAGTCTAGAGTTCGATTATTATCGTGGACCAACAATTAACATGCACCGAATAACATACAAAACTATTGTTGTAAATGAAAGCATTCATGGGGTAACAACCTATAATGTACACCAATATGTTTTAATGGCTCGAATGGCCTCACTTAAGACGCGGTTAGTGCCTCTTTCGTATAATATGTAATGGAAATATATTATCTATTAACTATATTATCTACTACATATAACGGGTGTCTTCCGGGTATACTACTTTGTTTTGCCGCCATTTTGGCAGTTCATATTTGGCAGTCGTGAAGTAGACACGTGGTAAATTTATTATGGACAAATATTCGATAAACCAAAGTGTTTTAATCATTAAAACATTTTATCAAAATCAATCATCGATTACTGTGACGATGAGAAAGTTACGTGTAATTTTTGGGAGAAACAATGGGCTAATAACAAAATGCACTATTTATCGTGTAGTGAATGATTTCGTAGAGAGAGGGTCTGTTGGTGATAGGCCCAAGCATGACCACAACGTACTGCAAGATCGACTGAAAACATTACTGCTGCTCAAGAAAGTGTTCAAAACAATCCATCAACCTTAATGCAACGCCGTGGTCAGGAGCTTGGTCTTCAAAGAACAAGTTTGGCCACAATTTTGCATAAGGATTTGCATTTGTTTCCATGTAAGATTCAGTTGACACAAGAGCTTCTTCCACAAGACCATTTACGCCGGCGTACATATGCCAATAGGATGTTACAGCTCGCCCATGACAACCTCGATTTTCATGAAAAAATTATAATGAGTGACGAGGAACATTTTTATTTGAATGGATATGTGAATAAACAGAATAGTCGGATCAGGACAATGGAAAACCCCAAAATTATTCATCAGTCACCTTTACATCCATTAAAAGTGACAGCCTGGTGTGCAATTTGGTCAGGAGTCGTCTTGAATCTAAAGCAAAGCAAGCCATGGGCAGATAATTAAAAGTGATTGTCACAAAATCGACTTAATAATAAGAATTATTCATAGATTCATCTTACCATACTCGGCTGAGAGTGCAACGACACTTAATCAAAATAAAGATAAAAGCCGGATAATTATAGTCGAAATTTCAGATCAAAGCCATCTCGTCGTTTGATTGAGAGCATCGATTGAATTTCTCAATCAAAAGTTGGGTTTGGTGTTTAGCACCGATGAACACCGAAGAGTATAAGAAAGACAAGGAGAGTTATATGCACAATGCTGTATTTAAGAACGGGTTTCGTATGGTGATGGATAGTGCATGTTCTCTGCAAGGCACATCACAATAATACATTTAAAATTTGACGTAACAAAATCAATTACAAAGAAAGCGTCTAAGACTTAAAAAGTTTCACATCACCTCGAGCTTATGTGGATGAAGTTCACTGGTATTTTTTATTGCGGATCTGACATCATACGATAATGATTAATGCGAAATAGAACAAAAATTGTATATTTATCTGTTTGTGAATAGAATCGCGTAGTTAAGCATTCTGCTTTAACAATTGCGTTGATTTTTTTGAAGTTCAGATTTACCAGTGGAGAAAACTACTCAAAAAATATGTTTTTAATATGTATGATGTTCGAAAACCAAATCTTGTCATTATCTCATCACATTCGGTTGAAAAATACTTGGTAATCGAACAACATCAATGTAGCTATTTGGAAAATAAATTGTGATAATTTTACCAACTCCGTTGGTATTTCATCATCTTGATCGCATATTTTTATTCAAAAAATCTCAATGCTGTTTGATATAATTCCGCATTCCGAAACGGATGTGCAATATTAACAAATAACAAAAATATTAGGTTTTTCTTAATTGGCCATTAACAAGACATCCTTGAGATTTTACTAGAACAGCACTATACAAAAATTGTTTCTACATGCCTAATGTATCCAAAATGTTCCACCCCACATTTCCCAACAAAGAGGGACACGATAATTTATTTTGACATTTTTAGGATCGACAAGTCAGCGACGGACCCAGGAGTTTACATTTGGCATGTAGAAACCATTTGTATATACTGGCGGTCTGATTAAATTTCTTGGATGTCGTGTTAATGGCCAATTAATAAAACACTTGTCAAACCTCACATTATATATCATATATTCATGTCAAAATTAATTATAGTAATCTCCTTTGTTGGAAAATATGGAGTGGTACATTACATTAGCATACATTAGGGAAGTGGAAACCATTTGAACAAAGTGGCTTTCTTGTAAAATCTCTTGATTATCTTGTAAATGGCCATTGAAGAAAACACTCATCAAACTTTACATTTCAACAAGCATTTATGACTAAAAATTCCCCTTCATCTTGAAAATCAGTTCTGTGATATTTTAGCTAGATATGTAGGAAAATGTTAATATAACGATAAGAATTAATAGCTTAATTATATTTAAATTTTGTAATGTGAATTTATTTGGTATTAAACTAACTTTTTAAGTTCCTTTATATTTATTATATTTCTTACTGAATAAAATTAAAAGAGAAAAAAATATCAAAAACGCCATTAGAGTGAAAGAGACTATTTTTTACTTTTTCGTTTTTTATATCAAAACTAAATGGATATATTTTGACAAATGTTTTAGTAATTGATAAAAAACCACATTTAATTTACAACAATAATAAATATAAACAAAAGAAACCTACTATAATTATTCATTACCCACTATTAACTAAAATAAATTACACAAAACGAAATGTTGAAATTATTAATTTACTATAAACTGCTATAAAATGCTTTACTTGGTAAATTACTTTACTTTACCAATATGACTTCTTGCACAGAAACGATTTCAGTACTGAACAAAAAATACTTCTCTTGATATATTTTGTCAGTACTGCTATATAATTTTTCAGTAACCATAAAAGTTTATTCAGTACTGATTAAATTTTTTGTACAGAAAATATTTTTTATTTCTTCTATTTCGACTATACTGTCAGTATTTTTCATATTGGAAATCAGACTTAAGATTTAAATTACATTTTCTGTTTCTATCTCTTTTCAGTTTTATATATTTTTTCCTTTTTGATATAAAGTATAACAGTGTAATTACTAATCCATATTCGAAATAGGATTGGTTTTGTTACAAATGTTTTTGATTTTTTATAAACTTCAAAACCGCAACAGTTTTATTAGCCCTGGCTATGAACCGTTCCCGTTGAACAAACGATGAGTTTTGTTTTAAGTGATTAGATTTTCTTGATTTGACTTCAACAATATTCTTCTTAACAGGAAGCCTTTACAGTCACCCATTCTTCTAATCTTGCGTGGTATTTGTGATCTTAATCTGATGCCACAAGGGCGCTTTTTCCCTGTACCAGTTTATGATTCTTTCATAAAAAATGATATTCCGATTCTTTCGATCATATTATTTGATATATATTAGAATAGTTTTGAATATAGCTGCCGAATCAGTATACTTATGAGAATATATACTAATTTCTCAAGTAAATAATAAATACCACGCGTCGTTAGTTTATACACTCATTAACATCAATGTGATCAGTTGCATTATATGATCTCATGTTTCAAAATATTATTTGTCCTTGAAAAATTATCTCCCAATGATTCGACACATATCTATACCGAACATGGCTCACTGTTTATTTTACACCCATATACGAAGATATACATACAAAATACTTTTATTTTAATTAATTGTCTTCTTCTTCCCTTTCGGAAATTTTCAAATCGTGATCGAACGATTAAATTTTTATTGATAAAGTTTTGTTTGTTTATTTAATTAAATTAGTTAGAGTATTTATTGTTTCATATCCCATATGTCTAGCAAAATTAACTATCAATTAACAATATATAAGTCAATATTAATTAGAAATCTCGTTTAATTATTTGTTCGCAATTTAGTTTTTTGTTCAAACTCGATATCCTTCATTTTTATTATACTGTTCTGTTTTAGCTAAACTATGAAGAGATCTTGATCTTTTCAGAATTTCGAGAGAAGCATTAAGACAGTAAAAAAAATCGCAATTTAGAATATTTTTTTTATGATAGATCTGTTATAGAGATTATAGTTTATGTGTATATTTAATGGCAAGTATATGCACTATATAACACTGTAGGTACATATGTATAATTTCAAGGATACCAATATGAAAGGAATATTATTTAATTACAAGGTAATGTTTTGTAATCGTGCGTTTGTATGCTCACAAATGTGTATCTTATATTGGACACTTATATGTGCCTTAATTATAACCACTTTTGATTGATTACTCTCGAGGAAATAGACATAGTCTGTGTATGGATCTAATTTTCGAATCTCAATCATCATTTAACTACTTTAATCACATTAAGAATAATAATTTGTTCATGTATCACACTTCCCACATACTGATTACTCACAGCCATTCGGTAGCAATTCGAAAAGAAAACGAGAAACACGAGAAGTAAATCAAACCAATAAAAAACACAAATTCATTTCAATAAAAAAGAAATCCGAACGTATATAAGAAGAAGATGTATAATAACAATAAAAAATCGGACATGTCTTCAACTTTAATCTCAGAATTCGAAATAATTAATTTTATTTTAATATGTGTATATAGCTATATACTCGTATTTATTCCATCACCATCATCTTCATCCACGTTTTGTTGTTTCTGTGTGTGTGTGTGTGTGAGCCTCCTTCATCTGAACTTAAATCTTTATGTATAAACAAAATGAAAAAAAAAATTATTTTGGTTGGTTATTGAATGCTTTCTTTTAGGTTCTTAACAATTTCAAATACTTTAAGTATTTCTTCGGATATTATTTGGCACGTTTAAAAAGCACGTTTTATATTATTTTCGTTTGTTGTTGTACAAAATATATGCGTGTATACTATATACATGGCTATGTGTGCTCGTAAGACGAAGAATAAGAAATCTTCATTTTGATGTTATATTCTTGGCTTGCCTTTGTTGATGATTGTCGATGTTTTTGTTATTGTTTCTTAATTTCTTTTTTTAACAAATTTTAGTTCAGTTCTGTTGTTTTCTTATTGAACTCTTGTTGTTATTTTGGTGTAATCCTATTGGGTTGGTACGTATATCTAATAAGTTTATCAGTAATACATAGGCGTACTAAAACTTGAAGTGAACCAATAAACTAAATAAGTTACCAAAAGTCAAAGTTTTTTAACCGTAACCAAAAGGTTATCAATACTTTATCCAAATCATCAAGTCAAATACTAAACCATAACAAAAAAAACTTTTTAATCCCCATCACTCAGGTTCAACCTAAAATTAGCCCATTGTGATATCCCTTCCCAATTACAATGTATTTTAATCCAACTAAGCATTGCATAACTCCATACCAATCTGAAATGACTAGAAGACGGTTTGGTAGTCCATTGGATGCTGTACCACAACAGAGGTCATAGTAGTGTCTTGTACTTCATCTATGATTATTTTTCTAATCAGAAGAGTAAAAATTTTAGTTTTCATTCATCCCCTACTATGGAAGTCGAACCCGGCACCTTCCGCTTCAAAGTAAACTGTGCCTTTTTGTTAACAACTTTGAGTTTTTTCAGAAAAATCCATCAGTTTTCACAAGTAATTGGCGTGTTTGAGTTGCTTTTCCAATGTTAATTTTTTTAGCTTAAACTTTAATGTTTTATTTTGAAAGGATTCTTGAAGTATAATGGAACGGTATACTATACAGTATCTAGAATGAAACCACAGACGCAACTAAGAAGAGGTAACACATTTTTCGAAACCGAAAAATTATGTTTTAGTCAGAGTCAAGTGTTTCCCAAAACTGCAACCTTGTTTTATGATTAAGTTTGGTACTATTTTATCCAGTACTATCTCTTCTTTGTTAGTCTAGAAAAGCATTCGCTATTAAGAAGCAGAAATATTTTATAAAAATGATTAATTTTCAATCCAAATGGAACATCGATAATTTCGTGAAATGCACTTAAAACGTCGCCGGTTGTAGCTTAATGATTAAGAGAGTTTCTCATAACGCCGCCGTCTCGAGTTCGATTCCCGCCGTTGGCCAAGAAAGTAATATGTACCGGATGACAATAACAGTGATTGTGTGTAAAAGCGTTCATTGGGCTGACCACTTACAATGTGCACTAATACGTATAATTGGTTCGTAAAGTCTCAGTTAAACCTCCATTAGGGCCGGGGTTATGGCCTTTAAGCCATAGATTTTTACTGTAAACAGATAAATTCTCACAGAAACCAGGTGGCATAATGTTAACGTTTTCGATGTCACATATACAACAGCAGAATTAATTGTTTTTTTGTGATTCAAGCACGTCCTCAATTATATTATGAACTATTTCATAATTCCGAAGTATATTCATTGTTGCACGGAGTTTTATATTGCGTCAAGCAAACTGCACAGTACCGTCGAATTTTAAGGGTTTGTCAAATTACATGTTTTTCTCAAATCTTTAATAAAATTATGCGAATTTTCCTAGAATCTTCATAAATGATGTTACATTAGAAAAGTGTTATTTATGCCAAAAATGTTAACTTACATCAAGGTGTTAAAATTACTGGTCATCTGAAGCACTATATTGAATTGTTGAAAGATTTCAACTTATTGTTTGCTGGAAGGTGCAAGAATAGAAAAAAACGTAGAAGTTCGTCAATAAGATCATGGAACAGCTACTTTTTTTCTTCAAACATAATTTTTTTTATTTGTGAAGCATACCTCAAAACTGGTGGATATGTGGTAATAAATAGTAGTAATAAATAAAATTTGAAACTGCTAAAGCTGATATATCTGTGAATGGTAATCGATATCTCGTGAGATGATAAGTGAATTTTTGTAGAATGAATTTAATAATATTGATCTAGACAATATGCGCAATGTCAAAACCACTACCTCATTTTCGACAAAACCTTTTGTTGATTGTATTCATCATTAATATTCGACCATTAAACAACGGTTCTCAGGAGCTCCATTATAAGTATAACTACACAAATATATTTTATATGTTAAATGATGACATTTGTTGAGTTCACCTATTTTTCTAACCTATATTTATTATAAACTGCACTGGAGCTTATGAGAAAAATCGGTGGTTACACCCACGTTAGCTAAAGCATCTACGAATTTCAATAGAAAAAAACCTATGGCTTAGAGGCTCTTACCGCGTAATGGTCTTTAGCGCGATTCAACTGAGACCTTACGAATCAAACTCGAGACGGCGGCGTGATGAGAAACTCTCTTAACCAATAAGCAACAATTGGCGATCAACCGGATTCCAATATACATTATATAAAAATAAATTGCAAAAGGGACCTATAATGAACAAAAGTGGAGGTGAATTACCTAAATATGGCATAAGTCTTTTGACTTCGTTCATACTGCCAGCTATAAAATCGTAAGATTCTTTTATTTAATCCCACTTCAATGACTGGATTCGTTAATATGGTTTGTTTTAATTTTGAAAAGATTCAACTAACTGAAAATAAAGAATGAAAATAAAACTTGCAAATTACAATACAAAAGTCAGTTGGTCGAAAAGGTATAGTTGTGATATCATGCATTTATAAAATGGACAAGCTGTATTCATGTCTTCCATATTAAACGAGTTACTCAAGGAAACCACCTTGAAGCTTTAACAAAAAAGATTAACATTTATAATCTGCAAATTTCAGAATTACGAATTTATCGTTCGAACGGTCAACTGAACGAACATATCTATGACTAAATATTGAAGTACATAATAAGTTACTCGAACCTACTTGATTTCTTTGTAAACGTTTAAAAACAAACTTCAAAAGTTTCTCATAAATAGACGTATGAGAATAGCGAAAGAAGTAGATACAAATTTAAACATGCAATACCTTAAAAAACAAGTAATACCAGAATATTGTTAAACGCCATACTATGTGAAAATATTTGTAATGAGTATCTAGTCATCATGCCATTCTTTCCAGGAAGTCGGGAAGAAGCGTCATAGTGAGATGAGTCGGCTAAGGCTTGAAAAAATTGCAAAATATGGAAAACATACTTTAAAAGTGAAGAGCCTTCTACTTAAACTGTAAGAAATATAAATAGAAAATAAAGTAGAAATGAGCATCTATCTTTATATTAACTCGCCATCGTGCTCTTAAATTTAAAATTTCACGCAGTTTTGTGATGAGTATATCGTTCAATAAGTTCAATTAGTACATGACTATCTGCAACATTTTCGGTCCGATTATTGGGCTGTGGAACGCTTGGAAGATAATGAGCATTTTAAAAGTAAACCCATATTTTCCAATGAAGCTCATTTTGAAAGATCAGTTCGAAATAAATAATCAAAAATCCAAATAATCGAAAATGTTCTGAAAAATTTGGTTGCGGGACTTCACGTGAATTTGAATGAAATTCGGTTTAATTTAATGACAATGTATTCTCATTCTAATAAAACAAACCGCTTTGAAATTTTTCATCCGTCTTTGAATCTAGAATCAAATTAAATTGCAAATGGAAGATTGGTTACTATATATTGTATATAATTGACTTCTAGGACACAAGATAAGTAAAGAAGAATATATCATTTAAACTTGTTACTTGGATTCGATTTCTTTATCGATCAAAACTTAGACTGTATACCGAAGTGTGCTGGACAGCATCGACAACCGAGGTTTTCAAACCTTCCCAGACACCGTTCACATCATCAGATTGGTAAATGGATTGCATAATGCTATTGCTGACAAGATCTTGATATTTTCGTTGCGTTTCTTCATTTATCTGACCTTCACAGGAGAATCGCGTTGTATATTCTCCTGTCCTCCCTGACTTGTACGAAAATTTCCATCGTAGCTTTGCAGTAACCATAAAATGGTCACTGCCTACGAATTTTGTTGACGACCGATACGATCTCACGTCTTGGACAACCCGAGCCCGCCCTTTTGAAATCAACACATGGTCAATTTTGCTTCGGGATGTTTTACGTAGATGTGTCCATGTTTCTAAGTGAATGTTTGTATGAGGAAAGAATGTACTTGCTACTTTGAGATCATGAGCGATCGCAAAGTACATCATTCTTTCCCCATTCTCGCAGTTTCGTGTCGGGAGTACGGACCTATATTGTTACATAAGTCGGTCTGATTTCTGCCAGCTCTAGCATTAAAGTCACCAATCGCCAATTTGACATCGTGCTCCGGTATAGAACCCATCAGATTATCCAGATTATTGTAAAATGAGTCTTTATCCTGGGATTGGCTTATATCAGTGGGCGTACACAATGTACACATACAATTGTTAGGTTGGCTAATCTCATGTGCAAGCGAAACTTACACATTCGATTATCGACTGCTTGGAAGTCCAACACAGCCTTTTTTACCTGTGGCCCAATGAGAAATCCAACCCCAAGATTTCCGAGGTCATCTCCACTGTGTAGCAACGTATAGCCTTCGGACACATGGTCTCCACTTTTAGGCCATCGAGTTTCTTGGAGAGCTACGAGTTCCAGCCGATACTCTTTCATGCATGTGATAAGGCCGTCCAACGCGCCAGGTTTTCTTAATGACTGCACGTTCCACGTGCCGATCCTCAATCTCGTGTCCGGGTTCTTAAGCGGGGGTTAGTTTTTTTTGTTGTTTTGGCGGTATCCGATTTTTTTATTTTTGTTGACATTTTTAACATTTTTACTTTTTTACGGATGCGGGTCGTCAGCCCAGCGATCCAACCAGATTTAGTCGCCTCCTACGACAAGCTCTGGATACTGTGGTGGTATTCTATGGGTCTCATGTTTCGTTCGTAATATTTACGAAACACGAATGCCCCCAACTACAGGGCGAAAGATGACCCTATACACTCAAAAAAATGTTGAGACTAAAGTCTTAGTAACATAATTTGGTTACTTTAACATAAAGTTTTTTGATTCACCGATTCTCTACTTTAATTAAAAAAATTTTTTTTTGTTACTTAATTAAGCACAAATTGATCTTAATTTAGGAAATAGAATATTCGTACTTGTTGTTGATTAAATTTACTAAACCAAAAAAAATTAAACAACCAAACAAAATAATTAAAATAACTAAGTTAAGGTTTTTACTTTGTTTAGTATTATAAACTAAGCTTTTGGTAACAATAACTAAAAAATAATTAGTTCCCAGAAAATTTTTAAAATTTTGTTATAACTTCAACAACAATTGTTTGTTTTAACCAAATATTTAGTAAAATCAAATAAAATGTATGTGACATCAACAAAATTTTGAGTTACTAGAAAAGGAGATTTTATTAAAAATATTATTTTGAAGCCAGTTCGTGCAAGGTTATTAAATGTAAAGTGAGTTATTTTAAGTGAAAACGCATTAGTGATTCCGCATTTACACAGTTAAAACAGAGTAAGTAATTGCATACTTTAAATGAATGTGAACGGGCTCCACCAAGAATCAATGCTGATGAATATTTAACAATTCAAGAAACAATCCAGATTTTGGAGCTACAACTAAAATTAGTGGAGCAAATTGAATTACATTATTCTTACCATTAATTCGTGGCATCAAAACATGGTTAGCAGATGTAGAAAAAGGTTTAAATACAGATGTAATAGCACAATTGATAATTCTCGACCCCCCGATTCAAAAACAGATGTTCCAAAACTACTGACGAAGAAAACGAGTAGAGCAGCGGTTGCAGAAGGTTTATGAAGCCTATTTAACCATCAACCCAAAACAGTGCTTTCCAGATGTTGCAATTGATGTGAATGCTGCATCACCATCAACATCAAATGGAAATCAACATTAAAAATATAATGACTTATTGGGTTTCTTAGATGTGTCAGAAAAAGTTACGCCGTTCCGTCACTCGATTATAGACATCAGGCAATATGATATGATGATATGATATGATAGGGGAAGTACAAGCCAACCAGTTACGGTGAATCTGAGATTGCTACCATAATCCTGGAGTATATTCAGCAGAGTTCCAAATAGATATCTGAGAATTTTTACTCCAAAATTATGCGGGCCCAGTCCCTGCTTGCATCCCAACATATAAGGTTTAGGAAAAGGAAACAATCACAGAAACGACTAAGGTGATAATCCACAGCAGAGTCATTGCTAACTACATATTAGTAAATTATTATATATTGTTAGTATAACCATTTTCACATTTGGATTTGAGTTTGTTATTATTGTTAGTTGGATAGGTAAGGACCATTCTAAATTCATCATATGTATTCGTATCGCCTCAACAGTTAAACTGGAGTATTTTAATAAACATCTTTGGGTCATCTCATCGTATGCTGTATTTAAAGATGTGTCCCTATAATTCCCAATCCATCACCATCTAACGCGTGGGGAATATAAATTTTCGTAATGACCCGACAGCATTTCTATATACAATATGAAGATCTAATACATTGTCAATTCGTTTGTAAGGGAAACTATTTAAATAAATAAATAGTTTAGTGCGGTCATATTTAGCTAACCTGATCGATCATTCCATTCCACACATTCTATCTTTATGTCCGTTTTAAGATTTTACAACAAACAATCACACAATACACAAAAGTAGAATTCTTGTTTAACACAATACAATTCAAATCAATGAAATAAATCACAAAAGCGGCCGCCCGATTCCGAAAGTTTAATAGTTTGTAATAGAATTATTATACAGCAAAAATAAGCTGCTTATTAAAGTAAAATAAACTTTCTGGTCAAGACCACCGGTCAAGTGATCCCCATCCAATGTTAAGAATGTCACTCAAAAAATCTTATCCATTTACACTTATATGAATAAGGAAAACAAAATTATTTAAATAAATTAGTATTTTCCATGGAAATAAAGCCAAAAGTTATTTAAGAGTACAGCATACCATGGTACATATCTAGTATATACCCAAGAGCAAAATTGTGGACTTTATTGACAAAAGAAAATCAAGAGAAATATTAACCGTTCCCTTAAAACACGATTATCCTAATGTATGAACAAGCATCGGCTAAATCGAACTTGTGCGGAACCTTATAGGGTTAATAATAAAATAAATCCAACTTTAATAATAAAATAAATCGAACTTCAACATTTTAGCCAAAATATAGGTAATTTTACTGACCATATATATTATCGTCAATATAATGATCGTATAGTGGTAGTGATCGTATTAAAACAATCTTCAGTCTTTTCTACCATTAATATACATGGCACTACATTAAAACTTCAATAGTCTTATAGATATAATCTTAGTTCAAATTTGATATAAGATACAAATATGACAGCATCATTTTAAAACTTTTGAATAGCAAATCCATCAATATGGAAGGTTTTGCTGTATGTACCGATATACATGTATGTACTAACATAATACACATACTAACATGTGTATTATAATTTTAAAAAAATAAACTGAACAAAATTAAAAGTTAATTAACAAACTTCATTGTTATTCAGGATCAGGACTGATCTGTTTCACTGTCTTCAAACATTATATCTCATGAAAAGTATTTTGGGCGTTAAATAGCTTCGCGCTATAAAAGAAGAAATTTCGCGTTGTACTGAAACAGATTTTTATTTCAAATCGCGTTATATCGAAAACGCGTTGTATAAGTACCGCGTTAAACAAGGGATACTTGTATATATATATTTAAAAAAAAATTGTTTTGTTCTCTTTTCCCGTGCAAGTGAACACCTGCACAAAATATAAAATAAAAACAAACAAAATTCTCTAACCAAGAAGGATTTTGATGGACGAAACGAAAAATATGTTATATAAATAATATTTGTACCTAGGACATTCAAATGTAGACTGTAATGTATGTATTTGCGTTTTCAACATCAAATAATGATGTACATACTACACACACACAATACACAATACCAACGTATATAAAAATAAAATGTAAGTCGCCAATTACATTGAATGAATATATAGTTGCCATTACAGCGATCGCACAATGGCAGTGATCGCGTTAAATTTTAAATCTCCAAAATCTCTTTTACTGTATGCTTTGATACATACATAAAACAAAATATTAAAAATTATTTTAAGAAAAGGGAATATATAGCGTTCTATTCTATATGAAGAGCGAATTGTGGGATGGGGAACGAGGTAACTAAACGAGACAGAACGAAAGACATATCGCATGCGATCGTTTCCAACGGAATATTTTGATGTGATATGAAAATGATGTATATAGAATACAAAGACAAAACGTTATATACTATAAAATATATAACGGAGAAACAAGAACAGACTATATAATATAATATAATAAAATAAAATAAAATATAATATTATGTAATAATATATAATGTAGTGTAATATAATAATATAATATAATAACGATACTCATCTGTAATTAGATTTTCAACTACACACACACACAACGCATTTATTTAGTTTAATTTAATTAAAGAAACACCGAGCAGACAAAAACACGTCCACTCGGTATGAAGATTAGCACAACACCAAATTTAACCAGGTTAAATTTATGACACCAAACTATGAATTATTATCAAAAAAAAAATATAAGTTAAATTTTATATAAGGAAAGCATAAACAGTTCATTTTTCATCACATTTTAACTTTATCATTTAACAAAATTTATCTATGTGTCATAACTAATTGATCAATTCATTCTCAAACAAAAACAACCGATTATAGACATCAGGCAATATATAGAAAAAATCGTATTAATAAAAATAAGTGTCCCTTCTAATTCTGGAAGAGATCGAACACTAGACTTAATGAATTTAAAGAAATACATCTCTGTATTTCAGCAACATCCGTACCTTCAGATAGGCTTTTTTCAAAGGATGGGCAATTCATTACTGAGTTAAATGAATTACTCTTTATCAAACAAAATATTTTTATTTTAACGAATAAATCTAAATTTTAAAAAATTTAAAAAATGAAATAACATACATAATAATATATTTTATTAAACTGTCTCCATACAATTTTCAGAACTATCGATAGTATCGATAGGTTTTTGTTATTTAATCGATACTATCGAGAACTGAAACTTTCGATGTTTCACGTTGGAATGTAAAAATGCGACGCAAATGGAAATAATGGTATTAATTTTTTTCGAAACGCAAGTTGAACCGACGCAACTCGAGGCTCTAGTGTATACTGACATGTTATAGTGGCTATTTCTCAATATTACTCAATATATGTTATACAATAACTCAATATTTTCAAATTCTGAGGAAAAACATTTGAACTGTCATAAAAGTGTTAACCATAAAGGTTAGAAGGTAGTCACTTTTTAACGAATGTCTCAATGACGACTAACCCTTTACTTCACATCGAATAACCTTTAAACACTTTTATAAAATATCTAATTAAAATTTTAAATCCTTGTATATATATATATATATATATATATATATATATTTTTTAATATATATTTATATATATATATATATATATATATATATATATATATATATATATATATATATATATATATATATATATATATATATATAATTTTACCTTTACTTAAACTTCTTCAAATTTAAACAACAAATTGATGTAAACAACCTAAATGATCTCCAATTTTGCATTATATCTAATAATAAATCTTGTTAAAATTGTCTATGTCGTTGGTAAAATCAATATTTTTATTTTGGTATTAATATATTTTGTAGTTTTTTCATTTTAAAAGTAACCAATTAATTTGGTTAACATAAGTAAAACTTTTATTTAATAACCAACAATTATTTTTACCAAGAGTTTTTATTTTTTAACTGAGGCATTTAATTGGTTAATAAATACGGATGCTACCTGCTTTTTATGTTTTTGACCCAAGTTCTTCTCTTAGTGAAAGCTTTTGGTCCTTGATTTGGCTTATTTGGTGTAAGTTGGGACATCAAAAGTTTAAATCATATGTATGTATGTAGGAGCCACTGTATGTGTTTTCACCCTACAAAGGTAGTATGCTTAGAATTAAATCCAGTAAAATTAAAATTGATCGTAATCAGTTGTAATAAAAAAAACTAGCGCTATCCGCATGGACTCTCCTACATAATATTGTTCTTAGATGTAAGATAACATTCGACCCATCCTAATATTATAATATCGTGGTGTAGAAATAAAGCTTTTTCTTAATTTTATTTCATTTGTTTTTTTTTTTGTAAAGAATAAATTTAAATTAATTATTCATTGCCATGGTGGTTTTTCTTATTTTTTAGCGAATAATACCACTACATAATGTTCGAGTTGGTGTGCTTGAAGATCTTATGTTGATTTTGGTTTTTTCTTCATTTTATGAATTCATTCTTTCGATGGTTTTTTGTGATTCGATTATGTTACAACAATAAAAAGAACACAAAGAATTGAATGTGTTTCAGTTTTTTTTGATGTTATTGTTGCTTCTTTTAATATTATCTGGGACTTTTGTAGGTTATTTGATGAAGCATAAATTTAATTTGTTATTTATTTATTTATTTCGTTTTTTAACAAAAAATAATTTAATATAAAAAGAATATATAGATTATAATCTTTAAATGGTATATATAATTATATATGTATGTATGTATATAAACAACATATTGAAATCAGCTGTGCGAGTGCAAGAATATGGTTTATAATGTATGTGGGTTATGAACGTTAGAAAAACTGTAGTTTTAGATTAAACTATAATATAAAACAAAATCAAAAGTTTAGAATGAAAAAAAAATATAATAAATTGGTTGAGGTGAGGTTTGAACGAAAAAAAAAACTTGAAGCTTGGATTGTTGTACATTACACTTCATTAAACAATTAACCACTTTGCATTTATAATAATATAAATATAAAATAGCAATAATATCTTTATTTTTCGATAATTCATTTTATAAATGAAAGTTTCTTTTGCATTTTAAATGGCAAATAATGAACGAATCGGCTAGTATTGCGCGATTAAATTGATATTTGAAAATTTCTATTTCACACCTACATTTTGAATACTATTTAGTTTTGGTTTTGTAATTACATTTTGTTTTCTATTTTTTACTATTATTATTATTATTATAATTGTAATTTATTTTCGATAATTTCACACTTAGGTATATAGCAAATCAGCGAGAAATGATTTTAAGAAACATAAAAAAAATCTTCTATTGTGAAGTGAGTTGTTCTAATTTTTTTAATGTTCAAGTAGATTGTTTATATGAATTTTAACCGTTTTTATTAACCGTGTGATGTAATACGATATTAATGTTTTATAGTTTTGTCGGGCATCATTTATTTATAATTATAGTACCATATAAGTAATTAATAGTTTGGCATATCACTCATACACCAATTCATGATTGCACTATAGGTTGGCGAGGAATGGATTACAAGTGCAATACATTAATAAATGTGATTTATAGTTGTATATCCAATTATCGTGGATCTTTCAAAATATAACTAATGATTTAATTAAAAACAAAACAAAACTGCTAAACTACTTTATTTAGCTCTTTGTGATTTTCAGTTTTAAACTATGCAGTAGTATATACACTTTTTTGATATAAAAACTTGATACCTCAAGTGTTGTGAGGCGGAAGCTATATAATGAAGTTTTTTATATGATGAAGTGTTGATATAAATGAGCATTATTCTCCCCATAACGCAGGTTCGTTTGACCTTTTGTGGCATTCCCTCTTAGACGTGTAATCTAATTTCCGAAATATATTTCTTCTGCGAATAAAGCCCAATATATCCGATATTGCCAAGGCCATCGGTTGATTCTTATATAGAAATCTTGCTCAAGAGCAGTGCGGTCTTTGGGGGGAATATGAAATATATGAGTACAAGAGGTACTCAATAGATTCTCTTCCACACTGCTCGAGTTTACGTTGTTCAGAATTTTCATATGAAATATGTGATTATTATGGGAGTTTATATGAAATATATCCGAGTCGAATTTTGTTATTAACGGATAAATCCGTGCAATTATGAAACTAAAAAGCAAGATCAAATCGTTTTTTTCGAACGCACAAGACAAAATCCGATAAATGCAAACATTTTCGATAGCCTGTTCTATAAAGACATAATTTGACACAATATTTAACTGTCACCAATCTTATATCGTGCTCAGTTAAATAAGTTTATCTAAATTAATGTAAAATAAGTCTTTTTTTGGGGTTAGATTACAGCAATGAGCGTATGGACACAGACAATTGACTGGTTAATTTCATACACAAGTGAAGGTTTCACATTTGATTGTTCACTTACTTTGTTGGAAGTCTTACTTAGGCATTTTTACTTCAGCCACAATGAGAAATCCAACTCAATAATTCCAAATTTTATCCACTGCGTTACGGTCTATAACATCAATTAGGTACATGGGTATCTCTTTTAGTTATCTTTTTTTATCTTTGAGCTATCGAATTGCTTATAGAATAACTTTCAAACATGAAATAAGACCGTCAAACGAGTCAGGTCAAACGATTATTAATTTCGTGACGATTACATTAGTAGAGATTTGTTGTCATGTTGGCGGTATCCACTTTTTGTATCCGATATTTTTATATCGTTTATTAATGAAGCTTGAAAAGAACTGTAGCGTCCAGAGCAACTCAAAAAAACTCAAATAAAAATGACACGCAGTCATTCAATGACGTCATCATCAGATCGAAACCGTGGATAACAATATACAAACAACAACACGAAGTACAACACACATTCAATTTACAGCAAAGCTTCACGCTTCATTGGTCACCCCGACGTGATGTTTAGGGAACAACACGTCAATACTTTCTGACACAACCTCCCGATACCCTCCTGCCTTACCTTACACGGCAAAATTAACTTCCCACGGTGGAATTTCTGCCTTCTCTCTCAATACGTGGTGGTTCGTTTCGCGCTCTCAAGGCACAGATATATCCAGGAAGTTCGTTTCATGTCGCAACAAGCCTAGTCACTAAGCGGGCGAAAGCAGGCACCCCAACGCATTGTGGCATAGATCATCATACTCAAATGGAGGGGGAATTCACTTTCGAAGGAGTAATGTGGCGTCCAGAGCAACTCAAATAAACCGTAAATTAGCTCACGCCACACGCAATTAATAAATAATCGATATTTCGAGTTAAGTTCTTGTAATTCACTAGTACTGTCGCGTCACGACTGAACGTATATCTACGAATAGCACAGTATGAACATCAAGTCCGGTACCATATGCCTGATGAGATGGATTTGATCTTTTCGATCACGCAGTCATGCAATGACGTCATCATCAGATCGAAACACGAAATGCACAGAATTTGAATCGAAATCTTTTTTCGATTATTTTGTTTTTACTTCACTATTGTGGCGTGGTTATTCGTCGTATTTGTGAACGCCACATTCCCCCCCGAAAGTGATTTCCCCTCTTCGACTGCGATTGTTAATGTATTGGATACAGGCTGCTGTAATTTTAGAATCCGGGTTTGGTAGGATGGTGTTGTGTGTGCTATCGTGGCACTTCGAAATGTTGGGAGGTCGTATCAGAAGGTTATTGACGTACTACTACTTTGCCCTAAACAGGGTCGTCGGGGTCACCAATGATGAAAGCGTATTGCTTTATGTAAATTTGAATGTAATTGTAAATCTGAGTTGTTGCTTGTATCTTTTAATCCACTAGGCCGGTTTCGATCTGATGATGATGACGTCATTGAATGACCGTGTGATCGAAAAGATCAAATCCATCTCATCAGGTATATACTACCGGACTTGTGCGATTCGTATACTCGTATATATGTATATATGCGATTCATATACTCGTATATACGCGACAGTACTAGTGAATTACTAGAACTAAACTCGACATATATTTTATTAATTAATTGTGGCGTGAGATAATTTAATTGTATTTTGTTGGAGCTGCTCAGAACACCACAGAACTTTTTCCGAGAGCTCAGCTTGGAAAGATCTGTAAAGGAAGCAGTAACTGAAAGAGAGGTTACATCGATGTCGCTCTAGTAAAAAATATTGTTTTTTTGGCCAGATCTTGTTGTATTTGATGATTGATATCGAAATATGCATAGCGAAAAATAACGAAGAATTGACTGCTGAGGAATTACTAAAACCATAGAAGGATCAACATCAATGCACAGAAAATACCGTTTTTTCAGACAAAAAAGACGAAGAGGAAACGTCTTTAACATTAATGAACCAATTCTTAATTGGCATAATGTGCGGAAGTAAAAAATTGTCGCAATAATGAGTCGCAATATGATGGTTTGGATGAGAAGACCAGGTCTCATTTTACGAACATCTTTAAAAGTAACCAAAAACCAAGTGATCTGGTTTTAAACAAAGTGGATGATTTGGACGAATCTACAAACTCAAATCAGCCGAGAAATAAAAAAAATCACTTTAAGAATGCAAGGATACGATATCACTTGTTTTGTTCTAATAAAATGAATTGTTTTTTTTGTTTAAAATATGAAATATGAAAAAAAGTTGATTGTTAATTAATTTTATCAATCTTATTAATACTAAGTTATATAGATAATATTAATTAATTATGGAAACGGATTAATTCGTTTCATTTTTATGGTAAAGTTTGCTCCGGTATACGACCAATTCACTATACGACGGAACAATAGGAACGAATTAAGGTCGAATACCGGGATTCTACTGAATAAATATTAAATTTAAAAATATCAATCAACTATATATGTATCAGATCGAATTTTTTTTTGATTTGGCATACTCACATCTTCATTTAAAGGTCATTCCCTTCAAATTGGTTTTGTTTTTAGAAATAATTCGAAATAACAATTTGCTAGATCCTGGGACTTGGTGGTGGTCATATTTTTTATGCCAGAAAACGCAATAAAATTACTCGTTATTTTATCAGTATGAGCTGGCGAAGTGCCATGATATAAATGTTGCGCCGCAAATCCTCTCTATTCTGGTTTTCCAACTGATTGGTGTAAACTTTTGGTAAGCAGTCTTCGGTATATTTTGCATTTTGTCATCGCCTGACCCTTTCCAGGAAAATTGCATCTACAATTTTCGATCGTGGGAGGTAAACTAATATCATTATTTTTGTTGATTTTTCTTGCTTAAATGTTACGGGTGGGTTTACTTGTGTTGGGCATAACAAGAACGGCTGTTTCATATTCGGATTTTACTAGTAGAATCAAGATTCGTCACCAGTAACGACTTTCTAAAGTTGCTGACTACCAAGTTTTGTATTTATTTAAGAAAAATTTACCAAAATGCCTTCGAGTCTCTGTTTGGGCATAGTTTAAAATTTGTAGAACTCAAGAAGCAGATTTTTTCGTAAACCTCAGATTATTCTTATTATTCACGATTTATTAGCTATATACTTTCTTGTGTCAATCGTGGATCTTCGTCAACTTTGAACCTCACCAGATGCACACTAACGTAATCAGTGGAAGAGTTTGGTCAACCAACTCACGGGTCACCCTCTACAGAAAAATGTTTCGTCCGGAATCTTCGGAACCACCTGGAAATAGTCTGAAGAGACGGTCTAACCGTTCCATATGTAATTAGGCTTTCAAGTTTCATTGAATATTTGTATTGGCTTAAGTTTACGTTGAAAACCGAAGAGAATCAGAAACCTTAACATAGCGAATTTATGTTTGGGTTAGTGGTCGAATTTCGCTTGATGCATCAAATATTTTGTGTTCTTTGGTATCTATTTTAACCGAGAAGTCTCATGAAACAATTAAAAAGGGTTAATAATTATAGTTTTTTGAAAAAATATTTAAAATACGCCACTTTTACCTAATACATAAGTATATAGTTGATTTAGTTGAAGTAACCTTGGATTCATGTGAAATTTGGGATTTAGAGCGATTATGATAAATATTTAAATCATGGGATGCCAGTATCTATAACAATAATATTATTCTGGACTGACGTTGAAATACTAGACTTAGAGTAACTTGACGATATTAATTGTCTGGGCTGTATTTAAATCCTGAGTTGATCGTTACTGTCGTGATAGTTTTGGTGTTGCCGTATGAATGCCATATAATGATAGTTATATAAAAATATTAATAAAACTGGGTAATTGATTCAAACTTACAAATATGTTACATTTAAGATTAATATTAGAGGTGATCAAGTTATGGATTAGCTTACTCACTTATTTTTTATAAATTCGAGACACACGAAACCGTATCACGCGTTATAAGTTGCTATACATGTATACGTACATACAAAAACGTTTGACCAATTTAATTCCCTATAATTGAAAACTTAATTCCATTTTAATTGAAACACCAAAGCAAAAATAAAAATTAAGACAAAATCGACTTAAAAAATAATTATATATCAGAGTTGGAACAATAAAACAAATTACGTAATCTCCTCACAATAGATTGCGCCGCCATTTTTTCGCGACTTAATTTTTTCGTTTTGTGTTTTGTTTTAGCGAGAGTTTTTAATTTTCTAATCACGTTTTTCTCAAAAAAAAAAAATAATAATAATAACAACAATTTGTTTATAATAACAATATAATTCTTATTCTTGTATTTCAGTGTTCGATTCGGGTTTCTTAATAACAATAAGACGTTTAATGAATATTTAATTGAATTTTTCGTATATAGTTGGTTGGTTTAAAACATGCATTTATAATTTGTTGATTTAAAATAATTTGAAAGAATATTGTTTTTTTTTAGTTCGAATTGAATGAAATTAAGATTTATGTCTTAGATATAGCTATTCGTGTACATTTCGATAAAGAATAGAAATTAGATTTGTAAATAATAAATTTTTGTATAGCCATCCATAACTTGTTATTATAGATCATTTATTCAACTGACACTTGGGTATCGTTTGTCATTCATTTATTGATCTTACATATAGCGAGTATATACAATATAATACCAACACTAAGAATAAACAAAGAAATATCGCAATTTACTGAAGAAAATTGAATGCACCTGAGAATTTTTTTATGTACATAAATATTTGTTGTGATCTGAATTTATTAAATTTTATTTCCAAGTTAGTCTACCTGTTTCGGATTTATTAAAAGGACAAGGTTCTAGGCTATTTATGTATATAAAAAATATACAGAAGATTATATTATATATGTTTTAGCGCTAAAATATACAAAACACCTTGCACAAACTGAATGTTTAAGAATTTATTTATATAAAGGTAAGTTTAGATTTGGGAAAATCTCATTGTTCTTTCTTTTGTATTTGTACATTTATCCTTATAAATATATCCTTGATAAATCCGTTAAAATTCAATGCAGTTGTCCCAATGTTCCAACCTTTATTGCGATCAAACACAAATGTTGGCCCCTATACCGATGATTCTTTATGATGCTACCAATGGTTACCAATCTGTCTACGGATGAATTTAAATATAACAACATGTTGTTGTAATATAAAAATGACCAATTATTTGGGATGGACCTGTTGGTTAATATTTTAAGCTGTACTCTAAAGGTCCTTGTTGATGTATTTCAATTAAACCATGTAGCATTTGTAACACTCAGAAGATTTTCATTTATGATCATAGGCATCATTTTGGTCACCACAAATTATTGTAGAGTGAACTAAACGACTAAAGTTAGCAACCACATCACTCGATTCGGCAAGTACTGTGTTCGAAAGTAATTAATGTTTAATTATGAGTAATGTAACTGAATTGGTACATCCAGTAGAAATTCAGAATTCAGTGACCCAGCTCCGATTTCATCGTAAGTACTATAGGCTGGCATATAAATAGCTATGCTATATGGATGGTGTACATTAATCGATTCTATAGCTACACGTTAAAGGAATAACGTTAAAGCGAACTATGAACCAGTTGGGTCAGCATCGGTCAGATAACAAATAGTAAAGATAAAAATAAACTAGTTCAAACGAAGCCAGATGAAAGAAGGTTTTTGTGACATTCTTTAACTGTCAGGTCAACCCAGTTAAAGAATGTCACCAAGACCATGGTTAGGTTAGGTTAGAGTGGCTGCTAACGCACACTTAGACCGTTGCCGGTCTGTTGTGATTCCACAGGATCTTAGTCCCCTAATACCCCTAACACTCTTTTGTAACCATCCTGAGCTACTACTGTAGCGTAGAATATCCCGCACCTTAATATCTGCAAGATCTGAAAGGTTGTTCATTACATACCTACCCAAGTGTAAATGTTTTCTTAGTGCCAGTGCAGGACAAGAGCACAGGAAGTGAACAAGCGTCTCTTCCTCCTCCTCGTCCATGCAGCTTCTACAGTCATTTGTTTCTAGACCCAGCCTTCTCGCATGTTCACCGAAAAGGCAGTGTCCCGTTAATATTCCTACTATCCTTCTTAGATCTCTCTTCTCCAGAGAGATTAAGGTCCTGGAGCGATTCAAATCCAGCCTTGGCCACATTTGTCTCGCTGAGACCCAGATAATATGAATATTGAAATGCTCACTCATCTCGTTAAGAGACGAGTGGCAGCCCAATGCTTCAATGCAAGCGATGCTTCCCGCGACTTGATAGCTGCCTGACTGTCCACATAAATCTTGATATCCCTCTTGGATATCACGTAATACCTCAACCAGCTCAAGGCTTCCTCAATCGCTATTATCTCCGCCTGGTAGACGCTTCAGTGGTCAGTGAGACGAACGGAATTGCTTATATTTAATGATCCACAGAATAGCCCAGCTCCGATCTTACCATTTAGTTTCGAGCCGTCCGCGTAGAACTGAATAGCTTCGGTTTCCAGTGCTAGCTTATTCCCCCAGAATTCTCTTGAAGGGATTAAGATTTGAAAACCCTTTTCGAAGCATAATATCGGCGTAATATAGTCAAAGTTCGCAATTTGCTTCTTTAGCGAACCAATTATTGTCAAGTGACCTGCCTGAAGGTGTTTCCACTGAGGCACGGCCGTTAGTCTTGTGGCTATGTAAGCCGCCATCTGTTTGCAATAGATATCTACTGGAAGAAGGTGTAACATGACCTCTAAGTCCTGAGTAGGTGTTGTTCTCAGTGCCCCGCTTATGAGCAAACAGGCCATCCTTTGCACCTTCTATAACTTCTTTCTATAGGTTACTCTGGCCAGTGCTGGCTACCAAACACTCACTCCATACATAAGAAAGGTTGACGATTCTATGACGTGTTTTTATGATACTGGGTTACTATATCGCTAAGAGATTGTAGTGCTGGTCCCGATAAACTAAATAATTCTGTTATGTCTAAAGCTGCTTTCATGCTGACCTTTTGTCGAGTATATCAAATGAAAGTGGCTAGAAAATCGCTTAAGTCGTTTCTGTTCATAAAAGTGGTGATTATTCGATAATTAGCATAGATCGATTTGTACTTTATCGCTAGTTGTTTCGCTAGTAATTTCTTTTGACATTATAGCTTTAGAAAAAGAGAGGTCACTGAGTTAGCTATTGTTAAATATTGACCGCCCAGGTGGCGCAGTGGTTAAAGCTGCGGCAGTTGGAGCGGGAGGTACCGGGTTCGAATCCGATTCGAGGAAGGATGCAAAATGGGTTTTTCACCTTCGATCGTTTGGGCGGTGCGATCGGTGGTGAAAAATAAACATAATCTGGATCCTCTGTCGTGTTTAGAATCCTTGGGCCGACCCATCTTCCATGTCAGTACTATCAAAGCTGACATGGAGCTATGCAATGCGCAGATGGCTCTACGGAAAGACTCGGACCTATAGCCGTATAGAGTGGTATCACAACGGATCAAATTTGGTCTAAGTGTGCGATAGCAGCCACATCAACTTAACTTTAACTTTTTAGCTATTATTATGAAATGAATAATTTGAATAACTTCTGCATCGCTTCTGACTGGTAAACAATATTTAGACTAACAGAAAACTGTTAGACATACAGAGAACTGCATTACATGATTTACTTCTAAATTAGTTAAACTATTTTGGTATTTGTGGAATTCCATTTGATCTACTTAAAAGCTTTTTATTAAAACGGAAGCAGTATATGTCATGATCAAAGGTGTACAAAGCTAAATATTATCAGTTAAATGTGTAGTTCCACAAGGTAGTGTCTGGTGGCCACAGTTCTATAGTTTTATTAATAAGATATCATATTTAACACTAATTGGTAATCTTAGAATTTTTGCTGATGACACAACGAAATTGCTACAAAAATTGGAAGAATTTTAGCCGTTGTCCAGAATTCACTCAGGAACATAGAAAGCTATGAAAAACAGAAAAGGCCGTGTAAGCGTGGCTAGCAGACAGTCCATCGTATAATAATTTCTAAAAATTAAGAAAAAAGTTCATTAAATGAAGCACGCAGGAATTTGTTATATCGGACAGAGGGTGTTATAAGGTTGTTTAACGATTTTTTGGATGGGCTCTGCTGACTACAACTATTATTTCGATGACGTAAGAAAAATAGAATTATTTTGCACAAAAGACAACTTAAATTACAACATATTCCTATAAAATCATTTTGATATGAGCTTATCCGAAATTTACAGATCTCATTTATAAGAAGCATTGGATTCAACAGGACAATACCTCTTTTCATACTGTCAGGATAATCCAAGTGCGGATTCAAGCTTATTCACACGACATAAAGTTAATGAAAAAAGTTTGGGGATGGCTATTACGGAAAGTCTACTAAGGAGGATGGCAGTTCCTGGTCCGAAATGTATCTTAGATACATTGGATCTCGTCATCATTGACATAAGTGTTAGTTAAATTGTCCAAATCTTAGAGATTGAGCCATATAACCAGTCTGATAAGCGCGCATTTGACTGTTGCCAAATTTGTATGTCTCAGTTCACACTGGTTTATATAAGAGTAAGAGGTGCTGAGTGTTGCAATCCATCAACAAAATTTTAATATTATAAAAAAATAAAATCTATGGCTTAGAGGCCGTAAACGGTTATTACCGCGTCTCAACTGAGATCTTACGAACCAGTTTTAACGATTGGTGCACATTGTAGGTGATCAGCCCAACGAATGTTTTTACACACAAACGCGTTTTTAAGTAATACGGTTGCATGTTATAATTATTTTGGTCAACGGCGGGAATCGAACTCGAGACCGCGGTGTGATGAGAAACTTAAGCTGCTGAAAAAAATTTAGCTGTTGGGAAAAGTTAGTGATGTGAAGAATCGAAACCGTGTGCATCCCTCAAGAACCAGTGAGAATATTGCGGTTTGTCAATTCCTCGTCGTACATTGGAATTAGACATTCCAAAAACGACATTAATTCATTTTTTGCATAAAGGCTTAGGCTGAAGGCTTTTAAAGTTCAGTTAATACAAGAACTCAAGCCGGTCGATTACCATACACGTCGTATCTTCGCTGATTGGGTCTTTCAAATGCATCCGAATGATTCGGATTTTCCGAATTAATGATTTTTTATGGTTGGTATTGGAAGATATTGATTTGAACAACGTTTATTTACAGCAAAACGGCGCTACGTGTCACACAAGCTACGAAGCATTTGCAATTTTTAAGAAAAGTTTTCTGAACGTGCTATCTTACAAAAAGTAGTAAAAATTGGCCACTGAGATCTTGTGATTTAACACCTTTAGACTTTTTTACTCTGAGGCCACGTAAAAGATAATGACTTGAATTAGTCATTAATATTCTTTAACTACAAAAACTTCAAAACAATTACAGTAATGGATAATATCTTGAAGAAACAACCCGTTTAATCGTATGAATACAGTTAATCGATCACATAACTTTCAACATCACAAACAAATCCCTTCGCTCTAATTCATGGCCACCGAATTTACATAATAAGAACCATAACCATATATAGAAAAACAGTTTTATATAGTTTATAACAAAAAGATCATATTGTTATTCTAAATATCACTTTTGATGATCTCATTTTAAGTATACAGTAATAAATAAATTTTATTTTTTTCAATTGTAGATGAATTTTATTTAATTTTGTTATTTGAAACTCTATCAAACAAAACAAATACTAGTTACAGAATTATTTATATAGTAATAGTTATAAACAAAATAAATAAAAAAAATTATGTAACGCTCTCAAAAATTTAATTCTACTTGAAATAATAGTTTTTTGTTATTATTATTATTATTATTATTTATTTATAAACAAAACAATAAAGTGAAAAAGTAAATAAACAGAAATGAATCAAAATAAATTTGCATAGATTATGTTATTAGATTGTAATATGGCAACACTATATACATACATTTATATATGTACATATTCTATCCATTCAATTTAAATTATTATTATAAATTTTTATCGCGATTTTTATAGGTTAAATGATCGACAGGTAAAAAAATATTAAATTAAATTAGAAAAATAAATTAATGGAACGATTAATGGTATTGTTGTTGTATTTTCCGATTGAAATGTTTATTTCCGTGAAATTATAATTATTTTATTTGTTGTAAAATGTATACAACAGCCGCCAGTATGTCTACAGTGATGCTGCATATGTATATACAGAAATAGGTACATCGATAGTGTCAGTTTACATGATAGTGTTGATAATATATATTATATTTATATAGGTTAAATGATGTAAGGTCTAGCTTATCACTATCGTTAATTAATAAAGTTAAAAGTTTTATTTTATTTGTTTTGCTAAACACTTACATAATATTAGATATTTATTGAAAATATCAACTACGATAACAAGTAATTAATAATTACATAACCTATTAATCTCTACTATTGGCATGATTCTACAATCTACATGATTGTATGCGCACATTTTGTAATGCCTCTTAATTGCGCAATTTTTAAAAATTAGAACTAGTTTACAAAAGTTTGTAAAACAATAAACGTGTGTGCGTCTCTGATTATAGTTAAGCTCTGGACAATTTTGATAATACCTCATAAAGATCGGCAAGGGCGTTCACAAGGAATCGTTTTATTTGCTCTATTGTGATCATGTGTTGTTGATGCACTACTGAATCTGCTGGATACCAAAGACGTTCTAGGAAGGCGAATCATGTGAAAAATCGCTAGTTGAAAAATTGACAATATTACCTTAGTAATGATACAGGATGCACTCAGAGTAATATAGGAATGTATCCAAAGAGTAAGCCTTAATCATTGAATCATTCACGAGGAGAATAAATGAAACGCGTGTTGTCTCTAGGATTTTTTTATTATCCATCACTCAGGCTCATTGTGACATCCCACTATATTACTTTACGTTCCGGCTATAGGTCCAATTTACGTAGAAACCATCTGCACATTGCATAGCTCCATGCCAGTCTATAGTACTGCCATGGAAGATGGTACAACACACGGATTCTAACCTCAAATGGGTCTCAGATGAGTTCATCCGATCGCACCGCCTAAACGATCAATGGTAAAAATCATTTTTCGCATCCTGTCCCTATCAGGATTCGAACCCGGTACCTCCCGCTCCACGCCTCACCGTTTTAACCACTGCGCAACTTGGGCGGTTGTCTCTAGGATAAATGATATGATTATTTATTTTTCAAAGATGTCAAATCTCCAGACGCAGTCTTGGATAAGCAACTGCAAACAGGGGCCTAAATGCCACCATTTTCTATATTATATCGAACAGCCTAAAGGCTTGAAAGATTTTTTGGTCCATTACCATTTAGTCTCAAAAGGACTGTCTTAATATAATAAAACTATTGACAACCATAGAACAGCTATGTGATAACCAGATTACTCTAGAGTAGAGGAGAATGAGATAGCCGATGGTTTTCTTCAAGAAGGTCTTTGACGTCCAATGATAGCAGTGCTGCTTTTGATATTATTATTGGACATGAATATTGATTGCACTGTTTAATTAAATAGAGACCAAGCACAAAAGATACTTTTAGGTTGCAGTACGTACGTTTATTACGCCTGCATGCTCCCACAATACAAAAATATGCACTGGCTATTCGATTTCGGAATAAAAAGAAAGCCCTAATGAAACTTACTTGATACAGCAATGGTATGACAAAAAACAGTATAGAAACTTAATGTTAATAATATCTTATAACATATAACTGGTTGAAATGGTTTAGATATGGTTACACAGACGGCTCAAAAACAGAAGGTGGAGTGGGGATAGACATTTTCGGGAATGGAATTGTTGACATTACAAAGTTTTGCTTTGATTTTGACGAGACTGTTAGTTTCAGCTACAAAATCTTCCGATGTCAATAGTTAGCTAAAATGCATTGATTTCTTCTTTATTCTCTACAACGTTAGTAACAACACGCCCTTCATAAATGATAACAATATCCGTTAATAAATAGAGTTTATTGTTGTCTTTGTTAGATTTACAACGATGTCGATATAAGTTTGCATATTTGCGACTTTATATTAATTATAAAAAATCATAAAACTATACACATTTATAATTAACACCTGTTTACTGATCTAATAGTTTTGCATTAGAATTTAAATCGGTAATTGACAATAACTACAGCCAACACCTTACATGACACAATGCCTAATTTACAAGATATGCACTACTGGCAAAAATAATACATGCTTACACCGGTTATAATATGGTTTATCTATAAAGTAACATGTAAGCCATTTACTTTAAGTTCAGAAAAGTTTTGTAAATAAAAATAACGAATAAATTTCTATAATTGATGGGGCTCTTTCCATATAAAACAGAAATATGTATAATTGAACTTCAATGTTCGATTGGAAGGTTGTTATTTGATTTATACAATATCGGTTCAGTTCATTACTTCGTAATGGTCACGTACAATTAAAAAGTACGAGATTTCTGTTTACTTAAAGCATTAAGTTTTCATCCCTTTCATAGATCACTCTTTGACTAAATAGAAAATAAAATTCAATACACATCAATTTTAGAATATATTTCATTTATTTTGTTTTCCAAATTTCCCATTAATTTGTTATAAGTCAAATCGGAAAGCGACAATAACCCAAAAATGAAACCAAATGAAATAACATGGGAAATATGTATATAGTTTCAGCAGAAATTTGCGCTTGCCACACAGCGGTTGAAACACTTAACACACATTATCACGCAAAATAACAAAATCAAAAACCGAGATCTTGCGATTTGAGTTCATTTTGGGCAACGCGAAAAGTAATGTCTAGAAGATTACCTATGGCATAAATATATAGCATAGAAATACGATCAACCATAGCGTGAAAATTTATGGAAATCTAAACAGTCATTTGGTAGGTTATGATACTTGAAACCTAGAAGTGTGTACTGGCTTTTTGTTTTCGTTTTCAGATCCATAATCTTATTTGGCGCATACATATATAAGACTTCTTTGTTTAAGCATAGTGGAAGTTATTCATACCACACCCACTACTTGTAGGTCTGTTACCGTATAATCTTTAGACCAGAATGTATGTGTGCGAAATAGAGGTAATCAATCCATAAATACTAAGCAAAAGCTCTGAAACCCTCTATTACGAATTATTTAGTGTAATTATTACCGAAACGGATAAACAACAACATTCGATTCTTACTTCTAATGGAGATACGATAATCTTTATGGATGGATTAGTACGCAGTTATCTTGAAGAAAATTATCTATCTTATCTCTTAGAAGGTATGCTACCGTTATTCAGGCCAAATTTAGTACATTTTGAAAGAAATATGGGATGAAGATAAACTGCAGAATTCGTAGTATCTACCACTTCTCTAACAGATTGGGTGCTGAAAGGATTACAATATTGTTTCCTCGAAATTTTCTTGGCGAAAAATAACTAACTTGTATTTACTTGGCAGTCTAAATGAAGTCAAACTTCTTTTTGGATACTCAGCCACAGGAAGCCTGGTGATCTAACAACAATCGCTTTAACTTCATCTGAAGAGACAGACAAACTCATCCAAAACGTTTCTTGAAACAGTTAAAAAGCCAAGGTCCCAGTTCTCAAATCTTGAGGGACGTACTTTAAAGATCTCGCCTAGTCTACTCACTGGACACTGTTCAGCACTTTGTTTCTAGTATATCAAAGTAGTTCGTACCCTGATTATTCTGAGACTAATCAATATTCAAAAAAATCTGTATATATGTATGTCACTAATCTAAAAAATTGTGAATACAATTAGTGACACTTTAATTGCTACTATAGAAGGGACTATGACACTAGTCTTCACTTCACTTTACTGGTTAAATTAATACTAGTCATTTCATTCTGCTGCGACAGAAATGTAGTTGTGTCTAAATTTCAGTGTAGAGAACATTTCCATGCGTCAATATTTTATACAACCCATTTCATTTCACTGATTCTACGATAGGATGATATTGGCTCGCTATGCTTAGTGTAATCTCTTTCTTCATCTTATTACTATACTTTTCCAGCTGACACCGAGTAATATGATACCTAGCTTGAGGTGTCGGAGAGTTTCACTTTTGACCATTACTGTATATACCGCGTACTTTAACAATCGACCGTTGTAGCGTAGTGGTTCATGAATACAACGAAATGTTTGATGTTATTTTTTGGTTTTGATGTTATTTTACAACCATTTTCATTTGTTCATGAAGATTGCAGATAGAAATTTAATGAAAAACTATGCCTGAAAGTATTGGATAGATATGTTTTTTTAAGATATGGCTTGAAAACATTTACTTTCACAAAATATTATTGCATTTATTATTGCATGCGTTATAATTTCATTCTAGTAAGGTAATTATTTTGAATGTAATTACTACTGATTTAAAATACAATTATTTTTTTTTCCAGTTTTTACAGGCCCGTACAACCATTGTTGGCCCGTACAACAATCTGGCTCCAACACTTTCGATCACGAGCCAGCTCTTCATACTGTTGCAAGCAGTTGGAAGATGCCAGATCGCTCTCTACGCCGTGGATCCATCGTCGCCGACAGCGACCTCTTCGCCTACCGAAAGGCGGTTCTCCCTTCAAAGATAGCTGTATCATTCGTTTCGGATCAGCACGCAGAACGTGTCCAAGCCAGCGTACTCGCTGTCCTTTAATTTCATGCACGATATCAGGAATTTGCATTAAATTCCTGATCTCGTGATTGAATAGAACTCGGTATGTGCCATCAACGTCACGCTTTGGGCCATATATCACACGCATGATTCTTCTCTCGAATGTTAGAAGCCAACTTTCGTACTCATCCGCCAAAGTCCAACTCTGACATCCATACATGGCAACGGGTATGATCAACACTCTGTACAGCTTCAGCTTATCCGTATTTGCAAGACATTTTGATTTCAGCAATGGACGTAGAGAATACAAAGCCCGATTGCCAGCGGCAAGGCGAACCTTTATATCCTCTCCCACACTATTATCGTGAGTAATGAGAGATCCAAGATACTTGAATCTCATCACTCCTTCCAACGTGTGGTTTCCACTACTGAAATCAATTGCGTCTTGCGAAAACCAGAGATCAGATATTTGGTTCCAGTGTTCCAATACTACTAGTGTTCCAGTGGATCAAGTATCTCTTTCACTCCGTTGCCATTTAATCCAATCACACAGATATCATCTGCATAAGCAAGAAGTTGATTGGATTGTCGGAATAAGATATTGTCCTGAGGTGTTTCACTTTTACGAAGGATGTATTCCAACATGAGATTAAAAAGTATCGGGGACAGCGCATCTCATTTTCGAACACCAGAAGTAATTGCAAAAATTCTCGATAGCCTGTTCTCAACTTTGACACAGCATTGTGACTGCGTTACTGTCATTTTACACAGATGTACATATTTTTTATTTTTTTTGGTATTCCTAAATATTCAAGCGCATACCATAGCCTCTCTCGATTGATCGAGTCATAGGCTTGCTTGAAATCTAGGAATACCTGGTGTACATCGCGAGATGTTTCTCAGTACTTGGAAAGAATCATCCGCAGCGAAAAAACTTGATCAGTGACTGACCGATTTGGACGAAATCCTCCTTGGTAGTCACCGACAATTTCCTCCGCTAAACGAGTAATTCTTCCCAAGATTATGTATGACAGTAACTATTATATGCTGTGCAAAGGAGAGCTATACCGCGATAATTCTCGCATTTCATGCGATCACTCTTTTTGAATATTAGGCATAACGCGGCCACTTTCCATTCGTCAGGCATAGCTTCATTTCGCCATACCAATCGAATAAGGTCGAAAAGACAGTTCCACAAAGTTAGCCTTCCGAATATCAAGAGCTATGAATTAATGCAATCATCCCCTGGTGAACGATGTTTCTTTAATCTCTGCATGGCCATTGTGAATTCCTCATAGGATAGATCCTCAATGAACATCTCCGCGGTCTGTATTTGAGGGTATTCAAATACAGCTTGTGATACATGTGGAACATTAAGTAGATCAGAAAATCGAGTTCCGCATCGACGTTAACACAGAGGTTTCCATCCTGGTCCCGAATGGCAGTTGACCGAGCTCTTAAGGTTTGGTGCAATTCGGTGATTCCTTTAAAGAAACCACGCGAATTGTACTCATTGCCGAGTTGTTGTACTCTTAAGACCTTGGCCTTCCACCATTCGCGCTTCTTCAGTCTACAAATGCGTTTAGCTGTCCTCCTAGCAAGAACTGCCTTGTTTTCCTTGCAATTGTAAACCGAGTCTGCGCTTCATTGTGGGCTATATTGCGTTGCTCAACAGCAAGACGACACTCCTCATCAAACCAATCATTTTTGGGCTTAGTTTTCACTATACCGAGAGTGTGCTGGGCGGCATCGACAATCGAGGTTTTTAATACTTCCCAGACACTGTTCACAGCATCAGATTGGTAATTAGATCGTAAAATACTATAGCTGACAAGATCTTGGTATTTTCGTTGCGTTTCTTCATTTATCAGACCTTCACAGGAGAATCGCGTTTTATATTCTCCTGTCCTCCTTGACTTGTACGAAAATGTCCATCGTAGCTTTGCAGCAACCATAAAATGGTCACTGCCTACGAATTTTGTTGACGACCGATACGATCTCACGTCTTGGACAACCCGAGCCCAGTCTTTTGATATCAACACAATCATATGGATGTTTTTATGGGGAAAGAATGTTCTTGCCACTTTGAGATCATGAGCGATCGCAAAGTACATCATTCTTTCCCCATTCTCGGTCGCAGTTTCGTGTCGGGAGTACGGACCTTTGTTATTACATAAGTCGGTCTGATTTCTGCTAGCTCTAGCATTAAAGTCACCAATCACCAATCTGATATCGTGCTCAGGTATAGAGCCCAACAGATTATCCAAATTATTGTAAAATGAGTCTTTATCTTGGGATTGGCTTACATCAGTAGGCACATGTACACATACAATTGACAGGTTGGCTAATCTCATGTGCAAGCGAAGCTTACAATGATAGAATGATACTGAGATCAAATTATCTGATAATTTAAGGTTTGGTAGGAGAGAAAGACTATAAAATCATTTTTACTACGGGTTTTTCTATCCCATGAATGGCATTAAGCTTCGTTCATACATATGTTAAGCATTTATTTGAGCTTCGAAAATTAATCACAGTTGAATATCACGTTAAAGCTGTCATTTTGTATGTAAATGAGATTTTAAATTTCAAACAGTACGGCAAAATACCTCCTCATTTCGAATTAAAAATTTACATTTTCCCATATAGTTATAATAAAATCCAGCTGCTCTCTAAAATATTATGATTGAATAATCTGGTTATATGGACGATACTTTTTTGATTTTCCTCCCGCCAAATCTCCTTCAAAGTATATACATAAATCATCTCGCATAAACTAGTTTCCAATACGCTTGCCCATTATATTCCATAGTCCCTTAAAATTCAAATACTTAACAGTTAACATTGTTAAACATCAGCATTCTTTCGTATACATACATTAAAAATGCAAATTAATTCGACCATATCATCAGCTGATGAAATACCTTTCTCGATTACAATCTCGCGTACATATATTCACATAATAAGTGTGTCCCCTTATTAAAACCGAATATTTCATGGTCAAAATTATTTCATTATGATATGCTTGACACCCCTTTTTTGGTCGATCGGATCTCTATGTATTGTACATATATATACAAAATGTACAAAGTCATTTCCAGAATTTTATGTTTTATATAGAATTAATGAATGAAGGAAAGGTTGTACATCGTACCTATATAACTGCATAAACTTGCACACCTTTTCCTTTCATAAATTTGTTGTTATAATTCGTAACAAACGATGTAGTGGTTGGTGGTATGTCGAGTGTAATTTTATATTGTTAATATCCACATTTCATCTCTGGGCTGATCGTATCAGCTTACAATGAATGAATTAAATTTGACCTATAAACTAAACATTTTATTTTGTTTTTCCAAACCCCCAAATCATGTGTAGTCATCTAAAGGAAGAACATACTCGTACATCTGTCAATTTGAGTTTTTTAAATTTATAGTTTGTTTTGGGTTTAAAAATCGAGTTATATTTATGTGAACAAACTAATTGTTAATTATATGTTTGGTGTATCCCCATTTCGATACATATATGCATATATGTATGTTTATAATGTCACACTGGCTTTGTGTGCCCATTATTCAAATATTCGCATCATTTACAAATGGCATTTTATACGATGAGTTTCGTGAAGGGTAACAAACGGAAAGCTTCTTAACATTTTCTTTGTGTTTTAACAACTATCATAAAATTAAGCATAAATACGCAGAATTAATTTTAATATACATAATTAATTCTTTAGTTTCGTTTAATGTTTATCTTATATTTTTTATCAAAAAACAAAAAAAATAAGAAATAAAATAAAAGCAAGAATAAATACGATTAAGTGAATAAATTAAATTTAATTTATATATGAATTAAATTAATACCAGATGATTTCATGATGGAATTTTAATTATCTGTCGTTCTCGACTTACTATATTAAGGCAGAATGGCATATTAAACAAGAACATAAGCGTAAAAACTATTTCGATTGTTGTTTTTATTTCATGTACGCAGTCAGTTTCTGTGGTGTGAAATGTCCAAATTGGGAGAATAAACATCTGTAATGGTTTTTTTTATATGTGTTTAAACTATACAAGTGCGGTATCAAGGGGAAACTTTGTAATGCGTATCGAAAATAGTTGATTGAAATCATAAAATCCTCATAGTAAATTTAATGTGGCTGAGTTACAGTGGAATATGGCTTAAAAGTGAGTAGAAATTTTTAAATCACCATAATCGGTAGTCCAATCAGATTATGGTAAATGCATTTTATTTCAGAAATCAATTAAACTATTGATTCGAAAGACTGGGTCCTGCAACCAGAAAAAAACTTATCAAATAAACCATTTCAGCAATTAAATCGAATCATAGCGAGAACTATTGTTGATTTATTCACTTAATCTAATTTATTTATTATCATACTAATAGCTAATCTTACTAAAACAATAAATTAGATTTTTAAAGTTAAAATTATAGCGATTATAATTTATTGATAATTAGTAATTTGAATAATGACTTAAAACTAACATGTGAAAAAAGTTTAATCAATAACTTGTTTGTTTGTTTTTATCTCTACAATCTGTTTTGGGGCTCGAGGCACTTCCAACTCTTTTCCAACTCCAAATCGAGGTCGTACGGCTATAGGTCCGATCTACGTAGAACGATCTGAACATTGCAAAGCTCCATCAGCCTATAGTAGCATGGAAGATGGGTTGGCCCATGAATTCTGCACTCCAACAGGGGGTCATAGATGTGTTCATTCACACCACCGATCGTAATCGTATGGTGAAAAATCCCTTTACCATCCCGCCCCTATCGGGATTCGAACCCGGTACCTCCCTCTCCAACTGCCGCAGCTTTAACCACTGCGCCACCTATTATATGTAGGTTTTATAATTTAAGAAAGTCTATTCAATACAAAATAACCAAATATTATAAAATCAAAAAACAACATTTTTAGAGAAAAATTATGATACATTTTAATAATTTGCATTTTTGGGATGTTTGAGATAAAAGGCATTGTGGAAATTTTATACTTACTATAATGGCTAAGCTAAGTGTAATGTTGATTCGGGAGTTAGTATTTCTAGCGTAAATTTTAAAATTTCTGAGTTTTGCCTCAAATCTATAAAGCACGACGTATATTTTAACGGACCAGGCATTTTGATAGCTCTATTATAATGTAGTATGTTGTGGAATTTTGGCTTTAATACTTTGGCTGTCAATGTTGTAATGAGCATACACTCTAAATTCCACCCAACCGTGCCAATGTTGTTCTAGTGTTGTTAAAGACCAATGTGCCAGCGTTGTTAAGGACATACATCTAAAATTCCATCTTACTATGCCAGTTAGAGGGTTCTTTCCGGGATTTCCCGTCCGGGAATTTTCGGTGTTTTAGATTTCCCGGGAAAAAATTGTGTTGTGGCACAAATTAAATAACTATACAGATTGAAACCTTCAAGTAAAATATATTATGCATAAAAATTTGCGAGTGAACCCTCATTGTGTACATATTCTACGACGAAATTCTACGATAATAATCCAAGTAAGCTTTTTGCTTTGCGTCTTAGCTTTGTGTGGGTTACCTCGCAAAACATTTAAAAAAATAAATTTTATTCGTAGGTTTCTATCTGTATAGTTATTTAATTTGTGGTTGTGGCAAAAAGTGAAGTTATTGCAAAAACAAAATCACATAAAGAAAAGAGTGTAAAATTCAGTCTTACATCTTATGAATGCCCAAGTCTACGCAATCGAAGCTATTTGAATGTCAATATTCATTTCAATAAGATATTTATAAATCTTGGGATGGTTAAAATTCATGGAAGCTGTACAGCAGAAGTAGCAATTGACTTGGTTAATGAGAAACTTGCAGAGCTTGAAATTATTTCTTCAGATGTTGTTGCATCAACCACTGATGCTGCTGCAGTAATGATTAAATTTGGGAGATTGGCTGATTTTATACACCAATTATGTTATAACCACGACTTGCCCTTGGCTGTAGCAGACGTTATTTATAAAAAAATTAAAATCCAAATATTCGTCACAGTGATTTTTTAAAAAATGAACCTAATTTTTCCAGTGATAACTTTAACGAATCTGAAACTAAAAGTGATTATGTACAAAGAGAAAAATAATGGTAGTAAAATTTACAAAACAGTTCAATTAATTCAAACAAAAGTCGTTGAAGTAAAATTCATTACGAAATCGAATAGCTACTACACATTATAGTACTTTTGTAGTACAAGTAAAAAATATTTTTAATCTTATTACATTCATAATGGAATACTACTACAAGTGTTAATAAGCTTAACTACTTACAATAAACCAATTTTGATTTGTTTCTGAAACGTAGTAAAACTAACCGCATATGTAGTAAAACTGCACTACAATTACATATGATTACACCTGTAATAAATTTTACTATTATACTTTTTTAGTAAAATTGACAGCGTATGTAACTAAATTTACTGCATAAACATTAACTTTATTTCGTTTGTAGTATTTTACAGTTTACTAAATGAAACACAAATTGAATTGCGTTTAATCAATCATTCGTAAGTTGTTTCTCGTTTAGTGCTGGTGCTATGACTGATTATTTCAGTAAAAAATATGATACTAATGAGGCATCCAAAGTTCTTTAAATGTAAGTACTTCTTAAACACTTTATTACACGCGTATAATATCTAAATTAATTGAGTACTTCGAATAAATTTTTTAGATCAAAACATTGCTTGTCTAGAAAAAATTACATTTTTTGACATGGATACCGCCACCATTAATGCGTATCAGATGAATATTCAAAGCCATTCTAGTGAAGTGGTGAATTTCTGAGGTAAACTATTTCATCCATACGTTATTAAGTACACTTAAAATACTATTTGACTTTTCAGATTCTTCCTTCGAGATCATCAGCAGATATAGTTTCAAACGAAAACACATCCAAAAAAAATTTGCTATTTAATAAATCTCGGGAATTAGTAAGTATATGTAGTTAAGTATGAAGTGTAATTGAAAAAAATATTAATTTGAAATATTTCTTTCGTTAAAGGACCAACGACACGAAATAATTTTGGATTAAATAAAATACAAGGTTTTCGTTTATCATCAACTCACTTTTGCCGTATTTGCAAGGCTTTAAAATCAGAAACACAACATCTCTGATAGAGTAGAAGCTTCAAAGATATAAAAAAATGATATTTATATTTTTAAAATGATTTAAACTGTATCGGGACCTCATTTAAATCAGGATTATTTATACAAGAAATGATAGCATGTACTTGTTATATAATAGTACTGCTATGGATCACAAACAGAAATATTATTAATTTTTTCAATAAAATATAAACTTAATACTTAACATGTGTTATTATTTAATTGTTACAACACCCTTAACTTTATTTCGTTTGAAAATTCCATCATTTTACTACGAAGATGATCACAAGTTATATATGATAGTTTATTCTATTACACTTGTATTGGGTTCGAAATTCATTGTATTTGTAATGAACTTCATTGCACTTTTAGTAGATTTTCAATACAGTTTTTTCTCTGTGATAATTTCGAAATCCAAATATGTGAAAGAGATGATATAAATCGGCCTTACAAATGGTTGGAAAAATAGTTAAGTTTTTTCAACTTTCACCAAATAGAAATTCGCTTTTACAAGACCATGTAAAAGTTGACCACGGAATTGAATTTAGTTAACTGCTAGATTGCCGGAAAAGATGGAACAGTATTGTGATAATTGTTGAACGGGTTTTAAAAGTAACAGATTCAGTGAAAAAAGCATTAAATGATTTGAACTCCCTATATAGAGCTGTTTAACGATAATTATGTTTCAGTTTTGAAAAATATTCTGAACGGTCTTCAACCAATCAAAATAGCTGCAGAGGCATTAGGTTAACGTGTTGGAAATTCGATTACAGCTGATGGAAATTTAAAATTTTATTTGATAGTAGGGAGCGCGACAATAATGGTCTAATTTCAACGGAGTTGTTTCTAGCTCTGTCTCTTCGCGTTAAGGAACGAATAAATCAAGATATTGTGACTTTGGTTAAATACCTCCAAACACTCGATATGCATTCAATTGCTACTCCTGAGCTACATCACCAAAAGCTGCAATTATTCGTTATGCGAATGAATTATTTAATCGAATATTTAGTGGAGATGTTCATACTGAAATTGAAGAAAGTGAATCGTCTGAAGAGAGTTTAACAGTTAAAAATATAAAAGACAGATTGGCAATAGCTATAAATGCAGCATATAAACCTAAGAAGTGTATTACAACCAGAGATTCTAAAAAAGATATCGAAAAAGAAGTTTAAATGTATGAAAATACGGGAAATCTTACGAACAACTCAATAGAAAGTGAGAGAGTATTTTTATTGTCATCTAATTGTTGCACCAAACGAAGATCATCACTTAGTGACACATTTCTAGACTGCCTCACTTTTTTAAAAAGTTACTTCCTGAACAAAAAAGTTCAAAAAATGTTTACTTGTACAAGTAAAATTAATGTTGTTCTTAATATATATGCGAATGAAGTTTTTATCAATATACGCAATATTTTTTTTTTGAAATAAAATAACGTTTTTAGAATAAATTTCGTTTTGTTATTAAAATTTGGGTGCGGTTGGCGATCTTTTGTTTTTATATTTGTTTGAGAACTAAAATTTAACAGTTCCCGGGAAAACGGAATAAATTTTAAGAATCCTGCTTCCCGGGAACGGAAAAAAGAATTGATGCACTCTAATACCAGTGTTGAAGACATACCTTCTAAATGCCATCTAACCACACAAAATGTTGTCCCGGACATACATTCTAACACCTTTCTCATAGGGTCAGTGTAATTAACACTGGCGTAATAAAATAGAATTTGGAATGCATTTCTAGAACAACATTAGCATGGTTGGGTGTAATTTAGAGTGTATGCTCATTTCAACATTGGCAGCAACAGTGTTTATGTACAATTGAATAAACTTGAAACAATATATTGTGTTGGCAAATTAATAGCTTTAGTGAATCTATTTCGCTATCATTTATTAATGGTAATTAATAAGACTATGTCTCTAAGCAAAATGATACATTATCATATTGAAATGCCATACATTATCAGTTTTGGGAATTAAAACACATTATAATTGGAAGCAAATGTGCAAACGTCATCATTTCGCTGGCATTCACTTTGAAAGTATTATTTTTTAACTGGTGTAATTGTATGTGTTCTGACGCATTGCCAATTTCATGGGGCTTCCTACAGTTCATTGTTTCCAAGATAACAACTGTTTTCATGAAGGAGTTTTGAAATATGATTTAAATTGGATATTGTTATATTTTAATAATATTTTTATATTTAACAAATCATGCATGAAGACAAAAGAAAAATTGTCTGTTATATAAAAACTTGATGCAGTGTTAAATATTAAGGCTTCGTTAATTCCGATTCCGACTCTTTCGGTCTTTTACAATTAATTGGACACAACAATTTAAAACTAAAAGATTTTGTAAACCCCAAAACTGAATTCAAACTGCATGTTTGAAATAAAATAAACTTTGGTCGATCTTCCATTGATTACAATCTCCAAACCAGATGTTTCTGAAAATATAATTACAGCTTAAAGGTTTGATTTAAAAATTACAGCTATATGATCTTATTACCGCCCAGCGTTAAAACGCTGCGGCGTGGAATAGGAGGTACCGGCTTCGAATCGCGAGAAGAGCAGGATGCGAAAAGGGATTGTCACAATTGATCGTTTGGGCGATGCGATCGGTGGTGCGAATGAACTCATCTGAGATCCATTTAAGATTAGAATCCGTGTGCTGTCCCATCTTCCATGTCAGTACTATAGGGTGGCATGGAGTTATGAAATGTGTACGGCGGCAATGGGCTTATTGAGCATGAGTGACGGATAATACAAAAAATATGATCCAATTTCGATAACTCATGTTTTGAAAGTGTTTGAATACTAATATATGCAGCACAAATTGAATGAGGCTCTGCATGTGAACTGTTTGAATAATTAATTTCGAAATAAAGGAAATATACAGGGTGTCACGAAAGTAACTGACACGAATGGTACGGTTGAATTTCTTGCTCAAAGCAAAGACGACTTTACTTTTACCACTTCGCACTGTAAAGCACCCCTATCAAATTATAGGCGTTTAAAGAGGCGCCTTCCAACGTAGCACCTTGTATTAAAATTAAATCAATATCTCGAGAAATAACCATTTGTTCAAAAACTCGTGCAAATTTCTCGAGTCGTATCTCTCCAAACGAAAATTTAGAGTATCCCATAGTCCAAGTTTTACACAGCCATAGCAGGGGTACCCCAGAGTTGCGTATTAGAGCTCATCCTATATCTTATTTACACTTCTGATATACCGACCACAGAAACAACCATCTGCCGAACTTTTGCTAGTGAGACAGCATAGTTGGTATCAAGCGAATCGTAGAATCAGACAGTCGAATACCTCTAGTAAGCACTCGAGAAAATCAGCCAATTGTTAAGAGATAAAGCAAGCTCAAATCAGTACATGTCACATAGGCACAAAAAAAACTCCATACATTTCTTAACGGATTACAAACTCCCCAATGTGAATATGCTAAATATTTTGGATTGCATTTTGATTCAAGCTTGAACTGGAAATACCACGGTCGACAAAAGCAGAGTAAATTAAAATAAAACAACGCGAGATGTCTGGCTAATAGTCTTTTTTATCTCAGTGTTTTTTTGGCAATACAATTGTTATAGGGCAATACAGTATGTTGATGGCTTGGTATTATTAATAGAAACCTGCCATATTCTTCATTAATCTCGAAAGATTGTCCTCGCTCTTTCAAATTGGACGTTTTTGTTTAACCGTTATACCTTCTGAAGTATTAATACTTTGCATTGTGTCATGTTCTGTTGTGAAAGGAAATCTTGTTGGGATCAACGATCGACTTTAAATGATCAACGTTGATAATATTACAAACATAAATATTTGGCGTAAGAGACTGGTGCAATATATTTTGTGAATGTATGAGAATGTTAGTACTTATCACCAGTTAGCATTTATATTTATAACCGATATGAGGTAATTTTGTACTTTGTAATTTATTTGGACAAGGTTTTGAATACAACATCAATTAAGTGGCCGCCTATATTGGCCAAACCAACAACCGTCAAGAGAGTTTTCACGCATTTGCCGGTAGACATAATAAGCCAACATCAACCAATATCGATTTCCCACAGCTGATCTCTTGCGAATTTTTTTTTCAAGTGCGATAATTTTCACCAGAGAGTGTGAATTTAACTTTGACGGTCATCGAAATCAGCTGTTAAAAATCAGGTTCAGTGTGTCACTGTTTGACCGTATTTCAAGTGATATGGGTCAATATTCCTCGTGAAATTCGGTAATATTCTTTGTGTCAATTGCATTTTATACGGAAACAAATGCAAATCATCCTTCAAAATAGCCCTACAAAGTTATCCACCGAAACAAAAATGCTGATACGACAATTTTGGGTTATGGCCAACGCTCTCTTTTACCGCTTCATCCATTTCATTGGAACGTATTAGTCGTTGATGGGCGGCATATTGACGCTCTCACACTGATCGACACCGTTTCGACGCACCCGCGCATTTTTTCGGTATAAACCGATTCATGGTTAAACTTTAACTGAATTGCCGTTTTAAAAACAGGTCTAATCAAATCAATCGGTTGGCAAATATCAAAGTTATTCAATGTTTACATATCGACATTAAAGTTCGCACATCCTGTGTTATATTCAATGCAGAAAAGGGTAAATATCTTAACTTACATAAATTCTAAATCATTTCATTATGTTGAAAATTTGAATGTAGTGGAACCGACCACCTCTGCTTAATCACCAATTCAAATATATAAATCAAAGTTAAAACGAACAAGTAATGTATGACTCGGATAACATGGCATTAATATATTTTAGCTATTGAAGCTGCAGGTGCAATATATTTTAGTAATCGAAGTTATAAACGTGCAAAATGTATACTGTATGTATAATGTACACCTTAATTTTTTATCTAATCTGTCACTATTACTAAGTTTAAATTTAGTTCCGATTCTTTTAAGCATCACACTGAGAATTTATATGCTCCTGTTACTTTTATATACTGTACTATTTAATAAAACGTAAATTTTTATTTTTGGAATCTCGACAAATTGGGGTTTTCAACTAATTTGCAGATCAGGTAAAGGGATCTGAAGAAAAACTCATTTTTACCATTGAATAAAATGAAATATAATTAATTTAAATGTTAACCTATAGATGGCAATGAAGTATGATTTGTAAGTTGGCAATACAATTTTGTTTTCCTTATGTGACGTTAAAAAAAAATTAAAATGAAACAGTCACAAAATGGACTTGGAGAGAACGAAGTCGTGTATAAATTGAAATTAGAAAAATAAAGTAAATTACAGTCCATTATAAAGAAGAATAAACATATTGTTTTAATTGAACTACCGAAAAATATCGAGCATCGGAAGGAACATTGGTCCTTCGAGCCGGATATTTGGATGAATTTGAATGTAATTCGGAAGAATAAGTGAAGATTATTGAAGAACGGAAGCCGCCATATTGGTAACGAGCATCGAAAATTTAATTGTTCCACATATAGTTATAGAGTATAACTTAATAGTACTATTTTCGTCGAATGCATTTCAATTGCATTATTTAACTTACAAACAATTAAACATAACATTTCGAGGTCGTCGAAGTTGCCGCAACCGGATATTGCTTCATAATACTACAACCACGTTTTTCAAGATTGCATCAGCCATATTTTTCATAAAGGATTTACACATATTCAGCAATAGTAAGTGAGTTATTTAAGAATAATGATTAATTGTATTGCCAATATTAAAATGATAAATGCCCATTAAAGAGTAGTTGTAATTATTTTAGTAAATAATCAAATGAATGTATGTCATATTTAATTACATTTTAATTAGTTAAATTATTATGCTACGTGGAAAACATACATACAGTTTTTGTAGTTCATATTTGTCGGTTATACTTTACGCACTCGCGAAAATTAAAAAATATAATTAAAATGTCTGATTACGAGGACAAGTACGATATAGATATCAAGCAACTGAAAAATAAACGAAAAGACCACAAAAGCCAAATAACTTATTTTGGAAACCGATTATCGAGTGGTTAGATTAAGACCTTAGGGGAGTTACAGTCAACTCTCACTAGAATGCGTTTAACTTATTCGAAGTTTGATGAAGTTCAAACCGAAATCGAAGCTATAGAGTCTGATGAAATCGAGAGCAGGTTCTAATTTGAAGACGATTACGGGTTCGTTGAATCTTCAATTTTGGATGTGTATATCGATTTAATCCACACAAACCAGCGTTTGGCTCTTACAACCAAGTTTCATTATTTAATTTCGTGTGTTAGAGCGGGGCAAGCGTATCATTATATAGAGAATCTGCCAATAACGGGGGATAATTATCACGTTGCTTGGAAGACAATCTATGATAATTATAACAATGAGATTTCAATAAAAAGGAAGCATATGCAGCATATTTATGAAATTGGAAAACCAAAGTAACATTCAGCTAGTTCACTTATGAGTTTTATAAGTACAGTCGAAAGCACTATAATGCGATTCGAGCCTTAGAAGTAGATACGACCAGTTGGGATCTTTTCGTAAATCATCACCTTTTCGAAAAATTGGACAACTCGTCACGAATTGACATAGTTACGAAAACAGCACATGATACAATATTAACATACACGGAGTTCATTGAAATTCTTAAAAAGCGGGTTAAGGTCCTTGAATCTCTATCTAGTACGACGAACAAACCAAATTACTCGTTATCGAATAATTGTCAATCTAGCAATACGATCTTGAAAAGATCTTTTGTTAAACCTTTAGGAATGAAAGGCGATTTAGATAGACATCAAAATCGATCCTTGGTAACCAACGTTGCTACTTGTCTATATTGTAGTGGAAACCACGCAATACCAAGTTGCCCTAAATTTTGTGATTCTAAGATCACTCCAGAACAAAGATATTCTTTTACAAAGGAAAATCGTATATGTTGTAATTGTTTAGTTCATAGTCATAAAATTTCAAAATGCACTGCCAATTCATGCCAAATATGTGGTCGGAAACATAATAAGTTGTTACATTTCGCAAATTCAACTAATACGTTTTCGAATCACCAAGAGAATTTAAGAGCAAGCACATCATCAAAGGGTAACAGTGGGTTGTCAAAAAATGCGACAAGTTCTTTGCCTAATCCATCTCAGATCACCAAGTTTTCGAATCACCAAGAGAATTTAAGAGCAAGCACATCATCAAAGGATAACAGTGGGTTGTCAAAAAATGCGACAAGTTCTTTGCCTAATCCATCTCAGACAAAGTCAATAGTTCCCAATGAAGTAGCAAACATTTTATGTACGCAGAATATTATCGCAAATGAGGAAATTAAAGCAAAATTAAAACAAACTCTTCTAGCAACTGCAATTGTGTATATAAAAAACAGCGATGGAAGTAAATTAAAGGTTCGAGTCCTATTAGATAGTGGTTCCCAAACCAATTTCATCACAGAAAGAGTTTGCCAATTTCTAAATATCAAAAAACAACCTGTCTCAATACCAGTAGCTGGGATTTCTCAAGGATTAACAATGATTAAAGGTAAAGTGAACGCAGAAGTAGCATCCTGTGTGTCAAATTATTCAAATACTCTAGAATTTTTGGTGTTGCCAAAAATAACTGGAAATTTACCGATGTACCCGTTTTCAGTCAACCAGAATATGATTCCTGATCATATTGTACTGGCAGATCCGTTATTTTATACTCCTGATAAGATAGACTTATTGATCGGAGCGGAAATATATCACGAAATCATGTTAAGTGAAAAAATTAAGTTGATTGACGAATTGCCGCCGTTTCAAAATTCTGAGTTCGGCTATGTAATCTCTGGAAAATAATAATACTCTAGTTGTCTGAACAATTGAATTCAAAGTTGGAATTCTGTAAACGTACCTCTATCAAACGTTAACACATTAGCAAAGTTGAGCTCGCAAATCGAGAAGTTTTGGCAAATTGAGGAGATAGCTGCTCCTAACAATTTCTCAATGGAAGAAAAGTTGTGCGAGGAACATTATGCTGACAATACGGTTCGTGATCAAACTGGCAGATACAGTGTATCATTGCCACTAAAATCAAACATTTTTGAACTAGGCGATTCAAGTGTTTCCGCAAGAAGTCAATTTGAATCTCTCGAGCGTAGATTAAAGAAAACTCCAGAAGTTCACGGTCAATATAGTCAATTCATGAAGGAATATCTCAATTTAAACCATATGGAGTTGGTACCTGAACCAGAGAAACACAACTCTGAATGTGGGAAAACATTTTACTTACCTCACCATGCAGTATTGCGGGAGAGGAGCACAACAACTAAGTTGCGCGTGGTGTTTACTGCATCGGCAAAAAGTTCAACAAACATCTCGCTGAACGATACTCTTATGACCGGTCCCATTATTCAAAACGATTTATTTTCGATTCTTATTCGTTTCCGGAAACACGCAATAGGATTTACAGCCGATATTGCTAAAATGTATCGTCAGATACTGATCCACGAAAATCAGCGTGATTTGCACAGAATCTGGTGGAGAGACTCTCAAGACGAGATTGTAAAATGTTTTCGAATGAACACGGTAACGTATGGTACGGCAAGTGCACCGTACTTAGCAGTTCGTACTTTAAAACAGCTCGGTATAGACGAGACCTTATCTCATCCAATCTCATCAAAGATTCTTTTATCGGATTTTTATGTCGATGATCTCGTGTCGGGCAAAAATTCAAAATCGCAAACTAAGATTATAAAGGATGATCTCATCAATTTACTTCAACGTGGAGGGTTTGAGTTACGAAAGTGGCATTCCAATCTCTTGCAAATTTCATCTGACGATAACAGTGAAGAAGTAGAGTCAGTTTCAATTCTCGGAATAAATTGGAATTTTAAATTGGATCTATTGGTTATGAAATTTTAAAATTTCAATTATTTCGACAAGTGTACTAAGCGATCGGTACTTTCAGAAATCGCTCGACTTTACGATCCTTTAGGAATCTGTGCACCAATGGTTTTGCCAGCAAAAATATTCATGCAGTCATTATGGGCGGACTCACAAATTTCTTGGGACGCTGAATTATCAATTGAAAAAACCAATTATTGGAATAAGTTTAAGGTCGAAAGTTCAGGAATTAATATTAATGTACCTCGATGTATATCCATTCCAAAAGCTGAAATCATAGAGCTTCATGCATTTGGAGATGCACCAGAAGTTGGATATGGTTTCTCTATATATATACGTAGTGGTAGTCATCCAGAAAATTATCGAGTAGAATTGTTGTGCGCAAAATCGCGAATTGCACCTTTGAGTAAACAAACTATACCAAGACTTGAACTTTGTGCGGCTGTTTTAACGGCACAATTAGTTCATAAGGTGAAGTCGGTTATGGATATTAATTTCAGTAGGGTATGTCTTTGGTCTGACTCTGAAATTACTCTGTACAGAATAAAATCTGTACCATCTAGATTTGCCACATTTGTCGCAAATAGAATTTCAGTCATCCAAGACTTAACAAAACCAGAAGATTGGCATTATGTGTCATCAGTGGACAACCCAGTCGACTTAGCATCACGAGGCCCAATTCATCAGAATGGCCAACATGCCCCACAAGAAAAATAGATCACGATAAGTTAGAATTAAGAAGATCAAAACTTGTTTTATTGCAAATAGCGTATCATTTGAGTTAATCGAAAAATATTCGAACCTTAACAAGTTACTACGCGTAACCGCGTATGTGAAGCGATTTATTGATAATGCAAAAGGGTTGATCAGCAGTCGCAAGTCGAATGCTACGGTAATTGGAACGTGTAAAAATGGTCCTGTCACAGCTGAAGAAATGAAGAATGCTCTTCATGTGCTGATAAGACATATTCAGTATAAGGAATATAAGACTGAAGTTTCAACCATAAAAAATGGAAAAGATTTGCCACCCAAAAGCAAATTAAAGGCACTTACTCCATTTTTAGATGATGAAGGGATACTGCGAGTTGGTGGGAGACTCCATCACGCAGCGATAACATTTGATCAAAAGCACCAAATGGTGCTTCCCGCTGATCATGCATTTTCAAAATTATTGGTTCGGACTGAACATTGCAAATTATTACATGCTGGTCCACAAACCCTGTTATATAATTTGCGATTAAGGTTTTGGATTATTGGTGGAAGGAATTTATGTCGTTCAATTGTTCATAAGTGTGTACGCTGCTTTCGTACTCGGCCATCAAGTCCAGAACAACTCATGGGACAGTTACCGGTAGATCGAGTAAATCCGGCACGAGCTTTTCTCAATGTGGGAATTGATTTTTGTGGACCGTTCAATGCAAAGATGCAATCGAAAACAAGAACAACCAGTAAAGTTTATATATCAGTTTTTGTATGTTTTTGTAACACCATCGTTTATAGCGGCATTTCGAAAGTTTGTGTCGCGTCGCGGGTGCCCGGCTCATGTATACTCAGATAATGCTACTAATTTTATAGGTTCGCAGTATGAATTGCAGGATTTGAAGAGACTTTGTCATTCTGCTGCTCACAAAACTGAGGTGTTACAATTTATGTCACAGGAAAATATTAATTGGCACACAATTCATCCGAGATACCCCCATTTTGGCGGCCTCTGGGAAGCCGCTGTTAAAAGCGCTAAATTTCATTTCAAGCGTGTAGTCGGAAATGTAACATATACTGTAGAAGAATTTTTAACACTGATCGCGCAGATTGAAAGTTGTTTGAATTCTCGACCACTAACTCCTATGTCAGAAGATCCTTCTGATCTTTCAGTACTTACGCCAGGACATTTTTTGATTGGCTCCGCAATTACAGCATTACGCGACCCATCGTTAGAGCATCTCGATTTCAATCGACTCTCACGTTATCAGAAAATGCAGTATATACTGCAACAATTTTGGAAGCGATGGTCGTTGGAGTATCTGAATCAATTACAAATGCGTAGAAAATGACGTCGACCTCTCCTAATATTAAAGTGGGTTCATTAGTCATTCTCAAAGAGGACAATATTCCACCTCAACAGTAGTGTGTCGCTCGAGTCATTGAAGTTCATCCTGGAGCCGATGGTCAGGTAAGGGTTGTTACTGTAAGGGCAAAAAATTCAACTTTCAAACGTAATATTACGAAAATCTGTGTCTTGCCACTTGATGATTCGATGCAAAAAGAAGAGCAACCCTCTTAATTTTTAAAAAGAATTTTGTTTATTATTTTCTTAGCCAATCATAAGTCTCTATAATTGGATAACCAATTTTTAAAATTATTAGTACAAAGAGTTTCTGTGAGTCAACGGATAAATTTGAAATATCAACTATCTGTTGGATTTCCATTAATGGTTGTAGTGCAAGGTTGGATGTATGTTTTTAGCGTATTCTAATCAAATGTGAAGAGAGATTTACATTTTAAGAAAATATGTATTAATTTAAGATATTTAGTTTAGTTGAAAAAAAAAAATATTGAAATAGATATTTCAATGTGGGGTGTATGAATAAAATGAAATATAATTAATTTAAATGTAAACCTATAGATGGCAATGAAGTATGATTTGTAAGTTGGCAATACAATTTTGTTTTCCTTATGTGGCGTTAAAAAAAAATTAAAATGAAGCAGTCACAAAATGGACGTGGAGAGAACGAAGTCGTAAATTGAAATTAGAAAAATAAAGTAAATTACAGTCCATTATAAAGAAGAATAAACATATTGTTTTAATTGAACTACCGAAAAATATCGAGCATCGGAAGGAACAACCATCATACCTAACATTTTCAATCTATCGTTCTTAAAGTGTTAATTATATACTTATAAAATATGCATAGGTACATCGCCGATATTCAATTTGCGATGTATAATTGAAAATATTTTGATGAAATATTTTTAAAGACTTCGATTGCAGGATGGCTATTGCAAACTCAAATGTTTTTGTATCAGAATTGTTGTTTATATAATCGCTTTAAGATAACTGAAAAATAATAAGAATTCCCATACTACTCACCATCTTAAGAATTTCTCCAAATATGGTATATTTTAGCAGCAAAAGGTTGAATACTAATAGGTTCAACAATACTCAGGTTGTCAAAAGTTGTTGTGGATTTAAGGATGAACTTCACTTTTGCTAGATGGTTGAATCATAGCCCAGAGAGCGAGATATACGTTAATAGGTACTGACGACTTTGATGGTTGGTTTTAAATCTATAATGGTCAACATTTTCATTTAACTCAACAACTTAACTTAACTGCTTTACGATAAGTTTCTCGCAATAAATTTTCTATTCTTTTTGAAAAGATTACATTACATCGTAACTTGTTGATGAAAATGTATATTTTGGCAATTTCGATATTCCGACTAGGGTAATCTAAACTTCAACATCATTCGGTTGACTTAATTTTATCGATTTATCAACCCCCACCTTTTTCCTTCTAATTTCTCTAAAGAAGTTCTATTCTTACATATTCATAATTTTTGAAATGCTAAGTCCAGTTTGAATGATGTTTGATTAATAAAATGTGAAGTAACTAAATACCTTATCCAGCCAATTATTAACCACTAACATTGACATTGAAATTGTATATTATGAGGATAACCTCAAAAGAAACACACTATTACTTTAGTTCAAATCAATCAACCGTGTAATATAAGATATTATATTCCCTCCATCTCGTCGATCTTCTTAAATTTCATATTCACGTGATTTACATTATTATTTTGTTTTTGCAAAATATATGTACATAACTTTGAAGTCACCTCTTTACACAATACACACAGATGAGACGAACCCACACCGTAACAACTCAATTTACTGTGGTTATGAAAAGAAAATGGAAAAATGTTTGTAGAATAAGATTGATTTGTTTTTTTTTACACCGAAGTATAATTATTTATAAATTAAATATTGGAAAACACCTTTATCCCCACTCCATTGACTTTGTTATTGTCCTTATACACGGTGTGCTATTCAAGTAGAAAGTCATTTAGTTTATTCCTGTTTTGACAATATATCAAAACGATGGTATTATCTACCTCATGACTATGTAGACGATATATACAAAGCTTTGTTTGCACACATTTGTTTATTTTGATAGGACCCTACCAGGATGATAAAGTAAAAAATAAACTTAACAATAATTTTTTTTAACAGGATAATGAAATGATTAATTATTTCTGTACCAAGCTACCAATATGATATGAACAGGAGGAATACAATAACCCGCACTGGCTTTGCCTTTGTTTGCCCTAAAAACGTAAATTTAAAGTTTTCTTGTTGTATCCCTTTTCTTCTATGTACATATATGCGTGTTGTTGTTTAATCCATATCGAACACAACAAATGATACTTAAGAATTATATAAGTTAAAAGTTATATATATATATATATATATATATATATATATATATATATATATATATATATATATATATATATATATATATATATATATGTGTGTGTCTGTATGTGTGTACATATATAAGTGTACCGATTAATTCGAGAGAGAAGCAAATCCAACCAGAGAAATGTACTTCTTTATGATGCAGTTTAGTTTTGAAAAATTAGAGATGCTTTTTCAACACCTTAAGCATTAATAATAGGTTGTGAAATTGCGTCTAGATCAATTTCCCATTAAATCTGTTATTCTATGGACTGAATCATTTACGTAGTGTATCTCACAAAATTCAAACTATGGCTCGGAACGGCTCCTAACTTTTCAATTTCAGGTTTGATTCGTTTTAACAAACAATCGTCTCTCAAACAGTTTTGTCACAATTGGAATAAGCGATATTGGCTTGTATGAGGTTAATTGGTGGGTTACCGTTTTTAGGCATCATTATTACTTCCGCAAATTTCCTACAAAAAGTGTGTCCCTTTTACAGGGTCTGCAGGAGGCTTTAATTATGTCCGATATTTAGGCTATAATTATATCCTAATAGCTTTATTAGATAGTTGTTTAAGAATCTCTACAGTTATCAAGTGATTTTTGGGTTCTATATGGTTCTTTTTTCTTGTTTCACTTTTTTAGCATTAGTTAATGGAATTTCCTGTCTAAAGATAGTTGAATGATTTTTCATCAATATATCTTGTCGAGATGATCCGCAAAACTTTCAGATTTTACTGCTTTGGTTTTAGCCAGGTGACCATTATTTCTTCTTATTGTTGGTATGTGCATAACTGGTATTTTCAAATAATTGGTTGCTTTCCACAATGAGTAGCATTTGTCGGTTATTTTTTGTTTGTTATCTTGTTGTATATCTTTAACTAGTTTTTCTACTTCCTGTTCTAGTGTTGTTTTTGATGAAAATTATGTTTAAATGAACGCTATTGTTTAGTTCATTCCTAAATCTTTTCCAACCATTATATTTATGGATGTTTGTAATTGGTAGTTATTGTATCACTTACTATCTTTAAAATAGAGGAGTGGTCAGACGTGGAGTCAATTCGTCCTGCACTTGTATATATACAAACTGAACTTTTCTTGTTATAAAGTGGTGGTGTGTTTCAGTTTGACCACTGGGCCAATAACTTTGGCCCAGTGGTGTAACTGTACTGGTAATACAGTATCAGTTGCAGTTGTATTTAATTATTGCTTGATAGAGTTCTTTCTCTAAAGTTGTTGTTAGGCTTGATCACAAATCCGTATGTTTAGCGTTGAAGTCACCTCCGATTATGAATTTTTCGTCTAGCTGCTTGAAAAAGTAAGTATAAGCATGTTATGTCTAGGTGGACAGTATATCGTAGCTACAACATTATGGTTTCGGGTATTAATTCTAACGCTAATTCCATGTATTTAATGTATTTTACATTATAGAATAAGACCGAGGTAGTGACTGAATGAACTTAGTAAAATTGTTTACGGTAAAAGCAAATTGTGTTCAATTAAATGAAGGAATATAGGTTTAAACTGGGTCATTTGTATCGCAGTAATCATATATGAAGTGGCATTGTTTGTGGATTATCGATATGATGTAATAAAAAACCTCATCATAAGCGTGGTATGATTACCTGTGAATATAAAACAAGAATAAACGACAACTCTATAACTTGTGTTTTACTATCTATCAGTTTTAAATTTGCATAAACAGGAAAACAAATGAATTTACATTTCAACCAATTTACACGGTGTAAGATTTACTGAATTTTCCATTAAGTATAATTTTAACTGTATCGAACCGTTGTTATGGCATACAAATGTTCTTATTCTGTTTCGATGGATTTTAAATACTTCCAGTAATCAACACAAATCAAATTAAAACAAAATAATAAATTTTGATTTCTCTTTAAGCTTCTTGGTCGTTAATTATTTTTTATCGATACCGGTTAGCTACTTGAATTTATTATAACGTCATGTTCACGGAAGATGCCGAAAACAGAACACATTATCTAAGAAGAAAACAAAGAAACTAAAACTATTCGAATCAATCAACGAATTGTTATAAGTGTTTTATTGTTCATCGTCATCAAAGTAGTACTCTTCGTACGTCTTTGTTCGTTTAATCATTTTTAAATTGATCAATAAAACACAATTTTTAAGAAGATTAATTAGACGCAGCCAACGAAAAATTAATGAAAATAAAATGTTTACGGTTTTAATGGACTTATGTATTATACCTTTAAAATCAGTGGTAATAAATTTTATGATTTTTCAATTCAGTTTATTACAACCGGGTTGGTACTATATTCTCGTTTATAGGCATTGCATCTTTATTTTCATATTACTTACTCGACAAAGGTAATGATAATAAATAATAAGAAAATAAGAATGCACAAATTCGAAATAAAATTCAAATCCATCTGATACATTAATCATTATAAACGTGTCAGAATGAATTATATGGTGGTATACATGATGGCTATATTGCAATGACTAATTTAAGCAAATCCTGGAGATAAATACCAAATAATATTCATTGACCTACTTTACCAAGCCAATATCTGGTAACCTGATAGCAACTTAAAGATGTTATATTCATTCGAGTTCGGATGCTAGAATAAAATTTGTCAAATATTAAAGTTAAAAGAACTAGTTTCATCGACTGTATAGTAATAATAATAATATATGGTTTAAAGCGGGGTTAGAGAAGTTCTCTTAACCACTACATCGAGTGCCGCATGTTTTTGAATAAGCCCTAATCATATTTCACACAAATTCAATCATATTTCACACAAATTTTCACCCAAATACCAATTATAACATTGGCAGTCGTAGTGGCAATTATCTGTCGATCTTCAGTACTAAATCATAAAAACAGGATTACATAGTTTATGGGTAAACGCTCAATACTACGAGCACTAAGATGGTATATCATCTCATCCAAATAGTAAAGTTCATGTAAGAAGCTAGTGTTGTGGATTTTCTAATAACTAATAATAATATATTTAATTTAACTGATTTAATATTAGATACTGCTAATGAATCAGAAAGTGTTTTCTTTTTAATATAACCTCAGACGTGAAAAAAGTAATCATCTCCCTGATGACTTTCTAGACCACTTTGTAAATTATGTTTGATTCGTATTGCACACTTTATACCATGTTACTGTTACTTTTTACTAAATTGCTGATATAAGTCGCTGTGCACTCAGTTCACTTTCAACCATCGATACCTTAAAATTATAATAAATCCAATCACATTGGTTTGTAACAATACATAAAATAATATAAATAAATCAAAAGCTTAACAAATCTGAAACAGACTACTGATAAGCCCACGAATCTCTACAGATCAAGATTTATTAATTTTCCACCAAAGTGATTACCGATATTGAAATTTCACAGACACCAGTAAAGCTTTTGATTCGATTTTTGACTATATCTTACTCGCTTATTTGGTTTCCAGTAAAATATATTATAGGTGATATAACTCATACTCGTGGTTGCTGGTTGCATCGTAACATTTTGAAATAAAAAGTCTACTGTAATCAATGCTTTTTTCGGTGTTTATCAAGGATACAATGTTGATTATTGTTCATTTCATCAACATAAAAGCTATAAAAAGCTCAAATATTCTAACGCAGTAAACATTGACCAGACGATACGATCCATAAATAGTTTCAGAAACTTTTAATTAAGTAGTATTGTTTTTAAAAAGTTTTAATTTATTTAGTGAATAAATTAAGTTCAATAATTATAGTTTCTGTGTTTATATTCACAATCCAGTGGAGCTCGGCAAAATCGTAACAATTGTTAACAGTCTCCGAACAGCTTTGATGTTCAAAAATTTGAACCCGAATCTATATGATTAAGAATATGATGTTGTAGAACCGAGATCAACAGAGGAATATACTGTGCAATAATTAACTGTAATGAGAATGGATTCAAGTAACCCATCGGTTGCCAAAATGAGTATAAATTGTTGCATAGTTCTGCAATAACTTATAGTCAAAATTAAAATCTCAAATATAGATAGATATGCTTTTCTGGAATCCCGAAAGACGGATTTTCATGGTCAGATTGCCAAATAGTCCTTTCTGACGTCATGCTAAAATTATGCTGTTAAATTAAGCCAAAAGTTTTCAACCGAATATACAAAAAAATGAAAATGCAAGTAATGCTTACGTAGAATCTGCACAATGCAAGCCTTATATAGTAGTGACAACGAAGATGATTCGGTCCATAAATTCCGCTCTATAACTTCTCATGTGTTCATTCATACTTCCGATCCTAGTCAGATGGTAAATAATTCCTTTTGCATCCTACCCCTCGATACAAACTCGATAACTCTCGCTCCATCTGCCGCAGCTTTAACTATTGGCCATTTGGTCGCTGATTTTAGAAGTTCCACAAAATATTTTCCATTGGTAATAATTGACAAGCCACCTAAAATAAATTTATATCCAGCCATAACACGTTCAAGGTTGATAAGTTATATGATCACTTTTGATTGCTAAGAAAAGTGCATTTTAGTATTTGATCTTCGTTGCAGCAAACCCTGGTGAACCAACGCTTTCGTAAACATTCAACATTGTTTGTAAAGTTTGAAGTTATGTATTATTGAAATCTTTGTCTCTTTAATGAAAGAGAAAATTGAAGCAAAACTTCGAGGATTTAAGGTATTTACCCATGAGCAAAAAATGCGGTGACAAATGTACTGAAAACCACTTTAAGACAGATTACTCTAAAACCCATAAAAGATGTACCACCAAAAAGATCAGATCACATCCAGTTATCGGGAATGTAAAATTTCCAAACAACTGGAGAATTCCAAACAACTGAAAAATATTATTCAATTTTAAAGGTATACTGGCAGGGGTATTAGTAAAGCGAATCCTAGGTTTGTTTCTGTTAAACGATGACAGGATGAAAAAAATATTATTCATCTTCTGATTACGATTGATAAAGTATGAACACAACTATGATGTTTCTTCCATTGTTCAGCCATTATACAGATGGATATGAGCTTCATATCCATCTGTATAATGGCTGAACATGCAATGAAGATAGTAATGTCATACTAAATGCATCGTTGTGAAAGAATGTTACAATGGGCCAATTGACTATTGTGACAACATGAACAGACTGTCAAAATCATTCATTTTTTCTATTTTAAACCCACATCAAACAATTTAATGAAACCTCCTTCTAATTCTATGACGAACGACTCTACTACGAGCATTCTAAACCAAAGACTTTAAAAACATAACATAAAAGAATAAATTAAAAGGATTCAAAACATATGGAATAATAAAATCAGTTATCTAATAGTTTTACAATTTTTTATTAAATTATTACATGCACATTATCTTTTTATTTTGTAATTAATAATAAACTTATATTATCATTTTATAGTATGAACAACTGTACTATATACGAAGCCACCTCCGATACATAATTGTTGTAAAGATTAAATATTTCTCCGAGTATTAACCAAAATATTGAGGCGCCTGCAAAACAATCCAAATCTGAACCGATAAAACACTCGATCATTCGTTTAAAGTAGTTTGAACTTACAAAAGTAGTCCAACATGTGTGAATTGCCTCCCACAAAATATTAAACCCAATTAAAAATTCGAGCCTTTCACTAATCGATGCATCCAAAAAGAATACATATGAAAACCACAATAGCACTGATTGGATAATAATCACGATTGAAATAATCCGAATATTCATTTTTGAAAACGGAGTGAAATATGGTTTTTATATTTGTTACCATAAAATAATTCAAACGAACTATAAATGTAACTGAACAATTCTTATTGATTGCTATATACTTATTAAATTCTGTTGAGAAATACACGTATGGTGTTATAATTTATATGTACTCAATTAGAAATTCGAATTAATTAAAATTTAATTCAATTCTGCTAATTTTTATCGATTCGAAAATTAAATATTTAATAGACGTGCATTATGAAATATTTATAACATATTTATCCTCTTGCAATTTTTATGTTAGAACGACCAATTGTTTTAAATTATAAAAACCAAAGTTCTGCATATAATGCGAAAGAATGGACTCAGTTGTATTGGTGTAATGTTTCACTTATATAAGTAAACATTTTTATTTAGCAATCACATTTTTGCCATTTAAGCTTCATTTTTTTCATCTTAATGGCCTCTTACCTATCGTCTAAATATTAACTAAGCAACTGTTCTGAAATTTTTTTTGTCGGTTTTTACAGACTACTTTTGGCCCGTACCATGTCTTCATACTGTCGCAGGCAACCACAAGATGCCAAATCTATCTACGTTATGGGTTATCGTCGCCGACATCGACCTCTTCGCCTACCGAAAAGCGGCTCTCACTTCAAAGATCGCTGTACATTCGGTTCGGATAAGCACGTAGAATGTGACCGAGCCAGCGTACTCACTGTCCATTGATTTTAAGCCCAATATCAGGAATGTGCATAAAATTCCTGATCTCGTGATTGAAAAGAACTCGGTATGTGCCATCAATGTCGCGTCTTGGGCCATATATCACACGTAAAAATCGTTCGTACTCATCCATCAAGGCTAACCCTCACACTCTGTACAGTTTCAGTTTATCCGTATTTCCAGACCAACGGAAGCTGAAAACGTACACTTGATCCACTCCGTTGCCATTTAATCCAATCACAGATATCATCTGCATATGCAAAAATTTGATTGGATTGGTGGAATAAGATATTGTCTAGAGATATTTCACTTGTACGAAGAATGTATTCCAAGATGAGATTAAAAATATGAGATTCCATGATGAGATTAAATCAAACTATTCTCAATCAAAACCCAAAAATTGTTGAATTTATCAAAACTGAACATCTACTCATTTTTGCAGATATTCGATACTCATTGCAGCACGTAAAGTTATATTAAATTAGATATGAAATATATAGATAATTGCATAGTAATCCATGGATGTTGGCTTTAACTATGATGAAATTTAAACGAACTATCGTTTTCTTGTCTCTTATCTCCTAAATGGTACTTAAATGTATGACACGGTGTATATAGATGCGGGTTTACTAGGTTTTATAGCTCGTTTAAGTGAATATCGTAAAATGTTTATTCTGGGAGATCAAACCCTTAAAGGTTAAATTACATCGACATGTGATTGTTTGATGCTAATATGTACTCAACTAACCCAAAACATTTAACCACAACTTATAAATGTCGTGCTGACGTAGTATATGCATTAAAAAAATAATCTGTACCACGAACATCGCTTCAAACACCGTTCGTTTCAACATAAATTAATCGATTACTTACATCCCAATAACACCAAAAAAGCTAATTAGGTTAACTAACAAACGTAAACTACCAGAGACCAATTTCATAAATTACTACATAGAGCTATCAATGCAAATCAACATCATCTACATAGTCAACAATAATAAACCTGAGTAGAATTCAATAAAGTTAAGTCCAAGTAATAGGGCCTCGAAAACCGAAACACTGGGTAAAAGAAAACTTATATTTTATTTTCAAAATGTAAAAAAAAAATTGTCTTCGAAAGCTGTTTTAAGAAATGTTTCATAATTTCGTTTTGAAATCGTTGTTTCCGCCATAAATTTGTGATACGCCATTGAATAAAAAGATCTGTACTCTACGCATCTGTACTCTGTTTGCTTATCGAATTAAAAAGCGTGTCTATTATGCGGTAAAAAATCGATTAACAGAATAACATTATACATCTTCGTTGTATTCATATATTCCACCTGACGCATCGTTATAATCATACGCGACATGCTGTGACTTAATTGTAGAAATCACCAATATCCCAATCATGGGTGACTTCAATTTTCAAATTATTCTAATTTGAAATATTCTAATTTTTGATGTATTCTCGATCTTAGTGATCAGCCTTATCCCATATTTAGTTTTTGAGGAAAAACCATGTTTAGATTTAACTTAGCTCAAGTTGATTACTAAGATACCACAGAAAATGTATTTGGGTTTCCCATTTTCCTGGAAACTTGAGTTTAGTTATTGCAGATATGCAATATTGAGCGAGCTGTTAGACATTGTTAAAAAAAATGTATTTTTAATTTTTTTATTAACAAAAAATATACAAAGTTTACAAAATAATTCAGTACTCAAATAAATAAAAAATAATAATAAGAACTTAAGTATCACTATTCATTTGACTTGTGTTTCAGTTTCAGTTAATCATCATATTATCCACACTATGATTTTGATCAATTACAATGAAACGTAGCAAAACAGTTGCGGTCCTTATTGAGACAAATGGCAGTCTCACAATTGCTGCATGGTATAAAAGTAGAGTCACCACATTTCGGCAGTTTGCACATTAAACGTTTCTGCATCCATTCCGGCCAATGACTAGCGCCATCCGTGGAAACTTCTCTTACTGGTAATGGCGATGATTTGTTTTTTTCTTTATTCCGCAATCCTATTATTGCGATTGAAGCAGGTCGACCACTGGTTCTTTTAGGTGCTCCAGCCTTACACATAGCCTCACCAATGTCCATCCTATAAACTCAGATTATGTCAGGAGTTTGCCGTATGAATGTTCAGTATGTTTTGAGATGCGTTTGTACAAAATCCACGTGTTCACCATCGTTAAATCTTTTAAATGGTATAAAAAACAATGTTACCATTTTTTGACCTACGTCGAATTTTATCGCGGCCAATATTACTGTCTAAGCAGTCAACATTACCCATATAACTATTTTCTACTTTGACAATGTTTGGGCAAGAAGTGTTTATCGTATCCTTATATGATACCACCACAATATCTGAAGAATCAATGGTAGTCACGAACTCTACTGATGCCTCTAGTTGCTTTGTTCGTTTCTTTTTCGCTCGGAAGCTTGCAATTAAGCAATAGATTTTTGCGAACTGTTTCTAAACCAAGGAATCCTCTAATGGATAATGATCTAGTGAGTGAGGTTGTTGAAAAATAATTATCGAAAATTATTGTAAAATTCTGTTGTTTGGGAATATAACGTAATAAACGCATGATAATGTTTGCAAACGCTCCGATTGTAGACGATTGGGCTCCGATTGTAGACGATTTTTGTCTTCTATACAATTCAAAATTATAACAAAATCCTGAGGTTCCTGATAAAATAAACCATTTAAATCCCCATTTGGACGGAATATATTGTTTCATAAAATGTCTCGATTTTGTAGCACATAATTGCTCATCAACCGATAACTGCTGTTCTGGATACATTTTTCTAAACATCGACAACTGGTCTAATTTTAAAAATGCTTTCAAAATCAGGATGGCTTTTTGAAAGTGCATTCTTATTGTTGATGAAGTGCAGGTACTGTTTAATTTTATTGAAATTATTCAGAGACATGGCGTCTTGAATAATTGCATTTCCAATTTTAGGTGACCAATAATGCCGACTATTTGAGATTTGCACAACTGAAGTTATAATGCATATCTCAATAAAACTTTAAGGATTCCTCATTTAAAATTGCTGGCAGATTTGGTTTTTTTGGGTATAGCATATAATTTTAACTCAATTACTATTTGTTTCATCAAGTCATTCGTAAAGAAATACATAGTTGAAAAAACTATACGGACTTGTAAAATGTTTAAATTCTTCGGCAATCTCATCAGTACCTTGAAAACTCATTTGCTTTTCTGCAACATGAAACTGCATTTTTTCCAAATAAGTTTTAAATTTTTGTAATTACTCAATTGAGAAGTGCTCGTTTGTTGTTTTTCCAATAACGTCACTGGTAGTTCTTTAACTTAATCAACTGGCATACTAACTATATTATATATAATTCATCATTTGAATCTTCCAATTCATTGTTTAAATCTGGCTCAATTTCATCTATCGGTCGCATGCTTTCATCTATTTTTTGTACATTTAGTTGCATCTCTGTAGTATCGTTCTCATCTTCATCTATGCCATCCTCACTGTTAGTCCAACTTTCTACTATTTCCAAAATTTCAGCATCGGTCAAATATTTTCGGGGCATTCTCTATAAAATTATACTTTTTGTAAAAGCCTTAATTGAACCTTTTTCCAAATAATATACATAAAATAAAAAAACTCTAACTGCTCGATATAGCATAGATGCAATATATTGCATATGTGCAATATCCAGTTTTTTGATCCAGTTAAACGGCACAATATTGCAGATATGCTTACACCAAAACAAATTGTTTTTTCTAACTAATAATGTTATTTTATATAGTAAATCGTTCAAAAAAATTAAAATTTAATATTTTTAATTTATTTAACCATAACTTACCGATTCGTGAAACGTTTTTGCACTGTATTCTGCATAACACGTCTGACATTTCATTTTACTTTTCCCGTTAATTTGATTTTAGTACGAATACTAATAATAATCTTTGGCTTAGAGGCCGTAAACGGCACTTATCGCGCCTAAACTGAGACCTGACGAACCAGTTTTAACGATTGGTGCACATTGTAGGTGGTCAGCCCTACGAATGTTTTTACACACAAACGCGTTTTTATGTCATCCGGTTGCATGTAAGTTTTTTCGTCACTAAATAAATTAAAATAGAACATCCCAAAGAATATATAGACATTTTATTAAGAATATATAAACGTTTTATTAAATTTATATATTAAGAATATATAAACACAATATTTACGAATAAATTTAATTTAAAGTGGTCATTGCAGATATGCAATACGGAGCTATTGAGGGTTAAGTAAAAAACTGAAAAATCTTCACTCTTTTAAATACTTTAGCCAAATACACAGTTAGGAGTAGAGCGATCAAGCCTAGACTAATTTCTCTGTGGGCTTAAAATAATTTTAGAAATAATCCATTCGAAACATCTGTAAGTGATACAAACATAAATTATTACACGATTGATTCCAAAATTGGTAAGAGTGAAGTGAAGTTTTTTACGAGGAACTAAAACTATAAACCTTTCCTTGCATTTCCTAACCAATATAGATTAATCAAACTAAACTGATACTAATAAACTAAGCTATAGACTAAAGTTTGGGTGGTCAATCTAGCGTTTGCAATTTAAACTGCCGGTTATTTCGAGTGTGGTTACGTTTGCGTCATTCGTGTTGTGACAGAAAATTGGTTTAAAGTTTGATATTTGCGAAATTGTTCGCTTCCGCCTCAACAAAATTAAGAAATATGGAAAAGTTACTTTTAAATTGGTCAGTCATCTACCTAAACTAAGAAATTTACGTGGAAAATACATTAGATATGAAATTCCAAGAAAACAATTTATGGATTAATTTTTAAACCGAAATCGTGAAACTGGATTGTTATTGGATGAACCAAAACGAGTACGTGCTTGTACAACGTGTATCGGTGAGAACATGGCAGATGTTGCATTAACTCGCCATCGTACTGAAGTATTAAACATTTCACACAATTCTGTAATGTAAATTGTGCATAAACCCCTCGGTGCGAAGGCGTAGTAAGTATTTCGTGCTAGAGCTGAAGCAAAGTGATGCCCCGAAACGTTTTCGATTCGCTAATTAGACTGGGGAAAGCTTTGAAGAAAATGATAATTTTTATCGAAAAACATATATTCGGACGAAGCCAGAACGATGTATCAAAAACCAAAAAATGTCGCATTTGAGGCTCAAAAAATCCACACGTAACCACGGAGCAGTCAATATATCCATAACGAGTGATTTTTGGTGAGACAGGAGCCCATACTATCGACAATTAGGATTAAAAGAATGGGGTACTGTTGAAATTATATTCCATACTTTTTTTTTTATATATTTTATTCTATCTTTTTTGGGGCTCAAGGCTCTCCCAGCTCTTTCGCGTATCGCTTATTTACGTCCGTCTTTACGCCTTAACGGCCAAATCGAGGACGTACGGCTATAGGTCCGATTTTCGCAATACCCTCTGCGCATTGCATAACTCCACGCCAGAGTCTATAGTACTGACATGGAAGATGGGTCGGCCCATGAGTTCTGCACTCCAACAGGGGGTCATAGATGTGTTCATTAACACCACCGATCGTAATCAGATGGTGAAAAATCCCTTTTGCATCCTGCCCCTATCGGGATTCGAACTCGGTACCTCCCGCTCCAACTGCCACAGCTTTAACCACTGAGCCACCTGGGCGGTTATGTTCCAAAAAATGTCGCATTTGAGGCTCAAAAAATCCACAAGTAACCACGGAGCAGTCAATAATATCCATAACGAGTGATTTTTGGTGAGACAGGAGCCCATACTATCGACAATTAGGATTAAAAGAATGGGGTACTGTTGAAATTATATTCCATACTTTTTTTTATATATTTTATTCTATCTTTTTTGGGGCTCAAGACTCTCCCAGCTCTTTCGCGTATCGCTTATTTACGTCCGTCTTTACGCCTTAACGGCCAAATCGAGGACGTACGGCTATAGGTCCGATTTTCGCAATACCATCTGCGCATTGCATAACTCCACGCCAGAGTCTATAGTACTGACATGGAAGATGGGTCGGCCCATGAGTTCTGCACTCCAACAGGGGGTCATAGATGTGTTCATTAACACCACCGATCGTAATCAGATGGTGAAAAATCCCTTTTGCATCCTGCCCCTATGGGGATTCGAACTCGGTACCTCCCGCTCCAACTGCCACAGCTTTAACCACTGAGCCACCTGGGCGGTTATGTTCCATACTTAATAGTAATATAATTTCTTTATTGATTTTTATATCATTATTCAATACACCTAAAAAATACACGTATGGTGTTGAAATTATATGTATTCACATATATTTACTTTAGAATTAATTAAAATTTAATTTAATTTTGTTTATTTCATTGTTAAAGTACATTATGAATTATCCATCAATTCGAAATTATGTTATGTCTAAATATTTTAAACTATGCATGCAATAAATTAAAATTTCAGATGTTTGGCCGATGAGGGTGAATAACGATTTTTGAGTAATGTAAGATGTTACTTTAAACGGTTAACTTGAAATAATCGTTAAATAATATATTTTCAAAAGTTCGTTTGAACGTAAATAGTAATACATACTAATATTTATTAAATCGATATTATTGCATTTGTTTAACATTGATTCTTTAAACTAAAGTTGTTCCATTTTTGAACATCACGTGTAACAAATCATAACATATCCATTCCACAATCAATTTCTATTAAATGCAGATTACCTCTGTGATTGAATAACATGGCAACAGAGCGGAATGCAGTTAATTTATCAGTATTGCTGCCGCATGTACCATATATGAATATTAGAGTTACACAATTGTAATTGGTTTCATTTGCTCTCTTCATGTAGTTACCACAATATTAAAGATGGTTGATGGTAGAAAACGATGTAACCAAATTGTTAAAATTGATAGGTTAGATCTATATGTTCTCGGGGTAATAATGCTTTTCAATGGATTCAATAGAAGTAAAATTTTACAAATAATTAAAATATAACATATTAGAGGTCGTAACTGCGTTTCAACTGAGACCTTACGAACCATTTTTACGATTGTTGAATATATTGTAGGTGTAGTTTTTACACACAAATGCGTTTTTATGTCATCCGGTGTATGTTAATTTTTGAGAAAATCTCTTATAACCATTAAGCTACAACCGGCGATATACAAATATATATATATATATATATATATATATATATATATATATATATATATATATATATATATATATGTATATATATATATATATATATATATATATATATATATAAATATATATATATATATATATATATATATATATATATATATATATATATATATATATATATATATATATATATATATATTTATATATATATATATATAAATATATATATATATATATATATATATTTATATATATATATATATATATATATATATATATATATATACATATATATATTCTTAACTTCTTAACTTCTACCCACAGTTCTTCATTGTTTCGCATTTTTTTAGTTTCAATGGCCGCCTTTACTATATTCCATAAATTTTCTATCGGATTAAGATCCGGCGACTGAGCAGGTCATTCCATTAACGAAACATTATGTTGCCGAAAACAAGCCTTTGTTTTTTGCAGTGTGTTTCGGATCATTGTCCTTCTGTAATGTCCATATTAGTGGCATATTATCTTCCGCATAAGGCAGCATAACATCCTGAATAATGCGTAGATATGTATCAGCTGTCATTGTCCCGTCTATCCGATATAGTGGTCCGACATCATTCCAAGAAAAACACCTCCGCATTATTAAACCACCTCCACTGTGTTTAACGTTTTTGTGTTTAACAGTTACAAACTTTATTCTTTGTTTAATGTGCCTCGTTTTCAAAATGGAATCTTCCTTGCAGCACGTCCAAAGTTTTTCGTTTTTTCCTTATTTTCTTCACATTTTTGAGGATTCAAAGAATTTGTCACCATGTTCCTGTAAAATTTCATTATTTCCGAAATTTCTTTATACGTTTTTCCTTGAGGCCGCAATATACAAATAAGCTTCCTTTTATCTGAGGTACAGTGTGGCCCACGTCTCATTTTGATAAATTATTATTATGGTTAAATGCAATTTCCTGATTAAAATAAATTAATTCAATTATTTTGTTAAAAATCAAACGAAATTTTAATTTTATTATATCACTTTTACAATTCTTTTATCAACACACTTATTGTATTGACCAACTATTTTTTGACTATTAACCTTATTTTTGGGAAATCCCTTAATTATATTTACAAATAACAGCCTACTAAGCATTTTTGTGTATGTAAGAGTACATACAAAAATTTCTACTAGAGGTCATATTGATTGCTTTGAGGAAATTCAAAATATATTGAAAACCACAAATTTTATGTGGGTCACACTTATTTCATTGGCCGTAGCTGTATATATATATATATATATATATATATATATATATATATATATATATGTATATTTATATATATATATACATATATATATATATATATATATATATATATATATATATATATATATATATATATATATATATATATATATATATATATATATATAAATGAAAATAAAATTTTAAGAAAGAAAAAATGAAATTTTATTTAAATGCAAGTTTTATTTAAATATTTATTGAATCCAAATTATTTTAATTTACAATAAGACATAATTCTTCTTTAACTTTTAACATTCAAAAATAGTCATAATAAAAATAAATGAATTCATCGATCAAATTTAATCAAACATATCGATAAAATCCAAACATTTAGTTTAAGTTAATGGTCTTTTACCTACTCGTAGATCAGTTATTAATGACGCTACTGATGGTATCGGTTTGTCGTACTCAGTGTTGATTCTGTAAAAGTACTGTTGAATAAATATCCAAAACATTAAAGCATTGTGCAAGATATATTATTTTGAAAATTAGATGTATCTTGAAAGATATATCAACAGATTCTCGGAAGCTGCAATATAAATATTTAAATCCATCAAGGAATATGACAAATTGTACAGTAAAGTAGTTGTAAACAATGTTTATAAATTGGCCACTCTACGAATATACTAAACAACGTTGAATCTCGGTTTTCAAAAATTGTATCAACTCTAGTTTGTAAAGTTTTCTGTCACTTTTTAACGATCAACTCTCGTGGACTCCTCATATGTTTAAGTTTAATTTTTAAACTTTTAAATTCATCTAAAGTTACATCTAATGAGAATGAAGAGCCTCAATTAATTATTTATTTCACAATTTAATAATAAAACACCTGTAGAACAACTTTCAACATCAGTTGATCTGTTCAATGAATAAATTGGTGAACTTGACGTTTAGATTTAATAAAACTTTTTAATTTACGATTTCAGTAATGAAATTTATTATAAAGTAAATTGATGGCATATGACCCCGTTTTGTGAAACATATGTTCTAAAAATAATTAAATCATGACTAACAACATACTGAATTCAGGTTACCAGTTATATTAAAAATAACCAATTTTCTTCTGAAAATGGTTGTATAATTTCTTGCTTGTTTTTCAGTTTTATTCGTTATTCTACAATTATCGTACAAATATTTTCTCTGTGAGAATTTTCTTGTAGTTATTTGTAGCTTAAAAATTTTTAATTTTTCGTCCTGCTTCACATTAATGAAGGATATTGTCCACTGTCTATAATAACAGTAAACAAGGTTATAAAATGTTATTACATAAAATAAATAAATTACCATATATATGTAACCATATATATGTACCATATTTATGTTTAGATCTCTAATATCGCCATTGTTGGTGTTATTATTTTGAATAATATTTTGTTTCGACTGGATTTATCAGTCATGATTTTACAATTTCAATATGCATACGGCTCTTGCTTTTGTTTTTTGCAATTGAAAAAGGTTGTGTTCGAACTGTATCCGATTACCCAATTCAGAGCAATAAAATATTTTATCTTTAGTTCAGTGTATAGTATATTGACGACCAATATACTAATATACCTTTCTTCCATACAATTAAACTATATCAGTAACTTAAAACTATCGCAACCAATTACTTATAATTTAAAGAAAACCAGTACGTTAAACATACATTAGTGTTATTACATTGTTGAACTGCCACTATTATCTTATCATAAACGTAAACTCTTTTCCAATTCTCAACCCAATATTTCTCTCAACAGCAATAAACAAATCAATATTATAATCCAGCACCTATATAATTATTATAGTCTGTTAAAATAGAACCAAACAATTCTTAAGCAATTCTTTCGTCTTTATAATTCTGTACGCTTTTTCGTTAAACTTTTTTCTTTTAACAACGATCGAATTAAAATGTGATCATTATCGTGATCAACAGCGAACCACAATTTTATATTTATTTACTTATAATTTTATATTTTCAATGTAAGTCTATTTATGAAATATATATTTAAGCATGTGTTTAATTTAATTTGAAGAAAGAGATGAAATTTTCGTGAATATTGTTGTTGTTGCTAATGATTTTCAATGTCAAATTTAACCGTTAAATTTTAAAATGAATTTGATTGATCGGATGGTGGGTTGGTGATTATTTCGGTTTTGTAAAGTTGACATGATTATATATCTATTTTGGGAGCTGGTTGAGATCATATAATCATCATTCATTATGAATAATATTTAAAATTTTCTTTATAATAGATTCTACGAGAAATATTAATGCAACACGAAAAGATATAAAAATGTTATTAGCCCAAAACAAATTAATATAATTTTTGGTTATCCATAAAGAGACTGTAGTAAATTAATGACTTAATAAAATATAATTATAATAAGATATGGAGTAATATGCAGTCACAAGAAACGTAATTGATATAAATGTAAAATTGTATACAACTAGAACAAAAATTGGTCCTTTTCCACAATCGGACGTACAAGCTGGTATACAAAACGTCGTCAATTGATGGTCAAATAAGAATCGTGATCAAAAGCAATGCAGTCTATGGGAAGAGTACTCAACAATTTTTCACTCACGTTTTAGGTTTTTCGTTACTAATTATTAGTCGGAACATGTGATTATTCAATATATCAGTCTTTTGGTGCAGACCACTAAAGTTGCAGTCACCCTTGAATAACTAGCTCTACGCCACCCATGTGTTTGTTGTACTGAGAAATTGCCAGAGGGCAAACAATGTCTTGATAACTTTTGGCTTTCTTATTCCAACGTCTCACAACATTTGTAGGGTTTGATCCTGCTATAGCATTTTGTATCTTTCCATTTTATTGCAACGATTTTATGATGTCCGTTACAATGAACAAATTCTTGGGTAAGTAAAAGTATCAAATTGAATACTTTTTATTGCAGTCTTTTTAGCCTTCTACTAAAGAGAATAAATATAAAGAGGAACATCTTATATGAACCGTGGTTGCTATAAACTAAAAATATTTCTGAGTTATTTAGTGATAGCAAACGAAATAGCATAAACATATTTTTTTATTTCGTTTTCTCTTTCGAACGATAACAAAAAAAATATTTGACTATTTAACAACAAAACAAAAATATTAAAACTTCGCTGACTATTTCATATTATAATTCGATTGTAAAATGGAATAGATATATTTTCATATAATAATCTATTCCATTTTACAATTGAATTATAATATGAAATAGTAAGCGAAGTTTTGAAATAGTCAAATTTTTATTGTTGTTATCGTTCGAAAGAGAAAACGAAATAAAATATATATGTTTATCCTATTTCGTTTGCCATCATCAAATAAATATAAAGAGGCACATCCTATAAGATGTGCCTCTTTATATTTATTCTCTATGCTTCTACATAAAATTTGTGTAAGACAAGAAATTATTTTCGCACACAACTAATTTTAAAGTCGAGGTTCAAATAGTCCATATATTATTTTGGTAAAATTATAATTGATTTGAAATAAAAATCTTATAATTGATTTGAAATAAAATTTGTTTAGTACTGATATTTAATACTAAATTTTAATTCACAATTTAAAATAACTCCAACAATGAATAATTAAATATTTTGGTTATAATTTCTTAAATAGCAGTCAAAATTCTGCTATAATTCGCTATAAATAAATAAAGAAACAATAACGCTGTCTTTGTCTTTTGGTTGTAGTTTTATAATTATTGTGGTTTTTTGGACTGCCACCGATTTGTCATTACTGTTCCCAAAACAAATAAAATATTATAAATCAAGGAGTCGATATAATAGAGGCATTGTCGTAAAATATCGGCCAAAGTAAACAAAACTTCCTTTTGGTACATATTTAAGTAGATGAATTACTCCTATTGTCTAGATCCGTTTTGTCCCTTTGATAGTTTTCTAAATCTACGATCAGTCCAGCAGACATGGTTATCACAAAAAATTGTAATCCAACTGGTCGTGGTTTGTTTGTTACATACTGTCTGGCTGGGCAACGTCCAGTGTAGGGGATCATTTGCTCATCAACTGAGTACCTAATGATCAATTGTTTTCGGCAATGATCGACACCTTTTTCGTACATTATTTATGATAAGTTGTGTTTTCCAAAATAAATTGGTGGGGTCTGTGGTTGTTTCGTTGATATTAATGAAATGTAGCGAGTTTCTGAGATTCCTAACGCGGTTTCTGGCCATTGTATTTGAAAAAGCTTCAAAGCGAAACAACTTTCTTCAATACATATCAATCCTACGATATGATATACAACCCATCATTAGACACATTCCGTATAACTTTTTGAGTTCCTCGGGAGAAGAAAATTTACAGAAACTAGTAGCTGCTGTTCAAATATGTCAGGATTCCATGTATTTATTGGTACAATTGGTTGAGCGCTGCCATCGAGCCCAATTTCGTTTTGCTGAATAAGCATATCCTTATCATCAGTGGAGTCATCAGAATTACCTGTTTCGTCATTATTATCAAAACGAACTAATGAACTACTTCATTATCCAACATTACGTCATTGCTTGAATCAGATCCAGATGCTTCTAATAAATCACTCAAATCAGGATGAGTTACCTGGTGGATCTGCCATTTTCCTTTTTTGTACAAAACAAAACAAAAAATCGTAAAAAACCTCCAATTACACACACAATAGTCACTAAAAATTATTTAAACGAACTAATATCGAATCGTTTCAAAAAATGTATTTAGCACATAGGCAGTTTAAGATTGATATTTATAAAATTATTCACTATTGACATTCGAGTAATTTCTCGTTTGTGTGGGTTGGGTTTAGAAAACGACATAATTTAAGTCGATTATTTAGTTTTAACGATAGAGCTATTTGCACACACGTTTGTGCCTGTAAGACTAATATTGTACTCAAAAATATTTTTTCTGGTAGGAAAAGGGATACAAAAAATTGAGCAACCAAAAATTTTATCAGACTAGTAGGTTTTAAAAATTGTATGAGACAGAAAAGAAATAAAGAAAGTAATAAAAATATGAACTCACTAAGTTTTTACCTGGTCGAGCCTTCCCGTTACAAATATAAAAGTATCTGAAAATCAAATTTATTTTTTCCTCTAATTTTTTGAAACACAACTGTCTTATCACTCCAATTCCTTATTCCTTAATTATAACTACACTATAATTAAATTATATCTTATAAACTAATTAAATTTTCCATCTAAACTATAAAGTGAACACTTTTCATAATTGATAATTTAAACTAAGTTTATTTTTATTTTTTAATACTATGCAATCTTTTTTGGGGCTCAAGACACTCCCAGCTCTTTCGTGGTTCGCTTATTTACGTCCTTACCTTACGTTTTGCAGCCAAACCGAGGACGTACGGTTATAGGTCCAATTTACCTAACCACCTGCACATTGCATAGCTCCATGCCAGCCTATAGTACTGACATGAAAGATGGGTCGGCTCATGGGTTATGCACTCGAACAGGAGGTCATAGATGTGTTCATTCACACCACCGATCGTAATCAACTGGTGAAAAATCCCTTTTGCATCCTGCCCCTATCGGGATTCGAACTCGGTACCTCAACTCGGTACCTCCCGCTCCAACTGCCGCAGCTTTAACCACTGCGACACCTGGGCGGTTTAAACTAAGTTATTGAGCATTAAAACTAAGTTAAGACAACATTTTAAAGCTCATAAAGTCACAACTAATAAGATTTTAAAGTTTCTTGCGGATTAAGATTAAATAATAATGATGCTACGTATGTACCTGATAAATTTTCATCTTCAGTTATTAACATTCTGAGACCACGGACGTCTACAGTGCTATAGCTGATCACGTTACACGTTGTGTGGTTTAAAGTTTTTCGTAATTTTATTCTATGTTGGAATAATACACGTATCCCTGACGTTTTCGTTCTAAGAACAATTAAATGAGATGCAATGGGACACACTTATAAGCCACAGATTATAATTACCTCGATTTTAAGATTAAGATTCGAATCAATAAATGCAATTTTACTTCAGAAATGAATTTTCTAATGTACTTTTATATTGTACTTGAATTATAATTTCTGCGTTAAAACACTTTTTCAAAATTAATTTAATATTAATTAATTTCAAAATCACGGCAACGCCAACTTGGCACAGAGTCATGACTTAATCAGTTCACTTATTTTTTATTTATATTTCAATTTTATCGACAACAAGAGAAATGTTGTTTTGTATTCAAAACTGGTTCATTTTATTAAGATTAATTATAAATAAAAGAGGATTTATATAATTCCAAGTTACAATCTTATAGTCACAAGTCACCAGACGAAAGCATTCGTAACAGACTGCATTCGATTAAACAATATTGGAGTCAACCGCATTTAGAACAGCCTGCTGTCAGAAATGATGCAGAAACCCTTTCAGTGGATTCATTCCCTTTTGCATAGATTACTGCTCTTAAAATTGCAGCATTTTCCATCTGAGAAATAGTAGCATAGCTACTAATGATGAAGATATATAATTTCACCGAAGGAATTAGGAGTGTTATAAGGACAGTTATCTACAGCCCTCTTTCCTCCATATTTAGGAGTTTCTTGTGCGTTTAATAACATAAGAGTTTCCTGTGAGTAATTTAAATTTTTCATTCAATTTCCCCAACAAAGCTGAATTGATATCAATGATAAAAGATAATTTCTTAATTTACATAGTTTCGTAACGTTAAAATTACATAACCTGGTTCATTAATAATTAAGGCAGATTTACATTTCCCTTATTGATTGTTGTATATAAATTTATTAAGTTCACATGAGAAAAACACGTATGGTGTAGTAATTATATATATGCACCTATATTTATTTTATATTCGAATTAATTAAAATTTAATTAAATTTTGCTCATTTCAATAACTATTTAAATTGTAGTTGCAGTATGAAATATTCAAAATCGTTTTATATCTATCCTTTCTGAATTACGTTTTCACTTATAGAAAATTAGTTCATGCGCATGTATGTAATAAAATAGATCTTATTAAATGATTGTTGTTATAAAATACTGATCTGATAACGGTCCATTTGAGATAATCATTCGGAATATTTTTAAAAAGTACAACTAGATTGCACCCGAATTTGAAATCACCGTCAATTGCATACTATTTTAACCGATTCTGCCGATGTAAGTATTTAATATGAACAAAATTTGAATATGGATTCAATAACTACAAACATTTTACAGCTGTCGGTAAATTATACAACTCGACCATACAACCAAATGTCCGTAGTGGTATTGTAAAATCTCTTCAACGATCTTCACCTTGCTTTACGTTTACTTTATAATCATCAAAAATATACTTTAATAGAAGAAGGAACAATAAATGCACCAGCTTTTTGACTGTAGGCACCAATTTTAAAGTAACGAAAGATTATTTTGCCATATCAACAGACCTGCCCGAATTGTTTAATTTGAAATTTGCAAATAACAAAATTCTAGAATGCATTTTATCTGCAATATAATTTTTAAAGAATGACAAAAGTGTAGGATCTAAAATGAAACACTAGAATTCGGATTAAATGTTAAGAATCTTCACTATTTACATTTACGTATTGATTGGTTAAATAAGATTAAATCCATTTTATGACAAATTTACATAATCCATATTGTAGTTCTATTTATTTATAACCATATTTATGATTGACTGGTTGATGATTAACGTTATCAAAAGCTTGAGCAAAAATACGTGAAACAATAGATTGAATGTGGGAATGTTTATTGTTTTTATAAAGTTGAACCGTTCAAAAATTGAACGGTATTGTCCGTATTCATACATATAAGACGATAGTTTGGTAATTCTACTCGTTTCCATAATACCAAATATCTACAACAAATAAGTAACACATACCAGAAGCTCAGTATGCTGATGTATTGTTGAGGTGCATTAAAAAATGAATGTTATGGTTTTTAAATTGTTAAAGCTGGAACTAGATCTTAAATTACATCTCTCTGATGAATTTATAAAAATATTTTAAGATAGTTTCAGTACAATGCACAGTGAAAGTATATACATATACTAGCTTATCTTATTGTTAAGTCTTATAACGGAATATAGATAAAATGAATATTTTTCGAAATATTTCGAAACGTATAAATTTATTTGCGTGAACTACCCTAAATACAACAAAAAACTAGAATTTTTTAGGAAAAACTTCACACGCATGAAAAATGCGTATTATTAGTCGTTTGACTCTTAATTTTGATAAATTTGATATAATCGAGAAACTAAGAAAATGTAATATTTTAAGAACATTAGTCGCTGAATTAAAATGTGATAAATCGACAATTTCCAGAATAAAAAAAATAAAAGTTCAATCACGAAGTACGCAAATTCTCAAGAAAAGGATCTATCGAAAATAAAAACCATTAGAAGGCGTATGTTATCGATCGGATTTACAACGCAGATGAATCAGGAGTATTTTGGAGAACTCTACCAAATAAAATCCTGGTTCATTTAAATGAAAAATCAGCTCCCGGACGCAAAATTATGAAAGAAATAATAACGTTTTTGGCATGTACAAATGCTGCCGGCAGCCACAAACTAAAACCACTAGTAAGGCTCAGTGATCGCGGACATGTAAAAATTTTAATATGTCGGTTGGATATATAGCGAATAATACTACCTGGATGACTTTGGAACTTCAAAGAATGGTTCGAGAAATATTTTGTTATCGAGGTAAGATTTAAAGATAAATTGAAGTTTTAAAATATAATAAAAATTACGTGTCCATGTGTTTAACATTTGTTTGTTTTTGAGACAGCAGGGATTGCAAGAGAAGGCACTACTGTTGCTTGACAATGCTCCGCGCCATCCAAAAGATGGAACTACCAGTAGTCTAGATGGTCTAATAAGTGTAATGTGCCTTCCACCCAATACTACGTGCCTTGATCCGCCAATGGATCAAAATGTTATTAGCATAAGCATATTGTTTTATAAAAAAAATTTATTGAACCATTTGGTAAATTCTTATGACAATGATTTTGAAGCAGATGTTAAAATCGTAGATTTGTTTTACATCATTATAGATTTGATCTTATAAAAAAACACCTAAACGTCTTCGAGCTGATTAGTATGCAAACATTATATGGTATGTTATGAAGTAAACACTTCGCCCCAAAGTTTCCTAGAGTTTTGTTCGGCCTTACTTGCGAATTAATTTCTTAATTTCCTTAATTTCTTTTCGGCCTTACTTGCGAATTCTCTTAGGGAAAAGATTTTTATTATCTAAGGATTATCTAATGCATATAAAACTAATGCTGCTTTCCGAAAAGAGCATTCGGCAGTGTTGTCGAAAGAACTAAAGGAGAAATTTTACTAACATAGTAGTACATCACCGACATACGAATGAAATCTTTACACCCCTGAAAAAGTAAACCCCTTAACGCAATTGCATATTCAGTTATGAGAAGTTATGAGAAATATATTTCGCTATTACATGCTTTTCCGTTTTACTAAACAGTTTAATAAAAGTTAAATAAAATTCTAACACTAGCTTCGGACTTTCTTTTTAAATTGATTCTAATTATTTAATTGTTTTTTCTATCTTTACTTTTGTTTTATTAATATTGCCATCGAATTGTATAGGTATCATTTTAAATTTCAATTGTTTACGTGTTAAAATTTATTATACGTGTGTTTATATTTTATATGTACAAAAATATCTAATTAACTTGGGTAAAAATATTTACGTTAATAATAATAAAGAAACCATTGCTTGTTTATCATTCAAATCTCAAAATCAAGAAATTCCAATGAAACGTCATATCAACCACCAGAAACTAAAAAAGAAAGAGTTGTTCTGAAGAAATGGTCAAATGGATTTCAAATCAAATATTGATCATGTGTGCAGCAAAGTAATGAAATTTATGTAGTTATGATGATGAAAAGAAGAACGCGCCACTTTATCTACTAAGAAACAAAAGTTTCGCCCGGTTTGGATTCAAAAGTATAGTTGGATAGAGAACATAATTGCAAATGGAATAGATAAACCAAAATGTAAGTTTGTCATCAAATCCATACTTATATATACATTGATAGGCACGATAAGTACGATTTATATAATAATACAATAAAAATCATTACGAAACCAACCAGCAATATTTGAACCAGATCAGTCATATACTTTTAAACAAACAAAAAAATATCGCAAAACATTTACGAGAACATAAGTTTTCACTAATTATTGATGAAACGACCAATATTACCATCAATAAATATTTTTGGTAGTGAAATATTTCGATTTGGCCGTAAGAAATGTTTATAGGGTTTTTGGGCTCCTGAAACTAATCGTGACACAAAATCAATTTATCTAGTAATTTTGAAATATTATGAATATGTAAAAGGACCAATCAATGGTCAATGTAATCGGATTTGCGTCTGACAATGCCTCTGTTCTGTTCTTACTTTCATAGGTAATAAAAATGGCGTGGAAACAATGAAAAAATTGCAACCTAACATATGCCATTCGCAACATCTCTGCTCGTCAGAAGCATCAACAAAAACTTTATTAAAAAATTTATTTTTTCGGATAGTTCAAAGCGTCAATAAAAATTCAAAACTTATCAAGAATATTTTCAAACAGAAACAAAAACTACTTAAATTACCAACAAGATGGCTATTATTAGATTATATGCATAATCTTAAAAATCACTGAAGACTTTCGGACTTCTATATTCGATTAAAAATTGAAAAATTTTCGATTGAAAAATTCTATTAACGAAAGTATGTACCCACAAAATCGGGTTTCCCAAGAGTGTCTTAATTTAACTGATTTTCAATTGTGACAAAAATCACACATTGAAACAAAAACACCACAATTATTTTATTTTGCGACCGATAAAAATTAATTTTAGGCCAAAATTTAAATTAACGACCGATAAAAACAAATATATTTTAAAAATGACGTAGTTAAATTGTTATACCGATACATAATTTTAATGGTTTGTGAAACAGTTACCTTTATAATGGATGCTGGTGTGTTAACTTCAGATTTAGTTTAGAGAGCTATTTGAGTATGTAAATTTCAAATCTCAGTGATAATCCCAGTAAAGTTCTACATCCCTTTGAAAACACTGCAGTATAAAATATGCAAATGAAGTCATAATAACGTACATCATCCCACATACAATTTTAAAGGTAATCATTCTCTGCTACATCAAAAAGATGGTTGTTATTGTGTAGGAATAAAATACCGGTATACCTAAAACAAGGATACCGCTAAATTTTGACGGGTATTTAATCATTTATTCAATTTGATTACCAGTTTTCGGTATTATCTAATAAATTAATACAACAAAAAATTCTCGGAATTTCACTGTAACGTTTTTAATTTGTCAATTGTTTTTGTTTGTGACTTTATTTTACTTGTACTGTAGTGTGAAATCGTTAAAAAAATTGTTCGTAAGGTCTCAGTTAAGACGTGATAAGAGCCGTTTACAGCCGATAAGCCATAGAAAAAAATGTTGGATGAAACTATCTATTCGCTTTTCTTTCGCATATATAATAATTAAAAAATTCGCTGAGGAAAAAACTCGTTAGCTCAAAATCTAGTTAAGTGCCTACGAAAGAAAATGAATAATATGAATATGAGGGAATTTTGAATATGAGGGAAAACGAGCAGTATATTTACAGCAGGTCTATACATAGCGTTTTTACAGTTCCACCAACATATGAACGACGAAACCTATTTGTATGTTGAGATCTTATTTTAGAGATACGTATTTTTAAATACCGTAATACCAGTACTAGATTCTTTTGTGGTATTGGATTCCGTAGTAGAACATGTATGTATTTCTGAATATACTATTACAGAAATTCACTCAGATAATGAAACTGAAAACCGAGAAAGTTTAAATAATTACAGAAACTATATTAAAGAAATTATAAGATACTCGTATATACAAGAATAATATATTAAAATCAAGAATAGGTGGAAGAAATAATCAATAATTGATCAAATTTTAAGATGGCCTCATCTGGTGAAGATGAAGATAACTCATTAATGAAGTGGTGGTGGATACGAAAATGAAAGAACATCATGAAAACGTTGAATTGGAAGTCGATACTGCAGTTGTGTTTCAGGCTATAGATGAAGTGTTTCATATTGAATATACGGAAATTGTGTATGCTGAAGATGTGAAATCAACAAAAAACAAAAATTTACGGAAAGCTCTGATCTTACGGAAACCAAATGAATTTAAGTATTCCTTTCTTATTTTTTAACTATTTTTTGGACGATACTATCATAGCAAATACCGTACAAGAGTCAAATATTTACGGATTTTAGAAAAATCCTAATAATATTTAGTTTACCAAAAAAAGATATTAAAAATTTATTGGAATATACCTGTTTACCTCTGTAACAAAAATTACCAACACAAAAAGATATTGACATCAGAAGCTAGATAATGCAATGGTTTGGTATAATCAATCAAAATATCCAATTCAAAAACAATAAAGAAATGCTACCCAGACATAGCCAACGATCGACTGCATAAAATAATCAGTTTTATTGCAAACTATCAAAAAATATCATTGGAAACATATTTATCTGTAAATGAACAGATGTGTTTCACATATAACATAGAATTATAAACTTGTCAAGAAAATTATCACATCAAAAAGGCCACACTATGAATTATATTTGGAACCATCATCCAATGTTGTCGTTCATCTCGCACGGATAGTTCCATCAAATATAAATTATAAGATATTTGTTGATAACATTTACACATCGATTCCGTTTTTTTTAACCGATTTATTAAAACGCGGAATACATAGCTTAGGCATCTCTCGAAAAAATCAAACTGGAAAACAAAATCTAAAGAAATATTGAAGAAAATGAAATTACTTTAGTGCAGTGGAAGGGTACAAAGATAGTTACTTTAATCTCTACAATGAAGGTTGAAACACATTTAACACGAAGGAAAAAGGAGTTGGTTTATTTTTTTACAATTATATTCTACTGAATGGATTTTACAAACTTGTATAATAATCAAAATTTATTAAAACAACACATGAAATTTTTGTCTTCTTGAATGCACCGCAATACCACATATATAATATGATATATATGAAAAACTTTAATTTTCATGAAAATTTTCGTGCTCGCTTGCTTTTCCGATTATTTACGAGAAACTAGTTCTCTAGGCTCTAGCTGTGCTGCAAGTTTAAATCCATCGTACGGTTTCTACTCTTAATAAGTTCCTCTGCTACTGCATCACTGCTGATTCTACATTTATGGAAGCAATTTCAAATAAATCTTACGCGTCATATCTTCGAACTTCTCCCCAACCACAGAAGTTGCTAAACTGATTATTTGTAAAGTTGTTTCAGTTACAACACAAGCTGGCCATAATGACTACCAACATTCGATTGACGTAGATCTTCTCAATTGTGCAATCGCTGAAGTCACGTATGTGAAACAATTCATAATAGAAATTCGTTTCCAAGCATTGCAAAATTCTAATTTAACGTCATTCTCCATTTTTTCCAGAATTCGCCAAAATATATTTTCAAGTGAATGTTGATATAATTCCTTGGTCCAATGGTTGCATGATTGGTGTGGTATTAGGTGAATAGGTATTAAATAACATTGGCATACTATATAACCTCTACATTGGAATAGTTTAGTACTGAATGACCTGGCGCATTAACAATAGTTAAAAGAACCTTGAAAAGGTCGGGTTCTTTCAATTCAGATATCGCTGGTACAAAACATTTCTCGAACCAATTATGGAATATAACTGCAGTTATCCATGCTTTTTTATTTCCAACCCAAAGAACATGTAATTTCATTAAACCATCGCCTTTTAGTGCTTTTTACCTGAGTCATTTCTTCTTTGTTGTGCAGATGACGAAGTTGATTGTTTTTGGTGCAAAATTTGATCATGAATGAACCTTTCTTTTATCGTGGCTGTGTCAACAACGCTTTTCATTTGATTAAGATCCTCAATCCATATTACTAAGATTTTCCATTTTTTCTACACTAGTATTTCTTCAATACGACGATGTTGTTGCAGTTACTTTTTTACCTTATATTCCGGATTGCTTGATAGAATTTTCATTCTTCTTTGTTGTATGCAGTGTCAATTCAGTGAGGCCAAGTTTCAAACCAACTCTTGTACGACCAAAACCTTGTTCTAGACTGACTAAAACTTTGTTTTCAACTCTGGTGAAATTCCTGAAATTTCAAATTTCGGTAACAAAAACTGTAAAAAAATTTATTACTTCCACTTAAATAATTTTAATTTTCAGAGAGTTTGATTTACCAATTGATGAAAATTAATTGAATATAATTAATTAAATAATAGCCAAGTTGTACAAATAATAAATTATAATACACTACGACGAACTACACACTATGAAATTATAACATATCATACAGAAAGAAGCACATCCAACACCATAAATATCTTCTATATATCCTCATACACAACACAGAAAGTATTATTCAAAATACAAGAACCGCCTCAGTTTTATGGTATATAATGTTTGAAGTAAAATAAAATATAAAGAACTGGGCCCCTTTCCTGAATACGAATTCGACTTAAAATTACACATACATACGTATCATTGGTATTCCGAAATTCGAATTTAAAAATGTTCAACACGGTATCATAAATTTCCCTTATCGGGCAATACGAATTCGAGTACTTCATGACCGTTGTTATTTGCTCGTTCATGACCGCAAATATGTTCGTATTCATTTTTGTTAACGACAACCAAATTAAAACAAGAAGAATTACAATAGCCGTGTTTCTTGACGCACAGTGATCCGGATCAGATCACATTTTCCATGCAAACCAAAGACACATTTTGATCCAAAATGAAATTTGGATCAAAATGTGTCTTTGGTTTGCATGGAAAATGTGATCTGATCCGGATCACTGTGCGTCAAGAAACACGGCTAATGTAAGTAAATTGTTTTATATTTTTTATTTTATTTTTATATATATTTTAATATATGTATGATATTATTTGAACTGTTTTTCATAGATTTATTAAGAAATGCTTAAAAGTATTTTTGATGTTTAAATATGTGTACTTTTTAGAACCAAAGTAACTACGGCAATTAATGGTTGCATTTATGGAGGGACATCCATCGTTAGCTAAATGCTATAACTCAACAGCGGATGGCAAAATATCAACCAAGTTGTTGTTGGCAGATATGATTAGCAGCCAACTTAATAGCCACGGTCTGCCTATACAAAATCCAGTAGGTTTGGAAGAAAATGTAGGCTGACTACAAGTTCAATATTAAAAAGAAATTGAAGCTTAATATATTAAGTATTTCGGGCACATACGGAGGCCCATCTAGAATCCAGACATTCTAACCTACAGAAGAGGCAGTAATTTAACTTATTGCTTTAAATGCCTCCGTTAATGGTTTCATCAGTACACCATCGTTTGGCGACAGCCTATTAGAACTACCGAATTTAGCTGAAAACCAAACTCCATTATTATCCGATATAATATTAGATGACAACAGTGAATGCAATTTGAACAATGATCTTGAACCATAGACACTTCAGAAGAAAAACAAAAAGTACAAAAGTTACAATCGAATTTAAAAATAAATAAATTTAAAAACTACAACATAACAAATAAAATATAATTTCCATTCAACATAATTATTTACTGTAGCAAATCTTTGAAGCGGCAGGTTCGTTTTAAAAAACGCAACACCAGGTTTACTAAATCCCGAAATATAAAACGCAAACGTCGTATTTATACTATGTTTTTCTTTTTGATTGACAAAAATAGATATTCATTTTCAATCGGGTGCATAATATTAATATGTGTTCCGTCTACCAATAACACCTGAAAATCCAGTTTGGAGATCAAAAAGTTCTTCCGCCAATTCTCTTCGCGTTCAGTAAGCCAGAAAGAAACTGACTTACGACACATGCATTTATCAATGGCATTTAAATGTGCGTCAATATTTTCGAAACTGTCGACTGATCTACTCGAATGAAATTATTAAAAAAAATTGACCCACGAACTATGATAACTGCCATATGCACAGTACCTTAGAATTGCAGATATTTTTATTGAATTCTCTTATTCATCAATTAAATAATTAACAACAGGTTTAGCGAGTTTAAACAAACGCAAAAATCTGAAATTAGATCGAAACTCATTGTTAAATATATACTTCCGTAGGAATTAGGGAATTTAACTTCCCAAGTAACCATTTGTGTCCAAAATTTAGTCACACTGATCAGTTTTTGTTGGCTAAGTAGCATTGCTATTTATACTTAAACGTCAAGATAACGTCAAAATGACTGACAAAAACGTGTCACGCTGATCAAAATGGGGAATTACATAGTTAAATAGGTTATTAAATAGGCTTATTTGAAATATTCATGAAAAATAGCATTTATGGCAAACTAGTCATTTGAAAGGCAAAAGTATTATTTCGTGAAGTCATTTCGGCAGACAAGCATGTAAGTATTTTACATGGTTAAGAATCTAAAATGACCATATAGTTATAAAAAAATTAAATTGTTAAAATTACAAAGCAACATTTGTAAAAGCAAATTTGTGTAAAATATTATTACTTTAGTATTTTTATTCTTATTTTGTTTTTTTATTGCCACTTTATTATTTTGAACACTTTATTATTTTTAAACGGAATGAAATTATAATGATAGTATCTTCTAATAAATATGCTCATATGTCTACCTTAAATTAGTTGGGAAGAATGTTTTATCAGGTAATTTTTAAAAGTAGGTCTAAAAAGTATATTGCCCCGTAGAAATACTTCTTATTTATTGTATCCAGAAAATAGATTTTTTGAAAAATTCCAAAATATTGAATAATTGGGAGTAGTTTGTAAATACAATCGATGGGAAATTGAAAAATCGGAATGAAAATGTATGAACGATAGAGAAAAACGAAGAAAACTAAGAAAATATGTAATGCAAAAATCTGAAAAGATGGCAGTTCTAATATATAAACAGAAAAAGATGGCACCTATTTCATAATATCATTACCAGCAGCAAGAATGTCAATATGTTATAATAATCACCTAGATTTCTAAATATTCATTCTGCAGCTAATTATTTATTCTGGGGACAAAAATGAAATGAAAAAATGGTATTTTGTCACCAAAGATTTACCAATAACATTTATAGCAAATTATTCGTCGGAAAAGCAAAATGGGTTTGCCCTATGACTAAATGGATATCAACACCACAAAATTGCCTTTAAACAAATAATTTTTCAAAATGCGCATGGCATATGAGCTGTAGGCAGAAATATCAATATGGCAAAATGGTTAGGTAGAATTATAACTAGTCATTCTACTGTAAATTACCTATTCTGATGGTAAAAATGATATAAATGATTCTCAATCAACAACAAAACACAAATTAATGGTATTAACAAACTTTTTCTCGCCTTTTTGATATGAATTATTTTTTTAAATATAAATAAAAAGTATTATTTTCTAAACATTTGTATCTAATTTTATTAATCTTAAAAAAACGTGTATGAAATGTTTCCACTCTATTTTTTTTTAAATCTGAATCAGTAAAACCTAAAAAATTAAATATTAAATGGTATGTACAATGGGAAGAATACATAACTTTCTTTAAGGTTCACTTCATACTCAATGCATACAAACTTTGATTTTACTTGCGCAGGTGTACTAAGTGTATCAATATTCATGATACGATCCGAAAAAATATACCAAGTCTCGAAGAATGCATCGGCTCTGTGAAAAAATTGTCCTTTAACTAAACCGAATTTGGCAAAATATATACTTTAGTCTTGATATCAACAGCATATTTCATTGCAACTATACCACCAGTAGTAGTTAAAAACCAATTATTTCCCTTTGTAATTGTCAAAGATAATCCATTCCTTATTTCGATCTGTTTGTAGAATTTAGTCCCATCTGGTAATTTAAGGTAAATGGTTTTAACGGTTGTAACGGCGTGTCCAACCTTGTTACAAATTTATGAAAATTATTTAATATTAAGTCTTTCACTTATTTATTTTTGTTGCAATGTTTTTTTCTCGCGATTGTCAAATATTTCAATGAAAAACAATGTATACAATCCGCCTTTGATAGAAATTATTTTTCAAATTGATCGTGACGATATAATTCGAGAGTACATCTGAGAAGACTGACTCATACTTTTTAAAATTACGGGAGTTGTATTTTTTTTTGTTTTTGTTGAGGAAAGGAAAAAAAATTGGTTTGATCGGGGAGAAGAGATATAGAGCTCGATCGAAAAAGATCGTAAAGAGATGGTGGCTTATTAAAGCTTAAATTAATTAAATAAACTAAGAAGATTCGTGAGAGCAAAATTAAATAAATACGATACATTATAGATAAATAGATATATGCGATAAGTATTAAGTATATTAAGGCAGCCTTATTCTGAAACTCTTAATATTTTGGAGAAATAAGTCTGATAACATAATATTAAGTGATTAGTGCTAGAAAAAATAAAATAAAATATGAAACTGTTACGACCTCAAGAAGGCCGAATTACATGTGCGTGTTAGGTGTATAACCTAATCGACAAAAATTGTTGAATGGTGTACTTTTAAGATACTATAAATGTCTAAAAATATTAAGACTGGAAAATTTAATAAATAAATAAATAAATATTAAAGTGGACATGAAATTTGAAACTAAGAATAACTATAAAGAAAAGAAAACTAAAGTTAACAGATAATTTCAAGGACGATAAATAAGAAAATGTGGAAGTTAAAAAGTTACAATAATTATAATTAAAATTCGACATCGTGAATAAAAACAATATTAAAAACTTCAATAAAATAAATAAATAAATAAAATATAAACAATAGATATATCTATGAAAACAAAACTAAGGTATACCAAAATAATTTTAAGTATTTTTTTTATAACAATTTAAGTAGTTAAGATTCTGGTGATGGGTAGACTAACGTAGATTTAGTTTTATTTTTTTTATTATTACTTAAACATCGATTATAGTTATAAAAAGTTTGTTTTATTTAATTTAATTTTAAATATTTGGAATTTTGAAATGTAAAAACCAAAAGGATAGTTTTCCTTATTAATTTTTTTTGCTTAAATAAGTATCTAACAATCGACATAAAAATTTTTTTTTTTCTTTTCGAGATGAACTAAATTGAATTTCATATTGAGATCAAGGTAAGTTGGGATGGCGGTCGTCACCATGTATTATTTTCCACGCATTATTTTCCTCCTAGCTATTATTCCAGTTTTTTTAGGATTTATTGAAGTTTTTGATAATTTTATTATTTAGTTCTTCTGACTATTCTTTTATTATCAATCAATTTTTTTTAATAGTTTAAACGCGGTCTAGCAAGACTATTTACACAGCTTGAGTCCCCACGCCAACCTTCTGAGCTTTAGCTACGCTGATATGACCGCTCAAGAATTGTGTAATAGTAAAGAATATAATCTGTTAGCGAAATGTACATTATTTTAGGAAAAGGATTGTGCACAAACTACCTATTTTGTGTCAATGAACTTTGACCTTTCATGTATACACTTTAATTTCGTTACACGGTGCAATATAGATAAGGATTGTTATTTTTACATTTCTTAAAAGATAATTATATATATGATTGATCTCTGCCATTCGGCTAGCGACTTGCGTAATAAATTTTTTATTTAGAATAATTTACTTTTAAAATCGTAAATGTAGATAGCGGTCCAAATCGTGACGTGTGTTAACGTGTGTTAACAGAGGGAGTTTAAATGACACAAATTATAAATAAAACATGAAATAGAATCTACACCAAAAATATTCTGTAGTATTGTCGAAGAGTATTTATATTTTTTAAGAGCAAAAGTATTTTTCCATTTAGTTTTCGCTATAACTTTAAAAGTAAAAATTACAAAATACAACATGCAAATGATGTTAAAAATTAAGTTCTTTAAACAGCTAATTTGCTACAAAAAAACAAGTATTTTTTTTTTTTTTTTTGCGGTTTTTACAGGCCATTATTGGCCCGTACCGTGTCAACAATCTGACTCCAACGGTTTCGATCACGAGCCAGATCTTCATACTGTTGCAAGCAGTTGGAAGATGCCAGATCGCTCTCTACGCCGTGGAGCCATCGTCGCCGACAGCGACCTCTTCGCCTACCGAAAGGCGGTTCTCCCTTTAAAGATCGCTGTATCATTCGGTTCGGATCAGCACGCAGAACGTGACCGAGCCAGCGTATTCGCTGTCCTTTGATTTCATGCACGATATCAGGAATTTGCATTAAATTCCTGATCTCGTGATTGAAACGAACTCGGTAAGTGCCATCGACGTCGCGTTTTGGACCATATATCACACGCATGATTCTTCTCTCGAATGTTAGAAGCCATCTTTCGTACTCATCCGTCAAGGTCCAACTCTCACATCCATACATGACAACGGGTCTGATCAACACTCTGTACAGTTTCAGCTTATCCGTATTTGCAAGATATTTTGATTTCAGCAGTGGACGTAGAGGATACAAAGCCCGATTGCCAGCGGCAAGGCGGACCTTGATATCCTCGCCCACACTATTATCGTGAGTGATGAGAGATCCAAGATACTTGAATCTCATCACTCCTTCAAACGTGTGGTTTCCACTACTGAAATCAATTGCGTCTTGGTCTCTAAAACCCGAGATTAGATATTTGGTTTTTGACTCGTTGATTTTGAGACCAACGGAAGCTGAACACTGTTCCAGTGGATCAAGTATCTCTTTCACTCCGTTGCCATTTAATCCAATCACACAGATATCATCTGCATAAGCAAGAAGTTGATTGGATTGTCGGAATAAGATATTGTCCTGAGGTGTTGCACTTTTACGAAGGATGTATTCCAACATGAGATTAAAAAGTATCGGGGACAGCGCATCTCCTTGTCGAACACCGGAATTGATTGCAAAAGTTCTCGATAGCCTGTTCTCAACTTTAACACAGCATTGTGACTGCGTTACTGTCATTTTACAGAGATGTACATATTGTTTTGGTATTCCTAAATATTCAAGCGCATACCATAGCCTCTCTCGAACGATCGAGTCATAGGCTTGCTTGAAATCTAGGAATACATGGTGTACATCGCGAGATGTTTCGTAGTACTTGGAAAGAATCATCCGTAGCGAAAAAACTTGATCAGTGACTGACCGATTTGGACGGAATCCTCCTTGGTAGTCACCGACAATTTCCTCCGCTAGAGGAGTAATTCTTCCCAAGATAATGTATGACAGTAACTTGTATGCTGTGCAAAGGAGAGCTATACCGCGATAGTTCTCGCATTTCATGCGATCACCCTTCTTGAATATTGGGCATAACGCGGCCACTTTCCATTCATCAGGCATAACTTCATTTCGCCATACCAATCGAACAAGGTCGAAAAGACAGTTCCACAAAGTCAGCCCTCCGAATATCAAGAGCTCTGAATTAATGCAATCAACCCCTGGTGAACGATTTTTCTTTAATCTCTGCATGGCCATTGTGAATTCCTCATAGGATGGATCCTCAATGAACATCTCCGCGGTCTGTATTTGAGAGTATTCAAGTACAGCTTGTGATACATGTGGAACATTAAGTAAATCAGAAAAATGTTCACGCCATGTATCGAGTACCGCATCGACGTTAACACAGAGGTTTCCATCCTGGTCCCGAATGGCAGTTGACCGAGATCTTAAGGTATGGTGCAATTCGGTGATTCCTTTAAAGAAACCACGCGAGTTGTGCTCATTGCTGAGTTGTTGTACTCTTAAGACCTTGGCCTTCCACCATTCTCGCTTCTTCAGTCTACAAATGCGTTTAGCTGTCCTCCTAGCAAGAACTGCCTTGTTTTTCCTTGCAATTGTAAACCGAGTCTGCGCTTTATTGTGGGCTATATTGCGTTGCTCAACAGCCAGACGACACTCCTCATCAAACCAATCATTTTTGGGCTTAGTTTTCACTATACCGAGAGTGTGCTGGGCAGCATCGACAACCGAGGTTTTCAATACTTCCCAGACACTGTTCACATCATCAGATTGGTAGTTGGATCCTAAAATGCTATTGCTGACAAGATCTTGATATTTTCGTTGCGTTTCTTCATTTATCAGACCTTCACAGGAGAATCGCGTTTTATATTCTCCTGTCCTCCTTGACTTGTACGAAAATTTCCATCGTAGCTTTGCAGCAACCATAAAATGGTCACTGCCTACGAATTTTGTTGACGACCGATACGATCTCACGTCTTGAACAACCCGAGCCCGGTCTTTTGAAATCAACACATGGTCAATTTGGCTTCGGGATGTTTTACGTGGATGTGTCCAGGTTTCCAAATGGATGTTTTTGTGGGGAAAGAATATACTTGCCACTTGGAGATCATGTGCGATCGCAAAGTACATCATTCTTTCCCCATTTTCGGTCGCAGTTTCGTGTCGGGAGTACGGACCTATGTTGTTACATAAGTCGATTTGATTTCTGCCAGCTCTAGCATTAAAGTCACCAATCACCAATCTGATATCGTGCTCAGGTATAGAGCCCATCAGATTATCCAAATTATTGTAAAATGAGTCTTTATCTTGGGGTTGGCTTACATCAGTGGGCGCATGTACACATACAATTGACAGGTTGGCTAATCTCATGTGCAAGCGAAGCTTACACATTCGATTATCGACTGCTTGGAAGCCCAACACAGCCTTTTTTACCTGCGGCCCAATGAGAAAGCCAACTCCAAGATTTCCGAGGTCATCTCCACTGTGTAGCAACGTATAGCCTTGGGACACATGGACTCCACTTTTAGGCCATCGAGTTTCTTGGAGCGCTACGAGTTCCAGCCGATACTCTTTCATACATGTGATAAGGCCGTCCAACGCGCCAGGTTTTCTTAGTGACTGCACGTTCCACGTGCTGATCCTCAATCTCGTATCCGGGTACTTAAGCGGGGGGTCATTGTTATTTAGGCGGTATCCGATTTTTTTGTTTTTGTTGACATTTTTAACTGTTATTGTTTTTTACGGATGCGGGTCGTCAGCCCAGCGATCCAACTAGATTTAGTCGCCTCCTACGACAAGCTCTGGATACTGTAGTGGTATTCTATGGATCTCATGTTTCGTTCGAAATATTTACGAAACATGGTTGCCCCCACCCACAGGGCTTGTGTACAAAAAACAAGTATACCAATGTTTTATTATCCTGATTATTGTGTTATTTTTATTCTTGTTAATTTGCCGACATAAATGCATATTAACAACAATAAAGGATATTACCTTTAATGGTAATTTATTTGCTATTAAGCCAAATGGCTATCATGTGACTACTCTGCAATTATTGTGGGAGTAAATTGCTCATATAAAAACTTTTTAGTATTATCCGAAAATTAGCTGTATTTTTGTTCAAAAAACGTTTTCCTGACATACAAAAGGCTATTAATAGGGAATCCAATACCGGTTTTCGGTAAACCGGGTTTACCGTAAATTTTTAACTACCGAAAAACCGGTAAATTTTCAAAATTTTACCGAAAATACCGAAAGTTAAAAAATGTATATAATTAGTATAATATCTTTTCATACTTTTACTGTATAAAATAAAATATATTCACTTATTCAATTTAATAATAAATGTTCTTATTATATTCATTCTTTTTATTTATGGATCTATATGAATAGGGGTTTTGATTTAATTTTATACCGATATTTTTAAACGTGGTGATATAAATCATTTTATTACGCAGATGTGACTAGACTTAAGGTTAATTCATGGTTAATTCGAGTGTGTCAACACTAACTTCAATCGTCTTATGAAATTTAATTTCTTTAATGCTTGAAATTAAAGGAACGGGTTATTTCACCCCTAATTAAAATCAGAAGTCTTCTACCCAAACTGTAGGAAATTTAGGTGGCTAATTCAGTAGAAATAAAATAACTGCAAAACAATTAGTGGAAAGAGTCGCCATCCTGCTCAAAAATTGAACATTTTTCGCTGTTTTGTGATGCGCATTTTGTATTTCGGTTGTCCGTTCGTAAATTGGGCTGTGGAACGCTCAAATAATTGGAAGAAAATGAACTGTTATACTAAAAGATCTTTAGAAAACATTAGCAAATAGCCGCTCTTACATTAATACGCGGCGTTACCAGGCCATGATAAACGAGTTTTTGCTATACCCAAAGATCTTAAAATAAACAAGCGGGATATTTGGAAACAACAAATAAGCAGTCGTAACGGAGATGTTAAAATGATTGAAGCATCTAAGATTTGACTCTGAACGACTTTTTTAGGAAGCCGTTAAGGATAATAAGTATTACGCTTATCATCTAGAGATTATCCAAGATTTAGTAGATTAAATTATATTAACCATTGACGTGATAAAATGCCAAACAGTCGAAATTATTCTGAAAAAAGAGGTTGGCAGAATGTAAAGCTAAAAGTCATTTGAATGAAATGGGGTTTCATTCTTAATGACAATGTATCTCTTTCTAATAAAACAAATTTACAAAACATTCGTTCGTCTTTGTATTTAGAGCCAAATTAATTTATGGGCCACCCTTTATGCTATGAGGTTATCTAACACCAAGAAATGAGTTATCTGTTAAGCTTCTCTTCTCTCTTATAACACAAATAGAATGTACAGCCATTTCAGTTCGAAATATTAGAAGCTGAATTTTTACTTTGAGTTTCATGAAATTAAGCTCCTTTTCCAAATTCCGGTTATATACTAAGATGATATAGCCAGTTGTTTTCATATTGTAAGTTGAAAGCGCTTTTGTTAGAAATAAAAGCTTTCTGCCAATATACAGGGTGAGTTTCCTAATAAATGCAGGGCTTTTATCTCGAGAACGGTGCTAGATAAGAGAAAATTACTTATGATGAAATTTATTAAGAGTCGAGGGGGACGTCTAGTGGTGATCTTCAATGACCTTGAAACTCATTAGTTTCGGAGATATAGGCTTAAGTTAGGTTTTTTTAAATTAAAACCTATACTTTTGAATATTTGTTTTTATAAAGCAATTAAAAGTAAACTCTTTTTGCTCACACATCATTTTTGTAAAGTGTATGATTTCAGAGATATGAGCAAAAATTGATATTCACTAAAGCAATCGAATTTTCCATAAGTTCTACAAATTAAAATAGAAAATATCAAATGTTCTTTGACTTATGCAATTGTTTTGTTTTATTACTTTGTGATAAAATTACAATTATCTTAGAAAAAGTTTTTTATCATGTTGTACACTAACCAGGAAGCATTCGACATGATGATGATCTTCGGTGAGTGTCGACAAAATGAAAACGTGGTGATTAGATTGATTAGAAAATTATTGCATAATAAGTCAAAGAACATTTGATATTTTCTATTTTAATTTGTAGAACTTATGGAAAATTCGATTGCTTTAGTGAATATCAATTTTTGCTCATATCTCTGAAATCATACACTTTACAAAAATGATGTGTGAGCAAAAAGTGTTAACTTTTAATTGCTTAATAAAAACAAATACTCAAAAGTATAGGTTCTAATTTAAAAAAACCTAACTTTAGCCTATATCTCCGAAACTAATGAGTTTCAAGGTCATTGAAGATCACCACTAGACGTCTCCCTCGACTCTTAATGAAATTCATTAAAGTAATTTTCTCCTATCTAGCACCGTTCTCGAGATAAAAGCCCTGCATTTATTAGGAAACTCACCCTGTATATTGAGAGAAGCCATTTTGGTGTTTTAAAACGAACTTTCAATGAACAACACCAACAAAACAATATTTATAAATTAAATTTAAAAAAAAAATTGTTTTTATTTATTCTATTATTGTTATTATTGTAATAAATGGATCATACATTAGAGTCCATACATTAGAAATTTATTCAAATAAAATTTACTCAAAAATTGTTTATCCTTAACACTCAAAATTATTATTACAATTGATTTATTAAAACGAAACAAAAAATGTCAAAATTTAATAATTTTTCTCACATTTCAAAGGAAATTTTAGATAAAAAAATTTCATTTTATGTAAACTGTTTTAAATTAAAATATGAAGTACATTCGAATTCAGAAATACGTATTTACTTTCGAATCATTGCATTTTCGTATCGTATTCAGGAATAGTGGCCCTGAACTGATCAGATATATCAGTAATTACTGTGGTTGACTGTAAGACCGAAATAATAGGCCTATGGTATGAGAAATAAGATAAATATGTTTTAGAATGATAATTAGAAAGATATCTAGAGAAATCTGCATCGATTGTTGTTCCATGCCTTGTAGTAGGCGCATTACGGTTATTATTCATTTTTAGTTCTAATTTATCTTGTAGAATGTTTATAAAGAGTTGTCCATCTTCGGATGCAAAATTAACATTGAAATCTCTTGCTAAAATAAGTGGCAATGTATGATTTCTCCTATTTCTTCAGAGCTCGACCGTAAATCATAAGGTTTTATTATAAGGTAATGGTAATATTATAAGGTTTATTCCTCTTCCAAAACACAGTGAGTAGCACATATATCACAAATTGATGATTTACCAATATCGTCCAATAAGTCGTAATAAAATGACCATTTATGAAGTTACTATATTCGAGACATCATTTGATTTCTGATAAATTGCAACTCCTCCGGATCTAACATTTTTACGCTTTAATTTCGTAACACAATCAATATTCGGGATGTAGGTTCGGTTGTTGTGGCTGCTATCGCACATTTAGATCGGCGATTGGTCCGTTGTGATATCACTCTATGTACTCTATGTAGGTCTGAGTTTTTCGTAGAACCATCTGCGCATTGCAAAGCTCCATGTCAGCCTATAGTACTGATATGGAAGATTGGTCGGCCCATGGATTCTAAACACGACAGGGAATCCAGATATGTTCATTTTACACTACCGACCACACCGCCCAAACGATCGAAGGTGAAAACCTCATTTTGCATCTTCCTCCCGCTCCAACTGCCGCTGCTTTAACCAATTCGGGATGTAATCAGGTTTCTGATAGAAACAAAATATTGCTTTAATCAATTACGGGATCGTTCAAGTCCGACACGAATTTTCTGAGACTTGGCAATAAAAACATTTGGAAAACATTTTCTATATTTCTTTTTATTGTTGAGAATGTATTCAACGATAATCGGCGAAATTCATCTTGTAAAGATATGATTGATGTACAATTTTTTCGACCATTATAAAATTTACTATCATTGTCTATGTATAGTCCTTCAATACTGGTAACTCGTGATAAAGCAACATATAGTAATGGTAGAGAATGAGTCCTTTGATATTCATAAACTTCAATGAATGTTCCACCTTGTGATTTATGAATTGTTATGGCACATTCTGATACTCAGCACCATTTCATTCAAATGAAACCCAATTATTCAGTGTCGATAATACGGCTAATCAACTTCACTCATTGTGTATGTATCGTCGGAAAAAACGATTTTTTGGTAAAACTGTTAATTTTTTAATTTCAATGTCAATAGCCGTATTGGTATTTGATATCTCTTCACATATTTGTTGATGCCACACACATGTTCTTCCCTCAATCCTTAAAAAGCCATCACTCTTACTCATCCGGCAAGGTTCAACTATCACATTCATGCATTACAACGGGTCTGATCAACATTCAGCTTATTTGCAGGATATTTTGAGTTTGTTACCCAGTTACCGCTTTGAGCTCGCTACCTTAACAGAGACAAAATGAAACAATAAAACTGCACAAACTTACTAAAGCATATGGTATAACTTGCAATCGTCACTTTGTATCTTTCAATTAATAAATTTTGTGTTTCGACGAAGGCCGGTACAGGCTCGGTAAATTTTTGGAATGTGGTAAAATTGAAAGTACCATGTTGAATATTTTTGAAAGCACTCGCCGTTTGTAAATTTTATAAATTTGAAGTCGTCTGATAACTTGTCTAATGACGTTTAACATTTTGGTTTTCACCCTTTTTGGATTCGGATTTGAAGTTTTGTATATTTTTCGAATTGGTAATATTTCTGTGTTAGCGTGCTTTTTGGTAAGAGAATTTATTTTGATTTCATTATGTAGTTGCTTTTCTGTGTAGGTTTAGCCGTGTTGGCCATTTCTTTGAATCGAAATATGTAAGTCTTTGAATCGGTTGAATATGACTGGTAAATTGTGAAGGTGATTTTGCGCTGTGAATCATGTTGTAAATCGTATTGGCGATGTATTGAATCGTCGTGTGGAGTATGAAAGTATTATTGCGGATATGCGAGTTCGCTCGTTTTGAATTAAAATGGATGAGGGAAAAAGTTGGCCAGTGGATATTATATTGATAAGATACATCGGTTTTTTGTTTTGGACGAATACAGTTATACGTTTGGTGAGACTTAAAATAGTCATATGGTCTGGCCACGGCTCTTTATATGAACCTCTTTATAAAATTTGATAAAATATGATTCTGTTTAGTAGAACTGGTGTAGAACAACAAAATTTGATTTTATTGTTTGTTGTCCACTGACAATCTTAAGGTTTATTTCAATGATATTTTAGGCCTCAGCATAAGCTTCAAGACGTTTAACAATACAGGTTATTAAAACCTACATTCATTTTTAATTATTTTCTTGTTTGCTTGAGCGGTCTTAAGAGGTAATGCAAACATAAACATTTCATTTATTAATATCAACTTTAAAAACTATATTTTCAAGTAAATTATATAAAAATAAGAGAGCGGTTTTCTGATAGGAACCCGATGAAGCAAAATTATTGAAACAGATCTACATCTCCTCTTAGTTTATAATACTTTTCAATATCTCCAATAAAAGGAAAATTCGACAAATAATTAAAATATGACATCAAAAGTTTGCAACATTAAAATTTTATTTAGAAGTTGGTTTCTTACTATACTAACATAAAAAATTGTATTTTATATAATATAATAACGATTATTTGAAAATGAAGAAAAACTGTGCATTTAATAAGAGATTACACCGACAAAGAACGAATCCACTTATAATTAACTGTTGTGTGTATTGCTGTCAGTTCTCTAAAATCCTGACCATTATAGTTTAAAGATTATCTATTTAATGAACTTCAACATCATCATCAAATATTGATATGTCCCAGTGAGTATCTATATTAAAGAGTTATTGTTAATAATTCTGCTAATACCCATTACGAGTATGTGCGTCATATTACTTACCCGCATGGCGGTTTCAACGTTTAATTTACCAAAACCACCCACAGTGAGTTCTGGCGAATTCTGACCTCTCGCAATCATTGGTATTACGAGCTTTTGCAGTCGTGCTGGTAATGAATACCACCTCATGTCATAGATAATTTCTGATGCTTTTTCGTTCTGTGGATATTTTTTAAAGAATAAATATTTTTGGTAAACTTTTATAAACTTACCTGAATTGTCACAACTGTTCCTAAGATGCAATATTCAAGCAGCTGAAATATTCCTGCAACCGTTATAAATGGTGCAACAATCCAGTTACTCCATAAAGTCATGAATAATGCTACAATTATACCGAATTGACTACTCATTAACTGTCCCAAACAGAGAGTAGAATAGTTTTCGTCTACCATTTCAATAGACGAAATATATTCCTGATGAGCTTTGATACTTTCATATAATTGGTGTTCGATTGAATGTAAATTTTCTGGATTGTTTTCAATAGTTTCATTTAACTGTTTAACACGATGATCAAATATATTAAGATATCCGATTGTATGAAGTATTTGATATAGGAACATACAATCTAAGGCTATAATACCGATTAAGCCGTAGAATATTAAACATGTTTGATGAACCATGTTGATTGTATATCCAATTACAGATCTCCAACCAAGCAGCGGAAATGGTATTGGAATTATAGTAACCTGTTCATCATATATCAACCACATCAATAAAGGCAAAAGTAAATAGGTCATGGCCACCATAACATAGAAACCCACAAGAATTTCAGCGATCACAAAAAAGTAAAAACATATTCGTTTAAGTTCCGGTGCAATTGCGAGATCATTAACATATTGTCCATGTAAGGCGGATAAACTTTGCACCGCTCTAAAATAGTTTTTAAAACTAACCACAGTGCACCAAAATTTATAAATTCCTTGCCACAGTATAATAAAAGAACATGTTCCTTCTAACTTAACACTTAGCGACTCATTGGAACATAAAAGAAAAACGAACGATAACACAACTGGATGTGAAACAGCCAATAACATGACAGAATTTAAATTCATTTTAAAATTTGGGGAATTAAAATCAATTCCAAGTATTTGAAAACCAAATCGTAAATAATTATTAATTATATTATTATTAGATTGGACATTGGTTACCTTGTCCACTGAGTAGTGCGGTAGTTTAATGTTTATTAAATTCATTGATACTCGCGGTAATGTATGTTATTTTCGAAATATTAACCAGATTTGTGCCGTCTTAGGAAAATGTGTACAGTAATATATAATATTTTAATACTGTAAATTATTATATTTATTAAAAATTCAAAATCACTTAATCATAGACAAGAATGTTTAGCGGATTTTGATTGACATGTAAATTATATCGTAATGGAAATTTTAAAAGGAAGTGTTTAAAAATGGAATGAGTGAAATGGTGCCCGAGGAACGGGTGTGGGTTAACTATAAACTAACGTTCTAACTAGTGGTAATCTAATAGTGGCAATCAGTTCTAGCATGTTCGATTTGAGTTTTCCTTGACCTTATTGTCAGTAGAAGCAGCTTTGTAACTTAATAATGTATGCATTTTCTATATATTACTAACTATACTTTTGATATGTTGGTTATTATCGTTTTAATTTCTACCGGTGTTTGTGCTCGGATACAAACAGAAGAATCATATCTTCTAGGTATAATGAATTTTTTTTTTTATTTGTTTGTCTGGTTAAAATTCTTTCTGAGAATGCAAATATATCAATTTTATCCTCTTCACTTCTAGTTCATTTCACATTTTGCCCTGTAAAAAGGTATCCGCATCTTTAGTTGGAGTTAAAATACTGATTCTATTCGTTAAATTTTACCACTTATCGAGGCCATAATATTGTTGCACAATCTTTTTAAGATCGTCATGTTTTTTCGTGTTCAGTTCACTACTTCATCTACTTTCTGTAGGTTTTAATAAAAATAATAAATAAGAATATTGAAGAAAAATTTTATAATAAAAGAACGATGGTTTACATTCATAGTACCCATGTAAATGTACAAATTTATAAAGCGACTAAGGCCCGGTCAAATTTCTGTTATAATGAAATAATTTTGACATAAGTGAAATAATTTGCTCTTCCATATTTTGATGTAAGTTCGTTTGCTGTCCGAATTCTGTAATAATAATGACATAGTTATTTTAAAATATCAAACTTCAAAACGTTTTTAAAAAGTGTGTACAAATTAATAATTCTAATAAGTCATATTTATGATTGAAGTAGAGTTTGACCCTAATACAGTGTTATTCATCTTAATAACATCTGTATGCACATAAAAATTATTAACATACACACGAGTATATAATGTATAAAATTACTTTCAAGAATTTAAAATATTCTTACTGCCCGACATTGTTGTTGTGTTAAAATTATTACAGAAATGTCAAAATTATAACACGCAGTTGCTGTAATAATTTGGTTGCATACATTAACCTATCAAAATTATTTCAAGAAAAATAATTTTTACAGAAATCGAACAGGGGGCCCAAGAAACATTTTAATTTTCAAGTTTAATTAGAATTGTATATATCAATCAAAAAATGAATTTTGTATGACAAGTTTGAATCTCTAAAATATTTTGAAAAAAAACATTTACTACTTCTCTAACCGAAAATAGAAACAATAATCCCCCAAAAATTAATAAGAACCCATCAAAGGAACAGCCTAGCCAAATAGTTCACAGAAAACTATAAAAGTAATTAATCCAGCATAAATAGCCAATCTTAAACAGTTATAACCAAGAAGTACGTCAAACGATTTAGAACCAACAACATTAATTCCACCTTTCTATTTCAGAAATAATTAAACCTTAAGATATAATCGTTATCATAAGGACTCCCTAGGTTTGGAATAATAAACTTATAAAACAGCTTCCAAAACGTTTCAGAATATTCTTATATTTTATTTTTTTTTTTAATATTCCCTATAGAGGAATTACCTATTTCGGCAAATGTATTGTCGTCTTCAGTGTAAATAATGTACTGCAAAATAATTATTTTTCACGTTTTTTCATACATTTTACAGGATATAGTATTTTGAAAATCAGGATATAGCATATTTTATAACGTATTTTCCAAAATTTGTTCGTATAGTTTGTTCGTCATAGTATTAATTTTATAGTTGATTAGAAATGTAGTTTTGCGATTATTATTGCAATTATAATTTCAAATTCTTCTAGTCTATTCGGACGAATATTATACCGAATTAAAAAAAATTAACAATTAAGAACAAATCATGACTAACTAAACTAGCTATAGCAGAATATTATTATTGGCTTACAAACAAAATTAAAGCAATTTAAGACACTGACAATGAAAATATATAACTTACGACATAAAAAATTCTTCTATATCGAATATTTAGAAGTATTAAAAGAAGAAAATACTTAGACCAAAAAGAAGGACGGTTAGTAAGAGATTAAAAGCATTAATACAACAAAAACAACAATAATAAATCTGATAATATAAACCGAACGTAACACATAACTTATCAACGGATAAAAAATCATACCAATATTCAATTTAACAAAAATGAAACACCTTTATTGGAAAAAGGATTAAAATATTATACCTATAACAACGAAAAATAATATTAAACTTATCCTTAATATTGAAAATGCAATCTCAAGAAAAAACAGAACATCATTTAAATATAAACACAATGCTTGTGGATAAAAATAAAAAATATGCACCTAGAAAGACATAGTTAAAACGACCGGAAATCAAAAATAAAATATCTGAAAATAATAGTATTTTTACAAAAGCAGATAAAACAAACGAAGCCGGCTTCTAGGTGGCGCAGTGGTTAAAGCTGCGGCAGTTGGAGTAATTCTGTGGTGTAAATGAACACAACTATGCCCCCTCTGTTGGATTGTAGAACTGGTGGGCCGACCCATCTTCCATGTCAGCACTATAGGCTAGCATGGAGCTATGCAATGTGCAGATGGTTAGGAAAATCGGACCTATAGCCGTACGTTCTCGTATTGGCTATAACGGCGTAAACGTAAGGACGCGAACACGTAGGGAGAGCAGCCTTGAGCCCTAAAACAGATTAGAGATATAAAAAAACTCTTAATTGGTCAGTAAAATTGAGAAAATTGATTTATCAAATAATGCAAAACACGCTTCTTTCGATGTCACAAATATATATTCGCATATAGCAGTACAAGAAACTTTGATCATTACCAAAACTACTTTAATAAAAACAGAATTAATATTATCATCATCAACGAAATAATGATGGTCTACCGATGGAAAGTCGTCTATCAGGAACATAAGCAAATATATAGTATAAAAACCATTTCGAAAACAACTACATCTTAAATATTAAAAATAAATTTTTAAAGAACATCAAATATTGGGATAGATATGCTGATGACATAATACTAGCATTTACGGGACGTCTAGAAAAACTGGATCAACTGCAAAATAGAATAATATAATACAATTAACTTTCTGGATCTGACGATAAAAAATGTCGATAGTAAACACACCGTCAAAATATTCAGAAATCCCACACGAACGGACCAAACAGGCTGTGATTTAATTACAATTGTAGTAGATCTAATACATTTCTATGGTTTCATAAATTAAAACCCCAATTGTCATAGTCGTCTCACGTAATATTTGCTATCACAAAGTAGTTTCTACGCCTTTATTTTAAGCGAAAGCTGTCAATTCAAACGACTTCATGTCACAAAAATTTTCCAACTGAGAAGAAGTGAGTATATTTTTCATGCATAAATATTTTATATATATTGTTTATAATTTGAACATAATTGTGTTTGAGTTTGAAAATTACTAACTGTAAACAGTTTGAACTGTTAATAAAACTAATGGAAAAAAATTCAAACATCGCTAAAGGCTTCATGAGCTTTGGAAACACGAAGAGTGAATTTAGTAATATTTGGAACGAATTCAGTGATAAGTTAAATAGTCTTGGTCCACCAGTACGGAAAACCTCAGAATGGCAAAAGGTAGTAAATAGATAAATGATTCCAACAATTCTTCAAACAATAAAATTGTTGTATTACTTTAGGTATGGAACGATTACAAGGCCAAAATCAAGGCGAAATTGAGCCATAACAAAAAAGAGTTTACTGCCACAGGTGGTGGTTGTAATTAATTATAAAACTTTTCAGCCTTAGAAGAGACTGTAATTGACTTGCTGCTTCTTCGAGAAGTATCGCAGGTAAATCGAAAAACTTTTGGTTTAGGCCCGATTATCTCACCCACCGTAGACAAATTTGAAACCATAGCTATAGAATCGGATCGTTGCTATCAAATCGTTGATAGTAAAATTGAGGTTATTCAACCCCCAGAAATGGATCATCATATTCCCAGAAATGAAGCTGTAATATTACTTGAGGCCAGTAGTTCAGAAACAAGAAGCTTAGTTTAAAAAACGCCAAAGGAACGTGAACAAGAACGATGTCGTCTTTTACAAGAGCAAACATAATCTGTAAAGAACGCTGAGAGGCATACGAAAGAAATTGCTCGATATAACAGAAAGGTTTACGAATTAAAAGTAAAAAAAATTAAGTTCTGGCGAGAAGATCTTTTAGAACAAAGACAACAAAGGAAAGATTTACTGGAATTGAAATTACGTCAAATTGAGTATAAAGAAAGAAAATTAGATTTCTTCGAGCGTAATACAAATAATTAGAAAAGAGAGTGAATTGTCATATTAAGATATGTGATTACTTGACCAGCGTTGGCCAAGTTGAAATCAAAGACTGAATTTAATGTTCATCTTGTGATGAATAGAATTTATTTTTATTGAGTTAAGTCTTATAAATTTTAATTTTTTGTTTATTTTATTGTGAAATTATAAAATGAAAATTGTTTCTTAAGTTTATTATCAAACAATAACATTACATTTGCTAAATCAACAACTGGAATTCATTATATTACGCCTTATACGTTCTCCTGCATTCTCATGCCTGTCACCGTTCGCTGATACCGACTTCCCTTGCTCTTCAACGGCTACAGTTATGGATTCCTCTAAATGCACGTTATAGTGAAGGCATAGATTGTGTAGAGCGCAGCAAACATTAACAATCTGCCGCGTTTTATTTGGAGAGTAATGTAACTGTCTTTCGCCTAGTAGGCAACAATAGCGATTTTTAAGAACCCCTATGGTTCTTTATATCAAATTTCTAGCTTTAGTGTGCTTCAGATTAAATTTTTTTTTCCTTATGTTACTTTCTTTTCTTGAACTCCGAAATGGTAAGATCAAATACGGTTTTAAAAATAAAAATTCCATTAAAAAATCATTTAATTTTGAAATATATACATAATTATTAAATATTTAATAAATATAATTCATATTATTATTTAAAATAACCTAACAGCCATGTATTTGTTTCTCCATCTTCAAACCGTCGTGCAAGTTGAATATTGTAGTTGCAAACAGAAATAAAACCACAATATTTATTTATTTCTGTTTGCAACTACAATATTTATTTGTTTGCAACCATTTTATTTTATTTTTTCATAATTTACGAATGTTAATATAAAACAGTTTTGCTCGACATGAGAAATATTTTTATGAATTGAGAAATATTAAATTTTAATTTTGTGTATAAAAATATAAATATGTTGTTACAATCGTTTTTGTTATAAATCTTCATTTTTAAGTTATTGTTTAGTTCATCTATCGACCGGAAGACTGTTCCGATCGTTATTATTTTGTATAAAAAGGAGATACCTTTTTTGAATTCCTTAGAGTTAAAATTTAAATTGAATTGTAAGGTTTAAATTACAAAAAATTTGTGACAGTACAGTGGATAAAATTCTTAGTAAATAATTTATAAAACGTAAAAATTTGAATTTATTTACATATAATAAAATATTAAAATTATAAAAACTTAACTTAATAATAAACCTGAAATTAACAATTATTTAACTCTAAACATATGATCAAATAGGATCATATCAATTTGGAGCGTTTTAGAAATAATAATAATTATTATAATTGTGAAAATGATACAAACAGGTATTAACTGAAACATGAAGAAAATTTAAGTCGTTTATCAAATATTTATTATTTATAGTGCATGTGCTGTTGAAATTGGATACAAATGCCATCTAAATATTGAAACAAACAGATTAGCTTATATTTATTAAGACTATTGATTTTAATACACAGTTTAAAACTCCGTTTAGCAATGCAAATCGAACAAATCTAGTTGATACTGAATCAGACTCACAGTCGAAATCGAAAAGTTAACTTTTGGAAGCACCATTAGTAAATAAATATATATAAAAATACAAGGCCGAATGGGAGCTCATCTTTTCGTGGCTGAAAAAAGTGAGCAAAAGGGAATTTTGCTACGTTTGTTTTAAAATTTTAGTAAACAACTTTCAAAGTCATGGTCAAACCAGCAAGTCACATATTCGAAACACAAACAACATAAAGGTCATTCCAACTTTGCATAAGGGTTATAATAAAAACACGAGCCAACATATCCAGAAAATATTCAAAAACTTTGAATATAAAGTAACATATAAAACACAAAACTAATTAAAACAACACATTAAACCATATAGTAACATAACATTAGATAGTGGAATTTATGAATTAACATGTTCAGATCATTTGACATAGGACAAACCGGTAGTTCTTTAAACAAAAATTCAACGAATACAAAGGATATTGGTAAAATGAAAACTGAATCAAGATTTTCTCTTCATATCAATGATACACAACACAACTACATATATATCGATACGAACTGAAAAATTCTCTTCAAGAGGAATAAAAGCGACCAAATTAACAGGCTAGAGTCATTTGAAATATATAAAAATCGCAAAATTACATTTCTACTCAACGATAAACTTAAAGCTGTGGTAGTTGGAGCGAGAGGTACCGGGTTCGAATCCGGATAGGGGCAGGATGCAAAAAGGATTTTTCACCATCTGATTACAATCGTTGGTTTGAATGAACACATTTATGACCACCTATTGAAGTGCAGAACTCATGGGCCGACCCATCTTCCATGTCAGTACTTTAGGCTGGCATGGAGCTATGCAATGCGCAGGTGGTTTAATTTGGTACGTCCTCAATTTGGGCAATCGGGCGTAAAGCAAGACGTAAATAAGCGAACCGCGAAAGAGCTGGCCGAGCCTTGAGCCCCAAAAAATATTGCATGGTATAAAATATAAAAAAAAGCTATAGACTTAATACTATATGACGAAAAACATGTACGAACTAATTTTGGAAAATACGTTACAAAATATACGATAGCCTGGTACCTGATTTTCAAAACACTATACCCTGTAAAAAGCATGTAAATTAAATTTATTTTTCAGGTTTACAGGGCAGAAGTTCCGCTACCATTTTCATTGCGCGCCATGTTGGTTATGTGATATTAAGCTCAGTTTCGCTTTGAACAATTTTATAATGAATAAATATACGCCACAAGGACGAGCAGAAATAGTCACAATATTTATTGAAAATAATCGTTTTATTATTGCTACTCAGCGAAAATTGCGTCAAAAATATCCTAATCGTCCAGTGCCTCATACAACCACAATTTATGATTCGAAATTTTCTTCTGCCTGAAATGGAAGAGCCAGGACTAAGGAATGTGTAGTTTCAGCAAGATGGGGCCTCAGCACACACAGACCGTTCTACAATTCAATTATTGAATGAGGTTTTTCCACGAGGGCTAATTTCATGAAATGACGGAGCTTGGTCTCCGGATTTAACAGCACCAGAGTTTTTCTTATAAGTTTTTTTAAAATCAAACGTTTATATGAATACGATTGAACATGAGATGTTGGAGGACTTCATGAAAAATGCCTTAAAAAGAGCCGAAAGTTGCATAGTGAATCGCTGTAACAATTTAGCTGATATAATTTTTCAATCATAACGTAAACAAATGTAAAGACCAAATAAACTTTTTATGAAAACCAAACCTACTTACATATCTTTTCTTTGAACAAAGTTGTAGGCAATCAAAATTATAGCGGGACTTTTGCCTCATCCTTCAAATACCCAGATGGCAATATATTAGCCGAAATAATCATACATATTCAAAATAAAATTTACGAAATATATCGATGATAAGGGATATTAAAAAAAAAACAAATAATAAGAATATTTTTATTTTATTGAATTTAAATGGAATAACTCCGACAAAAATTTTGAAATGCATTTCCATAACATAATTATTCTATCTAAAATATTTATTGTCTGTATCAAAGTGAGCTATTTTATTTTTACGGAACACTTATACTCTAATAAGTAAATTATTTTCAGAAAGTTAGATACACTATGATCGAAAATTAGTTAGGATTGGACAATATTATACCAAACCGAAAACTTTATGTATCATGTCAAGAACAAAATTTTCAAAATTAACGTATAAACTTCGAGGCCTCAAGAAGCTGTACTAGTTCCATTTTAATATTCTATTTACACTACTGATATAATTCAAATTATTCCCGAAAGTATTCAATTATAAATACGGATGGAAATATATTATTTCTTAAAAATGTAACTGTACATATTAAACACTTAATAGATGTGAATCGATTCTTTTTAATCCTTTTTAATCGCTTATTTTTATATATTTATGAATAATAACTGTTAAATTATTTAAAAGGTATTTTAAAATTTTAAACCGTTCTGTTTTCTATCCCACAGCAGACTATGAGGCAATACTCCAATTTAGTTTTGCTCAAATAAAAAAATATAGTCTGATAATAGATGGCAGTAAGATCTTACTTTAAAATAATGAATTATTAATTTTACATTTGAATTATAAATAATAATTAAGTATTCGTCCTAATTCCGATCCCTGGTCTCCTTTTAATTTTGATCAATTTACCGTCAAAAATCAATTTACGTCATTTACTTGTAATGTTTGAATTATATCAATAAAATACGTCATCTTTTTGTACTAATAATTAAAAATAAGAAACAAGAAAAGATATCGACTGCTTTCGTGATATCAGATAATAACACTAGCTTGTTATCGCTTAAAGCTATAAAAACTAAAATTAACCACTTTACGCGAAGCAACCTTCACACGAAATTTCTCTTTAAAGGCCAAATTGATTTGATGAAAGGGAAATCATTTCAAAACTTTTCTTAAAACTGATGAGCAGTTCTCGATAGTATTTTATTTCCTCTTTTGAATGAAGAAATCGTACGAATCGTAGTTTTTTTAAGTCCAAAAGTTGTGATTCAAAATAAAGGATGATACCAGCATTTTTTTACCACTTAACGATGAATTACTTCAGAATTGATTTGGATAGTCACTATCTTCATCAGCATTTGTATTTAATTGGATTTTATACAGTTTTTATGGGAATATATAGGGTGTCCCAATAAGCGGTTCAGATTTTACATATCGATTTTTTTTGGTTTTGGCAACACTAATGACTTTCTTTACAGAAACTCAGCATATTATTTCTAGTTAACGAATGAGTCGCTTCAACGAAAGTGCGAAATGTTAGAAATTATCTTCTACAACAAAGGAAATTAGTTCCACAACAAAAAGAAATATTTTCGGACGTGGCGCATTTGAATTTCGAATGGGTTTGTAAGCAAGCAAAATTGTCACCAAATGCGACAATTGTGGAAACCCATGCAACCATTGTGTGTTACTGTTTGATGCGGCGGCATTGGTTATATTTTATCGAAGTTGATACAGTCCGTCACGGTCAACGAAATCAACAACCTCAACATACCAACATGATATTGGAATGGACGACTTTTGGTTCCAGCAGCATGGTGCACCATGCCATACATCGGGCGTTCCAATTATGAAACTGCATCAAAAATCATTCGCAGCTCCCATTTGAATGAAATTATTTTTCATAAATAACCAGCAGAATTGTACGAGTACATATTGTCACGGTCACGAGTAACTTCTCTGTATCAGTAGAATAATTTGTAGAACACGGTAGTCATGGCAACTAATAAATTAATTTAAATTACTTTGACGATTTAGAAGTAGGCTAATTAGGTATAAATATATGCAAGTGGAATACATCTTCAATCAGTTTGAACAAAAAGTGCATTTTCCGGATGCATTGGAAGCTATTGTATCTCTCCTGGCTGTTTGTCAGCCAAAATATAACAATTCTGTTTGTTGACGAACCAAAAATGAACTTTATCACTGAACATAATTTTTCGATAACAAATTGATCAATTTTTAACTATTCAAACACCCATAAACCAAATCAATGACGCAAAGAAAAATCTATTCATGAATCCCAATTGGAAAAAGTCCAAAGAATCCCAAAGTTCGTGTTCATATCTTCTAATACTTTATTGGCTATTCTAGGGAAAGCTAATTTTTCAATTAAATAAAATATTTGATATTTTAATTCAAAAATATTCCTTATAGTGGAATTATTTATTTTGATATATTAAATATAAATATTTCAACAATCAAGTTGCCATCTGGTCATAATAACTACTGAAGATGGCAACTTGATTGTCGAAATATATTTAATAAAGTAAAACCTCCACACTTGGACACATCTATATGTTGGACAGTTCTGTACCTTGGACATTTCCTTTGAAATTCCATACAAATATTACCTAAAAATTCATAAAAACTCTCTATAAATTGGACAACCTCTGTATGTTGGTAACTTGGACACTAAGGTTTAAGATTTTATTCTAATGTTGAATAAATTCTTTTCTATACCTATATTGGCCACAAAAAATTTATAAAATAAAGTAGTGGGAATTTTAAGACAAATTTAATAGGATACAAAAAATCGTGCGATTGACTTTCGTGTGTATTGTTTATAAGAAAAGTTTATGTGTTGAATTCGTATTTGAGTTCAGGGTAGGAGTAACAAGAAATTAATCACATAATTTTAAGTAAACATGTGCAATATGGGTCATCCCTGTATGTGTGAGTATTACAGTGAGTATATGTGAGTATTTGCAACGGTTTGAAGACGAAAGTTCAAATATGCAAAGAAAGCGACCAAAAACCAATTTTAATGAGGTAAACACTACTACATTTGAATGGTTTAAACAGATGAGGGCAGCTAACGCTCGAATATCAGAGTCAATGATTCAGAAATGTGCCAAAGGTATCGCAATTAAATTAGGAATTCTTGAATTTAAGGGTCCAATGGTTGGTTGGAGAACTTTTGGACGCGGTATGGAATTTAACACAAAACTCTATGTGGTGAAGCGAGTGAGGTATCGGAGAACGATGTCAATGAATTTCACAATACCTTCTCCTCTTTTTTTGAGGGTTATAAAGAAAAGGATTGGTTCATTGCCTATGAATTAGGACTCCTTTTTAAACTAATGCCTGATAACAGCCTTGTTCTGAAAGGAGAAAAGTGCAACAGTGGAAAATTATCCAAAGTAAGGGTAACGGTGTTGTTGTGTGCTACTGCTGCCGGTGAGAAGATGGAGCCACTAGTAATCGGAAAGTCAAAAAAGCCTCGAGCCTTATGAAATTTAAAAATTGACGATCTTCCGGTTACATTGCGTAGTAATAAATCTGCATGGATGACGTCGGCAATTTTTGAGGAATGGGTTAGCAGCATCGATCGTTCAATGAGGAAAAATAGTCGAAAAATGTTGCTTGCTGTTGGTGACTGCCCAGCACATACCAACATAAAGGGATTAACAAACGTGAAATTAAAATTTTTACCGCCCAGAATGACTTCCAGAATTCAACCACTTGATCAAGGGATTATTAAAAATTTTAAAAGCATATACCGAAACAACATATTAAAAAAGGTAGTGGGCACACTTGAACATGTTGGAAATAGTGAGATGACTGCGGTAAATATGTCCAAATGTATAAATGTCCTCGATTGTGTAATTTGGATCCACGATTCGTGGAAAACAGTATCGACAAATTGTATAAACAATTGCTTTAAGAAACCCGGCTTTTCAATACTTTCAATTGAAAATGTTGATTTAGGCGAGATAGAAGAAATTGTCGTTCCAGAGCATGTATTGGGGGACATTTGCCGAGTTTGTATCTATGGATGGCGCTTTATCTACTTGTTGTGAACCAAATCAGGATGCTATAATTCAATCAATTATGGATAGTGCGACAAATGTAGATGATGTTGAATCTGATATAAAAGAAGAGGGTCCAGTTTCAACAGAAGAGTAGTTTCAACTACCGTACGTAGTTTGAAGACTCTAAAGAAATTTGCATTAAATACTGTTCCATCAATGTTTAATGAAGCAGCGAACCTCGAACGAAAAATGAATAACCACATATTATTCGCGAAGTCAAAGAAACAAACATCGACTACAGATTTTTTTAAAAATAAAAGCCAAATCTAGCACATTATATTGTTTTGTCCAAATATATAAAATACAAATATATGTATGAAAATTGAATGTGAATATGTACTATGTGAATATGTACATACGTATTTATGTATATCTACTATGAAAGTATGAAGGGTTTTTAATTTTTGTTGAACGAATTCATTTTTGTGGTGTAATGTTAATAAAATAACGAAGAAATAAAAATATGTGTTACAAATTATAGGAGCAATGTTTTAATGGATTAATTTTGAAATACCATATGTATTTCTATATGTTGGACATCTCTATAACTTGGACATTTTTTCAGTCCCTTGAGTGTCAAACATACAGAGGTTTTACTGTATATAAAAATAAATAATTCCACTATAAGGAATATTTTTGAATAAAAATATCAAATATTTTATTTGATTGAATTTAAAAGTGAGATAAGTCACACATTACAGAAATTTTAAATATGAATTTGAACAATTAAAAGCTAATACTTACTACCTTGCATTATTTAATATAAATTGACAAAATTAAACGTCAGAATACTCAGATTGTGGAAATACAGTGTAAACATTTTCATAAAAGAAACGCTTTATAATATAAAACTATCTTAAGCAGTGAAATCAATTTAGTCGTTTTGCATGTTAAACGTACATATGTGCTACATTGCTGAACTGTCATAATTTTAAAATGGTACCCTTTTATAATTCTTATCTCAAAAGGAATCCATAATTGTTTATCTCAAAAGTAATAAACAAATCAATACAATCCAGCGCCTATATAATTATTGTAGCATGTTAGAATAGAACCAAACAATTCTTTGGTTTTTGTTATTCTGTATGCTTTTTCGTAAAATTTTGTTTTTTTTAACAACAAAGATCGAATTAAAAACGTGATCATTATCGTGATCAACAGCGAACCACAATTTAATATTAATTTACTTTTCTTACTTATAATTTTATATTTTCATTGTTTATTTATTTATGAAATATATATTTAAGCTTGAGTTCAACTTAATTTGAATTAAGAGATGAAATGTTCGTGAATATTGTGCTAATGATTTTCAATGTCAAGTGTAAGCCTTAAATTTAGATTGAATTTGATTGATCGGATGGTGGGTTGGTGATTATTTTGGTTTTGTAAAGTTGACATGGTTATATCCAATTTTGGGAGCTGGTTGAGTCTATATAATCATCATTCGTTATGAATAGGTATCATAAGATTCCTATATCCTAAATGAACAACGAAAAGTTATGAAAATGTAATTTCCTCGAAACAAATTAATATTATTCATTTACATATCTAGCTTTGGTTTATCTTAGTACTTCGCATATGCAACAGTTCAATTATATAGAATAAATGAAAGTTTTTGTTATTTTCTTATCCATAAAGAAAAAATAACTATATATATATATATATATATATATATATATATATATATATATATATATATATATATATATATATAAATATATATATATATATATATATATATATATATATATATATATATATATATATATATATATATATATATATATATGTATAAATATGTATATATATATATATATATATATATATATATATATATATATATATATATATATATATATATATATATATATATATATATATATATATATATATGTATAAATATATATGTATATATATATATATATATATATATATATATATATATATATATATATATATATATATATATATATGTATATATATATATATATATATATATATATATATATATACATATATATATATATATATATATATAATAAGAAGAAATAGACGAGAACAACCTATGATAAAATATAAGAAATGTACAAATATAACGAGATATAAAGTAATAAGTATAAGAAGAATGACTAATATTGAGTTGACAACCTAATACCAGAAGTCGTTTTATCATTGTGGATGATAAAAAGTCGTTTAACGTGTTTTGTATTGTACACAGAAAGTAGTTTTTTTGTAGTCATGTCGATAGGTTTAGGTAAGAAAATGAATGCAAATATATACACAAGACGAACGTTTTTTTCTGTCCCGATTAATTGTTTTCGTGTATGTTCAATTTTAATTGGTGTGTGCAATTATTGATGATGAAACTAAAGTTTTGTTATCATCCACTATAAAATATGAACAACCGTGTCGTACATACACAAATCTAGGTCTAGATGAAGGATCAAAACATCAAACGTAATGTCGTGTTTTAATGAATTATCAGATCGAGCTTAAGTACAAAATCCCTCTGATATTAATTCTTTATGAAGAAACTATAATAATACAAACACATCCGAAGGAGAATTTAAATTTCAGATTTTTTAGTTAAATACGACATATTTATTATGCCACTCATTTGTGCTGCCGGGTCAGTAATACAATGGCAATAAACAAAATTAGGGTTTGTTTACATTATATACTATTCGTTAATATATCAAAACTGGGTAGTTACAAAAACGACTAGCTAAGTATAGTTCAATAATTTTTTAGCTGTGGCAAAAAGAAGATTCAAGTAATCATCATACTTAAGTAGTTGTTAGTTTATCAGTCTGTAAGACCCTCTTCTTAGAGATACCCATAAGGAAGAAAATGGGAGGATGATTATTGTCACTGTGTTTTTAGGGTTAAAGCTACGCCGTATATATCTCTTTTCATGAACAACACGACACACTAACACAGCTCTCGATTTATTTTTAAACATCTACTACAAACTCCTCGATAATTATGCCTTCGTTTGTATTTACCAAAAAAAAAAAATCTCGCCATCAGGTTACTCCATCTACCTCGAATATTATATTAAACGAACTAACAACACACAATCCAAAATATATAAAATAAAATCACGAAACTCTATTCAAAATCTAATTTTAATGTTGCTCAAAGCGGAATATATAAGAAGACAAGTTAAAAAAAATTCAAGCATAAAAATACATAAGTGTATTTCTCTGGTTTATCTATCATCTATATATTTTCTTACACAAAGCAAAGCAAATAAGAACTAAACATAAATATATATAAATATATATATATATATATATATATATATATATATATATATATATATATATATATATATATATATATATATATATATATATATGTTTATATATATATATATATATATATATATATATATATATATATATATATATATATATATATATATATAAATATATATATATATATATATATATATATATATATATATATATATATATATATATAAAAATATATATGTATGAATATATATATGTATATATATATATATATATATATATATATATATATATATATATATATATATATATATATATCGTATAAATATAAAAACTCATACATATTATGGTTTTCTTATTTTCAGCTGATTTGTTTCTTCAAACATATGTTTTTCGTTCATTCGATTTCTTCACAACACTGGCAACAGTTAATGTGTGTGTGTATGTGTATCGAGTAGGTTTCGATTAATAATAAATTAAAGTATACATATATTATATATATATATATATATATATATATATATATATATATATATATATATATATATATATATATATATATATATATATATATATATATATATATATATTTATAATACATAATAACTAAATACTTAATAAACTATTGTGAGTGCAGTGGCAGATGTTCAGTGGCATCACAATTCTAGGGGATAAGTAACTGCCTGTATATTATAATCGTATTTTATCGATTAACAGTTTAGTTTAAATTATAGATAAACGGAAATATTTACACACTTCAAAGGAAAAATACTGAGGTTGCCTCAATCGATCTTATCCTTGAACCACGTCACTGGCTCTAACACTATAAATTTTGACATACATATACAGAAGAAACCCGTTGTTGTTTTTCTTTTGTATATTATGTACGAATATGTATATGTATATAAGAAAACTATAAGGTTTGAAGAAAAAAATAATATAAACACTAAGAAGGCAACAAAGAAGAAACTTAAGAAAATGACTACGATGAATAATAAGAAGAAGAAAAAAGTAAGACTCGTTTTATTACATTTTGAGAAGTCAAGTCACGATTTATTATATTTCTTCTATATATCTATATAGTTACATATAAACATAACTCTTTATATACACAACACATATATACAATATTTACATTATTGTATAGCCTTCTTCTTGCACTTCTTTCCGCACTGCTTTCAAACTCTGTTGGTCTCTCTTAAGTCTTAATGTTAATGTTGATAAATTTATATTTATTATACGATTTCGTAAAAAAGTAATAAATATAAATTGTTTTTTATGTATAAATAAAGTGACCAGATTTGTACATATATACACTGTTTAGGTTCGATGTGAAATATTATATTCATCAGATGTCAACCAAAAATTTAAATACATATTCGTATATTTACTGATAAGAACGACAGTTGTTTTCGATTGCCATATATGTACACTTTTATCTGATAAGTATATTGAGGGTTGTTGATTTGTATGGGGTATACGATATTTAATTTGGATGTACAGTAGGCACATAAACAATGTCACATACTCACATATATAACCCCTCGGAATATCGTTGTAATCAACAAAATAATTGATAGCTTAATACATATGTACATATGAATATATTATTTAAATAAATTTAATATTTATTTGGTAATAAATAATTTCAATTTGATGTGGAATGTTTAATAAATGACATTACTCGAATGATTGGATTAGATAGGTTTATCAGTAATAACCGAGTCGACCCGGTTACAGACACCTTAGCGATCAATACTTATTAAATGACTAAACAAGACACAGTTTTGAACTTAAAGCAGCTATCAATAACTTATTTTATAAATAAGTGAATTACGATACTGGAAAAACGTTCTTTTTTTTTTTTTTTTTTTTTCGTTTATTTCTATGCCATCTGTTTTGGGGCTCAAGGCACTCCAACTCTTTCGCGGTTCGCTTATTTACGTCCTTACCTTACGCTTTGCAGCCAAATCGAGGACGTACGGCTATAGGTCCGATTTTCTTAACCATCTGCACATTGCATAGCTCCATGCCAGCCTATAGTAACTGACATGGAAGATGGGTCGACCCATGGATGCTGCACTCCAACAGGGGGTCATAGTTGTGTTCATTCACACCACCGATCGTAATCAAGTGGTGAAAAATCCCTTTTGCAACCTGCCCCTATCGGGATTCAAACCCGGTACCTCCCGCTCCAACTGCCACAGCTTTAACCACTGCGCCACTTGGGCGGTGGAAAAAACGTTTAACAGCTACTATTGAAGTTGTAAGGTAAAATTCATTACGCTTGCTAGTCGATCATTCCATCAAATGGTATGCAATTATACCTCAAACCTAGTCCAAACTCTATTAATTAAAATTGAGTTTGAATAATTTGCTAAATCATTGTTAAACATACCTCAAATAAACATTGAAGAGTAAAAGTCAACCATTCAACAACATTATAAAAATAATAATCCAGCTACTGCAATAAAAATATGTAATCATTATATTTATTCGCTCAATTTATCACCGTCGAAATTGCGAATTACAGAAGCCCGTTGATTAAAAAGCAAAATATAATAATAACGATTATAAAAGACAATTCTATGTTTATTCAAGATTGCAACCGGTTTGATCATGTTCACTTCTTCTTTGGTTATATCTTTATTTCGTTCATTCTTAAATATTTCTTTAAAGCAGTCAAACTAACAACACATAAAACGAAATATATAAAAAGATCCAATCTAGCAGCGCGTAACACAAAACACATAAGCATTTATGCCTTATGTATAAATTACTATACTCGTCGAAATTGTAACTGATACTTTCACTCATATTTCAAGGATTTGCAATTATTTTGTTTTTAATTATTTTTTTTAAATATGGTTTGTAAAGACCACTTATCACTATATGACGTCATTGGTCTCAGCTTAGATTGTAAATTTATTTTAATTTAACTGACTCAATATATCTAATTCGTAAATAAGTGTTACCAAAGATTCTTTATCATTTTAGTACCTTACAGAAAATATAGAGCAAGCTATTGTGGTTTTGAATAATGTTTTAGTCAAGTTTATCTTTTTAAAAGCGAAATTTATATGTTCTTCCTCTTGAATAAGTAGTCTTTAGTTGCCAATAATTAAAACTAATATCAAAATAATTAACCAATCAATTTATCTAATTTTATTAAATCGGAAACTTCAATTTCAACCGCCCAGGTGGCGCAGTGGTTGAAGCTGCGGCAGTTGGAGCGGGAGGTACCTGGTTCGAATCCCGATAGGGGCGGGATGAAAAATGGATTTTTCACCACCTGATTACGATCTGTGGTGTAAATGAACACAACTATGACCCCCTGTTGGAGAGCAGAATCCATGGGCCGACCTACTATCTTCAATGTCAGGACTATAGACTAACATGGAGCTATGCAATGCGCAAATGGTTCTACGTAAATCGGACAGTTAGCCGTACATCCTCCATTTGGCTGCAAAGCGTAAGATAAGGACGTAAGTAAGTGAACCGCGAAAGAGTTGGGAGTGCTTTGAGCCCCAAAACAGATTGCATAGTAATAAAATATAAAAATAAAAAAAAAATACATAAAAAAAACTTCAATTTCATAACATGAATCGCATCTTAGATACTTTGCCTTCGTCGTTCATTAACTCAAGAGGTTCAAAATATGTAGTATAAAACAGAGTAGTGTTAAAAAATTATTTTATAATTTTTCCCGAATCTCAAAAATATGTGTTGGAACAGGTCAATTTCATCAAGTTCAAAACTGTTTTAAGATGACGTTTATAAGAGATTAGATTCACTGCTATGAGATGAGTTGCTAGCTACAAGGTTTTAATATTAAGTAACATTTTTTTGGAAGTCTCGTGATAACAATAATTGTTCCTTCTGATATTTTGTCCTAGATCTTGCAGGATTTCAGATCTTGCAGTATGAGATATAATACCATCATCAATTAATAAATTTGCATCACTCGATATCTGTTTTATAAAAGAATTAACACAAACCTGATTGCAAATTTCAAATTAACACGATATTAAATGTTTGATTAGGACTTGTCATCCCGAAATATTTTATGGAAATGAAGTGTTTCATGTAACTGATGTCACAAAGGCTATTTTTGAAAATTGTTAAGATACAAAGGGCCGAAGAGAAAATTCATTGTTTGACCACTTCTAAAATTTCGTGACGGTAGCTCAAACGGTGTAGATTTGTATTAGATGAAAGAGAACTGAGATATGTGAAATTTTTTGTGTGTTGACAAAAAAGCTGAAACATTTACTATTGGTACTTTAATAGCTGTTATATCTGAACTACTAATCATGTCCACACGTTCAATATTATGTTTCTTATATGGATTATACAGTATGCTCATTTATGCCAGTTATACAAGAATGATAATAATCAACTGCGCACCTCAACTAAGTAGTAGTAAGAATAACAAGATAATATCAAGTATAATACTATGACTGTTCAAGTCAGCGAATAGATCTGTAAATGAATAAAATGATTCAAAAATTTGCTTTACAAATTCAGCACTGATTGCTATATTCAGCATATACCTAATAGCAGTCGAAACTTTTTAATCGTTTTTACAAGACGGATTATACCTCAAATACAGCACCAAAACAATTCTTATATTATTTATTATTATTAAATATGGCTGGAACCCTTAGAGGTTCCGCACTCAATGCCACAGAGGGCCCATGGTGCAAACCTAGAATTCCATCAAAGCGCACAGATGCGCTCTGAAACCTTAGCAAACTGGAGCAGTTTGGACCAGGGCAGAGAAGACAGTAAATTTACAGGAATATTCCTGAAGTTGAACACAAGGGATCTCATGCGATCGAAAGCCGGACAGCTTCTGATAAAGTGTAAGCTATCATCAACATCTTCAAGACAATCGTCACATACGGCAACACTGGCAAGTTCCATGCGATGAAGGTGGCTTTTGAAACGGCCATGACCAGTAAGTATAGAAACCAATTTTCTCAAGTTGTCCTTATTCAATGAAAGAACGTTATTGGTTAGCTTCGGGTAAGGCCCTTTGAAAAAGTTTTCGCCTTGCAACATGTTGGTGTGGCTGACCACGTTCGATTTAGATTCGATAGGGCAGCGGTTTTAATTGTATTCTTCACTATGTGAAGAGGTAGAGGAGCAGCTGGTTCAGGACCCACAAAATGTAAACGAGAACCAGTTTTAGTCAAGCAATCTGCAATTTCGTTGCCTTCAATGTCACAATGGGCTGGAACCCACATGACCGTTACCTTGTTGCTACAACCAAGGAGGTTCAGAAATTTCTTACAATCCAAATGTTCAGAGACAGAACCATCTGAAAAGAATACAAGTGATTCGGATAACTGTTTGAGCAAGTCTGGCGAGAACCACATATCCCTTGACCTCAAAAGATCTATGGAAATTAAATACAGGCAGAAGCCTATCAATAACCATGTCGATTTCTGGCATAGTTCGTATAAATTCATCAAGAATTGATCTATGGCCTGAAGTAGTGCCAGAGCATTCCACGCCCCAACACTCCTCAAGCGATAGGCAGCCGAACCAGCTGTACCTAAAATGAAAGATTGTAATTGGGGTAGGGAAAGAATGAGTTCCATAGCTAGGAGCGGAGTTGAAGCTCCTGTTACAGCTCGACAAGCTTTATTTTGCAAACAATTAAGTTTCCCAATTGAAGATTTAACTTTAACAACGGGCCACCAAACAACAGATGCATAAGACAGCATCGCGAGAACTAGTGATTTGTAGATAAAGTATAATATTTCGGAGGATAAACCCCAAGAATTACCAAAAGCTCTACGGCATTGCCAAAAAATAGTAGTGGCTTTTTGTAGTTTAAAATCCAGATGATACTTCCAAGAAAGTTTATTATCCAGGAAAACTCTAAGGTATTTGTCGTAAACTGAGCTATTAACCTTACATCCAAAAAGTGATGTTACAGAGAAAGCTGCAGTATTCCCACGCCTAATAAAGTCGGTTTTAGACGGGTTCACATGAAGACCCTTATTTATACACCACTGTTCTATAATGAGAAGAGCGTGTTGAGTTAAATCTAAGACATTCAGATGCTTGTCTGAAACTGCTTGCCTGAACCAGATCGACATTACTTCTTACATTACTCAGGGTGTTGAATTTATAGTCCTAAACCGTCAATTTACCTGGTAACGATAGTATCCATAGTGGATTGATTGTCCAACAATTAATTAAAATTGTTGCATGTTGCTAATGATTGACTTATCTATTTTTCTCAATGTTAAAGTTTAGGTAGGCGGAGAATTTAATTACTGAAATCTCGATATGGATTTGGCTCTGTCTGTTGAATTGCTAGAGTTGTGTGTTTGTGAGGAGGCCATGTGGTTGCATAAATGTGTTTTGGTTGGTTGGGGAAGGGAGGGGGTGTAGTGCGGGAGTTGCTGCCTTCATCTATTGGGGAAGATGTCTGAGTAGTGAATGAGATAGCAATTTTTAGCCTTAGGTTAAGATAGTGTGAATCATGTATGGTTATCTGTATAAGGGGATTTGCTGATTTAAGTAAGTCAATATTCTTAGCCAGTTTGACTGATTTAGGCCTGTATGTACTTCAGTGTAAGTTTATTATGAATGGTTTTGGAATTGAGAGTTGGTGTTTCCGCCACCACTCGGTGATCCATTTTGCTGGATAAGGTTGGCAATTTCGTGTACTTTGCCCATCGTATTTACATTAATTGGTGGTCGAATCTATCTCGAGGTCGGTTAGGAATTGATAACGAGTGACCGCAAATTGAAGTTTCCAGTTTGGTATAGATAAGTATTGTGTCGTGTGATTATAAAGTGTAGTCTTACTCTATTTTTATTGATAGCTTAAATAAAAAATAAATAAAATTGTTACAGTTCCTGCGCCATAAATTAATAAATTTATTTCAGAATTTTGTATTATTTTTAAGTTAAGTCAAAAAATAGGTAAGCAGATATGTGTTGCAGACTGGATTGGCTATTGCAAATTAGAAATATGATTGTCTTGGGCTAACAGTAGCTTAGTAACGATTGGCCAGATGTATGTAACCGGGTCGTTCTTTCATTACTAACATACTTTCCTATCTTTAGTTTTATGTAAACGACTGTAGGAAAATGCCCGATGTTATCCGGAAATCTTACCTAGCGCTTGGTCCTACAGTTGAATCAATTAATCAAGAAATTCTATTTGCCTGGTAACGGCATCAGACAGGATGTTATTATGGCAACAGTTGATCTTTTCAATCTTCTTACCTTCTTCACAAACATATTCGTATCAAAATTTATATAAAACATTAATTCAAGAATTATTCAAGGTTATTGCATTTTGCTCTGTTTCGCGACTTATGAGTAATAAAGTTTTGATAAATGATTAGCATGCATGCAATCAATTCACAGTGCTATGAACTAATATAATATTTTTATTCCAATATATCGGTAGTTGACAGACATTGTCACCGCCTGCCATAAGCGATACGCAATAATGCTAATTAATTATACGAGATTTGTATACAAATAACCTCAAGTATATATACATATATTGTATATATTGTGACGAAACCTAAGGTGCGCCAAGTCAAAATAATAATTATTGACACGGTTTTTCGTGTGCCTGAAATTTAACAAGTGCTAATTAAAAATTACAATACACAATTTATATATATATATATATATATTATATATATATATATATATATATATATATATATATATATATATATATATATATATATATATATATATATATATACATATATATATATGTGTGTGTGTGTGTGTGTTTAGCATGTACCACCCCCGTCTTAGCACGATTTAATTCGTATGTCGAAATCAATCAAGTAAAAAATCTTGTACACATAAGACGGAGATAAGATAAACTAATTCTTTGATCCATATATAGCTATACAATACACTTCAACTCGATATGATTTCTTATAATTTATTATATTACCATCGTCTTTCTTCGCATATATATGTGTATGTAACATATCATCGGTTTGGTTTTTATTCTTCAGTTTTATTAATTTTTATGACCTAGTTTTAATTACAAAATGTACAGAAAATAAATTAGTTCTGTTTCTTACATTCATTTTTGTACTGTCTCTTTATATGAAAAGTTGTTGTCAACATAATACCCTCACACAAAAACACACTCATATATATACACACACACACACAAGTTAAGAAGAAGAAATTGTGAAGATACCAAAAAGCTAAACAGTTTAACGAGTTTTTATTTTTGAGTTGAAACACTGTGTGCGCGAGTTCAAGTTCATAATTTTATGAAGCGAAAGTTTTTTTCTCGTTTCGTTCATCATCATGAAAGTTTCACTCCAACGCGAAATTAATTTTCTTCTTCTGAGGCAAGATTATAATAATTTTTTTTATTGTTATATATATTTTTAATGCTTTCTAAAAATAATATTTTTTATGTATTTTATGTAAGAAAATTGAGAATGAGTTACCCTTTTTTCTTATATATCGTACATATACATACAGACATACATAATATATAGATTTATATAGACGAGATACGTTTCTCTGCTCGTTCGTTTCGTTGTGTACGAGTATATAAGAAAATTTGTGATGATTTAAATTAACTTTGACGAATTTAATTAATTTTATTGTTATTTTTGCTATTATTTATTCGTTGGAAATGGAAAATTTTATGTGTAACTAAAGAGTAGCATTTGTGTTACTTTACTTTTGATCTTTAGTTCAGTTGAGATATTGTTGGTATAATGCTACAATATACGAGAATAGTATACGGCAAATTTGTTTTTGATTAATCACTTCGTGACATTATTATTGGAGTTTTGAAATTTCTATAGTACATGACTCGAACTACGATAACCATTGTGCTTGGTCTGTTCGAATTGCCAAGCACAAGATGCAATCAAGATCAAAACTAGATCAGATCTTCGACTAACGATTTCTGATAATATTTATGAGACTGTTATTCAAATTCAGAAAACATAACACATAAGTAATTTTATAGTTTAGTTGTCGGTATTCCACAGCTAAATCAATTTACAAAACTTATAGAGAAATTCTGATCCTCATTTTGGTACAATATGGCTCAATTGTCGAAATGGACTTCTTTTTCCTGAATCAATCACTATCGTGTGCTCTTTCTTTGCGAACATTAATAATTCATAAACGATATTCATCATCATAAGAAATATTTCAATACCATTGATTTTGTCGATGAAAGTATAATTAATAATGTACTGGCTTTGCAGTAATCTAGAAGAATCATTTCAGACAAGTAATGCATGGAGTCAATTTCTTGTGAGTTTTATTTTTAATATTTGTTTTATATAAAACCCATTCGGTTTTGATTGAAATTTTTGATAGTTTCTATGATATAAAAAGTGGTATTTTAGAATTTAGCAAATGATACTTGAATCCAAAACATCTAACAAACCAATAAAAGCAATCGAATAATTATTTTGTGGTTTTGGCCTTTGTTGGTTTGATTTCTGATATTTCGTTTCATTACCTACTTTCATATACTATACAAATTTTACATCTCAATATAAGAAATTTGTGGTACTTAATAGGTTGCTTATTTGAGATTAGACTCAATTTTTCAGTTTTTATGAAATTTTTCCTTTTTGTGCATTTTGCAAATTAAATAAATTATAATAATTAAATGCATACACATTCCTTTTAGAGTACAAGCTTATCCATATTAGAGTGAGCAATATGAAGCAGACAACATTTATAAAATTAGATAACACAGTTGCCAACCATAAATATTACAACTTCATACATATTGCATGTAGAATTATCATTTTGATAATAAGACAAACACTTGTTAATTATAATATCCAGATCATTCCTCAATAACACAAGGTACATACTCCTAACAACCACAAACCAGTGAACACATCCGAAATGTGTTAATACTAAGTTAATGGTCTGAGTTTTTAAGCGTTTAGTTTTAGATTATTCTTATTGACTCAAATTTGAATTGCAAAAATAATTTGATTAATGTTTGTGATCCAAAATTCAAAATCACTAAACACTCTATTAGCTTGCAAGCTGCATGATAAAGCAAAAATGTTCAGTATATTAATATACTCTTGCATAAAAGTGATACCTTCGCGATGATTCGCAGGGATAGGTTAATAGCTACAGTGGATTTACGTAGAACAATCTACACTTTGCATGAAAGTAGACCGGCCTATGAATACACTGCTCTAACAGTTAGTTATTCTTGCATTCATTTACACTTCCGATGGTAATCAGATTGTGAAAAATTATTATGATTTAAATCTCGGTACTGTGCAATTTGGATAGACGAAACATTTGTTATCACTTTTTGACTTCATAATCAATCGTGTACTTGATAAGTATGATCTTCTCGATCAATGAACTGTGACATAATTTAAACGTTTTCAATTTTAGACTAGGATCTTAAAAAATTTTGTAGTGCAATAAGAAGCCGAAACTATTTTCCCCGGATTGTCAAGGTCGCATGTTTAGATACACCACCGGCTAACCAAAATCCCAAACGTATAACTGCTGGTAACTGGTAACATATCTCTTGCATCTGGTAACATATCTCTTTTGTCTTTGAAGACCTATTCCTTTCTCTACAAAAATTGTGGGACCTCATTGTCCGTAAAAAACAGTTTGACTAATTCCTCTTTAACCATTTTTGTAAACTCTAATTTATTTGTCTACATGATTATATATTAAGGTGCCGTCAATTCGAAATTACGCGAAAAAGAAACAACTATTGAATTACTGTGAGCTATATGTATCTTAGTTGAAATTTCCTATTCACAAATCGAATGAAACGATTGATTACTAACTTTTGGACTGGCGAGCAAGTCCTATTGATTTACATCTCATATAGAAAATTTATGAGGCAAAAGCGTTAATTAAAACACTTGCAGGTTAGTGGCGAGCTTAAGAATTTGTTATATACTGGCTTAAAAAATTTCTGGCTCAGAAATATATTTTTTTTTTAAATAACTCCTTTATTTGTATGACTACTACAATCTTAAATATTATTACTTAATTCATTAGTAGAGTTAACATTAGTACTTATGAGATAAGCATAAAACTTGTTTGGGTCTGCTGAACCAGTGTCCAGTTCCCTTGTTATATAATATTCATACGGTTAACTCATGTGGTTTCATTCGTTGGAGCCGCCTTACTTCGTTTGTACTGTCCAGTAGTTGTACGGCCTCGACGTTGGTATGGGTAAGAAGTCTCTTCTCATGTCTTATGGCACATTCGCGGATGACGCCGTCAATCAATTGAATTTCTAGATCATTGTGTATTTCCCGGTTAGTCACGATTCGGTAAGCGTTGGTGATCATTCGAAGAAATTTATTTTGACTACGTTGTATAATGTCTCTATTAGACTTACGAGTACAACCCCATAGCTGCGCGCCATACATCCATATTGGTTTGAAGATAGTTTGATAGACTAGTCTTTTGCAATACAGGATCATTTTGGAATGATGCCCAATTAACCAGTACATTTGATGTTGTTTAAATCGTATCTGTTCAGCTTTTTGTCTTACGTGATGTTTCCAGTTGAGCCTTGAATCTAAATGCAGACCAAGGTATTTTGCCGAATCAGCCTGCGGCACTTGCGCTCCATTGAGGTTTAAGCGTAGATTGTTATTTTTGTGTAAATGTCACATGGGTGTAAACTCATTAAGCACAATTTTCCAGTCAATTGTCCATTAAGTAACGTTGTTCAATGCTCGTTGCAGATTTTCCACTGCCTTGATTGTGATTCGTCTACTGACATAATTACGGTGTCATCGGCAAACGTACCGATGAATGTTTTATTCGTTGTAGGTATGTCAGCAGTGTAGAGAAGGTAGAGGACAGGTCCCAAAACACTTCCCTGCAGAACTCCCGCTAACGTTGGATAAAAGTCAGAACATGTTTCTTCATGGATGACTCTGAATTGACGATCAGAGAGGTATGATTCAAGCAGCTGGCAATAGTTTTGTGGCAGCATTTTGCTCATTTTGAATATCAATCCCTCGTGCCAAACCCTATCAAAGGCCTGGGATACATCCAGAAATACGGAGGGGTAATATTTCTTTTCTTCTAACGCTTGCTCTATTACCGTAGTTATTCCATGGACTTGATCTATTGTGGTTGTTCCTGAACCCAAATTGAAAATCAGGGACGTTTACCAGACGTTTCAGTAGTAGTTTTTCTTTAGACGTTTCAGTAGTAGTTTTTCAAACAGCTTGGACAGGGTCGGAAGCAGTGAAATTGGTCTGTATGATGTTACTTCTTCATCTGGTTTACCAGGTTTCTTCAGCATAATTATTTGGGCCGTTTTGAAGCATTTGGGTACATACTTCAATCTCATACGTCGTTTAAATTTTCTGGTTGCTTTCCATAACGAGTAATCCTTATTCATTTCAAGACCTAGTTCCTTAGGTAGTTGTCGAAGCAATCTTGTTTGAAGCTTTTAATTAGTCTATTGACTTTGTTACTTACACGATTGAAAGTTGTCTTGTCAGCGGGATTTCTGGTCAGATGCCATATTCTCCTTGTCTTTCCTCTTTCTTTGATTTGTTCTCTGATTTCAGCCGGATATTTGACTTCGAACTCCGCTTTTTTCCTTTATTTCTGGAGTAGTAAGACTGGCGGCCAATTGAATGTATTCAATGAAATTAATTGTTTGTTGTTCCAACTCGTCAATACTTTTAATACTAACTTTTAGCTCAACTAGATCTTCCAATTTTTCTCTGAAGAGATCCCAATCAGCAATATATAAACAAACAAAACTATCGTGCGAATTTTTGCTGCGAAATCAATCACCTACCACAGGATGATCATAGCTTTTTCATTGAAGATGGCGTTAAGGACAGTCAGCAAATCTACCGTGGAAAGATTTTGAACGATGCTTTGTTACCTTGAGCAAGTAAACAATTCGATAGAAACCATTGGACGTTATAACAAGGCATGAAGCCCGTGAAACCCAACGTTTTTAAATGAAACAGTTTTCAGCTTCATTTCTGCACATAACCACCATGTGCTCCTTATTAAAACCAAATAGATTTTTCATATGGTTCATTTGCAGGCCAAAGAAAACGAGGCACTCAAGCAGCGTGTGCGTCAAACCTTCTCGAACAGATTCGATGCTATTATCTGCGCTCAGTGGTTCGAACAATAACATATTTTAAAAATATTTTTACGATACAATGAAGTATTGAAATAAAAGGAGATGGCGGATAATTTAAAAAATGAGATAAAAGTGAATGAGTTCTATATAAAACGAAGTCGAGATATATAATTAATGGTAAAAAATAAACAAAAATCCTAAGAAATGGTAAGAAAATGTTTATTTCAGTAGAATTGGACTAAAGAAAATTGATTAATTTTTTTGAATTATCTCGATGGAGTACTGAAAAAGATACAGCTAGTATTAAGATAAAAAATTGACTTATAAAACATTACCGATGGTTGTCGTTCAATTGGAAACCCTCTTGATCAATTGAACGTAAATAGCGAGCCTTTAGCCTTAATTTTATATCTTAATGTTACTTTTATATCTTAATGTTTACCGAAAGAGAGTGATTGCCGAAAGAATGATCTATAGGAAAGTTTGGTGAAAACGATAGTGAGAATATCAATTGAAAACACAGTTTTATATCATACTCGAATATCGTAATCAATCGAGAATATTACCGTCGCAATATTTTGAAAAGTGTGTCTGGAGAGAATAATACAAGATAGCAGTGTTAAGTGGCATAGTGTAGAACCAGTTTCTGAGTAATTTGATGGATTTCCTCAATAGAAAGGCGGAGAATAGTAGCCAATGTAATTTATATATCTGTACAAAGTGACAGGGATAGTAGCGTACTTGATCTTTCAATCGAACGTCTCGAGTTCGATTCCCAGTGGTAACCCAAAATCACGATTTGATGTCTTTAATGTGTAAATGTATGTTGTTGAAGCGTGGGCCCTCAGTGGCATTTTAGTTCTGGAGTAATATCCGCCTTCTTTAATTTTTTTCTAAAGTGATCCAAGAGTCGAATTGAATTATGCAATATACATTTATCTTAAAACATTGTGCATCTTATTCAATCAAATTCATGTGACACTTAATTGATCAAAAACACATATGATCTTCGAAACCAAACCATAAACAAAAAAATTTGTAATGATAATTCATTTTCAACTTTTCATCATCATCCAAGATGATCATCAATCAAACAAAGAAATTATGTATTTTTGTATTCGTGTTCTTATAAATTTCTTCTTTAATTTTCGTTTATTTCTTTTTTCTTTCTTCTTATATACCCATAACAAAAAAATCACGATATTTTAGTTTTGATTATGAAGACCATTGTGAGATTACTATGAAATAAGAAAACCAGTTTTTCAATTTTTCTTCGGCGATCATTTTGTTGTTTTCGTCTTATATATGCACGTACCGTGTAGATATCGAACACAAAAACAAAATCAAAACAACATAAGAATTAAGAACTTGAATTGTTGATCTTTTTTGTTTATTTACGAACATATAAGATGTCTTGTATAGTATATAAATGTATATATATATATATATATATATATATATATATATATATATATATATATATATATATATATATATATATATATATATATATATATATATATATATATATAAATATATATATATATATATATATATATATATATATATATATATATATATATATATATATATATATATATATATATATATATATAAAGATGAAGTAGGTTTGAAATGTGCGTATATAAGAATCAAGAACATTTAGCGACAACTTAAGTGATACCACACTTGAAGGCATACAATATGATAACACAACGCATGATGTAATTAACAAGTAGTCAATAAGGTAAGCACATATCACATACATATTATAATTTTAAAATAACTTTACCAATTAACTATTATGTATATAGACAATATCATGACACAGTTTAATGATTGTCGCCACGATAAATTTAGAGCAAAATAAACTCATTTGTAGAATGAGTTAGAATCAAAATTTATAATTTTTCGCGATATTATACTCGGATACACTGCGATTAATGTGCTCAACCCACTCTCAAATCACCAGTCCGCTTTACAAACCAAGACAAAGGCATCAACAACATTTAAACGAATAATAATAGCTAAGCAGCAGAACTATCTGCATAATTTATTGCATAATTATGCAAACGTCATTTATCAAATATATACACAAAAGAATTGAAAAACTGGCAAACTAACGAAAATAATTAATAATATCGTGTATAACGCAATGTGTCATCATCTTAATTAAAACGTGTACGTATGTATGGATGGATATTGTGAATAGAAAAAAAACACGAAATTAATTCGAAAAAAAATTAATTAAAATAATCAAAACTCACATCCGATTTATGTAAATTTTACAAAAAAATAAAAAGTTGAAAATTAATTCGCTATCGGTGGATGAATAATATATAACAACAACAAGAACAACACAAACACATTCACATAATATTTTAATTAGATTTTGTAGGTATTATATTTATTACATAATAAAATTATTTAATTTAAATAATAGGAAAAAGCTTTATTGGTAGTAAGTTAATTTTTCCGTTTCGTTTCTAATTAATTTTACGATAATGATGATGATTGTATGTTGTATTCTGTTCTAATGACAGATACCGGTAGGTATATATTCGATATAGCATAGATTTATGGAAATTTGTCTAATTTATCGTGTTAACGACATATTATATAACCCAGGGTCTTCTAATGAAAATCAATGTTTGATGGTATTTCCGAGTTTTGGTAAAAAAAATAAGTCCAACGAGCACTGAACTCTTTTTTTGGTTATGATTATTATACAGATTGATATTGAAGAGATATTTCTGGTAAGAACTTGTTAGAGAAAGTAATCGTTATATGCCAACCAATCAACAATAGCTTTCATCGCAGCTCTTTATTTTCGACCTTAAGACAATGTCAAAAGTTAGTCATTCGGTTTACCTTTAAGAATTTTTAAAATTTGTTGATTTCGAGGGTGCATGTCTCCTTTTAACCAGTTAGTAAAAAGGAGCTTAGTTCGCTTAGTTTATGATATATACTACGTAATGTGCACTCGTTGAAAAATGTAGATTGTAGAAACATCTTGACATTACCTCAGTGGCACTTACCACAGACAAGACAATATGTTTGAATGAAAGGTGTTAATAGCGATTTTTTTTTTTTTTTTTTTTATTTTTTTTTTAACGTTTTTACAGGCCATTATTGGCCCGTACCGTGTCAACAATTTGACTCCATCGGTTTCGATCACGAGCCAGCTCTTCAAACCGTTGTAGGCAGTTTGAAGATGCCAGATCGCTCTCTACGCCGTGGAGCCATCGTCCCCGACAGCGACCTCTTCGCCTACCGAAAGACGGTTCTCCCTTTAAGGTTCGCTGTATCATTCGGTTCGGATCAGCACGCAGGACGTGTCCGAGCCAGCGTACTCGCTGTCCTTTAATTTCATGCACGATATCAGGAATTTGCATTAAATTCCTGATCTCGTGATTGAAAAGAACTCGGTAAGTGCCATCGACGTCGCGTTTTGGACCATATATCACACGCATGATTCTTCTCTCGAATGTTAGAAGCCATCTTTCGTACTCATCCGTCAAGGTCCAACTCTCACATCCATACATGACAACGGGTCTGATCAACACTCTGTACAGTTTCAGCTTATCCGTATTTGCAAGATATTTTGATTTCAGCAGTGGACGTAGGGGATACAAAGCTCGATTGCCAGCGGCAAGGCGGACCTTGATATCCTCTCCCACACTATTATCGTGAGTGATGAGAGATCCAAGATACTTGAATCTCATCACTCCTTCAAACGTGTGGTTACCACTACTGAAATCAATTGCGTCTTGGTCTCTAAAACCCGAGATTAGATATTTGGTTTTGGACTCGTTGATTTTGAGACCAACAGAAGCTGAACACTGTTCCAGTGGATCAAGTATCTCTTTCACTCCGTTGCCATTTAATCCAATCACACAGATATCATCTGCATAAGCAAGAAGTTGATTGGATTGTCGGAATAAGATGTTGTCCTGAGGTGTTTCACTTTTACGAAGGATGTATTCCAACATGAGATTAAAAAGTATCGGGGACAGCGCATCTCCTTGTCGAACACCGGAATTGATTGCAAAAGTTCTCGATAGCCTGTTCTCAACTTTGACACAGCATTGTGACTGCGTTACTGTCATTTTACACAGATGTACATATTTTTTCGGTATTCCTAAATATTCAAGCGCATACCATAGCCTCTCTCGATTGATCGAGTCATAGGCTTGCTTGAAATCTAGGAATACCTGGTGTACATCGTGAGATGTTTCGTAGTACTTGGAAAGAATCATCCGTAGCGAAAAAACTTGATCAGTGACTGACCGATTTGGACGGAATCCTCCTTGGTAGTCACCGACAATTTCCTCCGCTAGAGGAGTAATTCTTCCCAAGATAATGTATGACAGTAACTTATATGCTGTGCAAAGGAGAGCTATACCGCGATAATTCTCACAATTCAAGCCTCTTGAATTGAATTGATCACCTTTCTTGAAAATTGGGCATAACGCGGCCACTTTCCATTCTTCGGGCATAACTTCATTTCGCCATACCAATCGAACAAGGTCGAAAAGACAGTTCGACAAAGTTAGCCCTCCGAATATCAAGAGCTCTGAATTAATGCAATCAACTCCTGGTGAACGATTTTTCTTTAGTTTCTGCATGGCCATTGTGAATTCCTCATAGGATGGATCCTCAATGAACATCTCCGCGGTCTGTATTTGAGGGTATTCAAACACAGCTTGTGATACAAGTGGAAAATTAAGTAAATCAGAGAAATGTTCACGCCATGTATCGAGTACCGCATCGACGTTAACACAGAGGTTTCCATCCTGGTCCCGAATGGCAGTTGACCGAGATCTTAAGGTATACTGCAATTCGGTGATTCCTTTAAAGAAACCACGCGAATTGTGCTCATTGCTGAGTTGTTGTACTCTTAAGACCTTAGCCTTCCACCATTCTCGCTTCTTCAGTCTACAAATGCGTTTAGCTGTCCTCCTAGCGAGAACTGCTTTGTTTTTCCTTGCGATTGTAAACCGAGTCTGCGCTTCATTATAGGCTATATTTCGTTGCTCAACAGCAAGACGACACTCCTCATCAAACCAATCATTTTTGGGCTTAGTTTTCACTATGCCGAGAGTGTGCTGGGCAGCATCGACAACCGAGGTTTTCAATTCTTCCCAGACACTGTTCACATCATCAGATTGGTAATTGGATTGTATAATGCTATTGCTGACAAGATCTTGATATTTTCGTTGCGTTTCTTCATTTATCAGACCTTCACAGGAGAATCGCGTTGTATATTCTCCTGTCCTCCCTGACTTGTACGAAAAGTTAATGGCGATTAGTGACAACAAATCCAGTGTGAACCAAGCCAAATGCTTTAAATTATCCAACACTCATAAATTTGGCTCATTAATAGAACCAAACCATAGACAAAAGTACGATTCCGGTAACAAAACGAACTTATACTTATCAAAAGACATATACAAATGTATATCCATAAGCAATATAACTGAAACGACCCGTACACCTTTTATTCGAGCAGCACCGCGCCGACTTATTATATTAGCAGTTTAGAGTTAATTTACTCTTATGATCCTGGTGTACTAAACAAATTGATGTGATTGAAAACTGCAGAATTCCCATAGTGGGTTAGTTGTTGGTTTTTAAAATAAATTCTCCTGATTTATTAATGAATTATTTCGGAGTCTAATGTCAGTGTGGTGATTGATGACTCTAATAGTAGAGCTGGCAGAAATCAGACCGACTTTTTTAATAATAAAGAAAAAATAAGAATCATTGCAATCGCTCATTATCTTAAAGTTCATTCTTTCCTCATAAAAACATCCATTCAAAAACATGGACACATTCAAATAAAACATCCCGAAGCCATATTGAGCATGCAACTAAAAAACGGGATCGCGTTATCTAAGACGTTAGATCATATTGGTATTCAACAAGATTCGGTGGCAGCGACCATTATCTGATCATTCCAGAGCTACGATAGAAGTTTTCGTACAAGTCAAGGCGATCAGAAAAATATACACCGCAATTCTCCTTTTGAAGGCCTGATAAATGAAGAAACACAACAAAAATATCAAGTTCTTGTCAGCAATAGTATTTTGCGTCTTATTACCAGTCTGATGAAGTGAATGCTATCTCGAAAGTATTGAGGACTTTGGTTGTCGATTGCCGCCCAACACAATCTCGTTACAGTGAAACTATGACCAAAACTATTGGTTTGATGATGAATGTGGTCTTTAAACATGAGCGGTCCTTGCAACGAGGATCACTAAATGAAATTGTCTAGAGTAAAAGCATGAATGGTGGCAGTCTAAGATCTTAAAAGAATAACAACTCCTTACTGCTTAATGTTGTACATGTGTCACAAGTTGTAATTGAATCCCCTTAAATTCAGACCGCAGAGACGTGACGTTCTATCCAATAAAAAATTCTTTAAGGCTATAAAGAGATTAAAAAAAACACGTTCACCTGGAGCTGATGGAATTTATTCAGAGTTCGTGATAGTCGGAAGGGTAACTTTATCGAACTACCTTATCGAAAGTATTCGATAGATATGGCTTAATGAAGCTATGCTCGAAGAATGGAGAAGGGATGAGTTATTCTTAATCTTTAAAAAGGGTGATAACTTAAAATGCGAAAATTATCACGGTATATACACAGTATATAAGTTACTATCGTACATTATCTTAAGCATAATGATTCTTCTGGAGTAGTAAATTATCAGTGATTAACAAGGAGGATTCCGTACAAATCAGTAGCTTATTGGTCATTTTTTTTTCGCTACAGACGATTTTTTTCCAAGCAATATGAAAAATCTCGCGATGTACACCGCAGGTATTCTTACATTTCAAGCAAGCCGATCAATCGAGAGAGGCTATGGTATATCAGTGAATAAGAATACTAGACAAATACGTACATCTTTGTAAAATGACAATAACAATAGTTAGTCACAATAGTGAGTCAAAATTAAGAATAGGCTATCGAGCACTTTTTTAATTAATTCAGGTGTTCGACAAGAAGATGCACCGTCGTCAGTAGTTTTTAATCTCATGTTGGAATACATACTTCGTTAAAATGCAACACTTCAAGATAATATCTTATTCCGACAGTCAAATATACTCTTTGCAGGTGCAGAGGATATATCTGTGATTAGATTAAATGGCAACGGAATGTAAGAGAAAGTTGATCTGACAAAATCGTATTTGGTCTTAAAATTAATGAGTTCAAAACCAAATATCTGATCTCTGGTTTTAGTAACCAATACAAGTTTTCCCTGGAAATTGAAGTTTATTTATTTACTTCTGATGTCTTGGAAATGCGAACAAACTAAAATTGAACAGAGTATTGATCAGAACCTTGACGGATAGATCGAGGGATGGCTTTTAACATGCGAAAGAAACTCAACGTTGATGGAACATACCGAAATCTATTCATTCACGAGATCAGGAATTTAATACAAATGATGAAAAAGAAGTCACTGTCGGTGACTCCACTACGTAAACTACGTAAACCATCTTCTAATTCTTTACAACACGAGACAACAGTGTCTCTAATAGAATTGTGCAAATTGTTTAAAGACAATTCGAATAGGAACATTAAATATGACAAATAACTATAAATTATATATCACATATCTATACACAGATGTAGTTGTTTTTGGCTTAAATACTTGTTTTGATTGAGTTTGCAGATATTTACACTCTAAATATTACTGTGTGATTAAGTTGTCAAAATAATGTTTACTGCCAAAATTTTATAAACAACTATCGTGTAATAATTATTATTATCCAAGCAAATATTATTATGATCCACACTTGTTTTGTCATAAAAATTTTATTTGAATATGAACTCTGTAGAAAACCATGTACCACATATGTGAACAAAACCATTTCGTTGTTTTTTTTTAATAACCACCAAAAATGACTTCACTGTAACAGATTGTTAAACTGGAATAAGTTTAAAAAAAAATCCATCCAACCATTAAAACTAGGCAACAGCAAAACAATTTGCATTTAAATTAATAACAGCAGAACAAAAAGAAATTAACTTTCCATCCCTTATCGTACATCGTACACACACATATATGTCTATTCGAAATCGCGTCGCCTTCATCTCATCATCATAATCATCATCCCTACAAAAACAGAACATTAAAATATAAAACAATAAAAAGAATCCACCCATATTTACATATTTAATGAAATAAGAAAGACTATAATTAAAACAATTGAAAGAATCAAGCAATAAAATCTTCAAGTTGATCTTTGTAATTTTCGTCTTGTTACCAACTATTCCCATCTCATTCGTATGTTGTTTTAAAAGTCGTGGCACCACCAACAACAAAATACATGTCGATATGTTTTTATGTAAAATGCACGTACGCATAAACTAAAAAGATTAATGACGACCAAATCAGACGTCATAAATTTAACCAATTGTTGTTGTTATTTTTTTTACGAGCATGACGATCATAATGCAGTTATTTATCGTCTCTACAATTTATCGTTATCTTTTTCTCTCGTGTTCCATTAATATGATCATATTATTGTTTTTGTATGTATAGTTTTGTCTCGCTCTCTGTCAGCCGATCGTACCATCGTTGTTTTGTTGTTGCACTATTTTAATAATTTTGTTCGCCCTTAAAACTGTCACGTACACACCACTTTGTTTTTTGTTATGGTTGGAGTTATTTTGTTTTGGAAAATTTCCAATGGAAAAAAAATATTCAACATTTCTTCTTCACATTACTGTGAAGACTCGTACGAGTATATGTATGTATGTATGTATATATATATACAAATGACATACAAACATTCATACCGTTTTAGGTAGATCTTCTGCCGATGGAAAATTTTCATTATTTTTGTTTTGATGATGGTACGGTTTATTTTATATACAGATCAGGTGATCTCTATTAGGGGATTTAAAAAAATGTATATAGACCAAGAATAATGAAATATAAGGGAAGGATCATAAATACATAATTGGTTTGTAACCATAAGACATAATATAAGACAATATGAAGAAGAAGAAGTATTTTATAAACAGTGTTACTACCTGCATATTCAAACAATTTTTATGAAATTGTTCCGTAATGGTTTATATGTATAGAGCTGTCAAAATTTAATGTTTATTCGATAGAAATCAGGTGATCGTACATTTGTCATTTTAGGGGTGAGGAATTTTACAGTTGGGAAACATATTGCAAATTTTGCAGTTAGTAACAAAATAATAATATGAGAAAGTTAGCATTTGGTCAAAGTATGGTTTCAGCATGTTTTGTATAAAAAATGATAAATAAGTGTAGGTTTTTGACGAATTAGGTTTTAGATGAAATTTACATAATCGAAAGTTTATTTTTGAATCCCGATCCAACCACTTTATATATATGTTTTGAATACATATGTCGTTCAAACGAGAGTATAATCACATTTCATCTTAATCATACTGAACTGAAATAGAGGTAATGGTTATGTCTCTAATTGCGTTCCGTATAAATGATCTGATTTTTAGCACACAATTGTATGTATTATTAAATTTATAAAAGTGACAAAAAAGTTACCAGAGGATTAATTAAGCTTAAAAAGCAAACTCAATAAAATACCTTCGCGATCTCCAGTAGCAATAGATGGAGTTAAAAATTATCGACTTTACGATGAAGCATATCAACAGAGTTGAGACAGTATTAAAATTAATTAGAAGATGAATAATCCTGGGTATTCATGGCATGTTTGAAAACAAACAGACTAAACCTACAAGGGTAAAGACTAAAAATTAACACTACATGTAATTTAGAAAATATTATTGATTGTCTCAAAACAATAGAACTTGAAACATAAATGAGGTAGAAAGGTGAAGTTAGAAACCTCTTAACATTTAAACAAAATAAAATATTGAAAAGACTTATCAAATCAATGACTACTTGGGGTGCAAGGTTTTTCCTTCAGCCTATCAGACGATTTTTCCATCATCTGATTAAAATCGGAGGTACATCTATGACCCCCTGTTGGAGTGCAGAACTCATGGGCCAACCCATCTTTCATGTCAAGACTATAGGCTCTGGCATGGAGCTATGCAATGTGCAGTCTTCGATTTGGTTGTAATGACGTAAGGTATAGGACGTAAATAAGCGAACCGCAAAAGAGTTGGGAGTGCCTTGAGCCAGATTGGAAAGATAAAAAACAAACAAACAAAACCAACAAGGTTGCAATATAATAAAATCAAAAATAATTATCTAAAAAAATTAAAGATCTCGTTAAAAACAAAAGAAAAGCCAACTAGCAAGAGCTCCTGTAGTAAAACTAAATTAAACAAACTCAACACTAAATGACCAATCATATAAAATCCTCTAATCAGAATAGCAGGTGGAACAAAAATAATATGGTAAAGTTCAAAAATTTGCTGAAGAGCTTGAGAAGATATTTTAATGACATGACTTACCATTGAATTCATACATAATATTTGAAGAATCTGCATTAAAATAGCAAATCTGCCAGTTACACCAAATCTGTGAATTAAAAACGTAACTAAAAAGAGCTGCTGGTTATGATCTTGTAAGCATTAGTAAATTAACTTATTCCAAACCTACTACAAACCGAGTTTCAATTATCAAAAGCACAGAATGTCTTCTCTAAGATTATCTTAGATGTTGCGCATCTTTTGAACTTTTGACAAACTTGACATGAAGAAATACTTACCCATAATTTAAGAAGTTATCTACTAAAACAATTATCTGAACATCTGAAATCATGCAATGTTTGCTGATGACACAAGCAGGTTAAAATCTGTCATTACTCACTACTTTTGAACAATGCAGATATAGTATACGTCGGCTTAAAATAACCAAGCCTCTTGAGTTTATGTAATTGATAGTAGAAACAGCTGATCTGAAAAACACGTGATAGATGTGACTTATTTCATCTCACCAGGCACTATATGAAACACCAATGAGCCATGGATAAAGATAACTCAAATTGCTTATAATTGACTATATTTTTATCTTATAAAGTTTTGAATAAAATGAATGCGAGTCTTGGTTAAACAGATTTTTATTTAGATACTTTGAAATTGTTGGGTTAACTGAATCATTCAACGTTCTATTGATCATTTAGTCAAATTTTGTTAAATCCTCCGTCGTTTGTAAGGGACACCTGACATTTTGCACTTTCGGTATTTGGCTAATATGCACCTTTATATCCTCGCATATTGGACTTGGGTTTACCCTTCTGAAAAGTGAATTGCTTGTTTTATCTAGGAAACACATTGTTTTCCACTTTTAAAAGATTGAGAAAAAAGTCACAAAAAAAACTGTATTTTGGAGTCATATTTTGAAGCTCAACTAAATTAGAAGTCGCCAAGTGTCCCAATTATGCTGACATGTAGTTTTGCAGGTGATTCTATTGAGATTGAAGCGAAAATATTTTGTTTTTCCATCAAAATGCACTGTGTTAAAGAATTTTCTATATCTTTAACTAATGATTAAACTTTTATTTTATTGTACTAATTTGCCTCTTTGAAATTGTCTTTCAAAGTGTATATATACTATAGCCAATGCAATAATGCCAATGTTACTCATATCACTTCTGTGAGTCAAAACTGTCGATAAATGTAATAAAATTATTTTTATTATTGAAAAATCGAAGCGGTTGTACACTTATCTGTCTAGTGGCGAAATAATGTGTAACTGGTTCACTATCGTCTAATTCTGAATTACTCTGGTTTAGAAATGACGGAGACTTGAGTCTCATATCGTTATTTCATTTTCAACTTATTTTTATTTTAAATAGCCGCCCATCCTTATTGCTCTGTTCTCTTGTTATTTCAGGCACCCTCAGACTTCAACTTATTTTGAATTACTGTACTGTTTATTCGATCAAATATGATTCGTATTTAGCATAAAATAAAAAATCATTAATCGAAAAAAATAATCGAACCCCTTATTTATTTTTAAATCTTTATTTAAGGTTTATTCGATATTTAGTTTTATATAGTGAGCAACATTTCATAAATATCAATCCAATATCATAAATACTATGAAGTAACATGGGTTGATGCTGTTTAATATTTTATACCTTATAGCTCATCAAACAAAACATAAAGATACAAATCAATAAAACATGGAAAGATAAATTAGAAGCGATCAGACCGGGACCAAACATGTTGAAAGATGTCAAGACACTACGAAGGAGAGTACTAAACCAAGCAACTAAGCTTTGGAAATAAATGAAAATGATGCAAACAATATGACTGAGTTAAATATTGATTGGAATAATATGCCAAAGTCAAGTCAAAATTATAGTTGTTTTAACGTCAACGATGACTTAAATACTGTTGGACATTACATAGAGAAGCACACAATCACCAATTCTATGCTAGGCATATCAAGACATGAAGAAATTATATATAAATCTGTACAACAAATAAAACACCAACATTCCACCGAGCTCGTTACGAGAGCTCATTTAGTACAGTTAATAGAGCTGACAAACAACACCCGTCTGAGCAAAACTATTTTATAACAATCGAAGAACTAAAAAAAGTACTGGCATGCTCAAACAGGAAAAAATCTTTCGGCATAGATAAAATACCCAGTATCATACTAAAATATTTATTAGAGCCTTTAATATCGGAAATTTGTACTATATTCAATCACCTCCTAAACAATCGAACCTTCCCCAATTGCTGGAAATTGGCGAGGATATTTCCAATTAAAAAAAAAGACAAAAATGAAGTCAAAATTACAAATTATAAACCGATCAGCTTATTGTCGAATTTAGGCAAAGTATATGAAATAATAATAATATATAACCAAGTCTATAATCATACAATTGCAAATCAACTAATACCCGACAACCAGTTCGGATTCCGACATAACCATACTACGACCCACGCCATAACCAACCTAACATCGCACATATGCAACCAACTGAACAACAAAACATGTGCGGGCGCTGTTTTCATTGATATGGAGAAAGCTTTCGAATCTGTCTGGCTAGATGGATTAATCTTTAAACTAAATAAAATGAAATTTGACATCAACCTAATCTACATATTACTAGATGTGCTGTACAACAGAAAATTTATCGCCACGAATGGAATCGAGTCATCAACAAAAACATTTAAATTGTACAACGGATTACAACAAGGTTCTATAACAGCTCCAATTCTATCCAATCTATACACAAAAGATTAAATAGACAACGAACAAATAAATTCAACCGGCGTTCTAATTCTTTGCACACATGGAGGATCAAAGTGAACGCTGCCAAATGCGAAACGATCTTATTTAGAAGACCATATAAGTTCGCAAATAGTGATACTAGAAAAAACCTTAAGATAAAACTTCTGAACACGAATATTGCACAAACAATTTAGTGAAATATCTGGGAATCTACATCGATCAGTTTTGCTACCTAAAGGAACATTTAAATCTTCAATTACAGAAGGACAGAAATGCCATCTTTACTAATAAAGCAATTTTCTTTTCTAGATTTGTTGAGCCGCAAGTAAAGAAAATATGCTATCAAACCATGATTAGACCAATGATATCCTATGGTTGCCCGGTATGGTTTAATTGCAACGATAGTTACATGGAGCGAGTACGCATCTTCGAGAGAAAGTGCATCCGCTATTGCACAGGACAACACCGAAAAGCAGAAACCGGGTATCGCCACTATATTTCCAATCGAACCCAATATGAGAAATTCAAAACCGATCAAATTGACATCCACATTATCAAATTAATAAGGAACCACATCAACAGGGCAACAATAAATTGCAAAAATCCCTTAACGTTTGGACTTTATCATACCGACGATAAGATAATAGAAAAAAGTATAGAAATCAACAACATACCAGGACCGGAAGCCTTCCTATACCTAGATAAAAAAAGACTCATACAAGATGATCAGCAATTACCCATAATATATCATGTTTAAAGACGACCAAATGAGAAAGGTTTCGACTCGGTGAAATTCAGGCATGTCAACGCGAACTTGTGATTCAACATTACATTCAAAAAAATTGAAAACAACAAATACATTACGCAAAAAGCGAAATACTGGTGGTTGCAAAGATGACAGTTACGTGAAAAATTCATCTTACATTTTTCCTTTTGAGAATAATTTTTTTTCGAGTAAGTAAGTATAAGTAGTTAAATTAACAGAAATTGATAAGGGTACATTTTTACCGCTAATTTTTATGCCCATACATTATTATATTTAATTAATTTAGAAAGCTCACAAATTGTTACAATTGGCAAAATATTAATTAATTAAGAAAGATATTACTTGATCTTCCAACGGAACATTAGTTAGCAAAAATAGTTTAAGATCATTACTCATTGTAATTTGTAAACTTATATTTATATTTATACCTTTATTTTGTTTCTTTCACATAACAAAATAATGCTTAAAATTCACCGTGGAATTTTAAAAACAACCAATGGTAAGTAACAAGAGTCTTAATGATTGCAGTAATATTCAAATGCCGATAAGAAATTTATAAGATAATCAATCTTCAATTTACAGCCACCAGAACACCTATAAGTTTATGACTTAACCATAGAACAAGTACATATAATATTTCAAGTACCTAATACAAGAGGCCATAGAGGCAGAGAGGTATTCTATTGTCTTGTTCCGGGGCAACACAAACGTTTAATAGAAAGTTAATATATATAGAGTTATTTAATACTCCAACAATGCTACGGTAGTCCTTTAGTATAATATAACACATTTTGATGTAAACATATCGACAAAACGAAAGCTCTATCAATGATCGATTGATGATAATAAACTACTGCTTTATAAAATGATAGATGTGAGAAACGGCCAGTACCACAAATAAATACAATCTTTAGTTGGTTCAATCTCAATTCAAAGTAAACGCACCAAAAATATAATTTATAGGAAGTTAAAAATACCAACAGTTATAAAAGACATTAGGAATTCATGTGCCAGATATCACATAAAATATTGTTCGTTCAACTAAATGAGATGTTAATCATATAATATATTAGCAATACTTGAACGATGGCAATATTCAAATGTCATAGAATTGGCAATTTAAGAAATTAAATTTTTCTAAATTTCATTATTAATTAAATCAAACATAATTTATTATAGCAATTGTAAGATTGGTTTTAATGGACAGTGTATGCACTATACAATCAGGATAATGAAGAAAGTCAAAAATATCAGCAAACCCACAGTCATATCAAGAGCTTAAGTAAGTGTGGTGTACATAGCTCCTACAATGCCCCGACAAATAATTGTTTGAAACCGATTTAGTGCCCAACCCCCCTCATTGTTCAAGGTAACCAAATAAGTGACGAGATTTTGGGTCTGATCACCGAATCGTATAGGTACTGATAATATACACGTCTGGGTTTCAGGCCTCTTGAGTTACCAGATGGCTGTTTCTTTCGTAAATAATATAATCATTTCTCTTTGATATGTCTTTGCCAAGAAATCTTCTGATCTAACCAGATCCCCAGATACTTGACTTGCCAAAAGAGCGGGATCGTATGAGCCCCAATTTTTGAAAGACTCAAGTTTTCTAAAGTCCTACGTCTAGTGGAAGGAACTATTTCAGTTCCTAGGGTTAACTGACAGTCCCTGATTACTACACCAGGCTGCAACTGAAAGAGGTTAGGTTGATAAGTTAAAAACTTTTTGTCTGGTCATATCTAGCCTATCCATCCTTCGGGATGAACACTATCCTGACTTTTTTCTATGATTTGGGAATGTATAACAGGGCCATACTGGCTCTGTATAGAAATGTTTAAGGTGGTCTAGGATAGTTTTCAACATCCCGCCTGGACCTGGTGTTGTAAATTTTGAAGAAAATCCGATGCTCAATCGGATTCTATCTTTCATCATCTTCTTATCGACCAAAATTCAATCAATGAAGCTTGAAAGTTGGTGTGGGAGTTAATTTCCATCTACTGCATTAGAATTCTCACTTTTGGGAAAATGAGTCTTCATTGAAAATCTAAAGATTCCTGATTTGTACTCGTATGAGTTCTATAAGGTTTCTCTAGAGCTTCGAAATTCACCTTCAAGTTAATACAGAGTATAGCGGTTGGAGTAAGGCTATCCACTTCCTCAAGGAAAAATCTCTATTGCCATGTTTTTTCACTTCGGATGCATTTCTTGTACTCTGTTTGTGACGATTTTTACAGATCCCAATCTTTCGTTGTATCGATTTTCATGGCTTTGGTTAGTAGTTTTCTCCTTTCAATTCCCTATTCCACCATGGTGTCCCAGATCTTTAAGGCTTACTATTCTCATAAGCTTTTAATTTTATTGATTGTTCGCACATCAAGTGATTGTCATGAACAATGTGCTGTTTGGATTTTTTGTCGTAATATCATCCCAAGATCACTGTTGTTGACTACATGTTCGAAAAGCTTTATAAACAATGGTTATAGTTGACTGTGCTGCCCAGTGAAATATTGACTGTTTATCAATATTTCACGGGCAGCACTGTAGAGTGTACGGTCACGTATAATCTATTCATCTACCAAATATATGTAAAAGACCTAGAAATTCTCCATAATTTGCATAACTAAACTATAACCATTTATATCAAATGCAATTTTTATTTTTGTCTACGTGATCATCTCAAATAGAAATCTTATAAAAGCGATTACTGATCGCTATAATAGTTTTTTACTTAAACCGGAATATGTACTATCATTTTATTTAATTTGAATATTAATTTGATGTTCATATACATAGTAGTATAGTTTTTGGTGATCTTCTTCTGTACGATCATCGTAAAATAAAACACTTTGATATTGTGCCCCCTCGCCGCGATATTATCTAGTTTTGTTTATAGAAAATCCGTTATTATGGAACTATAATTATTATAAATTTTTTATAGTTTTTTTATGGAATAATTTATCGATCGCGATCATCGCGGATATTTATTCGATTTTTCGGTCAGAATATTGAGCAAAACAATCAAATTGTCTGATGAAATTTTTGCAAACAGATTTTTGTTCAAATTTTATGTAAATTACAAATCTGTGAATAATAATACATCGTCGTCGCCGGCGCCATTATTTTATTTTATTATATAGCTAATATATTCGGTTATAATACTATATGATTACTACTATATAGTTTGTTATCAATTAATTTATGGTAAACAGGAAATAATCAGATATAAGCATGGGTTTTGATTAAAACAAAATCATATATTTGTTTTGTTTATGTTGTTCGATGTGGAAACTGTGAAAACACATGTGGTCTAATTGGATGATAAGTTTTTCGATGGTTTTAACTGGCACCGTAAACAGGAAACATGTGTCAGCGCAAATTGGATGGCGTTATGATCTATACTCGCATTACTCGCTCGTTGTTATGTTTTATAATTAGTTGAAAAATTAAGTTATTATATCTTTTGATCTTTGAAAACACAACTCACAAAATGTACGATACAGTGAATGTATACAATACGGCCAAGATATTCAGGAATATACAATTTGTTTGATGTTAATCCTTGTACATAATCTGTTTGAAACCGAAGTACACCAACTGTCAATGAATTGGTCGATGTATTCTATATCCCTTTAGGGAATCATAAATCCGACACAAAATGTCTCTAATTATTAGTGTTCCACTATCGTCAACTCGGTGATTATCATCTACTCAACAATTACATTATAAAAAGGAGTGTAAGTGCCTTGTAAGCACAACCATAGATTTAAAGAGCAGTCGATGACTGATTGGACAGGTTTTCAAATAAAGACGATACATTTCAGACGATTCTATCTGATAGAAACATTCATTACCACGTGAGATTCCATATGAGAGGATGGATCAGTAAATGCCCTGATTTACTGCGAACAAGTGGTGTAGAAGTCGAAGAACATGCAAATGAAATCCGGCATAAAGGTTCTATTGGGGACAAGGTCCTAGGAAAATGGACCGATCCTAAAAAGGACAATTTTGTTTCAGTAATACTCGACGAAAGTAAAATGCCCACTAAAAGAGAACACATTAATAATTCTGATGAGTGTTTTTGATCCTCTGGGTCTCAAACCTCCTCATTTACGACAAATTAATCCTGCAGGACGTTTGGCGAAGCGGAACGGATTGGGATGAACCTATTATTGATGAGATAAATGAAAAATGGCAAATCTGGATGACTCACTTTGTACATATTGATCAGTTATCTATTTCTCGATGGGATCAAGATCAGCAACGTACCAATTGCACATATTTGTTGAGTCAAAATTCATACACAGCGGAGTTTTGTATCCACACAACATCAAACGAAGTCACAATTGCACTAGTGGCATCAAAGCGTTGCGTAACCCCAAACAATATTTCGCTAACACAACCCAATAGGTGGTCTACTGAAGATGCCATGGCGCATCTCATCAAACGAGCTCAATAGAATAACTACCAACAAGAGATATCGACGTTAAAACAATAATTTGAGTGTTGACGTTCAAAGAAATTTTCAAATGATTTTCACATCTAGATGACGAAAAACAACGAAAAAGTTTTCAATGAATTTAGACAAATTTACCATGGTTATGCAAGCAATGAAGAGCAAATGCAATGCCAGTAGAAATGGATGATCTTCCACCGGTAAGACTCAAGGCATTTGGTCGACCCTTTTGGTATGTCGGCATAGACCTATTTGGACCAACTTTTGCCGTACGCAATCGATCGCAGTTTAGGCACTGTTAATATGGAGGAAGATAAGCCATCACATAACTGCTAATATGCGCTCGGATAAATCGTCATATCTTTCTGACGACCAGGCTGCTTTAAAGGCAATTCACCATTATACATAAAACATGTTTTACATACGGCAATTGGCACACTTAATGAAGTTAAATTTCACTGGATACCGATATAGTCACATGGATATCAAAGGAAACGCATTGGCATATACATTTTTGTTTGGAAGCAGCTTTAATTTTTGTGATACTTATGCACCTTTAAGAAAGACGATATTATCTCTTAAGAGAGATATCGACTATCACTTTCGTGGTCTACACCAGCAGAGATAGAATAACTTCATATCTTGTCGCCTATCCAGAATCTTCTTTGGGACAATAATCAGTAAAGATCCTTCTTGAATTATGATAAACGCACTTTGAGGATCTTATAGGATATTCTCAAGGGAATTTGTCCCTTAATAATTACATTACAGAATAGTGTAGAGAAGGAGAAGAAAAAACTGATGATCACTTTGAATGCTACTGTCTTTCATACCCTCCTAATATATTGCACTGCTTTTGATCACGATTCCTATTCGAGACCAATACTCGCGACCATGAAGACTCCGGATGTCTTGGATGCATTCGAAGAACAAACAGATTTTGGGACTGCAAGTTTACGTGGGAAGAGATGTCACAATATATGTAGAACAATCGAGCCTGACTAAATAAGTAAAATTTGAACGATCAACAATAGAAAAGGAATTTGTAAGCAAATTTATACTTACAGAATTATTATGCATAGTCCAATCCTAAATAATTCTGTCAAATTAATCGGCCTGGCAAATACAGATAGTTTAATTGTATGTGCTATAACTATAGTCAGATGAAACCTGGTGTTGAGTAGGTTTATTAAGCTGGTACTAGTAAAATTCATAAAAGTACGACGGCTGAACGGCTTTCCACATAATTACTATGGAAGTTGTAATGATGCAAAGTAGATTAAACAAGCTCGAAATAGATTAAGGTTTCAAGGGACACACAATTGCTCAATCAGACAGATATGTCTATGTTGTACTAGGTCTCAGTTTATTGATATTCATTGTTGCGACTGAGGCTCAAATTGGTATGGTTGCGCAGCGTATGTGCCTGTGCATCTAGCTCTTAAACACACAATAAAACATAATGTTTCGTGAAAACATGAGATGAGGTGACTCGCCTATACAGGTGGTTTCACTGCCTAGTTCATGTTATCGACGACATTGAATTTTTTTCTTTAAAGCAACGACACTCATAATTGCATTTTCAAAAAAAAAAAATTAATAACTTAATCAACCCTTGAAAGTTAGTTTAAAATCTAATTGGTTGTCTATCTTAGACTAACATCGATGTTTATAACACTGACTAGACGAAGGAAAATACAAAAAAAAACTGATTTCGGAATTAAAGAAGAAACCTCTACTCAGAAGCATATAGTTGGAATTTTACATGTAAAAAACGAAGACAACGCCATTCGCAGTGCCATTTGTTTTAAAATGTCCAAATACCAAAGTTCGATTTGACAATTAACATAGATAAATTAGTATTTGCAAAATCAATTAGTTTTCAGGTTCACGATGGAATTTCTTTTACTTTCATCCGAACCAGTTAAGGTGATTTTAACGGAATCAATCTGATAATAATTATAATCTAACTAAATTAATGTCATATTCAGTCAATAGTCAAAAAAAATTGACCACAGTTAATTATTTCACTAATTATTTCACCGTAGAAGGTTTTTATAATAGATGGTGCTAGTTACAATTAAATTTGATAAGAGATGGCGCGTAAGGTTTGTTTACATGAAATTTTTTTTTACACATAGAATGTAAAATATAACCCTATGTAAATTACATGTAAAAAACTGGTAAATTATATTATGTAATTTACCCTCCCAACTTAGAAGTGTTAGCCTGTAGCTGATATAACAAAACGTCTTATATTTCTTGAAAATATATTGCAATAAAAACCTACTGCACACTCGGTATAAACGAGTAACTAAAGATACCTTTAAGAAAGGTAAACAAAATAGGTTTATGCCTTTAAATTGAATATAATTCTTTATTATTTTTTTAATATGCTTTATAAAATTTTTAAAGTAAAATAAATTATTATTTTAAATATTTATTTATTTATTTATTATAAATTTTCTTTTACATACAATTTCTTTGTTTTTTCTTCGTATACATAATATATTTCCTTATCATCATCACAATATTCGTCTTATATACCATTTAATATTTTTTTTCACATCTTTTTAGTGTTCTTTGTTTATTTTCATCTTTTTGGTTCTTGTGTTGTGCTATATATACACACACACATACATATACATTTTCATATAGTTATATCCATACATCGTTGTTGGCTTTCGTTCGTAATATTCATGCTAAGATAAAAAAAAACACTAAGAACGAAACAAAGAATAGCTATATAACTACACGTAATGATGATAAAGATGATTGTGATGATGACGACGAAGATGATGTTGAAAAACAGAATATAAATGCATATCAAGAATAAAACTAGTTCACTTCAATTCTAACTAATAGTACCACCAGTCTTTCTTACTCTCGATGTACGCTCTCCGCGTACATACTATTATTATGTATATTGTACCGGTGATGATGTCTTAAAGATTATTATGATGTTTTATATTATATGTACATATACAGCTTCTTGGTATAGGACAGTTGCACCGTTTTTTTAATTACATTAATTAAAATGAATGATTTATTTGATGAAATAGTTGAAATAAATAAGAAATAGGCATATTACAAAGAAGAGAATTAATTCACAGACAATAGACATAAATCTAGATATGTATGTATGTACACACATATATACTAAGTATACGATGCGGCATAGCATAAATTTATGAATATGTCTATATCATTTCAGTTGACATAAGACATTATTTATCGTTTCCTTCGTCAGCGTTCTGCACAACATATTATGTATAGATGAATGTTCTTAGATAGATCGAGATACATACATGTATTGTATTATATGTATGACAAATCGTATATATCAATCAACACATTTCTGTGGGTCTAATTTCTGATTGTCAGATTAGATGTGATTTGATGCGGAAAAGTATAAAAAATTACTGTGGTATGGTTGCTGGTTACATATATAGTTTTTTCGTAAACTATAGATTAAATAACAATTGCTGTTAGGCATCTTCATATCACATCTATTCTTAAACAGGGTAGCGCCACAAAAAGTATATATATCGCGAATATAAATCGAATCGATATCAAGCAGCAGTCGTTCCCCCGTTTGGAATTGTGTGCCGCTCTACTTTTAGCCAATCTCGTGGAGGCCATTAATAAAGAATCCAGTCTAAAAACAAATCAAACGTATCTGTGGACTGATTCTCAAATCGTGTTGGACTGGCTCAACAGTCATCCACGTCGCTGGAGTACCTTCGTGGGTAACCAAACGGCCGAAATACTCAACACCTCATCCCGAGAGAATAGGCATGTTCAGTCAGCCGATAATCCAGCGGATTGCGCCTCCAGGAGTCTTTCTCCAAGCGCACTCAAATCGCATTCGACATGGTGGAACGGACCAAATTGGCTCATCAAATCAGCGAAATTTTGGCCATCCCAGCTTAAAGATTATGAGTATAATGAGGAAATGTCGAACAAACCCATAATACTCAACTTTAAATGTGTACAACAAAATGCATGGCTCATTGATCTCATTAGTCAATATTCGTCGTTTCGAAAACTGGAAAGAGTTCTTGGATACGTCCTACGATACTTGGGAAATGCCAAAAACTCCATTTAGACCATAAGCACGTAGGACCTTCCCTTCTGCTGTCGATTATGCGTCAGGAATATTGGATCCCAAATGGTAAACAGAGGGCAAAGAAAGTAATCCGCAAATGTGTTATATATATACCAGGTTTAAGGCGGAGTGCCAACAACAATTTATGGGTAGTTTGCCTAGCTCTCGAGTCCAGTTAGTACGCCCGTTTCTCAAAACTGGGGTGGACTACGTCTTTTGGACGGAACCAAAGAACATACAAATCATACATATGTCTCTTTGTATGTTTAAGCACAAAAGCAGTGCACTTAGAATTAGTGGGTGACCTCTCCAGCGAAGCCTTTCTAGGAGCTCTGAAAAGATTTCCTGCTCGCCGCGGCATTTGCTGTGAATTTCACAGCGATAATGGCAGCAACTTTGTCGGTGCGGATAGGAAATTAAAGGAAGAGTTTGTGAAACTAATAAAAGGATCAAATAATATATCACACTACCTTTCTAAGTATCGTATTGCATGGAACTTCATCCCGCCTAATTCACCACATTTTGGAGGCTTTTGGGAGGCGGCTATAAAATCCCCCAAATTCCATATCAAAAGGGTTATTGGGAAAACTATTTTAACTCTAGAAGAGGTGAACACCCTGCTAGCTGAATTTGAAGGAATCCTAAACTCCAGACTATTGTGTCAACGACAACAGTCTTGATCCGTTAACGCCGTCACACTTCCTATTCGGTCATCCAGTTACCAAAATCCCTGAAATGGATATCACCCAATGAAAGATCGAAAGCCGAGCAGCCAAATCAACAACAACGTCGTCCTGCTCAATGGCTTCTTGGTCGAGTCACTACTATCCTGGGCCTGACGGATACGTCCGAGTAGTCACTTTAAAAACACAAACAAACGAAATCAAACGGCCTGTACAAAAGTTATGTGTACTTCCAATAATTCGCGATCCTCCTGAAGAGGCCCAAGAGACAAATCAAACATCTTTACCACAACAAGTATTCGTTTGAAGCCAGTTCAACGGGGGAAGTATGTTAAGTCGCTTTAAATCGTTTGACATTTTCATTCGTGATTACATGGATGGTTGCATATAACCGGGCTCATCAAGACCATAAAGCTTGAATCTAGATGTCACCTCTAATAAAATTATAAATTAAATGAACATTTTTTGTAGATGTCGTATCAGGCGAAATTTTGTATGAGATGATTTTGTAAAAAAATAAATTTCTGTCTATTGTCCCACAATCATCAATCAGAAAACAGTAAAACCAATTGTGTTAATAAATTATCAATATTAATTAAATACATTTTGAGTTTTTTTTTCTAAAAAATATATTATACTAATACGGCGGATCATATACTCGTATCATCCAGCATTTCTTCAATCTCGGGAATTTTATAAAAGCTCAGATCATTAGTCCACCTTGACCCGACAATCGGTAAGCATTCGTTACTGCACGCACAAATTAGTTTTGGCAGAGTTGAATAATAAAACGATTTGCAGCCCCAGAGTTGGGGGCCATACGTCCAAATTGGTCTAATAATCGATTCGTAGATCTGGCGTTTACAGTACAGGGTAAGCCTAGAATGTATTCCTATTAGCCAGTGCATTAAGCGTTGTTTTATTTTAATTTGCTCTGCTTTTTGTTTAACGTGGTATTTCCAGTTCAATTTTGAATCAAGACGCAATCTGAGATATTTAGCAGATTCAGATTGAGAAATTTGTAACCCGTTGAGAAATGTATGGACGTTGCTGTTTTTATGCCGCAACGATTATGTTATATGTACTGATTTTAGCTCGTTAAGCTTTATGTTCCATTCTCTCGTCCATTGGGTGATTTCATAAAGTGTTGGCCGTAAATATTTTACTGTTTGATTTTGCAATTCGCTTGAAGCCAATACTACTGTATCATCATCAAAAGTTCCGCAGAAGGTTGTTTCCGTGTTCCGTATATAGAAAGTGTAAAGTAGATATAGGATAGGACCTGGGGCACTTCTGTTATGTCTGGGTAAAAGTTGCAATAAGTTTCTTGATAATATTCTCTAAATTTTCGTTTGGAGATATACGACTCGAGAAATTGAAAGTGTTTTTGTCACTATTTTACTTACCTGATCAATGTCATGAATATTATTATGGTAACAAAGAGATGTATGGTGCAATTTGCTCAGCTGGTTTGTCTGGTTTTTTTATCGTGATTATTTGTTCAACATTAAAACACTCCGGCACATATGTAAGCCAAAAGCAAGAATTATTGATATAAGTCAATATAGTGTAATAAGTTTATATAATGACTGACCTCTTTCCAACCTCTTAAACACCCTTGGCGAAATTTCATTAATTTCAGGTGACTGTGGGATTATTCATATTTATTTCTTGTGCAATTTCTAGTTGGTGACACTTCTGATATTTGATGGAGATCTATATAGACTGCTTTAGTAGCTTGAATAATTTTTATCAATCCTTTCAAATAATTTTCACTGGAAGCTTCTTTGTGTTCTTTACTTAAACTTATCTTAACTTAACTTTTTTAATTATCTGATTAAAATCTCTTTTTTTAATAATGTTTCTGGTTCTATGCCAAACGCGTCTTTTCCTACGCCTTTCCTTTATCATTTTTCGGATCGCCAAGGGGAAAATTTAATCACTTGTTTTGATAATGACCCTTAATTTGATAACGATTTCAACTCCACTAATCTCATTAATTTTATGCTTAATCCACAAAGTTTTTATAATTGTTTGCAGATTCTTTTAGAATAATTAATATATTGGACGGTATTTTTATGATCAACACACCGTTTTGAGACGAGTTGTAATTTAAAATGAAGCGTCCTGAAAAATTAATCTTCAACGCATAGAAAAAGCCCGTTTCGAAATCTTTGCCTGGACTGGCCAGAGGGTTTTCATGATTTTCCTTTACTCGACTTAGTTACAGATTACATTATATTTAGATGTATTTCTTTTTTATATAAGTTCCATCGTTTTCCCAGTTGTTGTTTTAAATCTGCTATTGTAAAAGTGATCTTCCTAAACTAAGATAATCTGATCTTAACTCCATCATTTATAAATCGATGGTGCTATAACCAATTTATATGAGGTAATTTCCAGTGACTTATAGCTGACCTTTTTTGAAAACAAACTGAGGCGAAAACCATCATTATGTTTTCAGTATGAAATGTTTCCTAATCATAATTATTCCCTAGACAGCATAATCTAGTTACAGCCTGTGGAACATGAAAAATATGTTCAAGTTTACAATTTTTGCAAAGTATATAGTCACGCAGCTATAAGTTGTTCCTATCGAAATTATGAAACAACTTCTAAACAATATTTAGCCATGCTTCACGCCTCAAGCGTATATTAATTATGCTGTGTTTCTCTATGCTACATGGAAAAGTTCAGTCGCGCGATCACTTTCGATTATATATTCGAATGCACATATGTTTTGCACCAATGGATATCAACAACAATGTATCGAAAACAAACAACAAACCAAATTATCTACTTAGCGCACATCAGCTCGACACACACACACGATACATAATACATAATATTATATATGGAAACGAAACAACTCATCTTGCTGTATGTGACATATGATAATCACAATAATTGAATTTCCTGAACCATCACGATATCCAATTACGATCATGCTTTCCATTTTGATTGGAAAATTAACAAAACAATTTTTTTGTTTTCTTGTTGTTTGTATATCGTAAAATATTCCAAAACATTAAAATAAAATATATATAAAAAAAATCACATAATTTATTGTAATTGTGATTATAAATCATCAGACCATAGAACGAAACCAAACGAGAAACAGCAAAACACTGAAAAGAAGACATATTTTTACATAAAAATTGCGTCCTTCCTGGCCACAAATAAAATGTTTCGAAGCAGTACAGAAAAAAAAAAAGTTAAATTCACGAATAAGACGAACCATAAGACCAAAGCATATATAGACACAACATCAAAATTATATATATGGAGGCAGGCCGAATCCAAGACACTAACAAAAAATTGAAACATAATGAAACGCAACAAAATCCAGTTTTTCGGTTTCTTATTGTTTTGAAGGTTAAATTAGAATTTGACTTTGAGAATGAAAGAATTAAAGAAAAGACATAAAACGTTAACAAAAATCCAACAATAACTAAAAAAAAAAAACATAAAATTAAAAATTTTTGGATGTTGTTGGTGTTGAATTTAATTTGAGAGTGGCTTTTTGTTTACAACACCAAAAATAATTTTGTTTTTGCTTTTTGGAGACTTGTGAAGTACAATTGAAAGACAAATATAATTGAAAATGGATTGAATTGTAATGAATGATATATAAAGGAAATGGTGCGGTTTTTTGTTGAACATATTTTTTATATTGTTTGGTGGAATGGTCTGGCTTTGTACCAAAACATGTATTGTGTCAAACATATAATAATAATTTTAAATTGCTACTGCTATGCGGCCAAATGTTATGAATCTTCTTACACGGTTGATTCGAGATAAGACTTGAAATTATGTTAATTTGAGGCAATTAAGGGTTTGTTCGATTTAAGGTGTACTGTGGGTGGAATCTCTGATACTATAAAATTTATGTTTTAAACTATTTTATGGAGTTTAGTTTGCATTTATTAAAAAACTTGTTTTTAGATCATAAACTAACAGATTTGTTATTGACTGTCTACGACATTTTATGTGTAGATAATACAGAGAACAACAACAATTTAAATGAATATATTTGTTTCAAGATTACATTGTTTTGCCTATTATAGAGTAGGTATCAACAGACTTTGAGATCGTCTCCTATGCTTTAAACAGAGTTTGTCGATATACCTTTAGACAAAAAGTAATGAGCATGATTAAATAAAACCACGCCTCAACTGAGACCCTATGAACCATTTTATGTTAACCATTTTAACCATTGGTGCACATTGTAGGTGGTCAGCCCAACGAATTTTTACACACAATCGCTTTTTATGTTATCCGGTGCCATGTTAAGTAATGGTCAAGGGCGAGAATCGATTCAGACGTGGCGTGATGAGAGCTTTTCTTAACCGTTAAACTACAACCGGCGATTGTGAATACAGTGAATAAAATAAACGAAAATATTGTATCTCCAGCAAAGTAATCCCTATCCACTATACTCTTATATCAACGATTTTTTCACTCTTCAAAACAGATCCCAGTATAGGTATGCCTTCTTTTGACCACAAACAATGTCGGAAGTCACGTGCAGCAATATCTGACAAAACGGTGCTTCGGAGCTTCATTCATTTGTTTTTGATGTAATAATGACGAATAATGATGTGCCTAATCGTGATGCTAAAACATGAACTGTTTCTCCATAGTTCTGGTCGTTTTCACAAACTAACGTAAACGACGCAAAAGGCCTAAATAATATACTTTTTAAGCTATTTGGAATAACCGCATTTGATAGTCAAAGAAACCAGTCAACATGACTTTTTTAACGTCCTGCACAATATTGTTTAGATTAGAGTGCTATTTCCGGATCATTACCAGGTCTCATCGCCAGTCTCATCCATTTAATACATAACTATTAATCTTAAACACGACGTGGTTTTTCAAACAAAATGTCCCTAAAACATATTTTCATTGATCCTTTTACAACAATATCTTCAAGGACTTTGAGTCAATCGCTGATTAGTCCTTGATTAAGTTGATATTTCTATCACTATGATCCTCACCAAATAACCTTATAATTTTGATAAACGTTCAGCGCCGAAACACTTGTAATATATTCAATTCATCAGAACAAGAAATTTTATTTTTGGCCAGTGTAGTATACTGTAACCAAGAAAATATCTTCTCTACAGTAGTATATGACGTATTTTAAAAAATTTAAGAAACCATCAATATAAAGTTACAGTGTGCTCATTGAAACATAATCTAATTAATTTTGACAAGTTATAAGAAGTTGCTTTGCCCTCTGGGTAGAGGCGTGCATGTTAAAAAATATTTCTCCCAAAAGATGGTACCCATAGAATATATCACAAGAGAAACCATAGGTTGTGCAAAAAAGGCTGTAAAACAACTTATTGAAATTTTTTATAATTAATTTTGGTGCTCAACCAGGAGATGTTATGTCATGTTCTTATGTAGATATGATTACTGTATAATTGAAATAAGTGGCTGAAAGAAATACTTGGTATAGAAAAACCTTGAGGCTATCTAAATTTTTTTACTTATGTAAATCATGAATTTAGGGCTTATTGCTGCTAGATCAAGTTTCAATATGACGAGTGACGTCGATGAATTGTAAAAACAATTGAGAAAAATCATCGAGCGCGTTCTTGTTGGGAGATTATGCAACTACAGATTAAGCATTTTAGTCAAAATACTTACGATTAATTTTTTTTTTTATTTTTTATATTTTATTCTTTGCTATCTTTTTTTGGGGGCTCAAGGCTCTCCCAGCTCTTTCGCGGTTCGCTTATTTACGTCCTACTTTACGCATTAACGGCCAAATCGAGGACGTACGGCTATAGGTCCAATTTTCGTAGAACCATATGCGCATTGCATAGCTCCATGCCAGTCTATAGTACTGACATGGAAGATGGGTCGGCCCATGAGTTCTGCACTTCAACAGGGGATCATAGATGTGTTCATTAACACCACCGATCGTAATCAGATGGTGAAAAATCCCTTTTACATCCTGCCCCTGATTCGAACCCGGTACCTCCCGCTCCAACTGCCACAGCTTTAACCACTGAGCCACCTGGGCGGTTACGATTAATTTTGATAAATTCTTATCTAGCGTAATGATTATTGTACTTTCGTCTTTTTAAATGCAATAACGAATTTAAAATTTGATTCCCCGACAGTGAATTTAATTTCGATTGTTATGATATAAAGGTTATACATTTGTGGGTGCTTGAGATGAACCTGAATGCTTGAGGTTAAACTTGTTGCAGCATAAAACGTGAAGGTGATGTTATAAATCTTCGGAGATCGTGTTAGAAGGTATTGACCGTGCAGCCATCAATTTAAGAGGCGATTCTTACAATAGTGAACTACAGATTACTTTCCCAATTTGATTCTTTCCGATTTTTTATTGCATTGGATGCTATGTATTATTCAGTGTTCCATATCGGTGATGTACGGAAGTGGTTTACAACGTTAAACAGTTTTTTTCAATATCCATTTATACAACTTGTTAGTCTAGAATTATGAAATCTCCACATATAATTATTATTTTCAAAGCATGTACTACAAATATTTAAAGTTGTTTTATTTACAATATTCCACTTATAAATTGACGAGTTATTTCGATGTGTATGTACCATAGCTAACGTAAAAACATCTCCAAAATAATTTTGATATATAACCAAACTTACTGTTCTTCTTAGTTCGTATTTTCCAAAGACAATGTTACGTAAATGTTCTGTCACTATACTAGAGACGACTGGACAATTGAATCAGTCTTACAACCATTTGTGAAAACTTGTATCGAAAATGTTCCATAACCCCTTATTTCTTCAACTCCAGAATGACCTAGCTGGCCTAGAAAACTCATATCACATCATTTTTTAAAATCATCTTCAGTTAACAGAAAACTAAATTGCACTAAGCATCAAACAAAGTTAGATCCCATTTAATAAGTGGCATTCAGAGTACCCCAAATAATTCGAAGATACAATTATCATCACGGCACAATCAATGAATAAATAAATCGATATTTCGAGTCAAAAAAATATAACAAAGCTTTTCGGTTTACATTGGTGTCCCCGACAGCCTTGCAGGCCTATTTGGGAATTCGATTCGTATTGCTATTCGATTCGAACATGAATTGATATTTGGCAATACGATCGAAAAAAGAAATGTACACTGCCTAATAGTGAGAAGGGAAATTTTGTACTAATGGTCAAAACTATCCTAAAATTAATCATATTGTTGAATTTTGACATTTAAAAAGTATATTTCTGTTATTATATTTTGATTCGATTTATTATACATAGATGTTGGTGAAATTGGGTTGATTTGTACACTAAACCGTGTATCATCAAACGAAATAGTGCCAGTTATTCCATTTACTACTGTAAGATAACTTCCATGTTATCTTCTTTTACGTTTTATTTAATATTATATTTGAAATCGGTCCACGCTTTTTGAAGTTAATAGGTGGTCCATGGCTATTAAGTTGATTGTCAATTTCGCTACAGAGTCCTGTTTTATGATACCCCTTTGAAATCGGAATGTACCATGTCAAACTATCGCAGGGTTGTATTTTTGAATGTTCTAAAATGTATAAGTATATACAATATCGTAAATCGTATCGGCACTTTATATGACCTCCACTTCTCCTGCTTTAAAGCATTGGTCACCCAACAAACACTAAGGTCCTGGAACCTACTCTAAATCGTGGTAGGATGGACATCGTGAATCTATAAAATTTCCCCGTTCTAACTACTAATGTGCTGGATCGCAAACAGCTGATGCGACTCATTACAGTCCTCCAATATACATTTTATTTTCATTTCTTGCAACAATTTCCTTGATTTCGTTCGACGTCATTGCCGAATGCATCCTGATATGTATATGTTGAGTGTATGTAGGCGACTTTCATTCTGTAATGTTTGGGTGAATACTCCCTTTACTTCCACCTCTGTACTGATCTCTGTTTGTATAGACGGATCCTGTTTCCGCACTACTACTGGGCTCCGAGCTGTCTTTTGTTTCTTCTTCCACTGATAGCTTATAGTTGGTTTATTTGTTAACCACCAGCATCACTCTCACTTTGTTTGTTTGGTACCATTTTCTTCTCACGAGAAGTACGATTACTTATGACGGATCTCAGCATTATCGTTAGAAGGGTATGTTGTAAAACCCGAAAGTCACCTAATTCGGAGTGATCATACTAGAAATTTAGCATGCTCTTAGCCACGGAGACATGAGCTTATACAGAGTGTTACCTTAGCTGGAGTAACAAGAAATATCATTGAACGTTGCATTGGTATTTTAAAATCACGTTTCCGATGTATTCATGGAGCCCGAAAATTACATTATTCGTCAAAAAAGGCTTCCCAAATAATTAATGTCTGCGCAACTCTGCTCAACATTTGCTTACACTTCAAAGTTGGATTCGACGACACTTTGCTAGAAAATGGAATTGATGAATGCAAAATGAAGAAGGGTCAAACGGAAATGACGAAGTCGTGTTAGCGCGACGAATAAGAAACAACGTACTAAACGCCATAACATAATCTTTTTATAAATAAATAAAAATTGGTTATAAATAAAATATTCTTGTTTAATTCATTTGTGTTGTCATAGTTAGTTCTTTATCTTAAAATTATCTTATTAAATAAAATTTGATTAATATAATTCAAAAGAATGCATTATCGCACTTTTTTTTTTTTTTTTTTTTTTTTTTTTTTTTTTTTTTTTTTTGCGGTTTTTACAGGCCATTATTGGCCCGTACCGTGTCAACAATCTGACTCCAACGGTTTCGATCACGAGCCAGATCTTCATACTGTTGCAAGCAGTTGGAAGATGCCAGATCGCTCTCTACGCCGTGGAGCCATCGTCGCCGACAGCGACCTCTTCGCCTACCGAAAGGCGGTTTTCCCTTTAAAGATCGCTGTATCATTCGGTTCGGATCAGCACGCAGAACGTGACCGAGCCAGCGTATTCGCTGTCCTTTGATTTCATGCACGATATCAGGAATTTGCATTAAATTCCTGATCTCGTGATTGAAAAGAACTCGGTAAGTGCCATCGACGTCGCGTTTTGGACCATATATCACACGCATGATTCTTCTCTCGAATGTTAGAAGCCATCTTTCGTACTCATCCGTCAAGGTCCAACTCTCACATCCATACATGACAACGGGTCTGATCAACACTCTGTACAGTTTCAGCTTATCCGTATTTGCAAGATATTTTGATTTCAGCAGTGGACGTAGAGGATACAAAGCCCGATTGCCAGCGGCAAGGCGGACCTTGATATCCTCGCCCACACTATTATCGTGAGTGATGAGAGATCCAAGATACTTGAATCTCATCACTCCTTCAAACGTGTGGTTTCCACTACTGAAATCAATTGCGTCTTGGTCTCTAAAACCCGAGATTAGATATTTGGTTTTTGACTCGTTGATTTTGAGACCAACGGAAGCTGAACACCGTTCCAGTGGATCAAGTATCTCTTTCACTCCGTTGCCATTTAATCCAATCACACAGATATCATCTGCATAAGCAAGAAGTTGATTGGATTGTCGGAATAAGATATTGTCCTGAGGTGTTTCACTTTTACGAAGGATGTATTCCAACATGAGATTAAAAAGTATCGGGGACAGCGCATCTCCTTGTCGAACACCGGAATTGATTGCAAAAGTTCTCGATAGCCTGTTCTCAACTTTAACACAGCATTGTGACTGCGTTACTGTCATTTTACAGAGATGTACATATTTTTTTGGTATTCCTAAATATTCAAGCGCATACCATAGCCTCTCTCGATTGATCGAGTCATAGGCTTGCTTGAAATCTAGGAATACCTGGTGTACATCGCGAGATGTTTCGTAGTACTTGGAAAGAATCATCCGTAGCGAAAAAACTTGATCAGTGACTGACCGATTTGGACGGAATCCTCCTTGGTAGTCACCGACAATTTCCTCCGCTAGAGGAGTAATTCTTCCCAAGATAATGTATGACAGTAACTTGTATGCTGTGCAAAGGAGAGCTATACCGCGATAGTTCTCGCATTTCATGCGATCACCCTTTTTGAATATTGGGCATAACGCGGCCACTTTCCATTCATCAGGCATAACTTCATTTCGCCATACCAATCGAACAAGGTCGAAAAGACAGTTCCACAAAGTTAGCCCTCCGAATATCAAGAGCTCTGAATTAATGCAATCAACTCCTGGTGAACGATTTTTCTTTAATCTCTGCATGGCCATTGTGAATTCCTCATAGGATGGATCCTCAATGAACATCTCCGCGGTCTGTATTTGAGAGTATTCAAATACAGCTTGTGATGCATGTGGAACATTAAGTAGATCAGAAAAATGTTCACGCCATGTATCGAGTACCGCATCGACGTTAACACAGAGGTTTCCATCCTGGTCCCGAATGGCAGTTGACCGAGATCTTAAGGTATGGTGCAATTCGGTGATTCCTTTAAAGAAACCACGCGAGTTGTGCTCATTGCTGAGTTGTTGTACTCTTAAGACCTTGGCCTTCCACCATTCGCGCTTCTTCTGTCTACAAATGCGTTTAGCTGTCCTCCTAGCAAGAACTGCCTTGTTTTTCCTTGCAATTGTAAACCGAGTCTGCGCTTCATTGTGGGCTATATTGCGTTGCTCAACAGCAAGACGACACTCCTCATCAAACCAATCATTTTTGGGCGTAGTTTTCACTATACCGAGAGTGTGCTGGGCAGCATCGACAACCGAGGTTTTCAATACTTCCCAGACACTGTTCACATCATCAGATTGGTAGTTGGATCCTAAAATGCTATTGCTGACAAGATCTTGATATTTTCGTTGCGTTTCTTCATTTATCAGACCTTCACAGGAGAATCGCGTTTTATATTCTCCTGTCCTCCTTGACTTGTACGAAAATTTCCATCGTAGCTTTGCAGCAACCATAAAATGGTCACTGCCTACGAATTTTGTTGACGACCGATACGATCTCACGTCTTGAACAACCCGAGCCCGGTCTTTTGAAATCAACACATGGTCAATTTGGCTTCGGGATGTTTTACGTGGATGTGTCCAGGTTTCCAAATGGATGTTTTTGTGGGGAAAGAATGTACTTGCCACTTGGAGATCATGTGCGATCGCAAAGTACATCATTCTTTCCCCATTTTCGGTCGCAGTTTCGTGTCGGGAGTACGGACCTATGTTGTTACATAAGTCGGTCTGATTTCGGCCAGCTCTAGCATTAAAGTCACCAATCACCAATCTGATATCGTGCTCAGGTATAGAGCCCATCAGATTATCCAAATTATTGTAAAATGAGTCTTTAGCTTGGGGTTGGCTTACATCAGTGGGCGCATGTACACATACAATTGACAGGTTGGCTAATCTCATGTGCAAGCGAAGCTTACACATTCGATTATCGACTGCTTGGAAGTCCAACACAGCCTTTTTTACCTGCGGCCCAATGAGAAAGCCAACTCCAAGATTTCCGAGGTCATCTCCACTGTGTAGCAACGTATAGCCTTGGGACACATGGACTCCACTTTTAGGCCATCGAGTTTCTTGGAGCGCTACGAGTTCCAGCCGATACTCCTTCATACATGTGATAAGGCCGTCCAACGCGCCAGGTTTTCTTAGTGACTGCACGTTCCACGTGCTGATCCTCAATCTCGTATCCGGGTACTTAAGCGGGGGGTCATTGTTATTTAGGCGGTATCCGATTTTTTTGTTTTTGTTGACATTTTTAACTGTTATTGTTTTTTACGGATGCGGGTCGTCAGCCCAGCGATCCAACCAGATTTAGTCGCCTCCTACGACAAGCTCTGGATACTGTGGTGGTATTCTATGGATCTCATGTTTCGTTCGAAATATTTACGAAACATGGTTGCCCCCACCCACAGGGCTTATCGCACTTACAACTAATAATGTTCGATCACAATGTTATTTCTTAATTGTAACTATCACAATTTTTTTTTATTACTCGTACTATCACAAAAGTTATAAAGTTAGGTACTTAAAAGAATTTCAAGTTTTTTTTTTAATTTCAAATTCTCAAATTTAAATTTTCGCTCCTCTAGTCGCTCTTTAGCTGCCATGGCCAATTTGTTTTTATTAAACTCTAATGCAATTTCCATGACTCTAATTTCCTTTTATTTCAACAAAAGCTTTTTCTTATAAATTTCGTATTTTTTCCTTCATTCTTAAAGTTCGTTTCATAATTTGATTGGTATTAAAATTTCTCTAATGGAAGCTAAACTGGTGGTTACTGTATAATGAAAGTTTTTTTGCTGCAATATTTGCTTTTCTATTAACGATTTATGTAGATTGAACCGATCTCCTATTTCCTCTAAAATTTTGTAGTGGTAGATCAATTTTAAAATTTTGTTACTTCAAAAAAAACTAACAACGAACAGAAATTCGTTCATGAACGTTAAATGTAAGGTCAAAACCGAATTACCCGATAAAGAAAATTTTCATTCGTTGCTATGTTTCCTTGATTATACGTTTTCGTTTGCTTTATTATACGTTTACGGATTCAGAAATACCAATCATTCGAAAACGTCGTTCGTTTCTTCGAATTCGAATTCACAGGCCTACTGTTTAGGGAACATTCCACGTAAATATCATCTGACACAACCACCCAAAAAAAATTTATCCTATCTCATGACTAACCCAAACATGGCAAAAATAAACTTCTCACAATGGAATTGTCTGCTTTCTCTCAATGGTGACCGTTCTTTTCGCGCTTTCAAGGCTCAGACAAATTCATGAAGTTTGTTTTATGCTGCAACTAAGCCAATCCACTAAGGTGAGCGAATGCGGGCCCCCACAAATACAGTATGCACTCAAGTTCGTTTCATGTCGCAATGACCCGAATCACTAAGTGGGCGTAGTTAGGCATCCCAACGCATTACAGAATAGATATTATAATAATCAAAAACAGAAGACGAAACAGAGGGAGTAATGTGACATTCAACGTAACCCAAAGATATCGTAGATACAATTATCATCATGTCACAATCGCTCATTAAATCGCCATTTCGAGTTTTACTTCTCGTAATTCGCTAGTACTGTCACGACACGACTGAACGTCCATATTCTATAGGAAAATTCCACATAGTCCGGTGATAGTCGTAAATTCTATGAAATTGGATGAGCTCAAATACAGTTTTTTAGAAAGTGGAAATACATTTTTTTTTTCCAAATTCATTTATACTACAACGTGAACCTTGCCAAGTTTATTAAATTTGTGATGTCAATCAAGACTCATGCTATGTAGATTTAACTGAAAGCACATAGTTTATCGATGAGTTTCCAGATGTCGCCCAAGAAAATCGAATCGAAATTTAACCGCAAAAAATAAACCAATCATGTTCAAAAAAGTAAGTCCTCCTTTTGATATTTCAACTTTAACTGAGACTAAACAAGAATCAAGCATTTCATCAAATTTAAGGTCTAATCAAGTTGCGACCCTGATTGTAGATTGTACAGTGAAAGTTAAATTTACATAAATAAAGATAGTAGAATTGTAAAAATAACAACAAAAAAAAAAGTTAACCTGTTTTCTATTGACCTATACCATCGCGTTCCGCAAGCATTAAAACAACCTTCTAGAAAACACTTCCACAATAATTAAATGTAAACAAAATACTTTGCTTCTTATCTCCAATATTTCTTTATTATTTGTTTATCAATTATTTATTTAAAAAAATACTAGTTATAATGTTTATAATTTAATTGACTCATATGATAATTAAAATTAATTAATATTCTTCTTCTTTTTATATACTTTACTCGTACTAAGACTAACACATTCGGCCACCACACAAAATTTGATTGAAAAATTGTTTTTGTACAAACTACTCGCTTGACTGCACAGACGTCACAAATGTCTTGTCTATTTATTGATAAAATAAAATTTATTTAAACAATAACAAAAAATTAAATTTGTGCTCACCCAAAAATAAATTTTTTAATTTATTTTATTTTTGTTTCTTTTATTTATTATTTTAATTAGTTTTTATTTAAGTATACATACTACAATACAGCACCAGTGAGTGCACATAAATTTATTGTTTGAAATGCATTTTTAATAAGGAAGTAATAAAAATCGTATTTAGAATAGACGGATGGTATTCTAATGACCAAATTACGTGATTTTTTCATAGTAAGAAAATTTCAAATTTCTTATTTATTTCATATTATACAGTCACATACAAAATGTAGTATATATGCGCATATCAATGAGATATTATGTACGACACCAGCTGGGTATTCAAATAAATTGAAAACAAAATCTGCCTGTCGATGACAAACTGTAGTTGGATGTTGGAGAGACTACATGGTTATGGAAACCGAATAAAATGCTATAGAATACCGTGGTTGTGATCGGTGGTGGTGTGCGATTAATAATATACACTTAGACCGGCGATGGCCTGTTGTGATACCACTATATGTACAGCTATAGGTCCAATTTACGTAGAACCATCGGCGCATTGCATAGCTCCATGTCCGCCTATAGTACTGGCATGTACGATAGGATGGTCTATAGATTCTAAACTCAACAGAAGATCCAGATGTATTCATTCACACCACCGATCGCACCGCCCAAACGATCAATGTTTGCATCTTGCCCCTATCGGTCCTGGAACACGATACCTCCCGCTCCAACTACCGCGGCTTTAACCTCTGCGCCATCTGGGCTGTCTATTTTCAGGTTGGAAATTCAAAATTTAAATTTGCATTTCGAATATTATTTATCGATCAATTAGATCGCTGATTCACTTAATTATTTCCTTTTTTTCATTAGAGGTCCGACATCTTTCAATAAAGTAAAGCCTTGAATTGAAGTGTTACAGTTTTTGTCCCGAGCCCGATCCAAAAACCGTTGGATATTCTGCAAGGTAAAAAATCAAAACCAGGGACTAAAGACCAACGAAATGATGCCTTTCATACTTCTTCAAAAATTATTCTTCACTATCCCAACTTGATTGGAGTGGTTGTCGTATAATTTATACATATAAACATATATTGCCCTCTATCATAGAACGACGCATGAAAAACTGCAATACATTACTACCTACGAGAAAATACATATGTCTTTTTGATTCTTGAACCGTGGATTCATGGGAACAAAATAAAATGGCTCAATCCAGGGACCTCAGGTTCTGTCCTGGTTAGTGATATCTGCTCGAGAACTGAAGGCTTTGTTTTTGTTCGGAATAACCTAATAACATGAATCACAGACTCCTAAATGAAATGTGTTGTAATGACTTTACAGCCTTCGTCTTTGAAGTAAAGGAACTGGGTATTTGACGTATTTAACATATGTTTCGGAATTTCATCCTTCAACTCATCACGTAATATTCGGGAAAGTATTTTGTTAAACTATTACCGGAAATCACACATGGGACTGTAACAGCCCATCCTACCGCTTCGGTGACGATATGTTGATCTTTATTGATGAATCAGTATGATGTAATGTAACTGGTGCCGGATTATACATACAAAACCTTGAAGTCCCATTATCTATTTTCCTTGGTAGGTATTCTATTGTCTTTGCAAAGGAATGAATTGTAAAGATCATCATAACTGCTGACAGCCAGGCTGCTCTAAAGGAGATTAATTCCAAGACTGTTTCATCGAAACTTGCTTTGGAGACGATAATTGCCCTAAGTCGACTAGGCAGTCTGAATAAAGTTAGACTTCACTGGATACTCAGTTACATGGGTATCAAAGGAAATATGTTGGCTGATCAATTGGCCCGTTTCGGTGCTTCCAGTTTTGTGAGACCTGAGTTCACTTTAGGAGTGATGTCATTATCTCTTAAACGAGAAATTCACTATCACCAGACCTTAACCAAAAAGATGGAATAACCTCATCTCTTATCAACTATCCAAAATCTTCTTTGGATCAATAAATCAACGAAGATCGGAGTCCTTCTTAAATTATGATAGACGAACTTTAAGGATCTTGCTGGGCATTTGAATGAAAATTTGGTACATCGCAAACTGCGAACAGTGTGAAGGAGGAGTAGAAAACACTGTTCAGCATTTATTGTGCTCCTGTTCTTCATACTCTTCCCATAGACTGTACTGCTTTGGATTACAGTTCTTATTTGTGGATCAACTGTCGACCTTGAAGATACCAGATACTTTATCATACATTATCAGTAGTACATTATGAATGAGGCACAGCAACTAATGTTTCAAAGAGGTATGAACAAACGCGTCGATTATAGAAAGCAGCCTGATCTGCAACCTATAAGATAACAACCCCACTCGTATTTTTAGGAAATCGATAGTTGAACTACTATTTAATGGTAATGTAGATACTCAGAAATAATATTTGTTTGATTGGTTTTAAAAAAGTAAATATTTTTACACATTAGCATTTTAATTTAATTTCATGAATTGACTTTTATCTAGCAAAGTCCAAACAAATGGAGGAACAAATAAATTATTTATATTTTTGAATTTTTTTGGTCTCCGATTTGGTTAGTTATTGAATTATAGGACATAAAACAACCATTCAAGGTAAAGCGTGGCGGAATGGGGCGTTTAAGGAATAAACTTATTTTGCCAGTTTTTTTCAGTAAAACAATACAGGAATAGTCGAGATTAGCAACTACCTACCGAAGAGAGAGAGAGAGAGATTAACTTCTCAGCAGTACCTGGTATTTAAATAGTTTGATTTGAGTGTTCATTTCCGCAAATATTAATTAGTTATTTCCCATGATTTGGAGGTAAGCGGAATTGAAAACAACGTAAGAATAAATTTTCGTTGCATAGTCGGACCAATTATGTTAACAGATGTCTTATTTTTCAAAATACAGTAATATTTCTACATATGCTGATAATTTTAATAACATTCAAATTGCAAACGTGTAGTTACAGAGTAGAAACATAACATGTAATTGTTTGTTTGACGAATAGTAATGTGAATGGATGAATAGGAATAGACGGGGGAGTAATGAGATGGTGATGGAGAGTTATAAATGGCCTCAGACCAAAACAACACTATTCTTTTTGAGCAAAGAAGACAATGGATTAATACGAAGGCGATTGTTGATTGATTTATACCGTCTAAGATGCTGGTATACTTCCGGAAACGATAATTGCTGAATCCTTTTTACAATTTCCAACATGCGAAGTTTTATTTATTCAATGGATGATTCTTTTATTTCTTACATTCTTGATCAGAATCAATCACACATAATTTAACGTCAGTTTCATAATGGATGGACAAGCAGGAACATATAGGTAGTAACAATAGCCGTGTTTCTTGAGGCACAGTGATCCGGATCAGACCACATTTTCCATGCAAACCAAAGACACATTTTGATCCCAATTTCATTTTGGATCAAAATGTGTCTTTGGTTTGCATGGAAAATATGTTTTAACCAAAACCATATGCATACCGAAGGATTTGAATATACATGGTTTAAAATTAATTCAATGCGTTCTGATGTTACAGGTAAGTAGCATCGAATAGTGTAAAATTGTATCTTATGTCAAATATAAAACTGCAAAACATATCCAGGCAGCTATGTCAAATCCGAAACCCGTTGTGGCTTTTGAACACTTACCTACCACCAGATACAATCTAAGATGAAAGATAAATCAAATGGTTATAATTTAAGGTTTGACTAGTTCAACACTAAAAATCACTGTTCCACTTAGTCATCTAAAAATAATCAGATGTAACCCAAAATAAAAGACACAATTAAGAGCCACTACTTCATCTTTATATATTTTCAGAAACATACTGCTGATTGAAAATTATCTACATTGGGATTTTGATCAAGGCTTAGCAACTGGTGAAGTGCAATGAAAGAAAAAGACATGAACTAAGGACTGGTTTCAGACAGAAACAGTTTTGAATTATTAAAGAACAATCAAACGAATTGTATTTTCCATTGTATACGATAAATATAGGAACATAATATGGCCGTAACTTATTGAAATAGGCAACCAATAATTAAAGTAAAAGAAATGTGTGAGTATGTAAAAAGTGCAATCGAATTTAAAGCAATCGAGAAGTAAGAAATTACATGCGCTTACGATACTGTACTTGACCTTATACTATAACTTGATTGTATTATATGGTATCATTCGAATTGTATAACTCAGACGTTAACAGCATTCAATATGAAATAGGAATTAACATAAGAAATACATTGAAGAAAAATTGTGATAGGGATGCCATGGGAATAGAAGGAAAATGGAAAGATGAAAGACTGGCAATAAACTGGAAACAAACATTGTAAACCACAATAAAGTAAGATAGGGAAGTCAATAGAAGCTCTCTTTTACAAATTGGAGACAATCGGCTAACATTAATATTTTATCCAACTTATAACATTGTTATTTACCTTAATTTGGAAGTCTTAGTTTTATATCTGTCCTGAAGATGAAAGCAAAAAGTTCTTCTTCTACTCATACAGACCTAAAGAACATTGCTTCTGATCTTTTAATACCTAGTCGCTTTTTTAATACATATTCCACATCGTTATAAAATAAACTAACAAAAAAAATTTAAAAAATCTTCAAATTTTAAATTCCATCATTAATTTATAATCTTAACACAACAAGTTTTATGTTATGGTACTATCCGGTTTCTTTTTCAAAGATTTCTTTTTAATTACTCCTTCTTATTTCCTACATGTATATTTTATATATACATAACAACATGTTCTTCGTGTATATATCTTTCATAATTCTACTTCTTCTTATATCCCCAGTAGAGGAGTATTACACAACATACCACCAAACTAAAAAAAAAAATCTTGAATGTATCAAAATAAAATTTAATAACACCCGCATATACAAGATGTATAAAATATAATGTTCTATCTACTTAAGATGGAGCAATAAATTTCTAAAATTTATAAAGGCACTATGTGTGTGTAAAGTAATTTATTCAAATATAAAAAAAAATTCTAATCTTCTAAATCGTATAATCGTCAATCATTTTAATTTTTTTTTTAAGTCTTGTAACTAAGTTGATCGATAGGACTGGGTAAATGAGATCAATCGAAATCGACTTATGGCTGCTTTATAATTAAAATGTCTTGTATGTGGGTTTTCACCGTACACTATAGCCCCAATGCTGGAACACGATTTACCCTGAACATATATACGTTAATCGATTAATACACAATACATGTAACGCTCGTTTTACACTTGGTGGGCGTTTGATCGGTTTATAAATTAATTCTGTAATCAATGATTGTCTGAATTTGATAGGTAAACCAGGCAGCTCTAATTGCTTTCCAATGTTTGTCAATCACTAATCGAAATAGGTTCAGTTTGCCTAAATATTTTGAATTTGAACAGGTCCATTTTACACGAAATGCTATTCTGTCACATCTTTAAATCTTCAATCTTACGTATCATCAAAAATGGAGATTCTATTTTATTTAGATTTAGCTGGGTGCAATACTTTGCTTCAGTGACTAATAGAGCATAAAAAGGAATTAATAGATGTGTTTCGCACATTTCAATTTAATTGCAGCAGGTAGTTGTAAATCTTGATGTTATAAAACAGGACGTTGCTTAAAGTCATGATAGGGTTGGTTTGATAATTCAACCATGTTGTACAAGGGTTATTCTTTAATTACCTAGTTATGTCTGATGCATGTATAGACAATTTATGATGAAGTGTTACAACAAAATTCTAATTACTATCTGGTTTTAGTTTTTAAGTGATGATTCAATATCAAGTTCTATCTATGTATATGTACATGATCGATGGACTGGTTTTTTGTTAGATTATAAATTGTTTAAGAATTATTTGCTTTTTTTCTATTTCGTTCTGCTTCTTATAAGTTCCATTGACCATGAGTAGCAAATTTAACGAGAGACGGTAAAAGTTTGCAGCAATAAATTATTACTGCATGTTGACATATTCTAAAAATAATTCTTGATTCATTATATAGTATATATAAAGTAATGTACACAAAACGTCTAAGCCATGTCTATAAACATATATACAATTTATCCATATACCCCTATGTATACGGATGCCATCCCTTGTTTCATCTAAAAAAAAAATTATGCCTAATTAAGAATCTCAATTATCCAATATTAATTTACTTTTAAGAGTCAACTCATTTGAAACATGTCGCATGCATTTTGGGTTTTGTGTTGTTTAATAATATATAAATCGAGATTTTTTTTGACGTCGTCGTCTGAGATGAAACATAAATCTGAATGAAAAACTATAAAATTTTTATTTTTATTCTCCTGATGTCTCTTTATTTTTATGTCGAAAAATCTGAAAATAAATTTTTATGAATATTTGACTTAAAGTGAATCTTCAAATTTTACAAAACTAAAATATACAAATTTTTTTTGTTTTTTGTTAAAACTATTTTTAATTCTCAAATAAAACAGATACTAAAAACTGTATAAATTGGATTTTCAGTTTATAAAACTACATCTCGTATACATATAACAAAATCATAATATCAGAACATAAACCAAAAAACTATAAAATTTAAATTAATTTTCATTTTTGTTGTTGTTGTATGTTAATTAAAAATTATAAAATTGGTAATGTATTGATTGGTTTTGACATGTTTGAAAAATTAAATCAAAATTTATTTTTGTTATTTTCGTTTAATTATGAAAGCGCACAGTTTGAAGAGGCGACATGGCGATTTGTGATGTCTGTATTTTAGTGTATTTGATTAATTAATCATTTATGTTTGGAAAATGATCGCGTAAACAGGTTTTGTTCCGGTCGAAAAAATAATTCTTAATCCTCATTTTTCGGAATCAAATTTGTTGCCAACTCGAATCATGTTTAATGAGTTCAGGGGGCATTCCCTGTATTATATTATATGTATGTTAATGAATCTTATCTTTATAATTACTACTATATTATCCATATTAGGTCGTATTCTTTAGATTTGCGTGAAGGCCTCTAGGGATGAAGAAATTATGTATACACATACATACATATCGCTTTCATATTTTATTTCTGGTTGATAAACATAAAACAAAAAACGAATTCAGAACAGGGTTTATCGGTCGTTATTTATCACTTTAATTAAGTAATTTGTAGCATAAACAGAAGGAAAATAAGAAAAAAAATTGTTCTTCTAATAACCAGAATATACGAGAATTATCTGCTTAAAAAAAATTTCTGGGTCAACCTAATCAGTAACAAAACACAGTCTAACAAAATAATGAAAATTTTAAAATTATGCTTTGTGATTTATGTTTAATAATTTATTTTGTTTTTTTAAGAATTCTGATTTTAAAATCTATAAAAATTTCGTCAGACAAATTTATTATATCGCAATCGAAATTATATATCCCCCACCCTCCCTATTCGTATCAAAACCAGTTGTTATTGATGAAAACTTTCAAGAGCAATAGATAACCACAATTAGGTAATCAATTAAGGAAACCACCCTGAAATGGAATTAAATTCCATAACTACTGGAATGAAGAAAAGTCCGTAATTCTATTTCACTCGTAATGAGTTGCGAGCTTCTGTTTATTAATTAAGTTCTGTTGAGTTCTTGATTTGTAATCTAAACTATTTTTATTTCAAATTAAATCTTTGGTCTATTGCGATGGTTTTACATCAATACTTTCAATTTGTTTGCTCTACTTTATTTTCAAAACCAAGATACTGGCTTAAAAAGTGGTAAAGTTCTAAAAACCTTTACTATAGAGAATTTGATTTGTTCGCCGATTATACAATATCTTTCAATTATTAAAGTCACAATTGGGCGTATTAACTACACGATGTAATTTAAACAGTTTTTACATGTAAAAAACTTGTAAGTAATTTACATTAGGTTAGTTTTTACAATCGATGTGAGAAAAATGTTTTAATGTTAAAAACGTATTGCTTGTAACCGACACGTCATCTTTTATCAAATCGAATTGTGAAAAACACCATCTCTAAAATAATGTTCATACTATTTTATGTTTCGAATTTATGAAATAATTGACAGTGTACAATTTTTTTTCGATCATAGCGTGCGGTTAAGAATTCAGCCGCTGCGCACTTAGGCTGCAAGTCGGTGTAAAATTCAGACTTGCAGCAAAAACTATGCAGCCTTATTTGTAACATAACAAATATAATCAAGATGAGCGATGTGCAGTGAGATTTTTATGTACATTTATTTAGAAAATTACATAAAATTTTAATTTTTATATTTAGTGAAAATGTTTTAGATTCTGATGAAGAACTGAACGAGTTCTACATTAATGAGGAAATTTCAGTAACTAATACGTAAGTGTAAAAATACCCACAATTATATGGGACAGTTTTATTTATTTATTGCTTGCATTTTATAGCCGGGATATTAAGAAATGGAGCGTGAATTTAATGACGGGAAAACCAATAAGAAAAGTCAGTGGGGACAATATATTGACAATATTTTGAAGATTTTGACGCAATATACGGTACTAGTTATAATATCGTATCTCCAAGGGGCTTGACGTTCGACTCTTTTAGTGCCAATCGGTAAGAGGGAGAAAATGTAGAAAAACTTGATACCCGTTGTTCTTAAAAACATTGGACATAAGAAAAGTAATGATGACCTTAGCGAACTTCTTAAATATTTAAAATAATTAGATGCGAGGGAAAGCCGTAGAAATAAGGAGTAAATGAGGATCAAAAGGGAGAAAAATGAACTGGAAAAAGAAAACTTTTATTTGTTTAAGCGAAATGATTGAAATCATGAAAAATTAAGGTCCTCTAATTATTTACCCACATGAAGTTGTAATACAGTTATTTTAGTTAATAATATTGCATTATTGTTTATTTTCTATTTAAATTGTGTGAGTAAGTTAATTTATTTTAAATTTTTCAGCATAATATCTGGATTATTTACAGCTTCGGTTCTCATTAATGGTTCGATAAATTCCTCTTTCTGCTCTAAAATAAAATTATGCAATACAATTGCTGCAACTACGAAATAATTGGCGTTATAATATAGCGTTGAAATATGGAGATATCTCAATTTCCGCCACCGATATTTTAACATTCTTAAAACATGTTCAATAATGGTTTTTGTTGAACTAAGCTTCTTTTTAATTTTATTTGTCGTGAAGATAACATCCCATTATCTTTTTAGAGTACCATTAAGTATATTTTTAATGGATATGCACTGTCACCCAGCGATCCTCTTATCCATCTATTGTCTCCTCTTCAGGTCTTTTACACAGGCTGCTGCTACTGCAGACACTGACATCATGACTTCTCCCGGGCCATCCAAAAACATCAATAAACTTCATGTCACTATCGACAACACTCTTAACATAAAGAAATGATAACGGTAAAAAAATAATAATTATATTATTACTAATTTCCTTGTAAAATTAAAGAACGAACCCTTTCCTGTTAAAATAGCTAACTGCATCAACAAGAGCGAGGATTTTAATGTGCATCCCATCGATACAGCCAATAACATTGGGGAAGTTATGGATTCCTCGCAATTTTGCAAATTTATCGATTACTGCCCTTATTCCATCTCCTGAAGGCCAGTTGACATATCTCCTGAAGGACAGTTTCGTCAGCTCCTCATATGAATAAAATCGTTTCCAGAGCCAAACCCTTCCAAACACCAAATCTATCAGCTACATCCCGATAGTAACACAACTTTCCCAAGATCCAAATGGTCATTATCAAGGCTTTTCCTTATTTATTCTTGGAAGTCTCCTGGGTAAAATAATAGCGTTATCCAGAAACACTTATAATTTCTAAAATATTAACAGATTTATGAAAACAAAAATGGTAAAATTATAATTTTGACAAACTTATCTGGAATCTTCCTTTATCCATACGGAAATGAAACCGAAAAGTTTTTAAATCGTTTTCGTGAACAATTTCCATATAATTGATTATTTTTACGATACTCCGTTTAATGAAAACAAGTTTCCATTGAATTTGAATTGAAATTGAATACAAGTTTTGTTTTCTTCGTTCTTTTTTTTAAGAACCGAAATTTTTCTAAAAACAAGATATTACTTCTAGTTTCACATAATTTTTCAATTATATAATTGTTCATAACATTCATTTTATTTTTTATAACACCATGCAAAATTACATAATATACCAAACTAATTTATTTGTCAAATGTCAATTTTTTAGGCTGCATGTCATATAAAAATGAAGCCTCAAATTTACGCATACCATCTGCCTGTCAACTTTTTTTCCTAAGCTGCACAGCGGCTGAATTCTTGACAGCACCCATAAATTTATTGGTCCCCATTCAACTAATAACGTAGACAAGGAAATTAACAGAGTTTGCAAATACACATATGTTTTTTTTTTTTTTATATATTAAGCTTTAATTGGGTGCAGGGCGGACTTTAAGACAGTCCTAGCTCCTTGTAACTGTCAGAGCTCCTGCACCCAACGCGCGGTCCTTCAAGTAAAGGTTGATAGTTGCCCTAAACTTGTGCATTCTATAATCCAACGGAAACTGAAAACCGGATAACGAATTCCACATCCTGGATGTTCGATGACTTTGTACCTTCAGTTCGAGGTTTCGGCAGCTTCACCGTAAACCTATGCGCATTGACCGTTCCTCGTGTTACCCGTCCTGGCGTAACTAATGGTGGTATTTTCTCCTTTAATTCTGCAGAACATTCACCATTTATTAATCTATAGAACACGCACAGTTCTGCAACATCTCTGCGGTGCTGTAGGCTGTCTAGATCTTTCGTAAGTCTGGAGTTTCGTATTATTCGTATGGCACGCCGCTGAACTCTATCCAGCAACTGGAGAGCAGTGCCATATGCTCCACCCCAAACTTGACAGCAATATTCTATACACGGTCTAATAAAGGTTTTATATATCTGGAGAACCTGATGCGATTTAAAAAACCGTCCGCATCTATTGAGGAACCCGAGTCTACGTGAAGCTGATTTGGCCAATGCGATAATGTGTTCATTCCATTTTAAATTGTTGCTAATTTGAACACCAAGCAGACGAATTGAGTCACAACCCACGAGAACGTGGCTATTTACCACAAAAGGGTATTCGTTGCGACTTCTTTTACGTGAGAACGTGCATATTTGTGTTTTTTTCTCGTTAAATTTGACCTGATTTGTAATTCCCCACTCAAATATTGTACTTAAATCGGAATTAAGCGAAGTGACAACTTTCAGCCGTTTACCGTTTAATTCTGAAGGAGTAGGCTCGACCTCGAATGAAATAGAAGAGTGCAATGTTGCATCATCGGCGAAACTGTGGATAGGGTTCACAGTGCTATCCAACAAGTCATTATAACAAAAACAAAGTTGGTGACAAAACTGATCCCTGAGGGACTCCGGCATTTGGGGAGTGTGTCGTTGATGATCTCCCATTTAGCACAACGTTGATCTTTCGGTCTTTGAGAAAGCTTTTTATCCACTTGATGGTCATCGAATCTAAGCCGTATGCCACAAGTTTACAAATGAGATTCTCATGCCAAACCTTGTCAAAAGCCTTGGATATATCCAAAGCGATTGCAAAGGCTTCTCCATGGTGCTCAAGGGCGAGATTCCTGAAGACAATTTCCTCCGAGATGTTGACAGGATCCATTTTGTTACCACAATACGGAATTGACGGAGGTGTTACTCCATCGGGGACAACTAAGGTCGAGTTCGAAGTGAAGACGTTTGCCAGTAAGTCGGCCTGCAAATATGGATCCACCACCAAAGCACCGTCTGCACATTTCATTGCTGAAATAGATGTTTTAGAAATATTGGCAACCGATGCGACCATCTGGTAAAAGTTGCGATCGGAGATTTTCAACTCGGAAGCCTTAGCGGCTTTCTTGTTGTCAGCTCTTTTCGCTTCTTTCGCACAGATTTTTTTACAGATGTTACGTGTGGCCTTATATTCGTCAAACGAAATTTCGTTGCTCTTATATTTCTTGTGAGCAGATTTATTTTGTCTGGCGGCTTCTTTTGAAAAAATTTTAAAATTAGGATTAGGATTGGAAAAGGATGATGGGATATATTTACTCATTCCATGTAGAACGGTTTCGGTGAAATTGGAAACGGCGTCGTCTATTTGATTGTTATAAAAACAATGGCTCTCCCACGGGAAATGTTGAAAAAATGACCGTAACCCATCATTGTCAGCCTCGTTAAAATGCCATAGACGCCTTGGCTGCTGTCTAAATTCTGGTGGTGTTGCGACAGAAACTGTTATCAGGTTGTGGTCAGAATTTCCAATTCCATTTTACTGTTATCAGGTTGTGGTCAGAATTTCCAATTCCAGCCTCGACAAGCGCTTCCATGGAATGCGGAATTGTTGTAAGACAAAGATCCAGAATATGACTGCTTGTAGAATTTTGACATTCAAATGTGGAATCACTAACAATCTGCGTAAGGTCATGCGAAACAGCAAGCCACTCCGTCTGACGCCCGACACAGTTCGTATTTTGGTGATTCAACCATTCTTTATGGTGGGCATTAAAGTCACCAACCATAATTAATTCGCAGTAGGGATGTTGATTGCGAATGTCATCACATTTGTCTGCCAAAACTTCGAAGAAATTCATGATTTCTGAATCCGTTTGGTTGGGGGATCTATATAAACTAATTAAAACAAGGATTTTATTAGGAAGGGATATTTTAAGTACAATAGTTTGAGTTAATGTTACTTGTTAATGAAAATGTTTTACAAATTATTATTATTTTTTTTTAATTTTTATAATTTATACTATGCTATCTTTTTTGGGGCTCAAGGCTCTCCCAGCTCTTTCGCGGCCAAATCGAGGACGTACGGCTATAGGTCCGATTTTCGTAGAACCATCTGCGCATTGCATAGCTCCATGCCAGCCTATAGTACTGACATGGAAGATGGGTCGGCGCATGAGTTCTGCACTCCAACAGGGGGTCATAGATGTGTTCACTAACACCATCGATCGTAATCAGATGGTGAAAAGTCCCTTTTGCATCCTGCCCCTATCGGGATTCGAACCCGGTACCTCCCGCTCCAACTGCCACAGTTTTAACCACTGAGCCACCTGGGCGGTTATACAAATTATTTTAAAATATATTAAATACTGCTAAAATGAAAACTCGAAAAACCCAATACGTGTTACGATGGTTGTTTTAAACCATTTCGAAACAGATGGTTCTGCGAATGGTTTTGTCCTCGTTTTACATCTAATTTACGTTTTATTTAATTTACACTGTTTTTTACATTATTTACATCAAAATTGTAAAAAATATTTTTTACATTAAAAATCGCAACTTTAATTAAAACTCCGGCCAAACGAATGGCAAATGTCAGCCGATACTTCTTCAATAATTTGACTAATGGTGGCACAATAGGATTGTAGTGTTCACATTTGTCAACATAACCACAGTAGATTGTTTTTTCTTCTCTTTAATTGGTACGCGTAAATAGACTGTTTTTAAAAAAGATAACAATTACCAATGTTGTTGGTTAGATCATGAAAAATCATGTTGACAGTCAACTAGTCAACCAACTAGTCAAATCACATATATCAAATAGTAGTCAAATAGTATTTTTTGACATTTGCCATTTCAATATGATATTAAATAATATTTGCGTTTTTTGAAAATCGTCAAAGTGGTTAAATATTGCCATTGTGTAGATGAAATTGTGGAATATTTGCCAGGGGCTGTTACTGGGTCGTTTTTTTCTTACTAACAAACCTTCGATTGTCTAGCAGCAACTTCATTTTAGAGAAAACCGAATAATTAAAGATTTTAAAAATTAAATTCAATATAAACTAATTTCTTAGGTTCCAACAAAAAATGATGACCAATATGATAACAAGCAAATGGTAGAAGAATGGAAATTAATCAAGGTGGTGGTTTTCTAGATTAGATACATACGTATGTGATTGTCCAACCATTTAGCAATTTTTAAACAAAATTAAAATCTTAATTGAGTCTGGTTTTTAATGTTTATTAATAAAACTGGCTGATAACATATATTGTCTATACCTGGCTAGGAATTGATGACAAGTGACCAAAAATTGGAGATTAAATTGGGGTGTCAGTTGAGATCATAAATTATAGTTTAAATAAATTATTTTACAGTTTCCTGAGCAGTAAATTAATAAATTTATTTCAAACTTTTGTATTAATATTTCAATTTTATTCCAAAACTAGAACAGAATGGTGTTGCAGACTGGAGATTGCGGATTTGCGATTGCAGGTTAGTTGATTAGAAATGTCATAGTCTTGTGCTAACGGAAGTAAAGCAACGATTGTCAGGTGCTGTAACTAGGTCATTCTTTTCTTACATAACATACCTTTCTATCCTTAACTATTGTTGTATATAAACGGCTGTAGCGTTATCCGGGAATTTTGCTTAGTGCTTGGTCATACAGTCCAATCAATCAATCAAATATATTTTTAAAATTGAATTAGTAATTACGAAAATCCAAGAAATAGGTATACTATATAAATATTCTATAGAAATCAATTCGGCTTTACTTTGTGCTGTATATATACAGATCACCCTATATCAGAAACTTATGCGTCCATAAACAAAACAGAACTATGTATATCCTCTACTTTTTGTGTAACTGGCTCTATTTCTTCTATCTAAATCCAATAATGGTTACGTAATCCGTATCAGTTTCGTATCAAATTTCTACCAGAACTTATAGCTCTGTGGAATGTAGCATCTTGTGATGCCTTATCACCCTGAGAAACCATGCCTTTCAGAACGTTTACCTCAGCATACGACGATGCCATTTTAGTCATCCAATACGACGATTGATCCAACTATTTGAGCAGGAATTATTTCGACATTCTTAAAAAAATCTTAATCGTTTGCAGAAAACATGCTTCTGCCATCAAATATAGGTTGAAGGCATCTATACATAATAACAATATTGTTATTACTTTATTTGACAGGCTCCTTGAATAATATAAATCTGGTAACACAACATCCTAATGAATGTTCTAAAATATAACATATGTATTTAGGTGCGGGATTTGATAATTTGTAAAGAGAGAACATCGAAGGAATTCTTAATTCATATACAACTGGTGAAGAAAATAACGATAATCCATAAATTTAGAAGAAGTTTAATTGGAAAAGGTTTATTACATGTTTCTTATTGAAGCTAGTTCAGGTAAATCAATGCATGGACATAAGAATAATTTCATATTTACTATTTTATGAGTGGGAAGATCTTTTTATTCAACCAGATTGAGAAATCAGAATCAATATGGCACACATTTGAAAAGTAAGTGATAAATTAGCATGTTCTCGAAACTAACAATCGGCATATAATACATAGTATTGTAGTTAAGAATATGTAAAATAATACTGAATCAAGATAAACTGCTGGAGTAATAATCCTTTTATTTTCCTTTTATTTAACAATCACTAAAAGAATGGTTGATAGGCTAGTGGATTACTACTGTACTGTAAATCTTACTAACTACTGTTCCTATTTCAGCTTAAATATGTTCATATGTCAATCAGCGACACATTTTTTAATGATTTTTATATGTTGATAACCTCCCCATTACACTTCACTTACTATAGATTCCATTATGACTACTTATCAAAGAGGTTTTAAGTTTTCAGATAATTTGCGAACCATCGTCAAATTCCATCTTAAATATAAGCATGTGAAGTTATCCCAGTATTTCATCCCAGTTTTTTCGTTCTATCCGAAATTCGCGACATAAATAATAATAAAACGAAACTTTATCATCCCATCTCAGTTTTTTCAGTTTCATGTATTTTATACTATAATTTTGCTCCTGAGAACCTATTGGGCCGGAAATGATTTTAGATGTTATGAGTTGGTCACGGTATGAACCAACTCTAGTGAATATAACAGAACTATCCGGTGGATGGAATTGGCACATAGGATGATGGATAATACCATATTTGCCAGCAGAATCCTTCGACCAGGTACCGAAATGTCTCAAATTATAGAATTTTATATGGAACTATCTGAACGTAGCTCGATTGTGCCAATTCCATCCATTGGATGGTTCTGTTATATTCACTAGAGTTGGTTCATGCCATGACCTACTCAAAACATCAAGAATCATTTCCGGTCCAATAAGTTCTCAGGAGCCTGGTACCGAAATATCTAAAATTTCTATAGTTCTATTATCAATTGGTGCAAAATTATAGTATAAAATACATGAAACTGAAAAAAACTGAGATGGGATGATAAAGTTTCGTTTTATTATTATTTATGTCGCGAATTTCGGATAGAACGAAAAAACTGGGATGAAATACTGGGATAACTTCACATGCTTTTAAATATCAAATAACATTTAAAATTTGGTGATTCATCCCCATGTGATTCGTTTAACTCTATTAGCTGACGTTTTTGATGCTATTTTCAACTCTCGTCAATACTTAACTGTTAAGTATTTTCGACCGAATATCAACGTTTAATCATCATCTTTCTATAATAAAAACGAAATAGTAGCAATAGTCATAAAAAGGAGAGATTATTTTCACTTAATTAAATTGCCATAAAAAATATAAATAGGAAATTGGTTTGTTACAGTCATCGTGGTGTATAGTTCTGTGTTGTGTGCCTTAAATCGTTAGTTATAGTTTGAAGTCTGCATATAGAGAAAACTACTTAATTAACTGAGCTCGTCGATATACATAAAATGCCTTAAATAACTTTTTTTTTGTCTTTAAAGTTAGTGTGGTATCGTTATGTTGTTGTTGTTGCTGTTAACTTAAGAAGAAATAATAAATTTTATTTCTGTTTCTTGACTTTTTTTTTTATTTTATTCTAAAATTACAACTGTAGTTTTGTCTTTCTTCTCTTGAGATATATGCATACGTATACATATCATGTTTATAGACGTGTGTATATAAAAACGTCTTAAAACAGCACATTACAACTTAATGATGATAGATGATTTTGTATTATTGATTTGTATATTTTTATCTTGTATTTATTGCTACTGCATAGAGTGCGAATGGTAGAGGAAAAGTGCGATATTAAGCATTGATCCGATGAAGAGAGATTTTATATGTAACGGATATTTGATAGTTTATAAGTTTTACTATACTTTGGTATATTCAATTTAGCACACCTATTTAATACATTTAATGCATAATAATAATTTCAAGTTCATAAGATGTACTTCGTCGTTAACCGCCAATTTAACACTAAATCTTTGCCTTAATGCACGTACACAAACTTAAGAAACCTACGTTTCTAGGTTCTATAACATATGGTATTCTCTAATCCCCTAAGTTACAAAAATTCTTATTTCTGGCTTCGTATGTACTGTATTTAAAATATATTCCTTATGACCTACGTACGCATGAAATCAAAGTACAGTGGATAATAGACTATACGATCATGCGTGGAGATGTCGGCCAGAGATGGAAATTAACGTGTCAACTACTGTGTCTGTTGATATCTCGTGAACAACGTAGATAACTCGTAGTAGACAATGGAGGTAATTTATTAAAACGTAATTTCACAAAATTGACCACCAGGGACATTGATCTGGATTGGAGGTGTGAACTTGTTTCGGTTGATATTTGATGGGCTGAGATTTGTCCGAGTACTTCATGTCCTGGTGGATCTTCTTGTTCCCAGTAGATTTTACTCGTGTTTGAAGTTTCATATGTGTGCGGGGGTTCCCGGCCATTGCCGTGGTTGGATTGATTTTTATGTTTGTCTTAGTTGGGTTTAGTTTTGGAAGCTACCTTTCAGCTATGCAGAGATGCTGAGGGGTGCGGAGCGAATTTCAAGGTATCGATAGAGGTTGGTTCCTTCAACATGTTAGTATCGATAGAGGATGGTTCTTCCAACATTGAACTGCAGGATTGATTGTTTAGTTATTCTAGTCACGATTATGGAGTTGTTGCAGTCTCGTTGACATTTGAGTGTTGTTGGCTTTAATTTTTCGTCATTGGAATCGGGCCTGCGCTTGACTTGGTCGCGGATTTTGGGATTGAATGGTTTTCAGCCGTAGTCCCGGGGTGCGTATCAGGTGATCGAGAATGCAGGTTTTGTCTTGTATCGGGTTTGAGTGTCCTTGTTTTGGAGAGTTTTAAAGGATGCGTATGTCTACGTTCAGGCTGTCACTTTGCTGTAAGTGTTTCGGATCTGCCTCGATTCTTACTGTTTATGGGTGCAGTAGCCGCTCATTCAAAATTGCTACATTTTAAAAAAAGAGGAATAGTTGGTGTCGTTTTCGAGGTGCATATTCATATCATGATAGGAAGTCGGATTTGAGTGCGAAATAGAATAAGTTGAGGTAACGTGTGTATAGCAAGCACAAGGGTGCGTGTGTGTTACATATGGTGATAAGGAAAGTGTACATATCCTCAGGAATGTTTTAGGACAGGAGTGCTTAGTTTTGATGCAGAACACTGTATCTTCCATTATCGGGGGTACATTTTGGGATTGTGGTTGAGGGTTGTTTAGTTTGGAAATTTGTGACGTGTCTTCCATTATCAGGGGTACATTTTGGGATTGTGGTTGAGGCTTGTTTAGTCTGGAAGTTTATAACGAGTCGGGCGAGGATTTCATTTTAGTGGCGGGGAGTAGGAACTATTAGAATTTTTGGGCGTCGGCGGGATTGTAGCAGTTTTGCAGTAGTGGTTTGAAAGCATTCAATTTTGTAGAGTGTCGGGAGGTTTTGATGTTTTGGCTGGATTTTTGGAGGATGCCGCCCGATTCTGGAGTGGGGTGGGTTTGTGCAGGAGTGTCTTGGAGGGAGCGGTTTTTCTAGATATTTGTAGCTGCATGCTGGTGATTTGTTCTTTGCCTGATGGTACTGCTGTGGTTGGGAGGAGGAGGAAAAGGGGGTTTCGGGGCTGGATGTGATTGGGACGAGCATGAGGGTTGAGTTAGTTGCGGTGGCGGTTGGGAGCCTCTGTTGGCATGTGGGGTTTTGGACGCGAGTGGGATTCGTTGGGAGCCGGAGGATTCGCTGGAATGTGGGGTGTTTGGATGGATTTAGGTTTGTTGGATGATAGGTGCACGTTTTATTTTTGTTTAGGTTGGTGTCCCGTCGTTGAGGGTATGGAGGTTATGGATGGCTTAAACTATCATACCATATTAATTAAATTGTTTCAGATACCTGAGCCATAAGTTAAAAAATTTTCTTTCAGAGTTCTGTACTTATGTTTTAATTAGGTTAGTTGTGCGGATGGGAGTTGAAATAAATAATAAAATTAATTAATTAAGTTACAGATTCCTGAGCGACTAACCAATACATTTTTTCTCTAGATTTTTAATTTTAATTTAGTTTTAATCTTATTCAAACTACATCAGAGCAGATAGGTGTTGCGGACTGGAGAATGCTGATTGGCGATTGCAGACTAGTAGATTAGAATTGTGATTGTCTTGTGATTGTTTAATAGAAGTAGTTTAGTACCGACTGTCATGGTGTCTGTAACCGGGTCGCTCTTTCCTAATTAACATACCTTCCTATCCTTACCTATCGTTTTATGTAAACGGCTGTAGGAATAGGCCCGGCGTTATCCAGGAATCTTGCCTAGCGCTTGGTCCTACAGTCCTATCGATCAATCAATCAATCAATATCTGAATCAATCTTCTTTAGGATAAAATCAAACAATTTTAAATAATAAATTAATCAGATCTATCCATTAGCCAAAAACCTTCCAAATATAGCTTCCTCTTACACCAGTAGACATTAATGTGATCAATAATCAAATTTAATGTTTATAAACTTGTGATCAAGAGCCAATTTTGTTTCATTTTCTAAAATTTTTATGAGACAACGTGTTAACCGTTGTAGTCGTTCTATCCTAATGTGCCAATCTGGTGATTGATCTCAGATTTTTCTAATAACATCATTTTGGTACTTGTCATCCATTTGACAGAACCAAGTTTTATATTTACAGAGAAGTTAGACGTGAACAGTAAACTTAAAATAATTATCGGGTATTCCAGAACCAACATAACTGAAACATGTGGAGTCCTGGCTTAAAATAAATTGAATCTGACTCGTCGAAGTGCCGCTCATCCAATCCTATTTAATTATCGATAATAGATTTATGGGGCCGTGTTTAGTATAACTATACAGACACACAACACCTGGAATGTAAGTGTGAAGAATTTAAGTATTTCTTATATAAAGCTAATCACACTATACACTAAGTGGTCGTAACTATTCTTTTTATTTCTTTTTCAGTTATCTGTGGCATAAACGTTGCGTTTAAGGCTATATATTAAACACACAATTAATTCTTTCAAATGCACGAAGTTGTCTCTCGAACTCACACCAGATGGACCAAATCCAACATTCATACATGAAAACATGATTTAAGACTGGACATATAATATCCTCTTACTCACTATTATTACGAATAATGGGAGATTTCAATTTCGTCATTTCAATTTCGTCATTTTCTCAAACATGTAGATACTGCTACTAAAATGCAATGCGGTTTAGTCTCTAAAACTAGATCAGATATTTGATTTAGAAGTTGCTGCTTTTGATAATGCTGTATAAGATAGCAGAAAAAAATCCAGCAGAAAAAATATGTTTTCTACTCACCACCAGAGGCATTACAATCGCTAGAGAGATTTTTTTCTGCTTTCATTTTTGAAACCAACAGAATTCGTCCGTGAATATTTATATAATATTAAAAAATATGTATTTAAGGTTTCACATAAAATCCGTAAATTTTTTTCATCCAAATTTAATATATATTATGTGTTAACTATAGATACAAATATTATTATATGAAGTTGTTTTACTGTGAGCTATGGAAGGATCCCCGAGTAACCAATATGCCATTATGATTTTCTGATAGATTAGGCCATAATACATCCCAATATGAAGTTTGAGGATAATCGTCTGGGTCAGACAACCTTCAGAATTTTAAAAGTTTTGGCCCACACATAAAAACTAGTTTTTTCACTGTGAGCTATGGACGGACCCCCGAGTTACACGCATTTGAAGTTAGGCCTAACTTAATCCTTTCCAACAAAAACAATAGAATATTTGTATGTATGAGTGAAAATAGAAATACGATATTCAGGCGAAATATTAAATTTTTTAAATAAGACAATACTTAAAACAAGAATTAATATTTAATTATAAATAAAAATATAACATTATTGTAACAAATTAAGAAACAAATCTTTATAACAGATAAGTATGATTCTCATACCAAATAAAATATTAACTGATTTTAGAATTTAGGATATTTATAATATTTTTAATATAATATTTCTTAAGAAAATTTATAATATTTCTTAAGAAAATCCTAACTTCTACTATCGTCAGAAGTTGGGATTTTCTAAAGAAATTGAATATCTCGAGATCATCAATGTGTGTGTAATTTTCTGAAAGGTCTCAGTCAGGACTATTTACATTCCAAACCATTTGAAAAGCTAATTATTTTTAAGTCGTCAATTCAATTTTTAGTAAGTTTTACTATTGTAAGAAGTTTTTGACCTAAGCTAGCAGATTATGATCTAAGCTATCAGAAAATCATAATGGTATATTGGTAACTCGGGGGTCCTTCTATAGCTCACAGTGAAAAAACTGATTTTTATGTATGGGCAAAAAATTCAAAAAAATTCTGTAGGTCCTCTGACTCAGATGATTATCCTCAAACTTCATATTCGGATGTTTTATGGCCTAAGCTATCAGAAAATCATAATGGTATATTGGTTACTCGGGGGTCCTTCTATAGCTCACAGTAAAACAACTACATATAAAAATATTTGTATCTATATATATTATGTGTTAACATAATATATATTAAATTTGGATGAAAAAAATTTACAGATTTTATGTGAAACCTTAAATACATATTTTTTAATATTATATAAATATTCACGGACAAATTCTGCTAGTTTCAAAAATGAAAGCAGAAAAAATCTCTTTAGCGATTGTAGTACCTCTGGTAGTGAGTAGAAAACCAATTTTTTCTGCTGGATTTTTTTCTGCTATCTTATACAGCATCTTTTAATAAACGACATTTAAACACATTTAAACGATATTTAACTACATATTGTGATATTCAGGACGAGTACCGCGTGTTAACACGAAATTTTCCATTTAGTCAAGACCTATTTAGATAGCAGTTATAACCGAAGTTTTAAGATATGGTGCAATCCATAGTGCGAAATAATACTCTAACGACTTAAACCTTACCAATTCCAAATACGTTTAGCTTTTTTCTAGCAAGAACTCAGATTTATATTTTCTTACGATTGTTAACCGAGTTTCTCTTTTTTATAGAGTCTGTTTCGTAGGTCAATAGTAAGACGACACTCCTCATCAAACCAATCATTTTCGTCGTTAGTTTCCAATAGATTGGGAGTCTGGTCGGCGACATTGGTAACTGAACTTTTCATAACTTTCCAAATAAATACAGTCTCCTGTTTTGGTTGCGTTCTTTTAATGATCAGATGTTTTTGTAAGTTTCTTTGCCAACAAGGGCTCGTATGAAAATGATCGTAAAATAGCAATAATCATGTGGTTCACTGTCTACATATTTGTTTTAAGGCCGATATGATCTTACGACGGGGACAGTCTGAGTCTACTTTGAAATCAAGACTTGATCAATTTGGAATTGGACGTAGATGTGTTCATTTAGGAGATCATTTTCAAGATCATATTCTATAATGCATGTAATAATGTCTGCAAATATATCTGGTTTTCTTGAACGTGCTTTATCTCCAAGTACTTAAAAAACAAGAACTTGTTGTTGAAGTACATTAGATAGCTAAAGATACTCCTGTTTTTTACCGCAAACGACCAGATTTATAGTTATATCAAATTCTGGATTTATATATAAACGATTACTTCCAGCAATTTCAGTTAAGTCATCCATACGATGACTCGGTATATTAAAGAGAGTAAAAACATAAATACATATTTTTAATATTTCAATTTTCTTGTGTACCTAGTCATGCTGAATCAACAGCACACATATTACATATCTAAAAAATTTATATATTAACACCAGTTCCCACCGGTACCCCATCACCAACCACCACTCTTCTATTAATTTCACGCAGTCTAATCAAGTCATTACACGTTTTATTTTTCCTATTTCCATTAAAGAGTGTGTGTGTGTGCGTATGCATGTAATGTTAAATACCCCTTTTCCAACTATTAGTCCCATCTAACAGTAGTTTAATATTTTTTTTTACCAAAAAAAACTAAATTATATTGTTAGATTTTTGTTTTTAATAACATTCGTTTTTGTAAAACTAATAAATTATGATATTAAAATATTAAAAAAAAACTATAAAATTTATTATTTTATTATTAAATTTTATATTCCATTTTGGAATGGAAAATCGAAGTGAATGAAAAACGAAATTTTGTGTTATCCCTTTAAATCGTTTGGTATAAGTACATACGTACATAATTGTGTTCTGTATGTCGAGTCGAAACGAAACAGTATTAATTGTAAATTTTTCCAGCAGGATACCTGCACACGTATACCTTTGGGTTGAATGGGTTAATATTTGTACGTATTTTGAACCATAAATAATTTATAAAGAGAGAGAAAGATATTCTAGTGGAAATTTTGAATAAATACACATTGTATATGAAAAAGAAAATATTTTGATGGGGAAAATTCACTTGTCATCTTTTAAATCTACCTCTTTTTTTTGACAAGTCATTTTCATATCAAACTTTTTTTTTTTAATTTAAGTCGAAAAATATCCTTTTTTTGTTATTCTACTCGTATATGTTCTGTTGCCATCCTGAACAAATAATTTATATCCATGGGAAGTATTATCGATAGTATAGGTACATATTATATACGAGCTATTATATGTATTAGTATTGTACATATCTATATATGTACATACATAATTTTTCCTAGAAGTCAATTATGGGAGATATCAGATGTTTCGTTTTTGTGATGAAGGAAGCAATACAATTTAGTTGGGAGATTTAATATCTTTCGGGTGGTATAAATAAATCTAATACAGCTTTGTTTCCCAACCTTACCTCTGCGAACCACTTCCACTTTGTACTTGAAACTTTCAAATAAGGACAGTTCATTACTAGTAATGTTGAACGATTTTCTCTTTTTATTAGTAGACTCTTATTTGAAATTTGATGAAAATTATGCGAAATAATAAGAAACAAATAATAAGAACTGTTTTTAATATTACAAGTGCACGTGAAGAATTGTACTTATATTCTGATGATAAAGATAAGATGATTCATAAATCCTTTACCAGGGAATTTAGTAACAGACAAATCTACTCATGTATCATGTAAAGCAATATATATATATATACTTTCTAAGGGCCTTAAATAAATTCTAACAATAATCAACTACCACAGCATGCAGACTTGTGCTCATTGGCTTGTTATGCGAAATATTTACGCACTCGTCAAATATTTATATAAGAACCTGCAAACCAATGACTATGTCATCACTATACCGTAAAAACATGCCTTCATGTTGCGGCCTTGTTTACGTTCGAAACCACTGCCTTGCTGTAATAGACGTAACTATATATTTTTGAAAAATCCGGGATATAAGTATAACGTTAGTGTTGTACCTTGTACCTAGACTAGATTATATAACGTAAAAATATAGGAGATGAAAGTGAAAAGGATGTTTATTCCAGAGATAGTTGTGTATAAGATTTTTTATGTCGGGATAAGTAAAAAAAATATATATTTTTGGTACATATCATACAAATCTATTTTCGGAACCAATTTTCTTCCCAAATTATTTTCAAAACTAAATGTATAAATAAATAAATAATATTTTGGAGTCGAAAAAGGGAAATTTTATATTTTTGTATTCTGGAAAACCATAATATAAACAGACAAATCGATAATATAAACACAAAATAATAGATAACATTTTTTTTTAAATTTATTTTTGATTCTGTTTACATTTTCGATATACTCGTATTATGTATGTGCTACAATATAACCCCCCCGATCCAGGTGAGCTAAACTTGTTATTATATTCTGAAAATATGACAAAAAAATTATACAATAATTTTATAATATTTTACCATCCCCTTTGGAGTTTTCTAAAAATAAAATTTATAATGTTATTTCGCAGTTGGTTGGGGACTCCTTAATATTATCATTCAGAAATCAAACATACTTATAGCTATATTGTGCTTGTTTGTGTATATACACTACTATTGACGAATATTTGGGTTCGATTTGTTATTTTTTTATTTGGCTGTTTTCCCATTTGGAAGCAAGTTTTTTCGTAAACATTTCAAATTTTTTCTATCAAATTTTCACATTTATCCCTCTAGAAAAATCCCAAATGCCACTGTTGTTGTTTTGTTTGATACCCATCTTATTGATGCGATAATATTAGTTGTTCCTAAACTGGGTGGTTTTATGGGGCTTAAATGTACAAATATAGAATGTGGAAATTATTATTAATCTCTAGATTTCCATATTTAACTGTGTGTTTATTAGTTATTGTATAAAATGTTAACTCAATTCATAAACAAATCTTTTTTGCGATATCAGCCGCAATTCAATTGTAACAAGTATTACACAAATCTCTGTAGATAGGCTATAAATAGCTATCATTCCTATAAAAGTGAAGCGTAACAGTGAATAAATAGCACTTAGAAATAAGGCTTATCTACCTTTTGGCTGAAACCGCCGAGAAACTACATATTCAATTACCAACTAAGGAGATTCTGTTTCATACAAACTTGACGAGAAGAAGTGAGGAGATTCTAAACAATTCAAAAAATACCAATGGTCTTTTAATTTCTGTCTAGAAATAACATGTTTGTTTAGGAACGCCTTTTGAATTGACAACGACCATCTGATCATTTTATTGCAGTTCAATATTACTACAAAGTCACGCAAAATGTCATTTGATCAGAATTTATTGGAAGGGTGAAAAATCAAGGGTCGCAACATATCATTACAGCAATCGATAATTCCTTGATCGATGTGGATCAACAGGCAAACTGAATACAAATATATGTATGAGGAACACTCTTTGATATAGTTAAAAGTGCTAAAACGACGCAGAGCAGGGAGTTTTATAAAGAGAGCTCAAAGTGGAAACACTTTTATGATAATATGGTAAGCTCTCCAAGACTTCAAATCTTAGATATTTAATTTTTTTTTTTTTCGGTTTTTACAGGCCATTGTTGGCTCGTACCGTGTCAACAATCTGTCTCCAACAGTTTCGATCACGAGCCAGCTCTTCATACTGTTGTAAGCAGTTGGAAGATGCCAGATCGCTCTCTACGCCGTGGAGCTATCGTTGCCGACAGCGACCTCTTCGCTTACCGAAAGGCGGTTCTCCCTTCAAAGATCGCTGTATCATTCGTTTTGGATCAGCACGCAGAACGTGACCGAGCCAGCGTATTCGCTGTCCTTTGATTTCATGCACGATATCAGGAATTTGCATTAAATTCCTGATCTCGTGATTGAATAGAACTCGATATGTGCCATCAACGTCGCGTTTTGGGCCATATATCACACGCATGATTCTTCTCTCGAATGTTAGAAACCATCTTTCGTACTCATCCGTCAAGGTCCAACTCTCACATCCATACATGACAACGGGTCTGATCAACACTCTGTACAGCTTCAGCTTATCCGTATTTGCAAGATATTTTGACTTCAGCAGTGGACGTAGACGATACAAAGCCCGATTGCCAGCGGTAAGGTGAACCTTGATATCCTCTCCCACACTATTATCGTGAGTAATGAGAGATCAAAGATACTTGAATCTCATCACTCCTTCAAACGTGTGGTTTCCACTACTGAAATCACTTGCGTCTTGGTCTCGAAAACCAGAGATCAGATATTTGGTTTTGGACTCATTGATTTTGAGACCAACGGAAGCTGAACACTGTTCCAGTAGATCAAGTATCTCTTTCACTCCGTTGCCATTTAATCCAACCACACAGATATCATCTGCATACGCAAGAAGTTGATTGGATTGTCGGAATAAGATATTGTCCTGAGGTGTTGCACTTTTACGAAGGATGTATTCCAACATGAGATTAAAAAGTATCGGGGACAGCGCATCTCCTTGTCGAACACCAGAAGTAATTGCAAAAATTCACGATAGCCTGTTCTCAACTTTGACAGCATTGTGACTGCTTTACTGTCATTTTACACAGATGTACATATTTTTGTGGTAATACTAAATATTCAAGCGCATACCATAGCCTCTCTCGATTGATCGAGTCATAAGCTTGCTTGAAATCTAGGAATACCTGGTGTACATTCGTAGTACTTGGAAAGAAACATCCGCCGCGAAAAAACTGATCAGTGACTGACCGATTTGGACGGAATCCTCCTTGGTAGTCACCGACAATTTCCTCCGCTAGAGGAGTAATTCTTCCCAAGATTATGTATGACAGTAACTTGTATGCTGTGCAAAGGAGAACTATACCGCGATAATTCTCGCATTTCATGCGATCACCCTTTTTGAATATTGGGCATAACGCGGCCACTTTCCAAACGTCAGGCATAACTTCATTTCGCCATACCAATCGAATAAGGTCGAAAAGACAGTCCCACAAAGTTAGCCCTCCGAATATCAAAAGCTCTGAATTAATGCAATCAACCCCTGGGGAACGATCCTCAATGAACATCTCCGCGGTCTGTATTTGAGGGTATTCAAATACAGCTTGTGATACATGATGTTCCACATGTAGATCAGAAAAATGTTCACGCCATGTATCGAGTACCGCATCGACGTTAACACAGAGGTTTCCATCCTGGTCCCGAATGGCAGTTCATCGAAATCTTAAGGTATGGTGCAATTCGGTGATTCCTTTAAAGAAACCACGTGAATTGTACTTATTGCTGAGTTGTTGTACTCTTAAGACCTTGGCCTTCCACCATTCGCGCTTCTTCTGTCTACAAATGCGTTTAGCTGTCCTCCTAGCAAGAACTGCCTTGTTTTTCCTTGCAATTGTAAACCAAGTCTGCGCTTCATTGTGGGCTATATTGCGTTGCTCAACAGCAAGACGACACTCCTCATCAAACCAATCATTTTCGGGCTTAGTTTTCACTATACCGAGAGTGTGCTGGGCGGCATCGACAACCGAGGTTTTCAATACTTCCCAGACACTGTTCACATCATCAGATTGGTAATTGGATCGTAAAATGCTATTGCTGACAAGATCTTGGTATTTTCGTTGCGTTTCTTCATTTATCAGACCTTCACAGGAGAATCGCGTTTTATATTCTCCTGTCCTCCCTGACTTGTACGAAAATTTCCATCGTAGCTTTGCAGCAACCATAAAATGGTCACTGCCTACGAATTTTGTTGACGACCGATACGATTTCACTTCTTGAACAACCCGAGCCCGGTTTTTTGAAATCAACACATGGTAAATTTGGCTTCGGGATGTTTTACGTGGATGTGTCCATGTTTCTTAGTGGATGTTTTTATGAGGAAAGAATGTACTTGCTACTTTGAGATCATGAGCGATCGCAAAGTACATCATTCTTTCTCCATTTTCGGTCGCAGTTTCGTGTCGGGAGTACGGACCTATGTTATTACATAAGTCGGTCTGATTTCTGCCAGCTCTAGCATTAAAGTCACCAATCACCAATCTGACATCGTGCTCATGTATAGAGCCCATCAGATTATCCAAATTATTGTAAAATGAGTCTTTATCTTGGGGTTGGCTTACATCAGTGGGCGCTTGTACACAAACAATTGACAGGTTGGCTAATTTCATGTGCAAGCGAAGCTTACACATTCGATTATCGACTGCCTGGAAGTCCAAGACAGCCTTTTTTACCTGCGGCCCAATGAGAAAGCCAACTCCAAGATTTCTGAGGTCATCTCCACTGTGTAGCAACGTATAGCCTTGGGACACATGGACTCCACTTTTAGGCCATCGAGTTTCTTGGAGCGCTACGAGTTCCAGCCGATACTCCTTCATACATGTGATAAGGCCGTCCAACACGCCAGGTTTTCTTAGTGACTGCACGTTCCATGTGCTGAACCTCATTCTCGTATCCGGGTACTTAAGCGGGGGGTCATTATTATTTAGGCGGTATCCGATTTTTTTGGTTTTGTTGACATTTTTAACTGTAATTGGTTTTTACGGATGCGGGTCGTCAGCCCAGCGATCCAACCAGATTTAGTCGTCGCGAGATATTTAATACATGTTCAAAAATTACCCGGTTTAAAAGTTATTCGAAGTGATTAGATTTTTCAATACTCTAAGTTAGTAAACTTAGTAGGAAGCCGAATATTTTAGAAAGAATAGATAAGGTTATAATGCCTTGTACACTCAAACAATAATACTTTTTAGAAAAGATATGGTTTTAAATCGAAGCTGGTACATTGCCTCTAAACTTCCGTTGTAAAACCTTAGTATGAGGTTATGTATTGTACTTGTTTGGTTATGTAGAGCCATCTTCTCTTTATAAACAAATTTACAGGACAGTTATAGAAAAATATGAAACAATGGCACAAAAGCAGATAGTGAAATTGAAGAGAAGAAGACTAGTCGAAATACCTTCGATTAGAATATTTGACACTATACAATTCTTTAAATAGGCAATATTCGAATTTTGAAATACACTATATTTTTTCATGAGAGTTTTCAAGTCACATATTTTTCCCAGTTCTGGCGGTGCGATATGCATTGGAAGTAGCGATTGGGATCGAGAATTCTCGGGAATTTTTCAACTTTGGTATTTCTTATTTCCCGGGAAGTTACTTTATTTTTCTCGGGAAATTCGAGAAATTTTGAAAAAAAAGGTTTCACCAAAACGACCATTTTTCATTAAACGATCCACCAAATTCGCCGCATTTTTCATTAAACTACCTCTCAAATTTGCCCATTCACCTTCTATCAAACATACTCATTTTATTTGTCAAATGTTTTTATTTAATCATAAAAGTATTGTATAGTGGATTTTTTAATAGTTTTCTAAAAAAAAATATCAAAATTAATTAAAATCGTTTACAAATGTAAAACTTATATTTGTAAACCGCCATTAGATCTAAACTAAACCAAGTTTTTGCAGAAAAACACAAAATTACTCCTGCTCGAGTTCTAACCTCAAAATTTTTTGTTATTTGATCTTATACTTCATACAGTAAGTGAAATTACGTTTAAAATGATTCTTCAAAATAAAGAAAAAAAAATTGTATAGGCCTCATACAAAATGTCCGAAAACAATAATAGTGATTACTGGAAACTTTTTAAACAATCTGCAGATAAAAATACTGCCGAATGCAATATGTGCAAAGGATCATCAACGACAGGTTTGCATCGGCATTAAAATGGCAAGCACAGCATGAAGAAAATAGTTCCGCGAATGCAGCCAGGCAGTTCATCTTCACATGCCAAACATGGACAGAAGCAGGGTAAAATAAACAATTTTTTATCGAAAAAACCACACCATAAGAAATAGTTTCGAAATTAGCGGCATATGATAACATCCCTATCAAATTTCCACCTGTGCTTTTATACGTAGCAGCTTGAAACTACAAGGTAACAAACTGCCAAAATATCCAACCGATTTAATGAATTAAGCATATAAATTTTACGAAAAAACGAAACTATTAACAAAATAAATATTATAAAAGCTGGCAATGGTAAGAGTTCTTTGTCCATAGACGAGTGGACCAGTTTTCGCAATAGGCGATATTTGAAAATTTAAATATATTACGACAATTTAAAATCGGATAACCTTGGGCTAATTCGATAAACGGAAGTTGTCCAGCGGAAAGTTTGTTGGAACTAGTAAATGTAAAACTAAACTCATTCAATATAAGTTTTATGAATGATGTTATTGCTACCACAAGCAATGGAGTATCCGTTATGGTAAAGTTCGGAGCTTTATCACCACCTTATTTACAGTTATGCTATAATCATGCTGTCCACCTTGGTGTCATCAAAATATTTTACGAAAAATCGGAAAATGCTCACTTTTTTAGAATTTGAAAGCTCTTTAGAATCGCAAACGGAAAAAAACGACTGTTTTCAACATGGAAACCAATCCGACGAAGAATATATTGAACGTTATAATTTCGAATTAGTTAACACACACACAACATTAATAGAACAATAATGAAGATGAGAAAAATTGTAAACATTTTTAAGAGATCGCCTGTGAAAAATACGGTTTTACAAAACAACGTTACATAAATTAGTATGGCAAAAATGGTTGAACGGTTTTAACGGATACTTGAACCGGGTTCAAAATCTTTGGAAGAGCTAAATTTAAAAGATATGTGGAATAGCGACGACACGACCATTGCGAAAAACATTTTAGAAGTTTTAAACCCCATTCAAATCGCAATGGAAGCACTATCACGCCTTGATGCGAACTTATTATCTAGCGAAGGCATACTAGAGTTGCTTTTTGAAACATTCCAAGAAAACAATTCTTGTATTAGTCATGAATTTTTAAATGAAATTAAACTACAAATAGGAAAACGCCGTAATAAACCAGTTATTTATTTACTAAAATTTTTGAATAATCACAATTGTGTGAATCAATGTTCTACGAGAAGAACTGACGCTCACAATTTTTTACGAAATTGTTAAAACCGCTAAACAATTTATGATAAAATATAACATGCCAAATGAAATTGAGGATGAAAATGATAGGTTTCGATGGTGATGATATAGATAATGCCAAAATAAAAGCCAAAATTTAAAAGAAAAACTAGAGAAAGCAATAAAAGATCTACGTCGACGGTTTCTAAATTAAGACAACAAATCGAGCCTCAGACGATTAGTAAGGAATTAAATTTATATAATTTAACGGGGCAATTAACGCCAAATTTAAAGATGCTTTGTTCACCATCAAACCGACCTCAACCCAAAATGAGCGTAACTTTTCTATAGGAGGCAACCTAGTTACAATAAATAGAACGAGATTATCTGATAAAGCAGTGGACGTGTTCTGTTATTTGAAATCGTATTTCATTAACAAAAAATTTCACTTAATTTTATTTATTTATAATGTTTTTTAAATGAATTAATTTTTTTATTTAATTTAATTTGCATTTGAAATAGTAATGCCAATATATTTGTTTAATAATGAATAAACATTCATAAATCATAATATCAATATATGAAATGTGATATTATTATACTCTGTCTTTTTTTAATTATCTATAAATTTCTCGAGAATTCTCAAGAATCTCGAGAACCGTAAAAAAAATTTCTCGATTTCTCGAGAAATCCCAATCGCTAATTGGAAGTTATATAATGTATTACTAGTGGGTTCAACTGGATAGAAGGACGCACTGTCGAAAACAAATTATGCTTCAAATAACTCTTATCCACTTTAGTTTGAGCTATCGCTTCAAGTGGGGTAAAATATTGACGCCAAAGGTGGTGCCAGGTGGCCAGGCTACTTTTAAAATGTCTTTTTTTAACACTTTTCCATATCATTGAGGCACCCAGTATCCTTCTTCGGTAGCTCAACATTTCAGTTTTGCAATTACGCCACCTTTCTGAATACACATTTATTATCATTCAACTTCCATGACCAAACACTTTATCTGGTACCAAATAATCATTCGTCATTGTACGTAAAATGAATAAATCAAAATATTGAATAAAGGAGCTACATAGTAATTCGCTAGCACTTACACTATTGTCCATACATGTACGAATCGTACAGTTTATTTATCTAGTCCTGTTGCATGTCTGCTGATATGAGGCTGATCTTTTTGATCAAGCAGTCATTCAATGACGTAACCAGCACATCAAACCAAACCGGTTTAGCAAAATACACAAAAATTTTTACGAATTATTAAATATGTGATACTTATTGAACGCCCACATCAATCCTTGTAACAAAGGGTCGGATTTCGGTTTTTTGGTGTTCTACGGTTTTGCTAATGATATGGTAGATTTCATATTATCTGAGAAAGTAGATAAATACTGAATATTTATCGTCAATAATTTTGATAATTTGCATCAGCATATAAAATCAATGGTTTTTAGTTCGAAAATCTTGCGGTACTTCAGAATATATGCTGACACATATATTACATATATTGATTTGATGTCTATTAGCCATACGGATGATCACTTCAAAAGCTTTAATAAGTAAATTCAATACGTTTATGGTGATAAATTCATCGATCCGAAAAGATTTATTGAATATCAAGGCTATAGAGTTTCAACTAATACTGGTCCCAGTATTTTCAAGAGTATTAAGAGTTTGGTATAAGATAACCTTGCAAGTGATATATAGGTTTTTTGTAAATCTAGATTAGATTGAATACCTAATCCATTAATATTTATTTGGTAGACGGATTGGCTTCAGTTTTATATTACTTTTTTTTATGATTTATTTTTGAGGTTGCTAAGGTGTAATCATACCATGTTGAATTATTGGTTTATATTGTTCTAGTCTGCGGAACATTATTTTCGGACCTTTGTAAAATAACTTGGTAAAAAGCTTCCTGTCCTATTTATAGATAGCTTCCAAATAATAATATTGTGTGCTTTTTTGTACTCAGTCGGATTACCTTTCGTGAAATTGAAATGGCAGGTCGGAGAGACATTTATTGCCTCCCAGGTTGGAACCTCCATAATACTACCGTATTAATGAGATCATTTTTAGTTGTTTCATACCAATTCAATTTCCCACATTTTGATGCGTAAATTAGATTGGAAGAACACGAGAAAATTTATTTTTGAATATATTATTATTCTTGTATATGATGTCTTCGAAATCGAATATGAGTCATATTAGAACATGCAAACCGAAAAAACTAATTTCATTTTGGGAGTAGAAACGTAACTCCTTATAATTTAAAATAAACTATATATACGACTTAATAATAAATACTAAATTAGTTTTTCAACCCCCCTACTATAAATAATCGCAGCAATAAAACAAACAAGGCGAGCATATTTTATTGGTTCGATAAGAATATATAGAGTTGCGTGCGTGCGCGATTTCAATATCTCGTTAATAAAAAGTGAAAATTCCAGAATATTTACAATAAGTTTTTACATTCTCCATCTCACAATGTAATTATTTTTATCTAACTAAATATATATATTATATAAATTGTATAATATATTGATTTAAGAAGTTATCAACATTAGTAATTAAATAATTAAAATGTGTGTCTGTATATACAATAGTTATATAATATAGTTGGTTTAAGATTATTTCTATAGCTAGTGTATGAACACTAGATACCTCATCTCATATTAGTGAATGTTTACTTTAAAGCGCAAACACTCGCGATGAAGAATAAATTAAACATTATGTAAATTTAGTTAACACATTTAATTTAATTAACGTTAATAATGATTTAGCTAAATATGTTAAATTGTTGTAAAAATTCTACTATTTTTTGCGCGATTCATAATATTCGCACACACTATATATATACTCGTATATGTAGAAAAGACACGGGGTAATTGGACTGGCGACGAGTAGGTATTACAGATACTGAACAGACGGGTAGATGCACGATTTTTGTTGAATGGAAAATTTTTATTGAAAAGAATGATGGCTGCTCGTATCCACGGTGAACGATATTTATATAAAATTCATTTACCTACGCAGGTTATCTCTCAAGTGTGTTTGTATTTGACTAAAAGGAAATATTTAGTAAAGTGTTTTTGTTTTTATATAAATTTAAATATAATTGTTACTACCAGCATCCCATTATACCTAGATCGTCGTATTTTTCTTATTAATTATATGTTCAAATTGACTTTATATAATTTTATCTTCGTATTATGTACTTCATGCAAAAAAAACACAACTTGTCGTATACCTACATATAATTCATTTACAAACTTGTGTGCTAAGTAATTTCTGAAGATGTCCTCAGGTTTTATATATATACCAATTCGTATTTATTTAATTTCATTTTAATTAATAATTGACACAGAGTAAAATAATATCCGAATGTGTTAAAAACAAAGTTCTTTAAATAGAATCCATATCCCGTATTATATAGACAAGTATCTTAAACAAGGATATATGGTTGAAGGATGGTATAGTAAAAAAAATGAAATATAAAATACCAAATAAAGAAGGAAGAATTATTAATGTAAGTTCCTGCCATTTTTTTTATGTATTATATTTAGCAAAAAAAAATTGTTTTATGTATTCGTTTTACCCATAAAAATTACTTTTGACAGATGTCAGATTATAATGGTTTGAATGACAAGATGGATAGTCGAAAGTGATGTGCTTTGTTTGTATTTCACATGAAAATATTACCAATTTAATTAGCTCTTTATGGTTGATTACTTAATTTGGTTGTATGTGGATGTCGTTATGGCTTTGTTGCCTTTTAATTTACGTACTCATCTGTAAGGGCAATACACATGTTTCAATTCATTTTAAAATGATCTGGAATATTTTTCAACTAAAGCCATTGATATTGTTGTGATGGTCTAAGCTTCAAATAGTGTAAGAAGCCATGTAAAATAATGTAGATATATAATATATATTTATATTACAGATATTTATATTATAGACATTTATAGTACAGATTGTAATTATTTCCACTTACTTAACGTATACACATATATCCATAAACTAACATAATTAACTGGAGAAATCAGTCCAATTGGGAGCTTTGTGTTGGCTACTAAACTGAGAAACCAATTGCAAACTACTAAATATTCTATGTTTAAACGGCTTCTAGATTTGCCTTTATAGTACTACCTTTGAATTTGTTCAAGATTAGCTAAGATTAACTGCATTTATAAATATTGTACTGTTTTCAATGACCGACACCTATTTACTCCTTCATACGAGACCACTTCTGCGTCCAATACATATTTGCTTAACTTTCCTAAATTGTTGTTTTCATGGTCATACAGCTCTTGGTTCGCTTTATAATTCATCTGGTTTTCACTAGCAAGAATTAAAACTAGTAATTCGCAGGTGAATCTAATCTTATATAGTAATCTATCTAATCTTAAATGTTCATGTTTTCATAAAATTTCTTCAGAGTTGGTTCGTAATTAACCATTTGCTCGGTTTATCGAGATCATTATTTTGTCAAATAAATTGCTTTTGGTTATCTATATGTGTTAAAGTATTATTTGAAATAATAATGAACAAAGCCGATTGTTAAAACATCAACAGTCTGGCATATTCGGTTCTATCTCACACATGAAGATGCCATTAATCGGTTTTTATCTCACACATAAGACGCAGCCTTTCGGCTTCATATTATCAGAATCGGGTGGAGTCATCATGATCTCAATAACACGAAATACATAACATCATTAACACAATACAGCGAAAGGATTGACTGGATGTTGTCTGAGATAGTAAATGGTTGGATGGTCGCCTTACCTTGGACTGGAATTCTTGAATGGAATCATTTCGATTGTTGAATATTTTGGAATAGAATTTAATGCTGGCGACGTAATTATAAAGTGACAACGCGTCACCATTTAAATATCTATCTAATTGATCGATTTAAAAAGATAACAAGAGGTTTATAGGTTTTTATGGTTTAATAGTAAATCGCTTGAAACTGCGAAAATGTCACGTGGCAGCAAAACGATCGGTGCGAGATATTTGAAAACTAAACCATTAGCACAATTTTTTTTTCCTTATAATTAAATAGCAGTAGCTCATATACCTAGGAACCATTGGGTATGTTTCAATAAAATGTTTAATTTTTAATAACATTTTTACAATTATACATACACTCCTGGACAAAATTAACGCATATTTTTTTTTTTGTAATAAAAAAAAATCCCGCTGGACAGTTTCAGTGGAACTGGTATCAAATGATCCCAAATTTATAATTTTCTCAAAAGAGGCACAAATGTGGCGTTATTATAGCGGCTGTTTTTTTTTTTTTTTCATCTCCACCAGCTGCGTACGGCCCTCCCAACTGATTCCACCCCAAAACATTATTGAACCTCCACCAAAGCTTACAGTTTGCACCATGTTACACGGTGCGTATAGCGTTCTCCAACTCTTCTGTATACAAGATTACGTCCATCTGGTTTCCATAATTGGATTCTGGTCTCATCTGAAAAGAGAACAGTGGCCCATTGATCAGTTCCGCAATTTGCATGAGTATGAGCAAATTATAAACAAATCTAATAAACTCATGTCTATCACCCGTTTTTAATATTTCGGTCACGACCCTTACAGTACATCGAAGTCTACTCTATTGTGTCCATATTTTGTACTTTAGAAGCAAATGTTCAATGGCTTCTACTACTATACAAGTAACACACATACTTTCTTCACTCAAATGTGTATGCAGATACCATATTCCTTCCAAAGTCCACGATTTAATATAAACCGCTCTATTGTTTAAATAATTGTAGTTTCTCCTTTGATTTCCGTAAAGAACAATACACAATTCTAAGTACTTCTTGTCTATAATTTAACATTTTTGCATGAATTTCCTTTCGCAATTTCTCCACAGATTCACTTTTAATAAATGAAGTACATCTCTAAGATCCATAAAATTCTATTCATTGACCTCTTCATATAAGCAATCCCATTTTTCAATCAAATTCCAATTATCTTTGATCTGAAGGCGTGAAGGTATCCATTGAAGAACACATTCACTACAAGATACAAGGTACTCAGACAACATATTTATGGCATTCTAGAGCAACTCAAATAAATTGCAAATTAGCTCACGCCACACGCAATCATTATTTATAAAATCGATATTTCGAGTTAAGTTTTTGTAATTCACTAGTAGTGTAGTGTTACGACTGAACGTATATATACGAATCGCACAGTATGAACATCAAGTCCGGTAGCATATGCCTGATGAGATGAATTTGATCTTTTCGGTCATTCGTTCACGTCATCATCATCAGATCGAAAACGGCCTAGTTGATTACAAGAACAAGCAACAACCCGAAGTGCAACACCCATTCTCAAATTTACATAAACAACGCTTCATTGGTGACCCCAACGGCCCTGCTTAGGGAACAACACGTCAATACCTTCTGACACAACCTCCCGATACCCTCCTGCCATATACGCAAACATTTAACTTCCCACAATGGAATTTCTGCCTTCTCTCCTCAATACGTGGTAGTTCGTATCGCGCTCAAGGTACAGATACTTCCAGGCAAGTTCGTTTCATGTCGCAACAAGCCTAATCACTAAGCGGGGCGAAAGAAAAGAGGCAACCCAACGCAATAACGTCATAAGATCATCATAAACAAACTGAAACGAAGGGGGGAGGGAAATTCACTTTCTGGGGAGTAATGTGGCATTCCAGAGCAACTCAAATAAATCGCAAATTAGCTCACGCCACACGCAATTAATAAAATCGATATTTCGAGTTAAGTTTTTATAATTCACTAGCACAGTATGAACATCAAGTCCGGTAGCATACGCCTGATGAGATGGATTTGATCTTTTCGAGCACACGGTCATTCAATGACGTCATTATCGTCAGATCGAAACCGGCCTAGTGGATTACAAGAACAAGTATGTTACAACTCGCATTTACAATTACAGTGAAATTTACACATAAACATACACGCTTTTATATTCATATAAATGTTGCCCTGAGTACCTCCTTCTTTATTATTCTAAGCCAACTCGGGAGTCGGATAGTAAAAGATCACTCGTTCTCCCGATATTTTTTGGATGCGCGCAATTTTTTAAGTTTAAATTATTATTATTTTAAGTACTCATTTCTTTCAATCCGGTTTTAAACAGATTGAGATTACACTATTATAAAGAAACGAATCTTCGGCGTGTATTGAATTTCACATTCTCAAAAGAATTGTTTACTGATTTTTATGGAAACTCCTAGTTACTAAATTCTAAAGTAGTATTTCTCTAATTATCTGCTATACAGTGTACAAAACAGATAGAATATCTTTCCAAGTGTCTTATTACTTTTGTACATTGCTATTCTTAGGATACGGTTACATAATTAATTATCATTTAAGAATTCCTGTTCCTTTTTCCCTGTTATTTAACTACACAATCGAGGAAATTATATCAACATCACTATGTTTGAGAGCAACCGCGTGTAGGTAACGCAATCATCACAACTTTTTTCATAACCTTAATTGATGTACAAAATCGTGCCAAAAAATATCCAATACTATTACGCTTTTCTTCCGTCCTATATCTCAGTCGAACGGTTATCATGCCCTGAGATATTATTTTATGATCATTCAAATGCATTTCATAATTCCAAAAATATACTTTTCAGTAAGAAATTTTTTGTTGGTTTCGAATGATTTTTTTTTTATAGATTTATGACAATTTTTCGAAAAGAAGAGAAACCAAATTTTTAAATTTCTATCTTGAATCATAAAGAAATGTTTAAGTATGTACGAGTATAGTGGAAAAAACCCCGAATTATCTCTCCCAGGAAGATGAAATTTTATTTTCTTCGTTTTTATTTATGTCTACCAGTTTTTACTTTCCATCGTGTATCCTTTCTATCTCGTCGTGTGTTCATTTGGGTTTTAAATAAACCGGCATACACAAATATATGTTTTCTTTTGACGACTATCAGACGGCTGATCAGCTGTTTATTACATCATACCATCCGTTTGGTGTTTTTTAATTTTTTTGTTCTGTTTTGTTGTTTATAATACATAATAAGACACAAAACTTGTTGGTGTATTATGTCTGTATATGTATTAGATACATTTAAGTTTAGACTATACAGTTTTGTTGCTATAAAACAACTATAAATTATAGACTGTAAGAATGATAGAATTATTAGGAAAATTTAATGTTTAAATGGTTGGGGGGTTTCGATTGAGTATTTTTTTTATTTTATCTACAATATTTAATCATCTCTAAATATTTTATAGTTTGGCCAGCATATAAATTACTACTCGTATATACTATAATATTTAACAGGTAAATATAGTTCATTCCTATACTTTATAATATACGTGATAAGCTATGAGCAACACTATCTAAATCTTGTATTATTATTGTTCCGAATGGTATTTTCAGAATTCTAAAACTACAGAACTGTAGATGTCGATTTGTTTTAGGAAGTCGTTCATTTTAAGGAACCCACACAACAAACATAAATTTATTGAGTTTGGTAACCTTGATCATATGTTTGATCAAGCAGAACTCATTTAACCTTCCTATTGGTCCAACTATCGTAAATCATCTAAACATATTGCACAGCGGTATCACTAGCACCGACATGAGAGATGAATTAGTATACAAGTTGGGCACTCCAATAAGGATCATATGTTTTCACAAATGGTGAATTAAATTGAGAGAAAGACTCGTTTATTAAAAAACCTCATGCGACTAAAGGTTATTGTCAGATTATAATGAAAATATCCTCTAAAATCTAAATATAGAATTTCTCAGTGTACTATAGTTCTAAAATCATAATAACAATACATATCTGACTAACTAATTTAGTGTTTACTCCCTTTTGCTAATACCTATTCGAAAGGGACTTTCAGTAAGTTTGCTTCTTTTGCCTTTTTAAATCTGTTACATTAATGGTAGGGCTTAGAAAAAATCTAACTTTGCACTATAAGCGTGCAGTATATTAAATTTGACGACAGACACCATCATTCACTATCTCACTATCTCAACAGTGGAATGATAAAATATCAGTTTTGTTTTGAAAGATGGAGAAATTATAGATCACGTCAAACTAACGAATAATTTCTAATGAAACATGAATGATCCAAACCTAAATTGTACTTTGATTAAGTTTTGGTCCAGCCCAAAAAATCAGAGTTGCGTCACTTAATGCAACATGACCTTCGTTTAGTTATTTTATATGATGTCATCAAATAGGTCTTTACACTACTTCTTTAGATATTATTATAAAGTGTTTCACTTATTGAAGTTGTAGTTCAACACGGGCTAAAAAGTGCTGAACAAGAGCGCCTCCTTGTCAAAAATTTTACACAGTTATTAAAATTCTGTTGCACAGTATTATGAATATTATGCTTAAACAATTAGATGTCTTGAGATCGCTAGATATTATTAAAAGTCTCTACTGACCCATATCCAGATTATTGACGATACAGGTACAGATCAAAATTCAACCAACCAGAACTTAGTCAAATTCTCAATTTTATTTATTTGGAATAAGAATCCCTATAAATTGTGAAAGATTAGTCGGGTAGAGGCTGTAACTTTAGTATCGATTCAACTCACTTCAACTACTTTGAAAGTTCACTGATGCAAGCAATAACTGTCTGATAAGGTGATTTAGCACTGCTTATATACAAATCGGGTGGATTCCATATCAGTTCGTTCAGCTGCAGAAATGTGCTGTATAAATTTCTGTGTAGTACATTATGAGATATTTGCATGCGACATTTAAGTAGTGTTCACACCCTGTTTCGAGTCACTTGCTACACTCACATTAAGATTATTCGCTCGTTGAAAATATTGGAAAGCTAACATTTCTGACTCTCCACAACTGTACTCCAATATTAAAAACTGCATGGTTACCGACCTGACCAGCTTTTCATTTGATTACTGCATATACCGCGTACTGTAACCACTTGACCGCTGCACAATATCTTGGCAAATATGCCCAGCACTCGCCATAGTAAAAAACGTAACCAAAAAAAAACTATTTAGTTTGAATCACCCTTGGAAGTCAGACTGCTATCATATTTGATGGTGGAATGATGAATCTCAGATTTTAACTAATCCCAGCCCATATCTTTGAAATAAAAACGCGGTTAATAAAGCATCAGAATATGTCGATGTATATATGGTTTCGAGTCGGTAGTATGATTGGTAGAATCCATCCTCCATCAACGGCTTTTACTTTCACTGCAAATAAATATTTAATACCTACAATTGACAGTCTGATTACTACGAGAATTAGAATAGTTAAAGTTCTTCATAATTTTATATTAACAAAGTGTACGCAGTCTCACACTTGACTACCACTGATCGAATCGAAAAACCATAAAAAATGAATTTTTAAACCAAATCAAAAATTGTTCTCATCGATACATACAAAATATGTGTTTTTGGTTATGGTTTCGTGAATTCGGAAATTAGGTTCGATGAGGGTTGATTTTTTTTAACATATTATCCATCCAATATTAATGATTAAGTCTTATGTATTATACTATTAATATCGAACGGATGTACATATAGAAGGTCATGATTAAATCGAATAGAACTGATGAATGATACACAGAGGAGTACTATCATTATCACACTATTATATACGTATCGTATATACATTATGTATGTTTGTATATATGGATGTGTATATAGTTAAAATCAAATCATACTAAAAACTAACTACACATCAAACACTGGAATGTAATAAGTATTTCTTTAATTTAAGATATATACAATACGGAATTCTTCAGCGTTATCTTCGCACAAAAAAAGGATGTTGAAATGTTTAAGAAGAAATTTATATGATATAAAATATGGCCGCACACCATTACAGTTTCATGCCTCCCATACTAACTATATATCTATATGGCATAATGTTAAATTACATTCCATTAATTTCCAACAATATTCTCTATTTATTTTAATAGATAAAAATAGAAAATAATATTGCTGCTGCTGTATTACAATTTAAGGATATTATTACATTTTTATTATCCTTTCTTTTTCCTACTTCTTATTTTTCGAAATATACTTGAAGGGATATGTGGTGTACACACATTCGTATATACACGAGAAACGAAATGAATGGTTACACTAAATAACTAATATGATATGAAATTGATAGATAGCAAAGTGGTTTTTAGATATCTCGTCTATATGATATTTTTATAACTTTTTACTTTTTGCTGCCTTCACACACAAATTAATGGCATAAGGGATACATTTTTGCCATTTTATGTGAGATACAAAACTATGTATAGAAGGAAACTGAAATATTTTTGTCAGTTGAAACATAAATTTTGGGAGTACGGTTGAAAATGAATATTGTTTAAGTGTTTCATTCTAGTTTAGTTTCGAAATCTATGTAAAGCTCATGAATTGAACAAAATATGGGAGGGAGTTTCTTTATTTGAGATGATAAAACTATAGTATGAGTAACGTTTTTAAAAACTTATATTATTATCAATTTATCCATATATCAAACTCTGTTATCACAAAATTAGAATAATATATAGGTATATATTATTATTTGGCATATTTGTCCGAAGAAGTATGTAACTGTCAAAAAAATATAGTTTGAATGGTGATTGGCGTGCCTAACTTTCTTGGGGAGTATGGTGGGTGACTAAACATTTCATTCAATTTTGCCATCGTTTTCATCGATCTGTATTCATAGATCCAAAAGTGAACATAAATAGTCGCTGTTGATGGTCGTTCCTTTCCAGCGATAGTCGATGAATATTATTCCGTTCGCATCCCGAAACACAGACGCCATCATCTTACCGGTCGACTGTTGCGTCTTTGATCGCTTTGGATTCGGTTCGTCAACTGCTGTCCTCTTTTGAGCTGACTTTCGATTTGATTCTGGTGTGTAATTGTGAAGCCATGACTCATATATTATCACACATCAACAATAGAGTTCCATTTTATTGCGTTTTAACATCCACAAACACTCCTCTTAAGCACCGATTCGTTGTTATTTTTTGGTCGACTGTGAGCTCACGCGGCATCCACTGTGCATAGAGCTTTCGCATACCCAAAAAACACGAGCAGCATTAAACTTCTTTACTATTGGCTCGATTGGGTGGAGTTTGGATAATGTTTATGAAGCCATTGATTTTCCATAGTATTTTTTTCATCAAAAAGCAATGCTTTGTTGAAACTCGAAATTCACTTTTATCCATTTTTTTTCAAAAGCAAAAGTCGCTTTACACAAAATGCTATAACTCACGAATCAATAGTCAGATTGCTGTCAAATTTATACACGTATCGATTGAAGGTTAGTACTTAATAAAAATCATATGGCAGAAATCCTAGTAACGTCATCCTATACGGACATCCTATGTGTCATCCTATACGGACTTATTGAATGACCCTGTTTTACAATTGGGATTTCCTTCCATAAATCTAGTACATTTTCCAGCGTTTAATTCTGAACTATTCTCATAACTTCGCATGTGGTAATCGAACATTATTTAATACCACAGGCAATGCCTGTTTATCTTGCCTTAACACTTTGCTAATGGGTCCAATACTATCCTTTGTACTACTCCAGCTTTAATGTATTCATTACAATGTATGTTTAATCCTGGTTAGCGCGTGAAGAATTTTCTATTCAGCAAGACGACGCTACATACCACACAAGCTACGAAACAATTGCAATTGTGCAAGAAAAGTTTCCTGAAAATCTTACTTCTCGAAGTAATGATAACAATTGGCCACCGAGATCTTGCGATTTAACACCTTTAGCCCTAGTTCTTTGAGCCCACGTGAATAATAAGAGCAACCCTCCACAATCGATTCAAGACCTTTAAGATGGAATTCGTGAAGTTATCGAGAAGATACAGGCGCAAATGTACGCATTTGTCATGAAATGCATTGTCCTGTATGCGAATGCGGTAGTGGCCATTTGGCTTATATCGGTTTCAAGTTTTGATGGCATACCTCTCTCTTTTCATTGAAATAAAAATTCATTGATTTCTCTTAAAAAATTCTCGTTTTTTTAAATATCGAAATGAAACCTTATTGGAAAACTCATAAAACTTTTAAGTATCCGAAAATGATTTAAGAATATAATTCTTACGCATGGAAGGATTTGTTTTATTCGACAGCTTCGAGAAGATGGTAAAAAAATCTTAAAGATATAGTATATGGCCACGGTTAATTCTTGGTTCATTTTTTAAGTATATGACAATGGTTAATTCTTGGTTACTTTACAAGCAAATTTCTAAACATTCTACTGAACTGAATCAACCCTTACTTTAGCTAAATATCGATTGATAATAGCCAGTATATAAGAGAGATTTAAAGCAAGTACGCAGAGGTATATGTATGTAAGTACGTAGAGGTATAAGGCAAGTGTGAATATATTCTACAGTAAATAAACAATTAGAACTTTAACGAATAAAGGTTCTCACTAACCATGTGCGAATTCAAGCATTTACAAGAATGGAGATAAAATTTCATTTAATGCAAGTTTCCTAATTGTAAGTCAAAGTCAAAATCAATAGTCAAATGGTTATAGCATACTGTTTACATCTAGTTGTGGTTGAAAGAGTATAGTTTTTTTTAAACTAACCGGACATCACGCAATATTTTATGTTTCAGATCAGTTTTGGAGATATAAGTTGCTTTCCAATCGACCAATCACTAGATTCTGCTACTGCTTCGGTTCTTACCTTTGATACATTTACTATGGTTAATCAAGTAAAGATAAGAACCGAACTACTAGCGGGTGGTCGATTGGGAAGCAACTCTCCTAATTATCTCTCCTACGCTTCGAGCTTTCGCTAATGATAGTCGGTTTCAGCAAGCGTAACGGGTAACGAGATGAGGACATAACACTAAAGAGCAAAGGAGTCAATATCATGCTAGTAATTATTGAGTGAAATAAATAAAGTTTAGAGCTTAGAAAAGATCCGCTCTTTTAAATTTTGATTTGGGACTAAGTCGTCAATAATCCGGATACGAACCGGAAGAGAGTCACAACAATATGTTACGATATAATTTATTTTGATTATTTGGTGCAACACGATAACAAGGTCGTTATGTGTGATTATATATAGTGATTGATCACACTGTACAAACTGCCAATCATGCGTATATTAGAATATAAATATAATACATTTAATTCTTAAGTGACCTCTGCAGTGATCACTCATAGACCTGCTCTTTATTTTATACTTGTATTTTTTATATTTCCTGTGACTCGGTTAGATTCAATTTACCATCTATAGATGATCAACAACCGATCGGGAAAGGTATTAAAGTTATCATTTTTTTTTTAGAGATTAAGTCATGTTATATGGTATGTATTTTGGTGCCATCTCGTAGACAAACATGTTATTTTTATAGTAACGTTGCTTTAAATATGATCGTTAACTATACATTAATGGTTCTCAGTGTAAACGCTTTTGATTCATATTTTAAGACTGGTATTCTCTATTTATAGTGTTTTTCGAACACTTCGCATCGTTTAACATGAGGACATATTTCAATGCATTAAACTCTAAGTAATGCTTGCCCTGGTTTATCTAAGCTACCAGTTCTTGGGATAGAAACCACCCTATAAATATTTCGTTTATAGAAAATAATAACAATTTCGTCATAAAATATAGTTTAGGATTATGAGATAAAGATAAACGTATGTTTTGGTTGTTGAGCTACACCCTTCGAAGTCCGTATCAAATTTACCCTACATATAATCAATTTCTCTTGAAAATAATAATTTTGATTAATTTATGATCCTATACATCGTTGTCTTTAGTTTATTAATGGAATATCGAAAACATAGTTTTCCTATTAACTATACAGAAGCGTTTTCGTGGTAATATTTGGCCATACAAGAGCGCAATTTGAATCGGAACAGTAGTCAACCGATCAAGAGAGTAGTCATATCGTGCTTCTGAGTCTCGTAGGTCTATAGCCATTTTCCTTATTATATTAAATATATCTGCTGGAGGATAAGATAAGTTATAGTTTTGTTGTGTTCTGAGAACTCAACATTTTTGGCTTTTTCATGATTGAGAGATAGGAACTCACCTCAGCCGTAATCATAAAGGAAACCCAACTCTTGAACGGTTATATAAAACTAACTTTAAAGTGTAAACTTACCAAACACTCGCATTTGAGTCTCTAAAATCGAGGGCAGCTTCGAGGCTTTGGAAGTGTTCTAAATGTCAAAGAAATCTCAAATAAATTCGGTTTTTGTGGCAATATAACCCACAATATACCACATGATTCTTGCAATGTAAGAAGTCATTTCAAGCGAGTAAGTTATTTGAGTGCGGTTTGAATCAAATTTTATTGACTTTATGATTATTACCATTTTTGATATGACAAACATTATGTTGGTAAATTTTGCGGTTTTCTTATTCAAATACACAAACTTTAAGAACTTAATGTACGATTTAAAACGCCTGTGTTGTCAAACTGTTTACAAGTACCCCAGTACGCGTGAGTTAGCAGTGAACATAAGGTAATAACTCTTCATGCCAAAATGATATGAAAAACAAATCGAATAACCGCGATGATATTCAAATTTAATTATCCATTCGTAAGTATCAGACGACTCTTGATGTAATAAAAATAGTTTAACTTCACTTCCACATGCACCATAAATATCATAAACTTGACGAGATATAAATGAAAAACCCATATATCATTTTTCCATTTCGTTGAGAGTAGAATGAAAATTTAAAAAAAAAATTTTATTTTAAAATTAAATACAACAAATATTTTGTTAAAATAAACAAACAGAAGACCACCGCAAGCTAGATTTAACTATACTATTTTGATGCATCTAAAAACAAAAAAAAATGGAAAATTTTTATGAATTTTCCATCTCATTGTTTAGTCGAAATGAATCACTGTGTATACTCGTATACATATAATTGAAATGAACAATAAAAATGTTTATTACTATACAAAGTTAGTTATGTGCGGGAAACTAAGTATGATACAGGTGCAGGTTTATTGGATCTCCCGCATATACATGGTAATAAATAGGTGATAATAGTTTATGCTGTTTAGGTTATAATACGCTCATATTATAGACACATACAAAAAAAAAACTATTTATTATAATAGAGTTAAAAATTTGTGTGCCTTATGGTAATAACCTCTGTGTTAACTGAACAATTTTGCTGTTGTTGTAAAACAGGGAAGAAAATTTTTATAAACCCAGCAAAAATGTTATAACTCTTGGTATAAAATTTTTAAAGGATGAAAACATAAAGCACCATAACCGTCATAAGCAGCACCTGGTTCTATCATATTTTTCATCACCACCATCATTCTCGTTTTATGGAAATTTCAATTTTATATTTTATAAACAATATAATAATCCCTTTTTGTTATATTATTATTATTATTATTATTACTGTAGGAGTTTTTGTTGTTGTTGTATTTTTTTTGTATATTTTCAAACAATCAACCCTCTTCTCTCGGCGGCAGAATCATATACAGCAGAGTTTTCCATTTCATTTTTGGTGTATTATGTACATTCATACATACATATATGCATAGGAGAATGAAATTGGTGGTGTTGTGTGTGTATATGTACCCGAACCGTAAAAAATATTTGCAGAGATCTCGAAAAAAAAATAAATGGGAAACAACAGAACCAAAAAACTCGGCACCCACAAGGAATAAAACAAAAATGTAAATTGCCGAAAAGATAATGTAGTTAGTGCTGGATATATTATGATAATATTTTTGTAGAATTTTTCACATCCGGAGCGAGGTGTTTGGGTAAAATTTTCAATTTTAGATCGCATAAGTTGTTGCGTGTGCATAAAGGGATTGTGATGTGTCGTATAAAGTATTTGGGTTTTACATTTTCAATATGACGTATGTGTCAGGCTTATTAAATTGCGAGGTGAGAGAAACATGTGTGTGTAAATGATTTGTGAAATACATGACATGAAGTTTCAGTGCTATTGGAGGAGTGGTGCGGTTAAATATGACAGCTAAATAATATACCTATGTATGTAACATAGCAGTTTACCTATAACATGGACACACTGCATAGCAGGGCTCTTAAATTCATTTATCCTTTTATCGCTTTATCAGTTAACACTTGGATGGCAGTAATCGATAAATAGCTATAAAAATGATGTAGTCACATTTACAGTATTGGAAGTAGTCACATATAGTCACAATTACAGTAAAGATTGTGGTTTCGATATATATATATATATATATATATATATATATATATATATATATATATATATATATATATATATATATATATATATATATATATATAAAGGGTGTTTTTTTAAGAGGTTGCCGATTTTTTTTTTTGAATAAAACACATATAAAATTATGAAATGACCAAAATTTTTTTTTATTTGGTAGATAATTTTTTGGCATTTAACATTTAAACACAATTTCTGGCATATGGCTACCACGACTATTTTTCACAAATGTCATTCTGGAGGTCCAATTTTCCAGCACTTTTTCAAGCATTTGAGGGCGTATGTCAGCAATGACACGTTGAAAATTGGTTTCCAAAGCGTCAATCGATTGAGGTTTATCCACATAAACCAATGACTTCACGTATCCCCACAAAAAGTAATCGAGTGGCGTCAAATCGCACGAACGCGGAGGCCAATTCACCGGACCATTTCTCGAAATAATGTTGTCGTTGAAAGTTTCTTTCAATAAGTCGATTGTTTCACGTGCTGTATGGCAAGTGGCACCATCTTGTTGAAACCACATTTCATCCATATCCATATCTTCAAGATTTGACAACAAAAACTCATTTAACATGGTTCTGTATCGATTTCCATTCACGGTAACGCGTCGTCCTTCCTCATTTTTAAAGAAATATGGACCGATGATCCCACCAGCCCATAGACCGCACCAAACAGTACATTTATCAGGATGCATTGGTAATTCTTGAACGGCGTGTGGATTATCTTTGCTCCAAATGCGACAATTTTGTTTGTTGACGTATCCATTTAACCAAAAATGCGCCTCATCACTGAAGAGAATTTTACGGTAAAAAAATGGATCTTCGTTCAATTGATTTAACGACCAATCACTGAATTCACGGCGCAAACGATGGTCGTGTGGCTTTAATTCTTGCACCAATTGAATTTTGTATGGCACCAAACCCAAATCTTTACGTAAAATTTTCCATAAAGTCGATGGACAAAGTCCAATTTGCTGAGCACGACGACGAATCGATAAATTGTCGTTTTCTTCGACACTGGCCTCAACGACAGCAATATTTTCTTCTGTACGAACTCTTCTCATTCTTGTCGGTGGCTTGGCATCCAAAAGAGTGAATGTAGACCGAAATTTGGTAATTACGTTCTTTATGGTGGTCTCTGACGGACGATTATGTGCACCATAAAATTCACGAAGTGCTCTATAAACATTTTTAATTGAACACTGATTTTGAAAATAAATTTCCACGATTTGAAAACGTTGTTCTGGAGTTAACCTATTCATAATGATTTGCCAAACAATACTGAGTAGAAATGCCACTTTGAGCTGTCAAAACAACTGTCATAAAATAAAACGACATCTATCGGAAAAACAAACCTCCTAAAAAAACACCCGTTATATATATATATATATATATATATATATATATATATATATGTATATATATGTATATATGTATATATATATATATATATACATACATATATATATATATATATATATATATATATATATATATATATATATATATATATATATATATATATATTATATATATATATATATATATATATATATATATATATATATATATATATATATATATATATATATATATATATATATGTGTGTTAAGGTTTAAGTCCGAAATGCGGCGAATGTCGACATTTACCGGTAAATGTCGACATTTACCTATCCTTTTGGTAAATGTAGGTTCTACTAATGTAAATCTTCTTTTACCTGCAAATTTAGGCTATGTTCACATTTACTCTTTATTTTTTTTTATTAATAGTGTTATCTGTCATTCAGGCTATATTGGCCCATCGTGACTTTCCACGATATTACTTTACGTTCCGGGTATAGGTTTGATTTACGTAGAAACCATCTGCACATTGCATAGCTCCATGCCAGCCTATTATAGTACTGACATGGAAGATGGGACGGCACAGGGATTCTAACTTCAACTGGGTCTCAGGTGAGTTCATTCGGACCACCCAAACGATCGATGGTGAAAATCCCTTTTCGGCATCCTGCCCCTATCAGGATTCGAACTCGCTACCTCCCGCTCCACGCCACTGCTTTTGGTATAGTTTAGCAGGATGTGCTCAATATCGTCAGTTACGCCGCACATTTTACATACATTATTTTCAACCAAATGAAGTTTAAACAAACACTCCTTCCAATCACCATGATTCATTCTGATTCTCTCAATCGTCCGTAACATTTTGGTACTGCTTTGAAGCTCCTTGTATAAAGGTGTTTTTCGGGGAATACTTCACAACTCATTGTATTTCTTTCCTTTTACTCTGCTCAAGCTCTCACATACATTTTCCAATTTATTCTTCACATTATCTTGAAACGTACGGAGTATATCTCTTGCATCCATCTGTCCATACCTTTTAATATTTACAAATTCAAGTACCTCATTTGCAAGCATATCCATCGAATGATTACAGCGACTGTTGCGAGCAGATTTGAAATATCGAGAATCCTACTGATTGGTATATAAGCAGTGCTGAATTACCGTATCGGCAAGTTTTTTTTTAACCAGTGAAATGTTAAAGTGTTCAAAAGTGAGGTTTAGACTATACTGTCATAGCCTTCATCAGTGGCAAGTGGTTAATCTTTCCATTACATTGATGTTGGAATTCAATATAGAATGCTTATCTGAATGCTTATCTGAATTGCTAAGAATGATCGAATTAGAACTTATTTTGGATCTAACTCGTAGAGAGCAGTCTGACTTATTCCGGAAGGCGAATTTGTTGTCTTTATTTGTGTTTATAAGGAAACTTCCAACTGAAATGCCAAGTAAACTACATAACGTATAGTAACGTAATTTTATATCAAGTTTTAATTAAGTGCTACAACATGAAAAAATTTTTCCTGCAGAATCACATACTCCGGAAAGCGAAATACTCAATTTCAAAATATTTGTGAACCATAATTGAATCGTTTGACAGTGTTGATTATTATAGGAAAGAAACGGAACTTCCAGTTAACCGGTAAAAAATGTCACTGAAAATTTTAAGTATGCCCAAATTTTATAGCGGCGTAAATGACAAACGCAATAGTTGAACGAAAGACAAAAGGAAAAACTAATGGTCATCGCTCAAATTTTGCTTCAATGATTCGAAGCAGAGTGTATTTTGTCATCGAAATTTTCAATTATTTCCGTTAAAATAAAAACTCGGTAGTAGCTATCTCAATACATTTTATTTTTTATATATAATAAGCCATTATCTTTTTGATCTGAATTGGAGGTTTCATATATACATCACGAGTTACACAACTCTGTACTGTTACGTTCATACCATAAAAATACTGAATAAGTAATATATCTTTTAGATTTTTCAACAGTATTTCGAAACATTTTTAATAAGCTTTAGCTTTTTGTTCCGCCAGTGCTCATCACACAGTCTTGTGCCTAAGTTTCATTACTCAATTATATCCCTTTTGAATGTTTAATCGGTTTAATTCATTTTTAAATTTAGACCACACTTTCAACGCTACTCGCTCTTATGCATGTATCAGCTTTATCTGCCTAATAAGCGTTATGTGAACAAAACCTGCGTCTATCATCAATTATTGAGCAACTTGAAAATTTATTTAATGTATATAATTATTAACGTTCGAAACATTTTACAAAATATACCAAAACACTAATAAAACCCCAAGTTTCAAAAATATTCGAACATAACATAAAATAAACCTGTGAACTAATCATTCGTGTCTATATAATCAAATATCCAATTGTGAAATCCATCCAACAAATTCTCAAAAAATTAAAATATTTACAAAATTTTTTAACACATTTTTTATTATTATCATTACTATTACTACTAATAGTTACTATTATTATTATTGTTTTTTTTCTAATTTACTTCTACCTAGTATGGGTTTTTAGTTTTGTTTCTATTTTATTGCTTCTAATTGTGGGTTATAAAAAATCTGAAATAGAATTTCAAATAGAAACTATTTGTATGTATGTATATATATGAAATACAAAACTAAAAATTATAGTTTAGATATCCCAATCATCCAACCATTATATTCCATCAAAAAATCCAAATAAATAAAATTAACTAAAAAAATTTCACTTCCGTTTTCATTTTTTCCAAACTGTTATTGTTAGATTTAAAGTTGTGTGTCACGAAAAAAACTATATAACGCAAGACTCCCACCCAATTCTATTGTAGGGCTTGAATTGTATACCGCGCACACGTATATAGAATTTTTTGTATTGTATTGTCCGAACTATCTGAACAAAAATCTATTGTATTTTATCTGTTTAGAAAATATTTGAATATTTAATAGTCGCATAGTATGAAGTCGAACCCGAGTTTAAAAATATAATAGCGGGGGATTAAATATCCCGGAGGTGATTTAATTACGAAATTTCTTAAGCATATAAAACTTGTGTTATGTATAAAATAACGCTGCATGTGTTTTTTTTTAAATCTAAAACGAATCCAACCGTACAAAATCATCGAAAACGACATCAATCGATCCATGTCGTCAACAACACGATAAATTCGCCCCTCAAATGCAAAAGCAGTACACAAACCATAAAACGATTTTTCTTATCTCTGCACGAACAATAATAATATAAATAGCAAAGCATCCATATCTATATCCATACATATGTATGTATGGATATATACCTCGCCATGTTTGATTTTCCATTCGAAATGTATACACAAAAAATAAATATTTTCCACAACAACAAAAACAACAATAATCTATATTAACAACAACAAAAAAATTAAATGTATTATAAAAATAAAATTTTCGATTTTATTAAATTTAAAAAAAAAAATGTAAAGTGAAAATTGAAAATTTGATTGAAAAATAGAAAACACGCGAAGTACAAAAATTGGAAAACGGAAAAAATTCCTAATGAATATTGAAATTTGAAAATTGAAAAATCCAATTTGATGTATATATTTCCTATCTATGGTACGGGTAGATATGTTTGTGTGGGTTTCATCACTATATATACATTCGTATACAGATTTTTATTTGATAAGGATAAGCACATAAAATTTAACAAGAGGCGTGTGATTCCTTCCGAGGATGAGGAATTATTATTTTTTGCGTCCTTCATATATTCTCAATGATAATGAATTAAGATTGATGGATTAGTCGAAGCGTTTATATCAGCATTTCAAGCTTTCCAAAAAGATTCCGATTGATATCGAAAAGTATTCCGATTAGAATTTAATCCGCACATTACTGTTGTAACCCTCTTTATCCTAGTCCTGAAGTTATAAAACAACTTTTTTCTCATTTCTAAACCAAATGCTTATCACAGGACTTACCAATTTAAATAACGAGGTTAAACGAAGGTTACTCTACCTAAACGATGAAACAGACAAGTGGTGCCATCGATAAGGCAAGTGGAATCATCAATACCCTTAATTACAAGTAAGTAAACGGATGTACCGATAAAACAACACTGTTCATTGCCTCTTTCGATATTAGCAAATCGTTCAGCTCCTTGTTTCCAGCAATCACTAGTACACTTAAATCGTATGGTATGATTAACTTAACTGCACTCGTGTACAGCTTATCAAATGCATAACAAATTTTATAAACCTAATTTCGATCAACTAGGTAAAAACTCTAATCCAATTTTTTAAATGTTTAAAATATATATTACTACCCATATACCGCAGCAATAAGCTAAATAGATAGAAATCCATCTAAATAAGAATAAATTAAGAATAATAAAATATCCAATGAGTCTTTTAGACATATGTAGATCCAATACTGCAATCGTTTGCAACATTGTGGGAATCCTGCAGTGACATACTAAGTTTGGTTTTAAGTGCTTTCATTGGTTTCTTAATTATTTCAGTGGGTTTATTATCTTTTTCTGTATTCATCGATAATACAGTGTGTAGCATAACTATATAACCACTTTTAATTCAATAAATCTAATTCATTAAACAATTTATAAAATAAATAAAAACAAAACTGTTTTTATGTCTTTGGTCCACCTTTGTTTTCCGATATAACCAAAATTCTATTCGGCATACTTCTATCCAACGAATTGATAATTTCGGATGATATTTCTTCCCAGGCATGTTGAATAGTTAATTTTAATTCTTCCATAGTGTCAAATTGGCGGTTACCTTCGAAAATTTTTCTAACCAATACTTCCCAAAGGGTTTCTATTGAATTTTGGTCTGGCGAACAAACGGGCGAATCTAACACTGGTATGTCGTGTATTTCAAACCATAACAGATGATTTTATAACACGCTGTTAATTTTGATGGATTAAAAAGCTAAGGTAAGGGTTCCCGCGGAACAGAAAATCTCCCATATCTTTAAACTACCACCAGCAAAATTAAATTTAGAAAAGTACTTTGACTCTTTTCTGATATCCCTCGTATTGTACTGAATGCAGTCCGGATTATCAAGATTAATTTTTTTTTATAGGAAAAAACCATCTGTATTTGAATAATGGTTAGTTTTGATAAAATTTCATAGGTATTATAAAAATGAAACAATTAATTTTTTTAATTACCTTTGACCAGTTTCGACTCATATTTGCTCTTACAAATTCAAAGCGAGGGGCTTTGTGTCGTGGCAATAACTTAGGGGCTGACATCGCTTTACAGCGTGTTTACGACGGGTTACGACTGATTGTGCTCCGAGACACATTTAATTTAAGATCACTTTTCAGGTGATTAAGGCTTTTAAATAAATAACTCGTGGCTTTAATCAACCCACGGGTTTCGCGTGAACTCATCCTCCGTTTTCGTTGCTCTGTAACTAACTGGTTGTCTTAAAAATTACCAGCGGTAACATGGCTGCGGCTTAATTTTTAACGCCAAACCTTCTTCGGAAAGTGTCAGAATATTGCATTTTTCTTCGTCTGATAAATATTTCCTACGTGGAATTAATTTTCAACAACAGCTGTAGTTGCAAAAAAAGGTCAACTTATACTGAATTTTTTTTATTTTTTTAAGACAGCGAAAAAATTAACAAAAGACTACTATGGTAACATACTCGTAGTTATGCCATTGAGAAAAATACTATTAGAGAAGTAATTTCTATGACAGGCCGATGTTGACTAAAATTTTCTTTGGATTGCAATTTCGATCTAAACGAAAAAATATAGATTAATTTCATAATTTGAATATCTCTTTCTATCTAATGCTTTTATATAGCAATAATTTGTTTCGTGCATAATTTTACGATTAAGGCCCGTTGCACATTTCAGCTAAGCTAAGCGAGAAAAATAGTTCTCGTTACCTTAGTTTAGCTCGCCTAGTTCCTACCGCTGTACACTTCAGCTTTAACATCGCTCACACATACATTCATGTGTAAATAAAATGCTACGAGTTATCTGTCAAAATATTGTATATAAAAATATTTTGTATAGGAAAAAAAATAAAATCAATGTATGTGTGAGCGATATAGCTGACATTTGCAATGCAAAAGCAACTCGAGCTAAGTTAGTTTGCATCGCTCAAAACAGAAAAACGTAGCTCGCATAGTTTAGCTCAAGTGTGCAACGTTCCATATAAAACTCTTTATTTACAACTAAGAGCTACGAACATAGCTCACATCGCTTAGCTTAGCTTAGCTGAAATATGCAACGGGCCTAAAGGAACCAAAAACGAAATGAACAATTTATCAATGAACGGTGTTGTCAGTTTCATTATTTTAAATTCCTATAAAGGTAGAGTATTTTTGATTATTTTTTATTCATAAAATGTGTATGATTGGTATGAAACAATATTTTCTTGGCGCAAACTATGATTTTATATTATTTTTCAATTCAAAGTATCCCGGTTTTTATTTTTCATTACTTCCCAATCAAAACTTTGAATAATATAAATGAAAGAATAAAATTTATAATGTGAATTCATATTTGTTTTGAATTTTAAATTTTTAATTACTCAAAATTTTAAGTTTTTTTGACGCTTGAATCTGATGGGCTCTATACCGGAGCGCAATGTCAGATTGGTGGCTTAGCTGGCAGAAATCATTCGCAGCTTAAATTGAGTTGCGACTGGTCGTCGTAGACGGAACACTACATGTGCGATTTGAGAACTCCTATAATGTTTTTTAAAATAAATTATTTGTTAACTTTGGGGATGTGTAAATGAATATGTATTAAGTTACCAAACAGCACATAGGTGTATGTTCAGAGTTTATTCACAGTTTATTTGTACAAGAGAAATACATAAGTTTCAAGATATTTCGCATAGGAGGTGAAGGACATATACGCACCTGGAATGAATGTACTAAAAAAACTTATATATATCGTGGCAATATCGCCAGTCGTTTGAAACAGAGATTAGGGTCAAAGCTGTTGTTTTGGATCTGATATTAGTAAAGGTTTTTTTAATATACACGACCTAAGCAATTATGTCGTTAAAATATAAATCTAGTGGTTAAAAATAAAGAGCGAAACAGGACCAATTCTCATACATAAAAGTGAGAAAGTGTTATGATTCTGAGAAACTACCATTGTTTGAAAGTTCAAGAAGAAGTGTCGTGATAATTATGATGTTACATAAATTAAAGGATTAACAATTAAAATAGCTAATATTAATATTAAACTTGTGTTTTCGGCTCCAGACATACATTGGACCACCAATGAAGATGGTAAATCATTGTCATCACTTATAATACTGAAAAATAGGAAATAATTTTAAAGGACAGATGTGGTTCTAGAAAATTTATTAATGGAGTGGAAGTCTCAAGTATTGAAGACATTTATGGTTACAGTAATGGTTAAGTTAAAAGTATCAATATGAAAGATACGTAAGAAAGATACGTATGAAAGATACGTATTTTATCCGATTAATGCTTTTTTTATTTACAGCAATTTTGTATTGTATTGCACTTTACATCCTATTTTGAGTTTTATATATATATATATATATATATATATATATATATATATATATATATATATATATATATATATATATATATATATATATATATATATATATATATATACAGGGTGGCTGAGACCAAATGTTACTAACTTCACTCTGCTGTCATTTGTGTAGTTGTCATTTTTCGCGCGTCAATTTTTTGACAGATTGAAGTTTGGTTAGCTGTTTATATGTGGTCAATAAATAATTGTTCTAAATTAATATCTTGATAAAAAAATCGTAATGGAATTCAAACGTAATAGTGTAATTGCACTGTATTTGGGTGGAAATCCACAAACAGCAATAGTTCGTCAGCTCCAGCATTTGAATGTGAATAAAATGTTTGTGTATCGAACCATAACTCGTTACAACGAAACTGGTAGCATCGCTAAACGCAACAGAGGCGGTCCTAAAAAGACAGCATCATCAAAAGAAATGATACGAAAGGTGAAGAAACCGATCCAACGAAATCCTCGTCAAAGTGCCAATCAATTAGCCCAAGCCTACATGTTTCACGATACAGCATTCAAACCATATTGAAAATGAACTACACTTGAAGCCCTACAAGATACAAAAAGTTCAAGATCTTACGGAGGCACAAAAAAACATTAGGCTTGAAAGAACACGAGCATTGAAGGCCCTGGCCGAACGTGATGAGATTCCAAAAATTGTCTTTTCTGATGAGAAAATTTTCACCATTCAACAGTATGTGCATAAACAAAATGATCGTGTTTGGGTAGAGCACAAGTCCAACGATAATTTAGGCACAAGAGTTGCCATGCACAAGCAATCACCAGCTTATGTTATGGTTTGGGCTGCAGTTACTGCAGATGGAGGCACTCCTCTGGTTTTCATCGAACATGGAGTCAAGGTAAACCAAGAGATGTACTGCCAAAAGATCCTAAGCGATGCTTTGCTACCTTGGGCGCGTAAGCACTTTGGTACGAACCGTTGGACATTCCAACAGGACTCGGTACCGTCACACAAAGCTCGAGCGACACAGCAATTTTTACAAAATTGCGTTCCGTGGCTGATTTCATCGAAAGAATGGCCACCATATTCATTAGACTTGAATCCCATGGATTTCTCCATATGGTCTATTTTGGAAAGTAATGTGTCCACTAAAAATACGAAAGTGTTGATGCATTGAAGTCATTTCTTGTTCGAGAATGGAATAAAATTCCGAGAGCCCACGTACGGTCAGCATGCAATGCTTTCTATGGAAGACTGAATCAAATAATCGAGCAGTAACATGTTTTTCATAAAATGTAATATGTTTTCAACATATTCCACGAAATTTCAATAAAAAATAATCAAAATTAAAAAAATTACAGCGTTTTTATTTGGTAACACTTGGTCTCAGCCACCAGTAGTAGTACACCAGGTCTCAGTATATATATATATATATATATATATATATATATATATATATATATATATGTATATATATATATCTATATATATATATATATATATATATATATATATATATATATATATATATTATATATATATATATTTATATATATATATATATATATATATATATATATATATATATATATATATATATATATATATATATATATATATATATATATATATACGTGACCAGAAAATGGTCACTGCCTATGAATTTTGTTAAAGACCCATAAGATCTCACGTCTTGGACCACCCTAGCTTGCTCATTAAAAATCAATTCATGGTCAATTCAGCATCGGGAGGTTTTACGTGGATGTGTTCATTTTTCTAAATGGTTGTTTTTATGAAGGATATACCTGCCACTTTGAGATCATAAGCGATCGCCAAGTACATCATTCTTTTCCTATTTACAATCGCAGTTTCGTGTTTGGAGTACGGCCCTATATTATTACATAAGTCGGTCTGATTTCTGTCCTCTCTGACATTAAAACCGCCAATCTGACATCGCGCTCCGGTATAGAGCCTATCAGATGCGGCGTCATAAAAAACCTAAAATTTTGAGTAGTTAAAAATTCAAAACAAATATGAATTCACATTTAATAATATTATTCTTTCATTTGTATTATTCAAAGTTTTGATTGGGAAGTAATGAAAAATAAAAACCGGGATACCTTGAATTGAAAAATAATATAAAATCATAGTTTGGACAAAGATAATATTGTATCATACCAACCATATCATATGAAACTGACAACACCGTTCATTGATTAATTGTTTCGTTTTTTGTTCCTTTAATCGTAAAATTATGCATGAAACCAATTATTGCTATATAAAAGCATTAGATAGAAAGAGATATTCAAATTATGAAATTAATCTATATTTTTTCGTTTAGATCGAAATTGCAATCCAAAGAAAATTTTAGTCGGCATCGGCCTGTCATAGAAATTACTTCTCTAATAGTATTTTTTCTCAATGGTTATGCTACACAGTGCAGATTCTGCTACTGGATTGGTTTGACTACATATTAGATGATTTCTTGAAGTATTTCCTTTTTAAGAAAAATTCTAATATGAGATAAAAAGTATCAGTGGTACGCATCTTGTGACGAATTATGTCGGAATAAATGCAAAAAATTTTTATTATGTCTCCTTAACTATATATATTTGACGTTCCTGTATCCATGCATATGCCATAAACTTTGTCGATTAATCGATTGAGTCTAAGAAATTCCGGTTTCGATGGAAGTATCCTCGCGTTATATTGATTATTATGACACCATATAAATTATTGGTCCTACTGCAATTGTTTTTATTTGAGCAATTACAGTCGAGACCCCATCGATGTTTACCCGAATTGCAGTGGTTTTAAATTTCTTAAAAATGGTGTAATGAGGTTATATCTCTGCAGAATTCTCGAAATTGAACTGCGTTGATTGCTCAAAAAATTTATATTTTAAAATCTCAGCATCATCATTTATGCTATTGAAGTCTTTAAATCGTTAAGTTGCCCTTTATTTCCGATAACGGTATAAAAATACCGAAGTTTCGCAATAACCAGGTTGTCTATGTTTTCGTAGTTTGGTTTTAATTAACTTAATCTTGAACAATCCAATACAAGATAATGTTTTGAATCAGTAGTACACATAGGTAGAACTAGTCTCTTCCAATTATAACATTTAAGTTAGCAATCAACTCTGGATGTTCTGATATAACCACTTTTTCTGTAAAGATTCTAACAGATCTCTTCTGTAAAGATTCGCACAGATTCAATTTTTAACTGTGTAGTAATATGACACCATTCGATATTGTTGATTGATTGCATAATAAACAAAGTTTTGAAATAGTTTAACTGTTGGGGTCGAAATGTTTTTTTACCGCACAAGGACATGAGTCCATCGTTATTTCTAAATTAGGAATGGTATCAAACAATTGATATGACCCATTCCAAAATTAGGAACGGCGCGAGTTTCTTATGTACCACTTCTGTGATGCATTTGATTGTACAAAATAAACTGGGTACATCCTTTCGTTTGAATGGGCCCTACAAATTATTTGAAATTTACCATATATGATTTATTATTACTGTTTTTGACAGTGGAGTAGCGTCTTGATTTATTGATCGAGTCCCTTTGGTATCAAAATAAGTATCAACTCTTCAATTGACACAAAAAAACATCCTAACTTTTCTTAGGAAGGGTTCTCAGAAATCATTTCAAACTAAGCTACGGTTGTTGAAACTGAAATAATATCCCGATTAAATAATTATATCCTTTAACAGTTGTAAACACCACATAAATCGACATTTTAAATTTAAAATAGAAAGAAATTAATCAAACCTTATCATATATGTGTACTGTACAGTAAAACTTTGAGTATTTGGCAGTGAAACATTACCAATCTAAAATCATTAAAATAGTTTATAGTGTTTAGTCCAATTAATCAAATTATTTTATAAAGTAAACGAACGTATACGTATATGTATAAATACAAACAAATTTACTGACTGTAACAATTTATCAAAAAACTATCGATCAAGAAAGACATGGCATATCCGAAAACTTCTTTTGTAGTACTGAGCTCTGATAAATGAGTAAAAACTATTTAATTTTTTTTAGTCATAAAAGTTACTGATGCATGACTCGAGATAAAAGTGAAAGTACTATATTCTAAACATAAAAAAATTGATTACATTATAGTCCGAGCAATATCAATCCGGTGGAATGAAAAATGATTTTCTATATCTTATGTACATATATACGTCTACTACATCACATCACATATATAAAATATACCCGGCTCTAATTTCCCCTTCCCAACGAGAGTATATATATGCTTATTGTTGAGATGACCTTCTTATACACATCTCACGAAACACAAAATAAATGACATCTTATTTAAAAGCATAAAAAAGCGTAATTAATCAATCATAAATTTTCCATACTAATTTCAATCCAAATTAACTTGAAGAACACAACAGCACATAATATTGTACATAAAAGAAAACCAACATAAAGAAGTTCTTTGTTCCAAAACGCATATACATACACAAATACCTACAGTATATAGTACAAAACACAAATACATATATATAAATCTAATAGATAAAATTTATAATCAAACATAAACATATATTCCTAAAAATAAGAATAACATAAACATAGAATCATAATTTTCGTATATACATAAATATACATATGCATGTATACTCTCGTTTGAATGAAAACTGAATCAAACAAAGAATCAAACCAAATATTGTGTTGAGCATAAACATTTATATACATACATGCATACATAGAAGCATAATACGGTACAACATCAAATACATGTGCATACATATATATATAAGTATAAAAGCATAAAGTATATGTTGATGGGATACATGCATACATACGAATGTGACTTAAACAAAATTTATATAATATATAGTACCAAGATCGATGTACATAAGATATGTACGTAGCATATACAAAGTACATAATAATATATACATATATTTGTATGCTTTTATATATGTATATTTTTCCAATTTTTATGTATTTTAGATGAGGCTTCGAGTACGTACACATACAATATATATGAACCAGGGAACGCAGAACAGAATACTAAAGCATAAAATAGCAACAACAATCAAAAAAATTGAATGGCAATAAAAAAAATATATGTAGATAATACATAAAATTATGAACAGACGAGAAGAAATGGATACAAGAGGCACTAGAAGATTGGATATGAAGTGTTTATGTGATATACTTTTATTTTTATACTGCTTAAGTGCAATGGGTTTGAGTATCTGATTGAAATGATTGTAATCTTTTATGTACATATACATACAGTATGTAGCATAAGCTTTTTGTTTTGTTTTTTATTTTCGAGAAAAACCTTATACGATTACATAAAGCTCGTGAACATAAATAGAATCAAACTACCTCATATTATATATAGTAGTGATGCGAGATGTACATACATAAAATATTATATGAATTAACAATCATCTTAGCACATATATAGTGTTATACTAGGTAGTTGCACTCATCTTGATGATATGATGCAATAAAACCTTGAAAGTGGTCAGTTATATTCGTATATAAGGAATACATTTTGGTTTACAAGAGAATAAGTACCTGCGGAATGGATTCCATTTGTTTAGCTCGATATATTATACCTTATTCTTTACGAAGGGTTTTCCGTTTCTTTAACAAAAGTAAAAACAGATGATTTCTTCCGTGAAACAATAGGTTTATTGAAACGGATTGTAAAACACCATGTTGTCATATATCCCGAAAATGTACGATTATACAACATGTGGTGAAGCTGATCAATAAAAAAATTTAATTTCACACCTAAACCAAAAAATGTGCTGTTGTACCGAGACCATGGTTTTACCAACACCTTTATCGTAATAGCAGTAGTAGATCACCACATTTTCAAATCGTTGAATCATATTTCATAAACGGGTTAACTTTTAGAATCATCACCAGTTTATATTTTGAACGAGGATACTGTGTTCTTAATTTAGTTTATACTGTGGACTATCTGAGAGATCTACTTTACGATCTGATAAGAGAAATATATTATCGTAACTTCCAAAGAGATTTAGAAAACCACCTTCCTTGACAGTGTTCGTTATCTTAGTCACAAAACGATATCATCTTTACACCATTAACCACATTAATGAAATGAAACTGTTTTCTGAAAGGTAAATTGGACAACGAATAGGATATATAGTCAAAATATAACTCAAAAGTGATTGGTTGGATATCGTGAGTTATTGTGTTGAAAAATAAGGAAGTTTTATCTGGTGAAAATTTCACTCTTGTTAGTCCTGACTCATGACGGTATACGTACATAATTGAAGATTTATATAAACGAGAGAGATAGATAAAGAGTTTTCCGGTAAGAGATTTCATTATTTCAAAATTAACTATAAAAATGCTGAAAAGTTTGCTTACATTTTGTCACAGTTCGCTAAAGCACTTCTGTATAGTTCGCAACACAACTAAGAATGTTGCTGCTGTAGCCCGTAGTGTTCATGAAATCCCAGGTTGGTCGATTTCTCGTCGATTTTGGTAGTAGACATTCCACGAACGACATAACATTGTATTTTGCATAAAGACTTATGTCTTAAAATTCAGTTAACACAAGAACTCAAGTCGGTCGATCACCATAAACGTCGTATCTTTGCTGAATAATCCGGATTTTCATTGAATCTTAAATGTTGAGGCCCATTTCACTTTGGAGGCAGAATAAGCAGAATTGTCGCATTTGGGTCTCATAAAATCCAATAATAATTATTAAAAAGTCTCTCTATCCTCAACGTGTCACTTTTTAGTGCGGTTGTGATTGACTATTGGCTGTCGGTGTGATTGAACCTCCTTTCTCGAAAAAAAACTTGGTGCAACGGTTACGGTGAATATATTGCGCTATCAAGCTATTATTAATTATTTTTTATGGCCAGCATTAGAAGGAATTGACGTGGACGACGATTAATTTCAGAGTGACGGCGCCACTCTGAAATTAATCGTCGCTACACAAGCAACTCTATATCTCGATGAAGATATGAAGATTTCTCTATATCTCGTTAACAACTGCCCACCGAGACTATTTAGCACCACCGAGTCATTTCAAACATTTAGACTTTTTTCTTTGGAACATGTGAAAGATAAGGCCAACGCTCCACAATCGATTCAAGACATAAAAGATAAAGTTGGTGACGTAATCGAGGAGATACAGCCGCAAATGTGCAAATTGGCCATGGAAAATTGCATGAAAAGAATATGATGCTGCAAGCGTAGCCGTGTCGGCCATTTGGCAGGTACCGTTTTCAATTTTTAATGGCATACTTTTTACCTGGCATACCATGAAATAAACATTCATTGCTTTCTCTTAAAAATACTCGTTTTTTTAAATAACAAAATAAAACCTCTTATTGGAAAGCCGTTTAATTAAAACGGCTACTCTTGTTGCCTTACCTAGTTGAGAATTACATCGACAAGATTGATAGTTAACTATTTGTTCGTATTTCAACCATCAACATACTCTCGGCATCGAATGTATGGTATAACAAACACTTAACAGTTAGTGGTTAACCTAGAGAAGCTCAAATGATTTCTGGGTTTATCTTTATAACAAATTGTTTCACTCAAACCGTCACGGGCTTTTCAATAGTAAGTATTTGAACCCTGCTTAAAGTAGTCTGCTATTATAGATTAGACTTGTTTACAAACTCCAAACTGATTAGTCGTTTAACTTTAAAATAAATCTTTTCCATGACCATATTGTATTTCAGATACTTCTACCATCGAGTGATATACTCATATGCTACCTATATAAAGACTTAAATTTGTTTACGCCCGTGAATATTTTGAAAAATTACTTCTATAGCACAAAATATCCTTGACGCTTTCAACGAAACAAAGGAAAACAATGAATTTAACTTTTTTGAAAACTTTTCGCTGCAAGAAACTGAACAAAATAAAACTTTCTTCACGGGGGATTTTATTCGCAAGAATTCTAAATTACTGTCCGTAAGAGTGTATTACTCTGTGTATATGTTACACCACAATACATTAACATATTTAGCATGGCGAATTTACATGAATAAATTATATGCTGTGTGAATATGATCAATGACACATTATATGTATATATGTACAATTAGACACACGTACATATTACATTAAAGCTTAAATACATAGTTTTTCATATATTTACAGAGAAAGCTTTTGCTTTTACAAACACATATCGATATGAGGTCTCACCACCTGCCAAGCACGCATTGCATGATTTCATTCCGCATACACATTCGAACATCAAAACGAAAATGTAACCGCGTAATTAATGAAAATTATGAATATACCAAATCCCTTCAGGTTTATCCTTTTTAGTTTTTGTTTCCCATTTTCTATTCATTTTTCATGTTCAACATAATTTCGTAATCAGAAAAATTATCAAGAAAAACAATGAAAATAGATTGTTTAACTTTTTGTTGAATTATGTCTGCGTATATGTATTGAACATGAAAATGAAAGTGATGGGTGGTCTTGTCTTATGGGGCGAGTGAAAAATCAAAATGAATAAAATATTGAAAGGATTCCATATACTCGTATATGAAACATACAGGGCGAAACAGGAGTATGGAATACAGTGTTTTTGGATTATGCAACATTTTGGGTATAAAAACAAAGGAAAAATTGGAACAAAGCCACTATTAAAGTGTTGCGTACACACACAAACACATACAACCGATGACATCTATATACATAGACACAGTCTTTTATATCACCGCCCGAAATTTTGAAAGGATATATTTTCCAAACAAAGAACAATTTTTTCCCCTTTACACGTTTTTCGAAACGCAACAAAGAAATGATTTTGTTTCGTTTTAGGGTGAACTAAAGTTTCAATCTTGTCAAATGGGGTGGTGATGATGTGAAGGTTGAAGTTAAATATACATACATATATAGAAATAAGAGAACAGAAATGAATAGATGTATTTGTACATATACAAACCAATATTTTATTGGAGAATCGGAATGAGGTTCTTTGTTCGGAAAAAAAATATTCTATTCTGCCGTTTTATTTTATTTTCCCACTTTTCCCATTTTGATTTTTGTTTTTTTGTACTTTTTTATTCTTACGTCGTCGAAACTAAAAAAAAACCTGCAGTAACAACGCCAAACACAAATAATTTTGTAATTTCGGAGAGATTGGGAAATTGCAATGCTTTTGTGTGTTGAATTGAACTTGAATACTCTGAATTACATGACTGTGTATATCGTTATTTGTATAGGCACCATAAGACAAAAAATGAACGAGACATTATTTTAACGTGTCGTTGTTGTACAGTTTGTAAGTTTTTACTTGGTTGCACTTGAACATTTTTTTACTGTGTTCAACTCTCTCGATGTAATAATGAAAATAGAAAATACAAAATTTTCATGATTTTTCTAAAGTCATTGTTATTTCGGTTGTCTTTATCTATATACTCGTACAGTCTACAAAAAATAAAAAGATTAAAATGTAGAACGACACATTTTGAAATGTCATGGTTTTGTATTTTATGTCTCGTTCATTGTTGTAAAGTATCCAAGAGGAATGGGTGCGTTTGTTCATATATATGAAACCTATGCATCACTGCTGGATGTGCTTTAGGCATACATAGGTTGGAAAATATAAATAATCTGGCAAATTCTTTGGATTGCAGCTTGCGACACCACAAGGTTTATTTGAAACCCTGATTTGTAACTGAACTTGGCCAGTTTCTAGAAACCTGTTATGTTTCATAATATATACGAATGTTGGATTAAATAACGATACTATTGTGTTTATTAAAGATTTGGTCATACTCGTTAAAACTTGTTATACTTTTCTATCATCTAAAGTTTAAAAATGTCGAAACAATATACCAAGAGTTTGGGAGTAAAAACCATTTTAACGATTGACTAAAGTCAATAATTTAAATAACTTTAACAGAATACACCCGATTACTTTCGGATCTCTAGTACTCACTAATTTTAAAGACGTTTGGGATGAAATTAACTTCAAACTCTGTTTTGCATCAACTCTAATACTATTTTAGAATATTCTTAATTTTACAATTATATAATACGAAAGAATTAAATAAGCGATTTAAATTGAAGTCCCATAGGGCTAAAAAATAAACACGTGGCAATTAGGCTTTGGGAATATCACGCTGCATGCCTTTTATCTTTTTTAATTAAACGTCGGCAGCTAAAACGTACACAGAAAGGTTGATTATGAGACCGTTTTGGCTTATTTTACGATGTTTAAGATAGATTTATTTATTATATTCGATTGAGGTATTACAGGTTCATATCTAAACATACTTAAGAACAGGTAATTTTAATGTTTGTTCAATTGTTCGAAAAACTGAACTAGCAAACAAACTACCTGTACTATATCGTTTCCAATTAGTAATGCCAAAATAAATCATATAGAGCCCGATGAAAAGTTAAAACCTCGCAAAATCATGATTGACTACAACAGCGCAGTTACAATGAGCGCATTCACATTTAAAAAATTACTTCCAAATCCAACTGCCGATAGTAGATAGTTTGTCATTATAAATCTTCTAATCCTATCTATAAAGGTCTATCACACCATCACTTGTATTAATCGATTCACGTCTGAATGACTTTTGCATCTCAAGTCGACTTGTAGAACCGCCTATCGACCATACCGATACTTCAGATGATATCACTGTTATTTTCCGTTAGTCGAAAGTTCAAACGTTTGAAGAAAATGAGTCAACTTTGAATTAATATCACGTCATCACTTTTGTCTCGTAACGTCGAAAAAAACACTAATCGGTGTTGAAGTTTATTAAGTAAAGAAATTAACTTTAATTTTGAGAATATAAGAATAAAATATTATAGTTGTAGTGAATCGACTATCGATAGTATATATCGACTATATACTTCTACCGACCACGATCTTCAACTTTTACCGTTCAACAATTGTTCAAAAACCAACCGAATCACGTCCAATCTTTTACTTTAACTCGTTGTTAGTATTGAAAAATTTGTATGATAGTATCATGAAGATATGGCTCACCAACTCGATCTATTCTAAATAGTTTTCACATGATATTAATTTCCAATTCTGATATGAGCAGTTTTAATCGCCTATAAAAGATGTAGTAGAGTTTTTACTCTACGTAATTGTTTGCATAATGACTATCGTCGACTGAAACAACCAATCCCAATTACTGATTATATGTGCTCCAGTTCAAGTTAGACCATTTATGGATGGAAGTTTTCGACCAATCGAGAAAAATTTATACGCAATTTTTCTTGGTAAAGAAATACTACCACTTCCAAAAAAAACCTATGTTATGTACATTTGGTTAAAAGCAACATTAAGCTAACATCATAAGATATAAAAGCCTTAAGCAGATTTCTTGAAATAACATTCCTGATAGAAACATTAAAATTAATGTTGTTGCATTAAAATTGTATATATCCAAAAATAGGATATGGTATGGCGTTTCAAGCTATTTCAGTTCTACTATAAAAACACTGTAATGTTGTTTTGGATTATTATTAAAGTTGCGCACTCAATGGCACAGAGTACGCACTCAATGCCATAAAGGACCAAAGTAATTTTCAGTGATTTCAAATTTAATAATGAAGTTATGGCCACTGTATTTGGTTTTTTATATCACTCAGAAAAAATATTGCAACCATAGTCTTAGCAGCACAATTTGGTTACAGTAATATACATTTTTAGTTAAATTCACCAATTTTCTACTTTAATTTAAAAAAAAAAATGTTGGTACTTGGTTGAAGCAATAATTGATCAAAATTTAGGTAACCAAAATATTGGTATCTGTTAAATTAATTACAAAACAAATAGTTAAATTACCTAAGCAAATATTTAAAATAACAAAGTTAAGATTTTTTTAATTAGTAGTTTTAACCAAACAATTTAGCACGATAACTAACTTTTTAGTAACTTAATTAAACAATAATAGTTTACAATTTAAACAAAAATTAGATTATACGATTTTGTTAGAATATACCTTGATTAAAGTAACTATGTTTTTCACTAACAATTGTTTGTTTTAACTAAATATTAAGTTAAACGAAATAAAATGTGTGTTCACGTAACTCGGTTACTAGAAAACGGGATTTTATTAGATATGCATTTTTACAAGTCAGTTCGTATTGTTTGTTTCACGTGCAAAGTTTTAAATCTTAAGTGATTTATTGTTGGAGCTTCCCAATTTTGGATAATATTCTAAAAATAAATAAATATAAGTTATAATAATTAAAATCTAAATAATTAATAATCTAAATGAAACGTGTTTTGTTTTTAAGTTTTAAATTATATATAAATATTAAATTGTTTTGTTGTTCTATATGGTGTGGTCAAATCTACCATTAATTTTTTTATTTTAACGTCTTAATTACGAAACCTATGAAATGTTTATGTTTGTGTTTTATTATATAGAAAATAGCCATGCTTCACCATGGGACTGCAATATTATGCTGATGATATACAACTACAACAACTAACGATTTGCAATTATGATTATGAATTACATAATTAATTTATAATTAATTTTTAAAACTAGGGTCTGGAAATATCAAAGATGAAAAAATAGCGCGGATGAAGGTAATTTAAATTTAGGCATTTCCAGTGATGTACAAAGATGTGCCAAATACTAAACAATTTTTTATAAAAAATGAAATGTATAAAATGTACTATTTTATTAATTTATTAAAAAATTAAATATACTAAGATTATAGATCTTCATTTTAGAATTAAACTCATTTTATTCGGTAGAGATTGTTTAAAGCTAATTTTTGAAATATGTCCGCGAAAAACCTGAGATTTGAAAATTCTTAAGTACAGTCTCAATTGGAACTAGTGATTGCAAATTTGGGGTGATATTCTAAAACCGGTTTTTCGGTTTTATTTATAAAACAAAACTGGTTTCCGATTTTAAACCGGTTTTTTTAACAAAATATATTTTTAATTTCTACAAAATGTTTACCAGAATTTAGAAAACCAATAGTTTAAAAAAAATCTATTATATTATATTTGTATTTGAAATATTTTTTTTCAAATGCAAATAATAAACAATTTAGCCAAAATAAAATAATAATACAAAATAATAATTTAGTTATTTTTCGGTTTTAAAAAGGGTGATCTCACTAAACACTACATGTCTATTGTGTTATCCACTAGACGTGAGCGAATTTCATGCATAATTCGCGACGCCGAAAATGCTTTTTCTGCTTCCACGCTGGTCGGTAGAATCGACAGTAGAAAATTGTACACTATCTTGAGTTCCAGGTCTCTGATCCCATTACGATGAACGTTAGTGTTTAGACCTATATGAATAATCTTTTATCACAACCACTGTTGAAGGTTCTTATTTCTGTATTGGTTTAATAGATTGGGATTGTTTTTCTTCTACTTCGATCTTATTGTCATCGCCTGACAACATTTTTTCATTTTTTCAATCATTTAACAATCAGTTTAACAATCGATGATTTAACAAGATTCCAGAAAATATAAGCATGTTCATATATTTCGGCATCCGGCATTTGGTATTTGTAATGAAGATACTACAGTAAGCAAGATAAATCAGTTCGTCTTTCTTTAATTCGGCATTTATTTAATTCGGCTCCATTTTCTTGTCAATTGCTAGTTGGCCACTCTGTTTGTCCAAATGTGACAAAAAAATAGTCATTAAATTTTATAAAATAAATTTAAAAGGTCGCATCGGCAGTCAGAAGAATTGCATAATGCCGACAAAGTTACTCGACTCCCAATTTCATTGGTAAAATAACAGCAATAGGGTCTGATAGAATTTTAAATTCATCAGAAAAAAATACAATGATTTCAGATCAACTAAAGGATTTTGAACGCATGTTCGTAATTTATAAAATCGCTCCAACATGAAAAGGAAACTGTCGCATTTTCGAGTCCAAGACTAAATTTTTTCTTTTCCGAATTCTAATACAACATATTTTTGAAGATTGTCGTCGTTTTTCGCTGGTGTATTTCTAAGAAGTTTAACAACTTTTCGTTTTATGAAGCGGTAAAATTATGTTGATCAGGATTTACTGCATTGTTCAGAAAGTTATCATCATCGCCGTCTGACTCGGAATCATCATGCATATCAAACATACCATCATTTTCTGTCTGTTTAAATGCATTCAAAGTATTCGAGCTATAGAAGATTTATCTTTACAATATAACACATTCAAAATAGCCAGTAAATTATGTTGTGAAACACTGCCGAGACTGCGGTGTGATGAGAAACTCTCTTAACCATTAAGCTACAATCGAAGAACTAACCGATCTTTAATTAGTCTTTCAATTTTTCTCATAATTATCTGTCCATGCAAATAATGCCACTTGCAAGACAAGTACCAAATTTCATTAGCTATTATTATGCAAATGTAAAATTAGGCCAATTTAATGTTACTTATGAAACCAGTTTTAAAATGTAATAAAAACCGGGTTTTCGGTGATGTAAAATAACAAAAAAAAACTGGTTTTTCGGATACCGGAAAACCGGGTTGCAATCACTAATTGGAACCATAATAAAGATTTTTGTTTCAAGTTGTTTTATAAATTTTCATACTTTTCACGTTAGAACCAATTTAAGATTGTATTTGTTATTATTTATATAAATTATAATATTTTACCTTCTACACCAATACATAATTATTTTTTGTGTTCGTCGAAAACATTCATGCACAGTGGAAGTAAAAAAGAGGAAAACACTATTTGCAGTGCCATCTGTTGAGTCGGTAGAGTTTTTTTTTATAATATTTGGACTTACGAATGCATCAAAGTTTTATTATTTTGACGACATGAGATTGGTATCTGCTTCATTTGAGCAGTAAATAACAAATCTTGAAAACATTTATAAAAGGTTGTCAGCATTTGGTTTGGTCATTAACAATTCACATGGTTAAGTACGTATAAGTTAAATCTGTTTTGGGATTTTGAAAATATTGTACACAGTTAATTGGTTATGTTTAAAAATCGTAAAAAATTTTACACAGATACTTAAGTTATAATTAGATTTGATAATAATAGATGGCGCTTCAGCTACTAAAAACTAATTTTTTCATATAGCATGTAAAATAAGCCTTATGTAAATTACACGTTTTTCACACGTAAATAACTTTGTAAATTACATCGTTTAATTTACACACCCCACAGTGCATTTTTTGTCATTATATGTTTCTGACAGTTACGGGCAGGGTTGCCGTTTACAAAAAGACTAAGGTAGCGCATATCGTATATTAATGGGAGTATTTCAAAAAGCTAAGGAGTATAAAAAATAAAAAAAACATATATCAAATTATATTATGAAGATGTATAATTAATTATATAATTAATTTAATTTAATTCAAAAAAATTTAAAAATTTTAAACAATCACATAAAAATATATGTAATTACACGGATTTGTTCCATCCAAAAACTCTCGAGCCATAAGATTGGCATTAACTGTTGAGGTTAACAATAAATTACGCTTCTTATCTTTAATAAGGTTGTCTTGGAAAAATATGCGCTTGGCGTTTGCGCTACTTTGAGAAAAACTTAAAATAGATCCTACAAAATTACAATGTTGACACGATTACGATTCTTTCGTTGGCAGCATTTTTCAAATCGAATATAGAAGTCCGAAACAACCGAATAAGTTGAGATAGACTAATTGTCTTTTGTTTGGGGTCCAAACACCTCATCTTCGAAATTAATTCGAGTGCTGATTTGCTTCCACAACTGTATGTAATAAACACAACTTCATGTCAAGGAGTTACTGAAATCAAGGAGTTACTGATTGGAACTTGAGCTATTTAGGCATTCTGTTCTATAATTTGTGATAATATTGCTGCTTCGATCGATAGCCATCTTGCTAATGATAATTTAAGTATTTTGTGTGTTTCGATATTAAAATAATCTTGAAAAGTTTTGAATTGAAATTGCATAGTGATGAATTTTTTAATTTCATGGAATTATTTTGTTAATCGGACTTATTGTGCCTATCAATGTGTACAATATTATTAGTAAGGATTTGTTGACAAAATTTACATTTTGGTTTCCATTTCCAATTATTTTCTCTACAACATTAATCGAATTTCATTAAACTCTTATTATATTGTTTCGTAAAAAGGAAGAGTATGTAATAGTGAAATATATTTCTCGCACCTAAGTAAAACAAAAGATATCCCAAAAACTGCATGAAACTGCAAATGCATGAAGGTTTATTCTTTCAGGGGAGTAAAGATTTTATTTGCAGATCGATCAGACCTTGTACTGCTGGAAATCGTTCAGTGGACGTCAATTTTAAACGATTGTCATGAGCCGTCTTTATGCTTCTTAGTCCTTTGATTAATACTTAATTTTAGGATCTGTTTTGATATCTTGGCTTACATCGTGATATATAATTAAATGGCTTACATCGTGATAAATCATTACAGATGCAAAACATTCAAAATTCAGTACATAAATGTACATAATTATCTCTTAACCCTACATAATTATGTATACGCATAATTAAGGTACCTCTTTCCTTGCAAATAAACACAAACGGAAGTCAAATTAGTTTCTGTAATAAATTCACGTCACTCTCGACATAAAAACTGTAAAATGCACTAAACTCCTTTGTGTACAAGAAACTTTATATAACAAAAACTTCTCATATGCCATACCCATATGCATGTTATGTATATTAAACATAAATAGCATATGCATATGTGTATATATATTTATATGTACACTTCCATAGATATCATAAAACGTATATACTTGTATACAAAAAAGATAATTTCTAACCTTCATTCAACTTTTATATAAAATATTTTACCCTTGACAATGTACAACGATACACAAACCTTATACATATATCCGAAAATACACTGTACATTGGTTATGTGCAATATCTCTACAGGTTATTTCTCATCTTCTTAGTGTTCTTTTGCTGCTATAAACGAGTACATCGTCATCGCCTTCTTTCAGCTCATTTTCAAATCTTTATTCTTCTCAAAAGTATGTATATAATATATACAGAATACCTTACGTATATATAGACAAGGATACATGTGTGTATATAGACGAGGGTGAACTGTTCTAATAACTTGTGTATTTAACGCAGGCAGTTTATATACACACACCATCCCCAACTTATAGAGACACACACTAAAAACAAAACGAATGCGTGTTTGTACAAAGGTATACGTACCTCGAAGAATATGAGCATGGTATATACAAAGAAATTGACTTTCCTTTTCAATTTCGACTAAATTGAACACAAAGGAAATATGTGTATACAACATCCAATTACACCAAAACAATCGTATAGCTAAGCAAGTAGCAACAACATTAAAAAAAATAAGAAAAGGCGACGACGCAACACTTTAATTTCCACCGTATCGAAATTTAATTATAAAAAAAAAGCTTTCATTATTCGTCATTTTAATTTTCACACATAAGTTTTAATTAATTTAATTATTTATTTTCTTACTTACTTACCTTACATACCTACTAACATATACATCTGTCGATAACGTATAATTAAATAGTTTCCAATTAATTTTGCAACACAATGACAATAAATCGAATAAATAGCGACAGAATGTGACATTGAAAATGGTTTTAAAAAAAAACAAAAAAATGTGTGAAAAATGATTTTCCATTTTGTAGGTCGATATTATTGATTTTAGTGTTGCAGTCAGATATAGTGTATTTGTTTTCGGCTGGGTTTGAAGACGAGGGTATCCATATACTATGTAATATAGTGTGTACACTGTACAAAGTGTTAAGAGACAAAGATTTTATTTCTTTCGTTTTACTGGAAACAATGGATATCATTATTTTCGCGTTTTCTTTGTAATATTAATTCACTTTGTTGTTGTAATTTATTTTTTATTATATTGTCAAAAGATGCTAAACGTATTGTAAATATCGTAACACTTCGACATAATGTTTATTTTTCTTAAATTATGTGTTAATTGATAGACGGCTAGATGTTTGATTTTAAATAATAATCGCGGATAGCTATATGGTATATGGTTAATTATTTATCAGCAGCTTTGGGTGTCCCAACCATATAAAGACTGATCGACGATTGTGAGAATCGTTTGCATATACAACATATTTACATTAGGATTATATCTAATGTATTAAATAGATATGACACAATTGATAATTAATTATTTCTAATTAGCATTTGTCTGATATAAATGAAAATATTTGTTTTGTGTTCATCTGTCCAGTCGGTTATAGAGACGAAGTATGTACTACCACGTGTCAGGGACATATCGTTGTTTGACTGAAAACCATGTTACTAACATCATTTGCACTTGGCACTGTTTTTTGTTACTTTATAGTGATGAGATGGGTTAGTTCTTGAATGAGCTATAACCACTGTATAGAGAGAAATGTGGAGAAGGATTCCAAATTTTTTTTATTAATCGTTGACCGAATTGGGAATTATCCATCCATTATTAGAAAAATTTGGCATAAAGAATTAAGCCATGTGACTATCATATGCGACGTTTTTCGCCGATTGAACTCTAGAGCAGTTAGACTCGATTACATTGAGAAACATGTATCGTGTATTGTTAGATTTTATTTAAAATAAGTGCGACCTTTGTCAAGGTCAATTAATATCATTTGCGCCTCAAGATCAAACTTTTTTGTTGAAAATATGGTTGACGTTTAATTGACCTAGATGTGATTTCAGTCGCTACTTGATATACGGTGACGACTTAGATTGGCCAATAGCTCGTATCGAGAAATGAACGTTCAATGGGTCTGACGAAGTGCAATTTGACACATATGGAATATTACCTATAAGATCACGATAAGTCAATTGGATGGGCAGAATATATATTTCATTAGATTATTTAAGTTCTAACAGGTTAAAGAATACCCTAATATATGAAAATGTTTCGGCTGGAAATGCTTTACTTCGGCCACTATTAATCTCGATGGCCTAAAAGTAGATTTGATCGGTTAGATTTGATTGCGCCCGTAATTACACGGTAAGATTGTTTCCTGGGATATTTATAAGTGACCTTTGAAGCCATTTGGAATCTCTTACAAAGCAATAAATAGCATTAGTGTCCTAAACCTTCAGTTATTTTGTTCTAATAAATTTTTGTTAGCTTTTCTCTTCTAAGCTGATCGAATGTTCTTATTTATAAGCAGGTGTACGTATTCTCAAAGATTTCCGTAGGGTTTCTAACCTTGTTCTTGTATATTTAGTGAGACACGCAGAACTAATAAAAGGAAAGGGAAAAATATTGCTTGGAAGCTAAATCAAACGGAACATCACAGAAAAGATTATTAGAAAGGTACGAATGATACCATTCGTTTGTAATTCCTTTTGTTATAAATACGATAATTATATACGCTCGCTAGTGTAAACATCTATATGGATAGTGTAATGGTAACATTTTTAGAGAATCTTCAGTACTAACTGGACGTTTCTTTTTTTTAGATGGATATGTGTATTAGACCCGTTGATATTTGGTATAAAATATGTGACATATAATAAATGAAATAAACTGTAAAGCACCATTGACTTATTTGATGTTATAACGATGTCCAGTTGCCTAACAGCTATCTGTAATAAATAAATATTACCGGATGTATATTTTCTCCTACGCCTTGCCTTCTTAATTCGGCACACGATTATGAACTCTTATGTAAATATCAGTATCATCAATACGATCTCCCAATTAAAACCGCAGCAGTTAAACAAAACCCCTAAAACGAGTTTTTAATCCACTTTAATGTTACAATATATTTGAAGCCCAACAATAAACGAAAGTACAAGTACGTATATATAGAAATAAAGTGACATGTAAATTTATTGCGTAATTCTTTATATTATTTTACTTCATCGTTGTCTTCCTCTTCGTCTTCTTATTCTTCTTAATCTTATTGTTGTTCTTTTTAATTTCAATTTTCTTAATTCGAATATTCCTCCGCATCATCATTCCAATCTACCTATCCTAAAGGTATTATATTATTATTACGTTTTGATTATAAATGTCTTAAGGAAAATACAAAACAAAGAGCGAAAGACATGAAGAAATGACGATGAAGAAAACGTTTATATATAGAAGATGGTGTGAGGAGGAAGAATTATTTATTTTATTAAGAAAAATCAGAATACAATGTACATATATTAAATATTCTATTCATACTCGAATTTATTTATTTGCCTTTCTGTGTGGATTTCAAAGTGATTTCTACACATTTTGCTTTTGACTTTTACGGATTTATCATGTGTATTTGTGTGCACATGTATATATGTATAACAGTGTTGCTTAATATTTGGCTATCAATGGTACAAGCCCAGATAGATATTGAAATATTTCGATATACTTGTCAAATGATATCATACAAAATGGTATTATCGATTTCGCCATTCAGTTGATGATAAGATCTGATGCGTTTGCAATCCAAACTGATAAAATCTAATAAATTATCAACATTCTTAAAACATTCGTCAGTTACGGTATCACTGGCAAGTCCCATAAACTGAAGATGACTTTTGAAACGGCCATGGTTAGTAAATATCGAAATCAATATTCTAAAGTTGCTCTTTTTCGTAATTAAGTAAGAGCGTTTCGGTCACCACACTCTGACAAAGTATTTCACTTTACGACAAGTATGGGTTGCTGACCACGTAAGCTTTAGATTCAATAGGACAACGCTTTGTTTTTTAAATGTGTGAAGAAGCAATGGAGCACGTGACACAGGTCCTATGAAACACAACAACAGTGAGCAGGCACCCACATGATCGTTATCTTGTTATTATAACCGAGAAGGCTCAAACATTTCTTACAATCCCTACCAATGTAAAGCTTATTAGAAGATTATTGAGCGAGTTAAAGACAGTTTTACTATCAGCACAAAATATAATCTCCCTATCGAGAGTAAGCTGAAATCACGCAGTGGGTAGCCGCAATTAAAAGCACTTGATGAATAGTACAGCATGTTTCCATACTACCAAAGTTCCTCAGATCATACGATGGGCAGAAGATACCAAATCAAGTACTTCATTTAGAGAGCTATTTAACAAGCTGATACGAGGAATTGTAATTTATATAGAGAGAGTATGAGCTCGACGGCTAGGAGCGTTGATAAGTTGAAGAAATGGCTCCAGTTATAGCCCGACAGGCGATAGAATGCAAAGTTAAGTTTTGTAATTTATGATTTTACTTTAACCATCGGCCAACAAACAAGAGATGCATATGTCTGCATTGGTAGAAACATAGTGATTTGTTTTTAAAAGATAGAATTAAGCACAATCCTCACGAATTATTAATTGGCATTGCCAAAAATTAGCAGTGACCTTTTGTAGTTTGAAATCCAGATGATACTTTCAATAAAGTTTCTTATTCAGAAAGACACCAAGTTGTTTGACGTAGGATGAGGTATTAATTTTACATCTGAAAAGAGATGATACAAAAAAAGACACTTATAAAAATAACTTAATCGAGTTTAGACATGTTGACATGTAAACCTTTATTCAGACAGCACCGATCTATATTGAACAGAGCGTGTTGAGTTAAATCTTATAAAATATTCAGGTGCTTGCCTGTCAGATCGACAGCGTAACTTTGAGCGATCAAACTGGGCTCATATAGGAATGTATCTTCCATATCAAAATGTGAGATTCATGTCGCATATCCAGAAACAAGTGCCCACAATATCCAGAAAAGTGCCTACAAGAAACTCGCTTTTGTGCATACATTTCTCAATACGAAATATACGAGCTCATGTGAGACACTCTCTATACGCATGTTATATGCTACTCAGCGGTGCGGTAACTAAAAGCCAATGATCCCTTATAAATCTATCAACAATATTTTCTAAAGTTGATGTCAGACCAAAAGGCTGATACGATTTGGGGTCGGTATATCCCGACTTGCCAACTTTTGGCATAAACATTACTTTCCTTCTGTTCCAAGATTGTGTGCACCTGGAACAGTAAGTGTTTGCTGATGAGAGGATATGCAAAATGTAACTCACAATATATACCATCAGTGCTGGCAAATTTGAAGGGATCAAAAGAGCGCAAGCTCCTACGAAAGACCTCATAATTAGTTAATTTGCAGAAAAAATTCCAACTGGGAATTACAACCAAATCGTTATTGGCTACACCAGTATTGTCAGTTGCGATGGAACTACAATCCGGAAAATGGGTAGTAATAAGGACGGTGCCGTTTTTCTTTTTAGAGGAAGTAAGCGTGCCAAGTGAATCAAGTCCACAAGAATTTTTTTGCTTTGCATCTTCTTATACAGCAGGTAAGCTATTAATTTCCTAACAAAAGATTAATCATGAGGACCTCTGTGCTAGAAAAGCTATCCCAATTGGATCGTATTCCTCAGCTTTCTTCAGTTTTCCTTAACCTGTTTAGAACAAAATCCGGAAAATGTTCAGTACATAAGCCTGCAACTCAATGTAATCTAACCAACAACTAAAGTGTAAGGAAACAAGCTCAGCAAAGAATGTTTCCCAGTTGGTAAGCTTCCTGTTATGTTAAAGGTTTAAACAGCGTTCCTTACCATCATATAAAATGTTTTTCAATATTTCTCTTTAGTCAGTTCCATATTGAGGATCTCTATGCCAACCTGTCATTGATTATAAACATAAGTAGGCGTATGTGATTCTACACTCGAACAGAAGGTTATACATACGTCGTATTCATATCAGTGCGCGGATAATAGTTTAAGAAACACTGTTTAAAAGACCTATTAAATGGATAGATAAATGTTAGATGGAAAATATAAATAAGATGATGAAAAATTGTTCTTTGTTTATTTTTATATTTTTTTCGTTTTGTCAAACAGATATTCATTCGGGTCTGTGTATATGTGTACAACTATCTGATGTTTAGATTTCCAAAACCAAAAATAAAAATATTTTTGTTTAGTTTTGTTTGAAGAAATCCTATGAAAAAGGGTTTGTTTAATATGCCCTCGTCTGTTTGGATATACAATTTAGATAATTCAACAACAACACTATATGTTATTTGTTGAAAATACTAAGAGCTACGAAGCTAGAATTTTCAAATGATTTTTTTTCGTTCTTTCATTATATGTATAAGATTAGAAATTTTGATAGACAAAACGTAAATTTTTTATTATTTTATTTTGCATTCAAGGTAACAACACAACATCGTGCCTCTAGAATAACATTATGTTTTGTCTTATATTACGCTTCTTTAAGTATAGAGGGGAACGTATAAATAAAACGTAGCGAATTAATTTGTGTGTCATATATTCTGTGTATAGGCCTAATGGTCTGTACGTATATTTCCCATTCACGTATTTTCGAAAATTTAATGGCACAGAACTCCTTTATTACGTTTTAAAATGTGTTGTATATGATTATGATGTCATATTTGGCTATAAAGTTAGACAGAGGGATATACAGAGACCCGCGGCGCATTTTAAATACTCCACCTTACATATTAAGTTTTAATTATAGTTTACTAAAATATATAAACAATAGGCAATATAAATCCGCGTTTTTATATTATAATCTATATCGTGACCCTTTCAAATTATCATCATCGCACACACACACATATATATATTCATAGAAACTTAATAATGGCGAAATCCCAATCTAAGCCTAAATTTTTTGTTATGTTTTATGTTATTTTTATTTTAATCAAAACAATAGACATTTTTTTTAGTTTTATTGTTGTATATGTATTTTTAAACAACATAAAAATTTATTACAGCAATTAATCCAATTAAAGTTAAAAAAAAAAAAAATATAAATTAAATTTCACTCGCGAACCAAAAACTACTCGTATATTCTGCTGTGTTTTGTGTGTGGTGCTGTTGTGTTGTGTATGTGTTGTTATTTTGTTGGATATGACGATACTCGAGCTGCGGTAATCGTTGTTGTTGTGCGCATAAAATGAAATGGAAAAAAACCACAATTAATAATACACACAACATCACAACCCGATTATCCAGAGCAACAACAACAATATCATTTAGAATACAAAACCTTTCCATTCCATCCAAAAAACTACAAGCACATAATACAAATAAACTATATACATAAAAAACATTAAAATTCAATTCAACATACAACAAAGTTATTATTATTATGTAGCAGCTAGCAACTAACAACAACAATCCAACAAACGGCTAAATTACACCACGGCGATAGTAACAAATAAACCAAAACATAACACAATTTTGTTGTTGGGATTTTATGTATACATACACACACATGTGATGGGGGTTACGAATGTAATATAAAAAGTAGTTTTGTTATGATAATAAAAACAGATCGAATATCATATGGAAGATTCTGGAAATGATACTCCGTAATCTTCTGCTAAAGTCAAGTTAAGGTTTTTAATATCGACATTAACGTACATATATAGTAAGCAACAAGTCATTCTACTAACATTAAGTGACTGAAAGAATTCCTGTTGATTCCTCCACATTGATCATGAATAATAATATACCGCCTAAGGTGTCTATGTTGGACTATATTGCTGTGTTGGGAGCTAAATTTTACACATTCGTGCAGGTCCGAACTATTAATGATTCGTCACCATCGCATTTAATTGATATTTAGATCTTTGAATACAAATAGTATGTTAAGTTGTCGCGTCCTTTAGCATTTGCCTTATAGCTATTCCGAATTCTGATGAGTGATAGCTTTGTAATCTTAGAGTGATTTGTAACAATTTGTCTGTCTAAATTTAATCTAAATTGATAAGCCCATTTTACAGCCGTTAAATTGACATTTTATGATCACTTTGAGTTCTTATTGATTCCAATAAGTTGTAGTTATGTTTGTAATTGCTTGTTGATACGATGAATGTCTGATTATCCCCACGTAAAATGCTGTTACATATGCATTTCTGATTCAACATTGTACTATCTATTTCATTAGAGATCGAGCCTACTCCATCAGAGTTAAACGGTAAATAAGTCACAACGCGTAAAAGAAGTCACAACGAATAATTTTTTGTAGTAAAAGGCCACGTTCTCGTGGGTTGTGCATCCGAATAATACAAAACTCCAGACTTACGAAAGATCTAGACAGCCTACAGCACCGCAGAGATGTGGCAGATCTCACCGCGTTCTTTAGATTAATAAATGGTAAATGTTCTGCAGAATTAAAGGAGAAAATACCACCATTTGTTACGCCAGGACGGGTAACACAAGGAACGGTTAATAACAAGGCGAAGGTTTACAGTGAAGCTGCTGAAACGTCGAACTGAAGCTGCAAAGCGCGAATTCATTTATCGAACTATAGAAAGTGGAATTCGTTATCCGGTTTTCAGTTTCTGTTTGAGTATAAAATGCACAAGCTTAAGGCAGCTATCAACCTTTACTTGAAAGACCGCGTGTTGGGTGCAGGAGCTCTGACAGTTCCAGGAAGCTAGGATAGTCTTAAAGTCCGCCCTGCACCAAATTAAAGCTAATTTCCGTATCCATTTCCGAAAACGTATCCATTTCTGATATAATTTTTAACAATCACCCAGAAATCTTATTATTGTTTAACAAATCATAAAAGAACAAGTAAATATCAAAGAACCGGTAACCAATCAGTTGCGTTCAACAGTTTTAAGGAGTCGTATTTCTTATAAAGGCATTTAAATATACCATCGTTGATTATGGGGCCAAATGAATCTGATTCAGGAAACATGTGATATCTGAACAGTCCTCGATGAAAGTTCTCAAATCCGTTTTAAAAATGAACGATCTTACAAAACGATCAACTAATGATGTATAAGTCTGCCATATAGTGCAGAAAATTATCGGACATGTGCAAAACACTGAAGTACAGCTTTATCAAACTCTTCGTATTGGTAGTAATCATTCGAGAAAACGAAAAGATATTACCTGATAATAAGGTCTTTAATTATATGTCTTTTAAGTTAGCATGCTATGGGATGATAATGACTTAATAGTCTTTCAAATTTTAATTAAGTGTGTTTTCACCTTTCATGTGACATAAGAATCACAATGTGAGAATGTGATCTAATTTAAAACAGTTTGTAAAAATTAATTTAGATTAGATAAGGTTTGGCTGACTGTCCTAAAGTACGTAGGGTAAATGCAAAGGAAGTGGAATACTGTTTGTTTCTCCCTAAATCTTGACAACTGCAACAATAATCATGTGAAGAGACTTCAAGTTTGTCCACATACCTATGAGACAGTGTTCCTAACTACTATCACTCTTTTTTGATGTCGCCGAAGTGAAATCACGTGTCCTGAGCATCAATGTGATTCACAAATCTACAGGGCATTTCAATGTCGACTTTGCTTGGTAGGAATATTGTCCTTAGATAAGAGGTCATTCTAGGCTACCCTCGATGTGAAAAGAAGGTTAACTGTTCAGACGTACCCTGTCAGTCACGAAATTTGTTTGTTCTTCTAGTCCAAGATATTCTAGTCCTCAAATAGGAATTGTGATTCATTGCAGTGCAGTCTATGGGAAGAGTATGAAGAACAGAAGCACAGGAAGTGCTCAACAGTTTCTTCTAATCCTCCTCCACACTGATAGCAGTTTACGATGTTCCGAATTTTCATTCAAAACATATGATCAGAAAATGTCCCGTTAAAAATTCCCAACAAGATCCTTAAAGTGCGTTTATCATTATTGAAGAATTATTGGAAGCTTTGTTGGTTTATAGATCGAAAAAAGATATAGTCGAGAAGAGATGTGGCTATCGCATTACTTTTGATGCATAATAACAAAGTGATAGTCAATTTCTCGTTTAAGAGATAATGACGTCACTCCTAAGGCGGGCTCAGGTCCCACTAAAGTGACAATTTATCCCAAACAGGCCAGTTTGTCAGCCAATATATTTCCTTTGATAGCCTTGTATTTATAAGTTATCCATTGTATTCTAACTTTATTTAGATTGCCAAGTCGATTTAAGGCAATTATTTCCAAAAAACATTGGAACAAACATTTAGAACAGCCTGGTTATCAGACAGGATAAAGATACGACGATCTCTTCAATTTATCTTCTTTGCACAGAGTACTGCTATCAAAATTGCAGCTTTACACTTGTGTGCTCGTACCACTCGGTTCAATCTCTCTTATAACCTTTTACCTGTCATTCCAAAGATTTTTATAGAAACGACGATAAGCTTATTATGAGCACTTTTATCTTTGTTAAATATAAATACTACATTTAGTGAATTCCACCTGTCTTGAATATGATAAAGTTCAGGCTTACTTTGAATATAACGTCAAATCAATTCAATATCAGCCAGATAGCTTTATATCACTACATAGTTTGCGCACATAAAAAATAATGGAGCCTAAATCCCATATATTGAAAGAACATTTATTGTACTCTCTGGATTTCGGCCGCAATCGACCTACTTAACATTGACTAATACGCTATTTGGTTATGACTTGAAGTAGAATTGAGATACCCAATATTATCTCAATACCTGCTTATAAATAATGCCATGCACTTATTAATAATTATATTATAAACCACTCTTCGACCCCAATCATTTGTAATAAATTATCAGCTGCGCGTTTTGATTATATCCTCGCACATAATATCCATAAACATAATTGAATAACATTTTATTACAATTGAAACTATAAAACATAAAAAAAAATCGTTTATTATTCTGAGTCACAAAATATTAATCAAATTATTGAAAAATATACTTTCCGGGTCTCCGAAGTAGTTTTGATAGTTATGTAATATACCAACGACATATACTACTCGTATATATAAAATGATCAATCATACCGATTACATAATTCTTTCGATGCATTCATGTTATGTATTATTTCAAATTCTACCCTTGACCTTGATTCGTCACAAACAACGCATTACTACAACAATTTCCATATATCCAGCACACACACACACATACGTATACGTTGCTATAGAACTCCCTTCGAGTTTTGTATAGTCCCCCAAATATATTTTGTATATGCGGTTCCCTCATGTTATTTGTTATACGCACATAACGTACGTGTAATCAAATTTAAAAAATGGAATTTTCCACTACTCACCCTATATTATACATACAAAGATTGTGGAATGAGATTCATCTCAGAAGTATCTACCTACCCAAAATATTTTCCGTATAGTTATAAAACATGATTATGGCGCAGTAGAAAAATGCATTTTCATATGGTATGGAATTTTCACTTCGCCCTAATACAACTCTGATTGAAAAACTGTACAACGCATAAGATCATAAAAATAATCACTTGAGCTACCCCCTCGCTCCAAATCGCTCATTCCATATTACGTTTCAATGTCAATAGTGCGATATCGAACAAAGAAATTTTCCCTTTTCCAAGCTACGTGTTCATCATCATCATATTATCTACGTTGTTGTTGCTGTAGTTATTGCAGAAAATGCGTTTTAATTTTTCACAAACACCAACTCGAATGAACGGGATGGCTATATATACGTTACAAATTGATTGATATGCGATGGTACATGTAACAAAGAAAATTTAGAATTTTTATTTAGGGGATTTTCCATCTGATTCCTCAATAAAATTCTGTTTTATAGCAGAGACGCAATTTATCGTACGTATCTTGGAAAAATAAAAATTAATAATCGCATTGGGATTGATGGTTTTTCTGGATATATCCAAGCCAAACAACTAATTTCCTGTGTGTACGTGCGTGTATAAAAGTGTGTGCGTGTATGTATATATATTATATAAGTGTTTGTGTGTGAGGGATATGATATATCCTCGTATAATATTGCGTCACTTTAGATTGATGGAATTATCGTATGTACATTTGTGATTGAACATTTTTTTTTGCTTGTTAGTTGTAGGGAGGAATATTTTTCCGAAGGGTTTTTTGGCGAAGGTCATATTATATATAATCATTTTAAAATCCTTGAATCATCAACATCCATATATAAGATATGTTAAAATAAAGCCGTTGCCAACAATGTCGGCATATCGTCAATATTAACATCGTTCAATCGGCAATCATAATTATAGTCGAAAATGACATATTCATTGTTTAGATTACTATACGTACGACGAACGAAAGGGCCGACGAACAAAGAGATTATTATTTTATGGATGAAATTTAGAGAGCGCAGCACTAACAAAAAAGGGTGAATATTTTGGAATCGCCATTTTGAATTAGAAATCCCTATTTATGTGTTTGGCTTTGTTTGGAAACGTATATATAGTTTGTATAATACGTTTATATATTGAAACGGTCGGTCAAATTGCATGCGCGTTTACATATGTACATATATACATACATATATGAACGATGAATACACAAAGAAATTATTTTAATGTAGGATAAAATGAAATATGGTCAAGCTTATATCGCGGGTATTTCTTGTTGTGAGGTGAATGCTAGCTACATATATAGACGTACATGTGTGTCGAAATAGTATGAGGAAACAATAAATCAGGAAACTGTATATATGTGTGTCATTCCAACGCCGGATTTCGCTGGCAGTTTGTTTTTAGGTTTGGTGCGTATTTTGTGGAGTGAATGCGACGTAGGATGTTCATACTCGTATCCCAATTTACATATGCCAATTTTCTAATGAGTTTAAAAAGAATTTACTGAAAGAAACATAGTTAATCGGTAACTTAACATTGTTTAGAGAAATGTTTCGTCGCAATGTGTCAAAGTTTTTTAATTTTGGTGATATATAGATCATGCGGCCATTAATACCGAAATGTTGGTTGGCTAAGCCTGCTCGAAGCCGTAAAAAGTGTAAATAATAAATTATTTATTATAATCTGAAATTTAAATTAAGAACAAACGTTAAAAATATTTACGCTTTGGAGTTTATAATTGTTAGAAATACGTGTGTAAATATTCGGGTAACTGGTTTAAATCAATTGTGAATCGGGGTTGGTAAATATTTCAGGATTGTCGTTGGGAGATAACATTCTAAAGACAGTAAATCATCAATTTATTGGCTCATTCACAGTGCATATATACGCTAATCTAATGAGTTCGAACTGAATAATCTACGAGGACCAAGCATACCAACGTTTTAAGTATCGTTCTTGAAATAAAGCAGTATTCGAATGTGTAAGTGTGTGAGTGTCTAGTATAAATTTTGGATCGTAATTGTTTTTAACATTTTTGTCTTAAACTTAAACTTGATATTTCATTAAAAAAAATTAGTTTTGATTGTTAATGTGAAAATTGAATATTAGATTATACAACGTTTTACGTACAGATCGCACTTTTTATTTTCTGTCTGTCTGTTTCTTTTTTTCAATTTTTTGGAGGGCATTCTCAACTCTTTCGCGCTCTGCTTTCGGTTATAGCTCCGATTTACCTAGAACCATTAGATTTGGATTAGCTCCATGCCATTATGATCGTATCAGATGGTGAAAAATTCCTTTTGCATCCTGCCCTTAACAGGATTTGAACCCAGTACCTCCTGCTGCATTTTTCGGAGCTATTTAGTTTGTAAAAATAATTGGCCCAAAGGCCGAACACGGCACTAACCTACAAATGTATTTTACAAACTCGAGATCGCGGCACGATGAGAAATTTTCTTAACGATTAAGCTGCAACCGCTGGTAACGATTATATATGTGGTCGGTACAGTATTTATTTTATTTTTACATCTTAATAATTTTTCGGTATTTAGTAGAAACAGATGAACCGTTGCAGAAATAATCGGGTGAAATGATCAGTCCTTACGTTATAAGAAAGATCTCATGATACACTTATTTGAGGATATCGATAAATACATTTTTTAAATAATTGTACATTTAAGTGTACCGAATGGTGTTGCGTTAATATGGGACATAATATTATGATCCAGCAAATTACACTGTTCAAATTTTCAAATAAGATGCATAATCAAGTAAAACCTATATAATAGTAGTGCTTTAATATTAATATTCTCAAGACATAGTATAGAATATTCATTCGTCTACAGTTAAGATGTTAGCGAGTAAGGAAAGCCGAAGTCCCTTTTTGGAGTACAAAATACCAACTCAACTCCGATGTATAAATGTCAAGTGATCCTGAGTTTGAATCCTATTGTACATTTTCATACCAAGTTCTTAATTTATATTAACCCTTACAACATGGCAATCGTGAATGATTAGTGTCTTTCAAGCTGAAGCTGGCAAAAATTATACCGTCGTAACGTATGTGAAGTTAGCCCAGGATTTTATCCCAGGAAAACCAAAAAATTAAATCAGGCACTTATTAAAAATACCTCAAACACTCTTTTGTGAAGTTAGCCCAGCCCCGAAACTTGTATATCTTTGATTTAAAACCACAAGTAAAACAATAAAAAAATTAAGGCGGTACTATTTCAAAATGTGGATACTAATAGTAAGCTCCACAATAAATTATTTGGAAATCAACCGATTGCAAGTGTCCGTAAATTGAAATAGTACCGTCTTAATCCGAAACATTTTTGATTCGATAAAACAGACGAATAATTGAGTCAAATTCATAGTCATGATATGAAATATATGAATATTTCAGCTCAGGGTATAGATTTACGGACACTTGCAATCGGTCGATTTCCAAATAATTTATTGTGGAGCTTACTATTAGTATCCACATTTTGAAACAATACCGTCTTAAATTTGTTATTGTTTTACTTGTGGTTTTACATCAAAGATATACAAGTTTCGGGGCTGGGCTAACTTCACAAAAGAGTATTTGAGGTATTTTTAATAAGAGTTACCTGATTTAATTTTTTGGTTTTCCTGGGATAAAATCCTGGGCTGACTTCACATACATACCGTCGTATATGTTTCAAAATAGTTTCATTATCCCTATACTAAACCTAGGTCGATAGAATTTGATCTTAAAGTAGCAAGTATAATAGAGTCACTAAGAAAGATGAACATGCTCGTATAAGATGTTAAATTCAAATTCAGAAAAAATTAATTTGAATCTTCGAAGAAAACACTACATTTTAAATTCACGTAATAGTAAATTAAATTATCTATAGCAGAATTTAACAAAAATAACTTCTATCGGGTGAAATTTATTTAGAATTTCAATTTTTATAGTGAAACTATAATATATACCTCGATATACACCTAGATTTAATATAACTGTTGAGGTTTTATTAAGCTGAATTTGGTGCTAGATTGTTCCATCGAAAGCTTGCACTCCATGGTCTTTGCGGACGATAGGTAATTCCTTCTTGAATTAACGTAACTGCTTCATTAAATGATTCACTTTCGTATGGTTCATTTATGCGAATAAATCTAGTTTGAAAACCACACGGAGATTGTTTAGATTTTATATCAAACACCTTTTTTTGTAACACTCTATATGTCATAAGAATATAAAACCACAGACCTCTGAAGTAAAACTCATTTTTTATGGTTATAAACGAGTTCTGTAAGTCCTCTAAAACTGTTAGGCCTCAATCAACATAATCGTTCACCCAACTAGGTACCAAACATATTCTACCACTTTTAAAGTACAGAAACATCATTAGTATGTAACCCTCGCAAAGCTCGTCTACATAGTCAATCCAATTTTGTTATTTATCTCTTCCAACCAAACAATACTCATTTATAACATAATCACTGCCTAGTTTCTATAATTTAATTAACTTGTCACACAAAGATTACGGAACAAATTTGCGACATGAGCAGTAGGCTTAAGAAATACGTGTCATTCTTAGTTAGTTTAAAATTTTTAGTAGCGTTGAGATTATCAACCGGCTCAATGGTCTAGGGGTATGATTTTCGCTTCGGGTGCGAGAGGTCCCGGGTTCAAATCCCGGTTGAGCCCAAATTTGATAATAATTTTTTTTATATTTTCTTTTTGATCGAATCGAAATTCACTTGCTAACTGTACTCGATCAGCCCATTCTGCGCTAATTAAGAATAGCCATAATTAAATCTGTTGACACCTGAATACAAGCTTAACTATATAATACTTCTTGTACACATACATAAGTATATAATAAATGTGTTTTCCGTTCAACTGTAACCTACAATAGAAAAAACATAATAAAAAATAGATTTTTAATGGAAGAAAGAGAATCAACTAAAATCTTAAAGATAAAGAAAATTAGTATAAATAAGAAATTGGAAATAATACAACACACATCCATACATACAAATTATAAATGAAACACGAAAGAAGAATTGAAACTTGAATTTCAAGTTTTTGTGTGTTGTTTTGTGTATATACTCGTACGAGTATCCACTGTGAATTTTATGTTTTCGTCTTTCGTCCAAACTTCTTCTTCGCCTTATTCGTCTTATATATACTTAAACATATTTTTTTTTGATTAAATTTTGAATGATTATAATTTTATTTTTTAAATTTCATCAAAAAAATAAAAAACACGAAATATAATCATAATAAAATAAAAAGAAGAAAATCATAAGACGAAGAAATAAGTTAATTGATGGTTTAAATTGTCAAAATGTATAATATAAGATATAATCAAAATCGAATTGGATGATATCATCTTACGTGTATTTTGAAAACGTATCCGTGAGTTATTCGTGCTGTTATAGTAAGGTACACTTTGTGACACCCACGCATGAGTTGAAGTTGAGCTTGGTGTTGAGTAACTATTATATTATGACTCAAAGTAACTTTAACTTCAACTTTTAATATATACTTGCGAGAACATCTTTGTATAGTGGAATGGAAAGAAATTCTATTAGGTGTGTTTTATACAAAAACGTCCAGTTTACATTATATCTTCTTATATAAGGGCATATAGTGTAACAACACTATACTATCGATTGTAATATTTTATCTTTTCCTAACTGCAGTCGTCTCACCTATCCACTATACATCAATCATAGGCTCAAAGACTTTATTGTTGATAAATAGAATGATCCCATGATCATTTTTCTCTTAGTATTTAAGATAAATTTCAAGTAAGTTCCGAATTAATTTGCTGTACTGTTTAGTCTTCTTATAATTATAGGTCTACATGTTAAAGACTTAAGTAAAGTGTTTTGATAATTTCTTGAAGAGATTTAAGTAAAGTTAAGAGAAAGTTGGAAACAAATAGAGAGATTGAAGATAAAAGATCGATTTGAGTTGAAAATTTCTTTGGCATGCAGTTTAACCCAAGTTATCATCGCTCTATTTATGGCGAATAAAGCTAGATATAACATGTCTAAAAGCTTTAGGCTTTAAGTATATTTTGACATATTTAAATCTTTTCCTGTAAGCCAATTATTTCGTCTATTTAATGTTGAGTTGGGTTTTCAATTGGGGAATTGAATAGATTGATATTATTTGCTTCCACAAATCAAACGAGTAAAATTACTTTAGTTCCTTATGACTTCTGTATATGGCTATACATCACTCGTAATAATCTATTGAACGTCATGAATGTTGTTCTTTAGAATTATTCCTGCAAAGCCATGTAATTGACTGGTTTGCAACGAACATAAATTTAGCTGGATGTATCGACTAAGATGTTACTAAGCGAAAACCCCAATTCTCTTTAATAAAATATGTGCTTCAACATGTGACTAAACATTTTAACAAACTCTAATAACTGTTTCATATACCGAGTATATTACATCAATTTTAAGTCAAAGAATTAAATACGCTGATTGGCGAATTGTTTTCTCATAACTTCAGTCCTATACTACCTTCAATTTTCAGACGATGAGCTCAAAAATTAGCTTGAAAACCCCTATTGTTCGTAAGAGATCTTTTCTTATGATATTCTTACGAGGTGTATTCCCTACAGTGTAGTAACCACACTTTTGAGGGGTTAATGAGATTAAAGTATCTTAGATCTCTCATTACTCATGATTATAGTGTGGAAGATGATATCAAGGTTCCCCTTGCCGCTGGCAATCGAGCTTCATACCCTCTTCGTACACTGATCCGAACCGAATGATACAGTGATCTTTGAAGGGAAAGCCGCATTTCAATAGTTGAAGAGGTCGCTGTCGTCGACGATGACTTTACGGCTTAGAGAACGATCTGGCATCTTCTGGTTGCTTGTAAAATTATGAAGAGCTTGCTCGTGATCAAAACCGTTGGAGTCATATTGTTGACACGGTACGGGCCAATAATGCCTGTAAAAGCCGACAAAAAAAATACCCTTCAGTTACGAATATGAAGTTTATCCTAAATATAATTCTAAAACAAAAACAACAAAATAAATATGTAAGTATTAGTAAAAAGTATATATTCAGGCGAATTAACATAGAAATTTTTTTTACAATATATACGTTAATACTAAATCCATAAATGTTTTACTATACATATGAACATCTAAGAAAATTCATATCTTAAGATTTTGATGTCGTTCCCAAAGTGATGTTGGGCAAATATTTCATCTAAAAAAGATATATTCTTAAAGTTTTTAAATTTAATTTTATCGGACGCGATTTTCCACTACACAATGATTGTTTTTCATCGTTAGATGGGTCAAATTATATTACTTCTGATGTGTTATATGTATCTGCGGGAATACTACTCCAAAATACTAATGATGTATGCATAGATCCTATAGTAGCCATTAGATCATTCAATCCAGAACATACACTCAAATTAACTTCAAAACGAATTGAACCAATCATTTGTTGCAATAAAATGCGAATCTATTTGCCGTGTTGTACAAACAGCCATTGGATGTTAACCTTTATAGATTTGCATTTAAGAAAAAAAATTGCCTATGATACAATTCATCCATGTAAAAATTTACATAGATTAAATGAAAAAGCCCAAATATTTTTAAATCAACTTCAAGTATTATGAGGCGAACCATTAGAAAAATTCAAAACGGAACCACTTTACTCGCTAGCAGCTCAACGCGAAAGTTTCAATTGTGGTCCTTTAATAATATATGCGATCGATTAAATTTCAAATGCCCAAAATAAGCCTAAGATGTATTCGCCGGAAGAATCCGAATATTTGAATGCATTGAATGAGTACATAATTCACCTTAAAGAATTAATTGCTAAGAACTCAATATGTGTCATAAATAATTGCTTGAATTGCTTTGAAATCATAATGGACACTGATAAATCGATACATTGTATGAAATGTCAAAGGAAACTACATTAGCATTGCAACAGTGAACTAATTTTACTTGTATGTAGCATGCTACTCAATACATGTTTTAAGCGCACGATATTCAAACATATTGCCATGCTTGAAATGTAAAAATCGATTGACAAAAATTATAATGTAATAATCCGAATACATTATGTGAAAAGGGACCGAAAACAATTTCAGTTTTAATCCTTATTCTGAAGCTATGTACTCGTATATACGTAAAATAAATAACTACATATCTAGCTACGACATATTAGAAAAGCCACTTGACATCATAAAAAAAGGAAAGTTTTTTTATTTTCTTCTTCACCCATCACAAACAAAAATGCTCCGTTTTAAAAAAAACATATCCTTATAACTTTTGCGGTTTAATTTCCAAAAACGATTCAAGTCCCAATCACAAAATATTAATTTTCCAACAAAACTTTCCAGTAAAAAAAAGTTTTCCAGTAAAAAACTAAATAAAAAAATTATTTTGCTCTCATTTATCCGTTCGAAATTAATCCTTTTTTCACACTTAAACCACTATATATAAATGCGAGAATGTGTATAATATGTGTATGTGTGTGTGTGTGTTGAGAAAATAAAACTTAAACTGTTTTTCAAATATTTCATATATACATATATATATATATATATATATATATATATATATATATATATATATATATATATATATATATATATATATATATATATATATATATATATATATATATATATATATATATATATATATATATATTTATATATGTATATATAATTATCATAAGGATACATACATACATACGTACAGACGAAAAGAACAACAAACACATATTTGAGAAAGTTATTATTTTTTAAACCCCTGAAAAATAAAATCATCTTTAATTTATTAATTTTCCTTTTTTCCAGTAGCACAACAGCAACAACAACAATAACACCAATCTAAATATAAAAAAATAAAAAGTTTCAAGATGAAAATCCTTTTTTCTAATTTCATTATCTTGTCATTCCTCATCTGTATCATGATTTTCCTTTTTCATACATTTTCCAGAATATTCATACAACGATTTCAAGATTTGTTGTTGTAAAATTCATACATACATTTTGAGGATTGAATGAATTTTCATGTTTAGGAAAATTTACTGGGAAAATACTACTTTGCATTCCAAAATACATATATCTACATACTCACCCTTACATACATACATATATTTATTTATTTATTTTTTATTATTTTAAATTTAATTAAAAATTAAAAAACAAAAAATATTTTATTTTATTTTATGTATTTTAATCATGCTATGGATGTTTGTTTCATATGTGCACAACACATACAGTAAATATTGTATGTACATAATGTGTTATTGTATATGTGTATAGTGAAAATGATTGGAAAATCCGGAAAATGATTAATCATCATAAAACATAAAAAAAAGTGTTGTAATAGTTTATTTTTTATGTGAGCTGACATGATTTTTTAACTGATTACTGTATACAACTTTTCAACGGAAGTTTGAGGTGTATTCACATGAAATAATGGGTTATGTTGATTTACTTGGAATTAGTTTAGCAAGAAAGGAATGAAACATGTGATACTTTTGTGTTTTGGATTAGTTGGGCTTATGAAGAACATATTTGAGATCCGATGCTTTGGTACAAATCTTGCACGTAAAATTTTGCTTCTAAACATCTATTTTGGTTTGTTTTCGATACGAATAATTAGAAGATAAGAAAATTTCTGCAATGACCTTGAAAATTGCTCAAGGTCACTTTCTTAGGTTTAAAATCAGCTTGTCATGAGTTTCTCTGTGATCGTTCGGGTTAGATATATAGTAAATAAATGTATTATATAGTTCAGGGTGATTAACACTTTTAGTGATCTTCACATTTTTGCCATGAAGACCACTTGCTGGTATTATTTTATGCTAGGTAAAATATATTGCGTAAAGAACGTAAACGGCCCTTACCGCGTCTCAACTGAGACCAAACGAAACATACGTACTATGGTGCACATTGCCAACGAATTCTTTTTAGACACAATCGCTTTTCATTTCACCCGGCGCCTATTAATTGTTGGTCAACGGGGAGAATGGAACTCGACACCGCATCGTACTGAGATACTTTATCTTAAACATTATGTTACAACCAGCCAGGTATCTTATTGCTATAATATTTTGATGATCACTTAGTGCATCTGTGTTAATTGTTCTGATATGTTGTAATAGAGTGGCAAGAATTACATATTAACCTTTATATAGTTGGAGCGTATACGCAGTTAATGACAGTTATTTGTGGTTCATATTTCTAACTAAATTATTTCAGTTTTAATCCATTTGTTACACCATGTTCATCTGTGTCTATTACACCAGAAAACTTCAAATAATGTTTTTAGTTTCTGTCAAAGTGGATTTGTATTTCTATGCGTTTATCGACTAGAGTTCTCATAATTAAGGTATTTATTAGTGTATCAAAAACATTCTCGGTTTGTTTGTAGCGTAAGGTATGATGTTAAAAATCAAATGCGACCGAGTTGGTAAACGTCTCCAAAACCGATTGTAATAAATCAACAAGTTATGAAATCTAATAAATCTTCAATTTGACTTTATAACTGGTAACAAGAAGTAAATGCAACGGTAAGATGTTGATAAATCTTCATTATCTTAATGTTAATTTCAAAATGAACCATTTTGCGTTTGTAGAAAAAGCTAAGAATGACCCAAATACTTATTCGGGATTGGCACTGTGATTCTCACTGTGAATCGCCAGATTTACTCTTCTTTAATTTTCGAAAAATTAAAAACCAATGAAAATAACCTTTTTCCTACCAATAAAGGAATAAATATTAATTATACTGTATGAAGTGGACCATACAGCAAAATATGTGTTTCAAAAGTATATTGGGATGTAAAATGAAATAATTGTTTTGGAAATAGTGGGCTTGTCTTTGGTAAGTACAGTACTGTGCAAACAAATCAGGAAAGCTAACAATTTTTAATTAAACCAATTTTTTCACGAACACAATCAATGTAACACCAACAAGTATTTTTTCCTTATTATTTAACTCATTATTTATTTAAAATGTTATTTGGATTTAAATTTCATGATCTTAGTAAAATAATAATAGCGAATTTGCGAAAATAGAAAAAAATGCCATATTTTTTTAAACGAATTAATTTTAAAAAATTTAAAAATAATATATTAATTTCGTAATTAGGCATATTTCAAAATATAAAATGCATAAATTATTCACTAAACTACAAATTTTATATTTGGTATGGCCGCCATTTTTCTTAATTACCGCTGCACATCTGTTACTCATGCAGTGACTTAAATTTTGAATCACGTCTGTGCTTATATCATCCCACGCAATTTAAATTTGGTGCTTCAGTTGCTGGATGGCTTCTGGATTACTTTGACGAACTTAATGCTTCATAATAGCTCAATTTTTTTCAATTGGGTTCATATATGGGCTATTCTGGGCTATTGTCTTCTTGAAAGATGAAGCTCTCAGTTTTACTAAATAGCTCCAAAACTGATGCTTTCCGACTCCTTTCCAGGATGTTCAGGTATATATTACCGGTTATCCCTGCTTCGATAAAGGTCAAGTGACCAATACCAGGCATTACTAAAACAGCCCCAAACCATTACATCCTCAGTTTTATTAGGCACTTTTTGAATGCAGATATCGCTGAGGCGTTCTCCTAGTTTTTGACTCCCTGGTCCAGGTATAGTGCTCTCTGGCCCACTTGAGTCGATAAATTTTCGAAGATAACTTTAGGAAAGGTTTCTGCATCGAGTGACACTGACGTGCCATAAGATTTGCGTTTAGTAATCTTCTCCGACCAGTTGAACTGGAAATTTCAATACCTGTTGCTGTATCAAGGTCATCTTGCAATTCCGGTGAAGTTTTAAGTCTGTTCCGCTTGGAACGAAGAACAGCAATTTATCTTGCATTGTTGTGGTTTTCCTCGGTCTGCCTGACCCTTGAGACCACTCTGTGTTCCCCGTAGTCTTATATTTTTTATAAGATCGGCAATTGATGATTTCTCACGTCCTATCCTATCACCAATTTCACGCATGGACAGCCCTTCCTTCCATAACGCGATAACAACACCTTTTTCTTGGTCGTTTAGTTTAGACATTTTAAGTACTTTGTCGGCTTTTTTATACTAAAAGCTCTTTCTTCATAAACATAACTTAAACGACTTATACTATCATAGTTCTAGTGAATTACAAAATGCAATGTACAAATTGGAATGTAAAAAAATCTTAAAACACTAGGTAATATTTAACGTTTTTAAAGGAATTCAAACTGTCCGGATTTTTTTTGCACAGTACTGTATATACAGTTTGGACTGATTACATCAAAATAAACAAACCAATGAATTTTACAGCTCACAAATTATGTTCTATTATTGAGTTACGATAATCATCTTGCTTTTTTTAATAATAAATTTAGATGCCAAAAATAAATTGCGCTCTTCTCGATTTATTTTATTCGTAGATTACCATTTCTTATCCGTAAGAGCTTTTATCTATGTTTGAAAAATATGACGAAATGACTATTCTATTTTTAAGTAAGAATCAAACGAGAGTTGATCGTGAAATTATGGCTCCAGTTGCACCAACAAAAGTTGTATGTACTTAAATCCAATTCCTGTCAATAAATAAATTTAAAGTGACAGACGTTTTCTTTTTGTGAAAAATTAGTTTGTCCATGAATTGGAACTGTAAATGTGCATCAAAATTATCCATAAGGGAGCCAACATACTTTTTAAACGGGGAAATAATTTAATAACGATAAAAAGTTCTTGATATTTATATGATGGCTCCCGGCTGCAAAAAAAATTTAATAAAACTAAACAACAATTTGTCAACAAAAATTAACAAAAAATTTCTCCAAACGTCATTTTCTATCAAGCCAATTTATAAATATACAACAATTATTGTTGTTGTTTATCCCAATGTCACATTGAATTTCCATCATAAATAACCGCACAAATATATACGACTGTGTATATATGTATATACGAGTACATAAGAAAAGATGCCAGAGCGAGATAAAATGGAGTTACTTTTTTCAGTTCTCTGAATTTTGTATAAATTTTTGTATTTGGCCTAAAGCCCAATTAATGTCACTTCTAATTTTGAAATATTTGATTTTTTTTCTTCGGCTATAATTTTTGGTGTTATATACATACTTTGCGCTTCGGATGAAATATGAAATTTTATTTTTCGACATGAGCTTTGGAAAATGACAAAAAATTATTCAAAATCTTTCTATATAACATCAAATTGTCTAATTAACAAATTTTATATATGTATATATATAGTTCTTAAGCCGCATACATCCTTTTTTAAGGAATATATAATACTTTATGTAGTACATAAAACAAAAAATCCAAAGTTTATGCTCTTGCATTAATTTTCATGGAAATTACATTAAGTCTTTTTAAAATATAGACTCTGGATTAATTAAGAATATTTTAGTATTTTCTATACAAGTTCTCCGCTTCCCTTTCTACCAGATTGTTTTTTTATAATTTTCTGGTGTATAATAATTATATAATCAAACACCCTGTTTGTTATAAACACGAAATATTTTTCTCATATTCCCATTCTCGACTCCTTATCAATCATAAATCACTAAAATAATCTACATACACATATACTTACTCAAATATATGTATATATATATAAATATATATATATATATATATATATATATATATATATATATATATATATATATATATATATATATATATATATATATATATATATATATATATATATATATACATATTTATTTATTTTTATATATAGATCCAAAAAAACTTTTTTAATTTCTTTCGATCCTTAAAATAGGATTTTAAGAGATTCCAAAAAATTTATTATTTTGGTGTTATGTAGTTGTTGTTGCTATTTAACTTTATATACAAAGCATATACATATACACATTAATACGACGAGCACTTAAACCCTGTCAAGTAAGTAGATTTGTGTTGTTTCGATTTTCTTTTCATTTTCATGTTTGTTTGCCTGCGTCTTTCTTTTCCGCATGTCACACATATATGTATACGAGCGATTTTCTTTCATTTCGTTTTATATACCCGTCAATCTAAATTCATTATCATTACGCGAAGGATTAAAATTTTCCTGTCGTTTTGTTGTTGCTTGTGTGTTCGTGTTTTGTATCGCTTTTGTGAAAATTCAATTGAATAAATACGAAATTGTGATATTGTGATATATATATATATATATATATATATATATATATATATATATATATATATATATATATATGTATATATATATATATATATATATATATATATATATATATATATATATATATAAATATATATATATATATATATATATATATATATATATATATGTATATATATATATATATATATATATATATATATATATATATATATATATATATATATATATATATATATATATATATATATATATATATATATATATATATATATGTATATATATAGGAGACACACGGGTATATTTTTATATGTTAGTGTGAGTTTTATTTGGGGGTTCTATTATTGTATACACAACAGGAGTTTATTTTTGGTATGCCAGGTAACATCTGCGTTAGCCATATTTTTGGAAACGAGATTATGCACTTAATTATTTTACAACAATTTACCGTCTCTGGTAAACCAGTAAAGTTTTAAGTTGATAATTTTATCTTAAATATCTCGAAAATGTGGAGAATCAAACATTTGAAAGATTACGTCAAGGTCAATTTAGCCTATAAAATCCTCAATATCTCAGCATAGTTACTATAAAAACGAAAATATAAACCAGCATTACATTTTACCAAAAAATTCCTCGAACTAGTCTTAAAAGTATATGGTTTCTTTGTTTTATATATATGTGTCCATTAAACCAGAGTACGAAACTTTGGCGAATATTTTAGTGGTGTTGTATTGATAACATGCTCCATCTTATAATGTGCAAGTAAAAGTACTTTACTGGCCAAAATATCGTTCCCTCTTGTTTGAAATGTGTATAAAATTGATAGGTAATCAAACTTGATGGAGAGCGTTAATTAGCTATTAATGAAAATTTAAAAAAAAACCCTGCATAAAGAAGGAATGTTTCTTTTTAAAGTTCGTACATGCAAGCGATGGATATACTTTTCCATCCTACTTCTTTTCATAAATGGAGCCTAATCAATGAGTATTAGTACAGCTACATGAAAGGCTTAAAACAAAATTATTTTATCAATTTTTTGGATTTAGAGCAAGCATCTAGAAATGGATAAGCCTATATTGAGTTTACCATTATGACACGATATGTTTCGAAGAAAAGGTTCTCACCGATATTGCTTCCAGTGATAACTGAATAATCAAAGGAATATTTCTGTGTAACCCAGAATTTATTATCACTTCTATAACGATGGACGATCACTTTAACATTCTAATTATTTTAAATATTTGAAGGAAGAAAGAATGCCGATGAATAAAGGTATGACTACCAAAACCTAACCTAACTTTGTCCGATATTTAAATTTCGTACAATATTATTACAGTAAGCTTGTAGAGAAAACTTATATAAAGGGTCCGCCATCTAAAGTTTTTTTTCAACTAGTGCTTATTTCGTGAATGGTAACACTTAGCTCATGTCTGATTTGACAGATAATTAGTTTTATCCTTCCGCTGAACGAATATGTTTGTGTATACGCTTGAACAACGCTGGGAAATATTGCGAAATTACTTTGAAAATCATGGTAATGTTGCAGAATGTGTGCGAAAAAAAATCATCTTTTCGGATGAAGCTCATTTTGATCTTGGTGGGTATGTTAACAAGCAAAATTGTCGCATTTGGGACATTGAAAAGCCGGTACACCCAAAACGAGTCACTGTTTGGTGCGGATTTTGGTCCAGAGGCATAATTGGGCCATTTTTCTTCGAAAATGAGCAAAGAGTGGCCGTTACAGTCAATGGCGATCGTTATCGGGCCATGTTGAACGAATTTTTGTTCACAAAAATTGAACAGGAGGATATTGGCAACATTTGGTTTCAACAGGAGAACTCGATGTTTTGCGCCTTGTTTTTGAAAATCGCATTAGCTCGCAGAGCTGATGTCGTTTGGCCACCTCGGAGCTGCGATTTGACACCGTTGGACTATTATTTGTGGGGTGCCCTCAAAGTTAAGTGTTACGCCGACAAGCCAGAGACAATTGACGCTTTAAAGGATAATATTCGTGAAGCCATTGGTGAAATACAGCTGCACACAATCGATAATGTGCTTAAAAATTGGACCGTTCGTGTAGACTACTGCATGGTCAGCCGAGGCAGCCATTTGAATGAAATTATTTTCCATTATTAACCGGAAGGATTGTACTTTTAAATAAAAAAAGAAATTTGAGAAAATATTCAGTAGTTTTTTTTATAGCATTTCAAAAAAAAAAAAGTTATTTGGCGGACCCTTTAGAAGAGTACAAAAATGATTATTTGTTGAAATAGATTCAAATAAGGTTCAATTCTCGGTTTTTAACCAATATGCCATTAATACCTACCAATAATATAATTAGTGTTAGAATTTTCGTATTTGCATTGTACGTGTGCAAAGGCAGCTCTATTCAAATCTATTTGAAACAAATCTTTATTGTATTTAACGAAGGAACAGTTTGCACTATACTGACTATCAAATTGTCAAAATAACATAGATTACCAACATCAAGTATTTCATTAGATATAGATTCTTTTAATCATGCTGTTGAATTTTGGTGGAATATAACTCGGGGTTGGTTTGTAGTCAAATTCCAATAAAACTCCGATTTTCAGATGTAGTATGAATTGAATTGAGATGTTTGATCTGTGACTACAGCAAACACTGCTCATACAGCTTCAATGGCTGTATCAGATATATCAACCGTGGCTATAGTAGTCGCACTGATGTTATTCGATGGACTACTACGGTATCTTCATTAAAAAAACTCATAAAGCTTACGAATAAGCTAATGTAGAATTCGAGCCATACGATAAAAAAAGAATTATAATCCGGAAACACCTTGTATTTATTAAGTCATATGCTTCAAACTAAAATTTAGCGGTACGTTCGTACTGATTTTTTTTTAAAATCTAATATCTAATCTTTTTTGGGGCTCAAGGCACTCCCTACTTGTTCGCGGTTCACTTATTTACGTCCTTGCTTTTACGCCAATACAGCCAATTCGAGGACGTACGGCTATAGTTTCGATTTTCCTAACCATCTGCACATTGCCAGCCTATAGTGCTGACATGGAAAATGGGTCGGCCCATGAGTTCTGCACTCCAACAGGGGGTCATAGTTGTGTTCATTCACACCACAGATCGTTATCTCATGGTGAAAAATCCCTGTTGCATCCTGCCCATATCGAGATTCCTCCCGCTCCAACTGCCACCGCTCCAAGTTCAACCGGTACCTCCCGCTCCAACTGCCACAGCTTTAACCACTGCGCAACCCGGGCGGTGTACCGAATTTTAATATACGAAATGTCCAGTTACGAGTAAGTTGATTTGGAGTTCTAGAGATGTGATTAATTGCAACGATTGAAGTTATTTAATGACAGATAATAAGATTACTAGATCATGCGGTAAGACTTGATTAATACACTCCTGGACAAAATTAACGCATATTTTTTTGTAATAAAAAAAAATCCCGCTGGACAATTTCAGTGGAACTGGTATCAAATGATCCCAAATTTATAATTTTCTCAAAAGAGGCACAAATGTGGCGTTATAGAATTATAGCGGCTATTTTTCATTGCAAAATGTTAAAATGTGTCGAACTATTTTTAAAATTGTTAAAAGCGGTTTATAAACATTAAAACTAGCTTTATTACAATTTAATTTGATTAATTTAATAATGAGTATTTCCCTCCCGTGCCCTTATTACAGCTTCCATCCTTCTGGGCATACTAAGTAGAATGCTTTGTATTATTTTTTGCGGAATGATATTCCTCTCTGCTTGCGCTGCAACTCTCAGCTCTGCTATCGAATCTGGTGCAGGATTTCTAGCTCTAATACGGCATTTTAGAATGTCCCACACGTGTTCAATCGGATTAAGATCAGGACTCATTGGTGGCCACTTAAGTGCACGAATGCCAATATCTTGGAGATATTTTCGTACCGTTGCAGCAACGTGGACTGGAGCGTTATCATGCATTAACAAAAAACTGTCATAACCTATGAAGCCCACATATGGCCGAACGTGATCGCCAAGAACGTTCCGAGCATACCAGTCTGCATTCATCCTCAAACCAATCTCCACCAGCTCCGTACGGCCCTCCCAACTGATTCCACCCCAAAACATTATTGAACCTCCACCGAAGCTTACAGTTTGCACCATGTTACATGGTGCGTATAGCGTTCTCCAACTCTTCTGTATACAATATTACGTCCATCTGGTTTCCATAATTGGATTCTGGTCTCATCTGAAAAGAGAACAGTGGCCCATTGATCAGTTCCCCAATTTGCATGAGTATGAGCAAATTCTAAACGGCTGGATTTGTGACGGGGACGAAGCCGTGGAACTTTTACGGGCCGTTTTGGAGTAAGCTTCACTTCTTTTAATCTTCGTCTAACTGTTCTGACACTAATATTCACTTGACGCGCACTAAGTCACTCATTTTTGAGTTGAGTAGAAGTTCGATTTCGATATCGTAACGAATTTATTTTTAAAAATCGATCGTCATGCTCGGTTGTGCACCTTTTACGTCCTTGTCCGGGCTTTCTTTTATATTCTTAGGTCTCACGATACCGCTTAAGTATTCGTGAAACCGAAAACTGATTAATTCCTAATTTTCGTGCGATTTGTACTTGTGTATAATCTTCCTGATACAATGTGACCACTTTAACCGCCTCCAGCTCTTGAATGGGTGCCATATTACAATGGATTTTATATTAGGTGTTTGCTTTAGAACACATTTACAAGACCTAGTGGTACTGCATATAAAAATAATTGATATGCAATTGAACAAAAGCCGATCGTTGCGTTGGATTTCAACACAATGCACTTTTGATTAAGCATTTTTGAAAAATTTAATTGATTGGCTTGCAGTAAACTTTATTCAAGGTGGTTTCTGATAAAAATATAAATGAGCTATTTATTTATAACCAAGGCCATTGACACTAGTAGTATTAAAATTGACCAGAGGGATTTTTTTTTTATTACAAAAAATAAAATATGCGTTAATTTTGTCCGCGAGTGAATATTCTTAGATAGATCTTTCTATCTAAGTAGTTTTGTTAATAATAATAACCATTTCGGCCACTAAATTTTAGCCACCAGCTACTAATCGATATGTAACGTCACGGTTTATCCGCTTAGAAAATCCATCAACTACTTGAGCAAATCTTGCTGGGTATATATTGATTTTATCTACTTCCATTAACTAGCGTACGACAATAAATCCACAATATTTAGTGATGAGCTGTCGATGATTCATTTACCGCCAATATCTTCTAGCAAACATATAAAATTCTACACATGTCAGTTTTTTACATGTAATTTACATCAATGTTTACGTACATAAAAATGTAAAACTTGGTTTTTACATGTAAGATCCTAACTATGCAACTATATACTAGGGAACATCTCATAGTACACATTTACAAACAATCAATCGTACTATAACAGTTGATCAATAGCCGCTACATTTAATTATCCACTACATTTGATACTCAAAGATTTTAAACTTTGGGCCCAATGTTGTAACCCAAAACACTAACCCTTAGCACCATACTCGAACATATCTATTATTTTTGTATGTCCTATGTAGCGTAAATGATGTAATGCTTGGATTTTCCTTGGTCGAAATCTTGTAACAAAACAAATAACGAAACTATTTATAAAACCAAGGCCATTGAAACTTGATTTGTGGAACTTATCACTTGGTGACATTGCAATATTGATCAATGATGATAAGTATAATTTACAGTTTATAGGTGTCGTAATATTGTCTATATATCTGGATCTGGCCAGAATGGAGAATATAAACGTTTAAGAAAAAAAATCAACTTCTTTATGATTTTCGGAAATTTGTTTAAGTACCGCAAAAGTGTCGACCTATTTAGCAGACATATAATTTTAATGTGTTCAATAGACAATATATCCTAAAGACATATATGTACTAACTATATGAATTACTACAATAAATTAAACGAAATGTCATTCTATTTTGACACATTCTCCAAAATCAATTATTCAATAAATTCACAGACAGTCAACCATTCAGAAGGCTAATCAATAAATCAATCGAATAGAGTACAAAAATATGATTGTAATTGCACAGAATCCCATCCCGAGGCCCTTTTGTAAAAATATAATGCAAGAGATTGGTGATCTGGGTACTTTGTACGTAAACACATAGTGTATGCGATGACAATCAACAATTTATAAATAATGCTTTTGACACATGTGAATTTAATGTTTTTTATGATAATTTTATGTATGATTTTAGCCAGCTGGATTGAATTTCATCTATACACCCATATATTAGAACTCTACATATGATGTGTGCACACAAAACACATACAAACAACAACAACGGACGGTTTTAATACATAAAACTCAAATTTATGTGACAAAAACTATAAAATGCATTTGTGTTTTGTGAACGACGAAATAATTTTTTTTTTTTATTTATTTTAATTTAATTTATGTATTTTTGACAATTAAAATGATGATTTTTATGTATTTTAGGATTATACTTTTGGGTCTCGTTGTATTTAAGTGGTATGTGTGTATATTGACAAAAATACGACCCAAGAAAACCCTAGAATTTCAATTTGATCGTTGTCGGTTTTTTTTTGGAAAAAATGTCAAATCAACTATATTTCAACTAATCTAGGATAATAGCTGACAATTTAGGGTACGTTTTAATGCTATTACATTGCATATGACTGAGTTTATGTAATTGTAACGATCGAGAACGATCGTTACGACGATAAGTTCGTTAAAGTGTGGTCACAATGACTAATTATACTTTTATTCGATTTTAAATAAGCATTTTGTGACTGGTGCTAGCCACACCAACTCAATCCTATACGTTATTATAAATTTGATTAACACATAACACACTATTTATAGGTATCAGAAGTCAACAATTTTCCAAGGACAACAGTATACAAAATATATCAGGTCACAACTATGTTTATGGATCTCTGTCATAGTGAAACTAAACTATAATCTTTGTATATAAATCGGTATCATATATTTTTGGTTTCAAGATTTTGGTAAGTTATTGGTTAAACTCAGTGCAATATGACGCTCTCGCACGCTATGGTATCGAAGCACGTTTTCGGAAAATAATTTTGTTTAGTTATTACCGAAAAGTATGCTGTTTCCTGTAATCTGGCTGGTTATACACACTTCTTGAGATGATTTTATCTATCCATTATTGCATCTTTGACAACAGCACTATGCTAAATAAGCAAAAGAGAAGAAGTGCAGAGATCATTGTATCTACATTCTATCTGACAAAAGGCTGTTCTAAAGGCGATTGACTCCAATACTATTTTGGACGCGATTATTTTTTAGAATCGGCTAGGTACTCCGAATGAAGTCAAACTTCACTGGATGCCCACAGTCATATGGATATCAAAGCAAACGTATTAGCTGATAAATTGCTTCAACTTTTGTGGGACCTCATCTCTTGCTGCCTATTCATAATCTTCTTTGGAATAATAAATCAGCAAAGATCCCAGTCCTTCTTAAATTAGGGTAGATGCAATTTGAGGATCTCTTTGAGTATTCTCATGGGGCATTGTTTTCTGGATAGGCTGCACTTATTTGGATCACGATTAATATTTGAGGATCAACTGATGATCTTTATGATACCGAGTTCATTCGAAGAACAAACAAATTTCAGGACTGAGAGTATACGTCTGAGAGGAGAAGTCATAATAGGCCAATCAAGCCTGAGTTTGGAAAATTTTTCATTGTTCACTTTAGTATTTATTTTAAAAGTCAGGATTGTAGAAGGAGCCGGTTAGATCTGTGATTCTGTGAATAAACATGTACATATATGTGACAATCTGGAGTGTTAAACTAAACCTTTTTTTTCCTCCACGGCAATACTATCGGTTTAATCGGAGCTATAACTGCGCCTTCGATTATACGGAAATAAACGTACAAGATAAAATTTAAAAGAGAACTAAACGATCGGTATGGAAGTGGTTTCCATTCTAGATAGGAACAATCAGAGATGTATTTAACAGATCAAACCTAGATTAAATCAGGAGAGCATTTATTGTACAATTTTAACTGGAGGATGAAAACCTATTTATTATATTATTTTGGATTCTTTTTGGTTATTAGTATTCATTATTTTCGAAATAATCCAACTTGAACAATGAACACATTATCGAATTGGCCAAATCAGCTTCACGTAAACACAGGTTCCTCAATAGATGCAGACGGTTTTTTAAATCGCATCAGGTTCTCCAGATATATAAAACCTTTATTAGACCGTGTATAGAATATTGCTGTCAGGTTTGGGGTGAAGCATATGGCACTGCTATCCAGTTGCTGGATACACAATTTTGCCATCCGAATAATTCGAAACTCCAGACTTACGAAAGATTTAGACAGCCTTAAACACCACAGAGATGTTGCAGAACTCTGCGTCCTCTATATATTAATAAATGGTAAATGAAAATACCACCATTAGTTACGCCAGGGCGGGTAACACGTGGAACGGTTATTGTGCATAGGTTTACGGTGAAGCTGCCGAAACCTCGAACTGAAGATGCAAAGCGCGAATTTATTCATCGAACATCTAAGAAGTGAAATTCGTTGGTCAGTTTTAAGTTTCCGTTGTAATATAAAATGCACAAGTTTAAGGCAGCTATCAATCTTACTTGAAGGACCGTGCGTTGGGTGCAGAAGCTCTGACAGTTACAAGGAGCTAGGACAGTCCAAAAGTCCACCTTGCACCCAAATAAAACTTAACGTAAAAAAAAAACTACACAAAGCAAAACTTAAGATGCATTCGGCGGTTTATATATTCAGTTAGAAATTAACGCTGATTTGGCATCGAAATAGAGTAGGGATTTAATCTGCGGCAAATAGAACGGAATGTACTGGGTTATAATCACGAATTAGAGCTGGCTGCAAATGCTAATTTTCATCATTCGATTATGATCAAACAATGCAAAGGTTTACGGTGACCTTCGTAAATCGAACCTATAGCGATACGTTCTCAATTTGGTTGTACGTTATAAGACAAAAGAAACAAATAATTAGGCTTTATTTACATTTATATATAAAAAAGGTTAAGCAGAGATCATGTTGATAACACACCAAGCTGAATTTCATACCACTTTGAACTTAGTTATCGATCATGTTCTATCAAGTCTATATAACCAAGTAGATTATACTTATGTGATTATATATCACCAAATCGATTCTAGACGGAAAGATGATTTTCAAATGAAATTCAAATCGGATGTAATTCAGCAATTTGTTCAATTTGACGTGAGAAAACTAAAATAATATATATAAAACGAATAGATGTCTTATACATCGTCGAACCACGGCACACCCGCAGATGTTCATAAACCAATTTCAACATATCGAACCCCTTCGAAAACAACAAATCAATTACCAGTTAGTACAAGATTAGTTCAAACCCAATATAATATTCATGACCTCAATCAACATAAAACTTATTCTTCATCAAATTTCGAACCAGACTGAAACAAAAAAATTTCGTCACTTCAATACACTTACCTATACAGAATATATTAAAGATTATATAGAATGGGTATCACTTGTCTTCTCGAAACCTAAAAATAACACCACCAAAGTTAATTTTGTTTTGTTGTTGCTTATAACACAAAAAAAAAATTCTTCCCGACAAAATCCATATACAAGAAATTAAGAAATATTGTCTTTTTAACAGTATTGTAATATTGTGTTACCGCACCTTTCACGGAGTCTCTCACTCCATAATATCATATGTGTACATTTTCTTCCCAAATTTTTAACTTTTGTTCCCCCTTTTTTGTAATTTCTGACGACCTAACTATTTTTATACACTTAATGTATGTGCTATCGACTGTATAGTACTATCGCTATGATTCAACAGAATTTTGTAAATATTTACAGAATTTTTTTTTCTTTTTGACATAAACATCCTGACATGTAAGACGAAGGATTGGATTTAATGTATGTGTGTGTATACTGCGTATATACGTGTGTGTGTGTATCACATAGAGTTGATTTTTTTTATTTTTAAGGTTCGTTGTTAATTGTTAGTGTGTGACAAGAACCCTTCAATTAAAGTTATATAACACGTAGTATAGTGTATATGACTGATAGTGAATGTCGGGATTTAATAGTTTTTTTTTAAGGTAGTGTGTGCTCTATATATGTACATACGAAGCAATTTGGCGTGACTGTTAACAATTGAAATTTTTATGTTGTAATTTTAAATGTCACAAAGAAATGTTAAATTGGATAAATTTTGTTTCTTTTTTTCCATGTTACCAACCGAAATAATGAGGAAACCTTTGAGCTTCGAGTAATATATTTCTACGTTTTTCGTTTCGAACTAAAAGGTCAAATAGGATTTTTTTTGTGAATAAGATATATCTACTAACTATATCTAATATGGAAACGTTAGAAAATTGATATGAACTATGATATTTTTGGGTTTATGATATTTCGTTTTGATATACGGTTTACGGTTTGAATAAATATAGAAAGGTGTAATTTTTCTACACCCAATTCATGTTTTAGTTTATAGAGGATATTGTTTTAGTGATTTATTGTGATTAGCCATGTCAATTAATTAGTTTTGAAATTAACCAAGGCCATTAATCAACCAGTTGGTTTATATCAGTTGAACAGGGTTTATCTATTCTTTGATTAATCAATTCTCTTTAAATAAGTAAAGATTATCACCTGCAGCACGACGATCAATATTTATTGACATAAGCCAAAACAGATACACAAAATCAAACGACCCAGCATTATCAGATTTCGACTAGTATATCGCTATTAAGTTCGAAAATTATTTCAACGTTGAAAATATCAACGACACCGTCTTGTTGCAGCAGTTCTAGTGAATTAGAGAATGTTTGATTAAATTATAAGAGTTATTAATTTTTTCATGTAGTAATTCATGTGTTGATGGTAATTCTTTATGTTTTTTCGTAAGCGGACCATTTTTATGATCCCTTTACGGCCACGATCACTCAATGGTTGGTTTGCCGATGGTTCGTTCCACGAGTTCTTTACCACCAAGAGGGCAGAGTTTTAATCATACTTACATCACTAATCCTTAATCAGGTGATAAAAATTTCCATTTTGGGTCTTGATAAAATACTGTCGTTATATAACGGGTACAGACATATGTCTTATAAGAGAGTTATACAGTCATATCAATACATGCCCATTATTACATTGAAAATAATTTGACTGGTAGTTCTTAAGCATTTGAATTGCCATTAGCGTTTGCCGGTCCTGCCCTTATCTTTTAATTATGATAAAGAAATTTACTCTGACTAATTTCAGATTGAAGTGGCGTGTTACTTCTTTATAATGTACAACTGTTTATAAACTTATCATGTTGGGAATGAACGTTTAAGTTATCTAAGTATGCACTACCTGTACCAAATTTTATCTCTTGATAATTCTTACAGGTTATGGCCGCTTTATAAAGCATCTCCAATCTATTTGACTGTCTCGAGTTGGTGGAATGTTATATGGGAGCACTGTTATAAAGATGTTAATGACTTCATTCCATGACTTCAAATAAAACTTTTGCTTTGACAGATATCACTCCTCCGTACAAAAACCCTTATTTATTTAACATCAATTTACAACATGACAAATTTAAAACATAAATAAACAGGTTTAGAATTACCTGAAGGAAAGGTAAATTTAAAATAAAACTAGCACTTGAAGTCAATCAATACTAGTGTGGAGCACACATAAAATACAATTCAAAATCATAATTCAATCAGTTCTGGGCTCAATAATATCGATATGAATGAAGCACATACCGAACTTAAGTCCTGCAGTTTTCTATTACCATGTTATTTACCATGTTAATGATCAAATATAAAGCTTTCATAATTTTTTAAACAGTTGAAGTTGTCTGATAGCCTGTAATTATATATATATATATATATATATATATATATATATATATATATATATATATATATATATATATATATATATATATATATATATATATATATATAATATATATTATATATATATATATATATATATATATATATATATATATATATATATATATGTTGATTATACTCGTATATGTATATAATCAACAGGCTTTGTTTTGGAAGGTTGACAGAACCTTCACTGAAATCAATTGCAATTATTTCCTTCTATTTTCAGACCTTCATGATATTTAATGTTATGTTGAGGTGATTGAGTTTAATGTTATCTTGAGGTGTTATTGGAGGCCTATAGAGTGAACATTTAAGGAATGTCAGAATCACTAGAAGGATATGAAATTACAGGCGTTGAAGCAACAAAATTCGTTCTTAGCAGATAACGACATAAAAGTAGTAACGACTTATCGAAGAATAAATACGCGGAAAATCGATACAATCACTGAATTTGATGTCACTTGCTTTAAGAAATTAATGGAGGCTGAAAAACTCAATATACATTTTGATAGATGTCTTGTAGTAGAGTCAAATTGGCTTAACAAAATGTTACATATGCAATGACTATTCACATAACGGTGATAAATGTACCAGCAAGCTAACGTGCCCAAAATGAAGCGGAGAGCACAAATTTACGGACTGTAACAGCACCGGAAACCATAAGCAGCAACTACGTTGAAACAAATAAGAAGCTAAATCTAAATATTGATGTAAACCATGCTACGTGGGATAATAAATGCACATTGTATCAGTGTAAGTTGAAAATACTAAGAAACCAAATAAATTACCAATAGCAGTTTCGAAAACAAGATGCACTATACACCAACATCCAAAGTCAATTGTCAAACTTCATGGAATTACACGAAATTGTGTTCGATTATAAGCCAGCCTTAGTATTACTCTGTGAAACCAGACCAACTAACGACATGTACAAATATTGTGAAATGCGAGATAATTAAAGAACAACAAATTAGCGACCATCGTATGTTAAGCGTTAATATAAATTGTGGAAAGACAAAGTTTTCAGAGAAGTGTGAGCCGATTGAAATACATTCGCGGAAAAATTATTCTCATGAATCACTAAACTACCCTTTAAATCAACCATTTTTGGGATGCCAAGGGATGAAATTACTGAACAAGATAAACTGCGATGTTATAAAATTATGAAAATTGTAAATGTCAAGAGATTACATGTCAAGTGGTAATAAGTTTGAAGTCGAATGCTGGGATTGATGGTATAAACCGTAATATCATGTTGGACGCTATGACGAATGAAATATTTGCATCAAATTTACGCATTTAATCAATAAGGGTTTAAATGAAATTAAGTTCCGAAGTCATGGAAAATATCAACGGTTATTCCAACAATTTTAAACTGGATTTTAAAACAATCGATAGACAAATTTTACTAAAAAAAAATACGCAAATATGGGATACAAGGCACGGAATTTGAATGGTTCAATAATTACCTTCATGATAGACAAAAATATACAAAAGTCGATAACTGTATCTCTAAGCCAATACCAAATAATCTCGGAGTCCTTTCATCCTGTACGTCAATGAGATATAGTGGGAGGTATAAAAAATTGCGTGGATAAAGTGAATATGTTTGCTGATGATACCTTAATTACAATTGCTTTACCAACCCTTAAAGGAGCTGTTCAAAAAATAAACGAAGATTTGAAGAATCTAAGTAAATGTCCTTGTTTCCAAAAGTTGCCTCTTAACATTTCTAAAAACTGTATAATTCACTGAGTAATTTCTAAATTTTAGGAGAATTACGAGTGTTAAAATACAGCTAATTTATTGGGTTACTGAATGTATTTATCAAAGAAAGCATTAGTAATTAGTTAGTATTAAGTTTAATAATAATGTAAAATCCAATTGAATTCAGTTCATTTTCTATTAAATCAGCCCGCATAATTATCCGCGTTGTTCCTGTATCTAGTGTTATAAAACAGGCTCTTCCGTTGATTTCTCCATCTAATGTTAAGCCATCACCACCTCTTGTCAACCGTGGAACGAGGATGGCTGTCATGCAGGATTTTGTTGAAGAAGTTAGGTTTCTTTCTTTATCAACCTTCTCATTTATTGTTTGCAATATTACATGACGCTCCTTCTCTTCTGATCCCTTTCAATCTTCCCTTTTCCTCCAATGCAATGATGATGGTATCATTGCCCGCTTACGTTTTATTTCCCAACAATTCCTTGAAATATGACCAGGTTTGTCACATCACATATCCAACATCTAATTCTACCTTTTCCAGACCGAAACTTTATTGGTAGCCAATCATTTCCTGATTTGTTATAATTCCTTGAGTTATAATTTTCTAGTTCTAATCTGACTCGTCTTATTTTTACATCTGGTACTATCATCTTATTAACAGTCTCAATCGTTAATGCACAAGCGATGGTCTCCTCAAATGTTGTTTTCGTTGCTAACACTACCGCTCGTTTTGTTTCTACGTCACGAATACCATCAGTAAACGCATCAATTTTAATTCTTTCCGTCTATTCGGGCGCCATATTATTCGGGTGCGTTGGTGTGTTAGATGTACCAACCGCTCGATGTCTGCAGCAAACTCTTGAAGCGTTTCTCCGATTCGTTGATAACGACCTTTGAGCTCCATCCTGTATAGCTCACCCTTGTGATCAGCACCATATTTTCTTTCCAAGGCCTGCATGGCTCTATCATAGTCCCCGCGTTCAGATTCTGGAATGATTTGCAACATATCTGCTCTACCATCTTTTAACGCCACTATAACAGCTGCGACCTGGTCTTCCTTACACCAATTATTTCTTACTGCTGCCGTTTCAAATTGTAATTTGAAAATGTTGAACGACGCTGTTCCGTCGAATGTTGGAGGCTTTAATTCAATTCCGCTAACTGGTTTTAGGATTTGAGTAGCACCGCCACTAGTTTTAATGTCTATAATCCCTTTTTCAAGTTTCAAAATCAGTTCATCAGTCGCTTTAAACTTTTCGTTCATTTCACATTTAACTGTATCTACTTTGGCATTAAAACACATGGACATTTCGCGGAACTTTTCACTCACTTCAGATATAAAATGCCGTTGAATATCATTTTGATGTTCCAACATTTCTAGCACAGTTTCTTGTCCGGTTTTCATATTTTCTTGATTTGCCATGATTTCTTGTATCGCTGCCATTAACTGCCCCATATCGAAATTTGTAGGTACTGGGGTAAATTTATTTACTGTTGCTGGGGCAATGGTTGCGTCGACATTTGTTGCCCCTTCCATTGGATCCTCCGCATTATGTACTGCAGTATTATATTCGTACTGGTCTGGATCGATATTCGGTTCCAGCAAATCCTGTTGTAGTCTCTTCTGTAACTCTGCCTTGCTACTCGTTGTAGGAAAACCCCGTGCGTTCAGCACGTTTTTCACCTCCGACACTTTCAGTTCATGTAGCTTCGTGTCTCCTTTTTCACAATCCCACCGCTGTCACCAAACCTATAACTTTATTTAATAATCACCACAATTCACTTTAACAGTACTTTTAATTGACTGTTACTTTCACTTTTTCACTATTTATCACCTTTTTCCGATTTTAATCTGTCGCTGTTCTAATTCCAACTGAAGCTCTACGCTTTCTGTTTGCGTATTTATACTCATTTTGCCCGATTCTTCATCATAGTAGATTTTTCCATTTCTATATTATTCCGCCTGTATACTGCGATTCATGCTGGTTTCCAATTACGAGCATTTAGTACTTCTATTCAATCAGAGATGTCACCCGTGTCCGTAACAGTATTGATAAATAAACGAATAAATTAAAATACGAATAACTGCTAGTTTCTTAGAGGGTATACCTTACACCTATACTATAAATATTCAAAAATTCTTGCAGACATATAAATCCTCATTTCACACGGAATGCATCAAAGTTTAGATTGGTGAGAAGTTAGTTACTTCTATATTCTGTTCATCGGTTGTTTTTTTTGGGTTGTGCAGGTATTTGTTTAGTTATTTTAAATTATTTTCTAAGTATGTATAAGGGTTATTAGAGATTGATTGTGAGCTATATAAGCTCATTATCCATTTTTAATAATTCGATTCCCGCCGTTGACAAAAAAAAATTAACATGCAACCGGATGACATAAAAAGGCGTTTGTGTAGAAAAACATTCGTTGGGCTGACCACTTGCAATGTGCACCAATCGTTAAAAAAAACTGGTTCGTAAGGTCTCAGTTGAGACTCGGTAAGGGCCGTTTACGGCCTCTAAGCCATAGATTATTATTATTTTATTTATTGCGATTTTTCACAGTTTTTTAATTTCAAAAGTAATGTTGCTTTTTTGAAGCTTTTGGTTAAATTCTCGTTTTTTTCTCTCTAATTTTTCTAGTGAGATTATTGCAATAATCATCAAGTAAGTGAATTAAAGGGTTGCTTCTGCGCTCTCTCTCTCCTTAGAGATGACCTCATTAGGTTTAAATGTAATGATAGGTGACTTTACAGAAACTTTAAGATCAAATCATTAGGAAGTGGATAAAAAATACTGTAGTTGGTGTCCACCGATGATACTGCATCCATTTGTTATGTCTATTGCCTAGTTATGATTATATAATTGTTTGCTATTCTGTTTTACTTCTACGAATCAGTTGGGTGCCAATCTAAAATCACAAGTGATAAGGTGATGCATTTATGGTTCGTTAGCAATTTCTAATAAGTTGATTTCTTAATTTGAAATCGTTAAGGTCAGTTATTAGATAGTCTAAGAAACTCCAATTGTTACATCATCCAAAAATTTGCTATCCGATTTTGATTTTTTGGCATAACAATAACATTAACATTTTTTGCAATAAACCACAATTTATGACAACATAACAGTGTGTTGTTGTCATTAAACTCACCATAACATATTGATAAGCTTAAAATTTCAATAATGCTCACGTTGAAATGATAACAAACCGAAAATGTATGTTGTTTTCATTTTTTTTTTCAAATTGTGTGTGTGCTCCATCACGAAAATAAAAAACAGAAAATAGATGATGTAACAATTCGCTTAAGTTGATGAGAAGTGAAGATTTTTAAAAATAGTTAACAATTTTTTTCTTTAAACACTAGGCAAGGTTATAAATACGCTACGATATCAACCGATAAACGTTTTTATAATAATTATATCATTACAGCAATATAGAGTGTCATACGGTCATCAGAGCACGATTGTAATAGACAAACAAACAACTAAATTTGTTTTTACCACGCGGCGTGGAAAACGTGCGGGTGGGTGTTGTTGAAAATATTTTTTGGCGCGTGCATGATTTACTGACGAGAGTGACAGATGATTACGCTGAATACCTTGACAAGGAAAATCAACCATAAAATGATCGTCGGAATACAAACGATTCGAAATCATTGCATAAAATTTGCATAATTTTTATTGTCTTATCACGAAGAAATTTCCATTTTCCAAAATATAAATTCAAATTAAATTAACAAAAATCGTATCAAAAAGGAGAACGATTTGACATACAGAAATGAAAACCGAATAAGAAAAAAAAACAAGATATAATGAGATGGTGTGGTATATAGAATGGTAGGTTACTATGCCGCGTAGAATGATGATTGGTTGGTGTGGTTCGCTTGAAATTTTTTTTTTGTATCATAAATTGATGATGATGTTGATTGTGATGAAGGTTCGCTTTTTTTTTCATTTTTGGAAAATTTATGCAAATTTAAAATAATTTATATTATGATATAGTATAAAAAATTATTCCGCTCTAAATTGTTGCCGTTTTATTTTATTATCCCGCGCTCGCGTTATCTCTCTTAAAAGACGAGCAAACTTTACACACAGATAAATAATACGACGTTAGGTTTTTGACGGTTTTATTTTATTTTTTTCCGTTTTAATTTAATTTCTCCGTTTTATTATAAATTTTTTCCTTTTCGGCCCGTTCCCCATCATGGTGGCGCGTTATACCACCACATCGTGAACTTCACTATAAACCCACCCCCTCCCTATATTAAAATAATGAAAATGATAATGTTGTTATTAAGATTTCCACATTTTTCTTTTATCAATGTAACTTGCTTAATGTTATTGTGTTTGTGTATGTGTGTGTGTGTACTACGGTAGAAAAACATCGGTTGGGAGGAAAATTATACCCCAGAAAAAAAGGAAAACTCTAGGTACGATTTTGGGTATGTATTCGTATTTGAATAAAATTACAGATATAGTCTCTGGAGTTTAAAGTATTTTGTAATTGTTTTTTTTTATTCGTGATAAGAAAATATTTCCGTATTTTTGTATTCTTGTTGTTGAATTAAATTCGTAGCGATTTTATTTTTATTTTATTTAAACGACTTAACAACACCCACTAGACACAACTTAAATTATTCAAAAAATTCGTCAAAAACCTTGATATTTTTACAAATAAGCAAGCAAATTTTGCATGTATCTACGAGTATATAAAGTTGTAATCAAATAGTTGACCTCGAAGCATATCTAAGTCATGTATATATACAATATATAAGATAAGATTTATTATTTTTTATGTTCTGTGCATTTAGAATATATAGTTTGATAAATGTTTTGATTCGTGGTGAATAAATCGCGCGCTGAGAGCAAATATTTAGATTATTTTTGGCGATATTCCAATGATTTCATTTTGTTCGGACGGATGAAAAATGGAAATTGACGATACATTTCCAACGTATATATATATATGTATATATATATATATATATATATATATATATATATATATATATATATATATATATATATATATATATATATATATATATGTATATATATATATATATATATATATATATATATATATATATATATATATATATATATATACATATTATATGACGTCAAGAAACTCTATTTTTTATATATTGTACATCTTGTAATTAATTGGGAAAATTGTTTTTCCGGTGAACATTTTATTATACAATATTGTTGGTCAGGATGTTTGGGTCACTCAGCGCGCACTTTATAATTAACATGTGTATAATTTATAACATATGTCGTATAACAATTGGTTTTCTATTCTGTTATTCGACGCGTGCACACTATATCCGCTAGGTGCTGTTAAAGTGGCATTATCTATTTGAAACTCAGATTTTACTGCAGTATGTTCAGAATCAATTGGTACTGTTCTGATCATAATTTGAAAATTATACTTAATATTCTTTCCATTCTGTAAAGCAATGGTTTCCTTGCCAACCCAAACCTGGTCGAATTTTATGGATTTTAATTACGTAACTAACTTTACTAATCGAAAATATATTTGTAACACAAAATACAATTTATGAATAATAAGTAAACAATAAGTTTGTTTGAACTTGCTTTTAATCAATCATATCAATGAAATTACTAATGAATGGTAATTTCGGTTTTGCACCCTTTCATAATAATAATGAGTACCTGTGCTGCTCTTAACGGATTGTTTACGAAAATGGTTTCAAAAACAAATCTTAACTAAGATGTGAACACCCTTGTATTTAAATATCAACCAATTAACGTAGCCATAGTTCATCCTGTTAAAACTGTGCAGTCGACAACCATAACGTTGCTGCATTAAGATCACTCACGAAATATGATAATAATAATTAGGTCTAGAACTCAAGCTTTTATCGAAATTTGTCACAGGCATAATGTTTCAAAAAAATGCAGATTGCTGATTAGTGTAATGATAGTTTCAAGCTTTTATATCTCTTTCGAACTCTAGCACCAATAGATATTTATTTCTACTGTACAAGACGAGATTGGTTTGTTCGGTTCAGTAATGTTTCCTAGTATAGAGCCTGCTAGCTAATCAATGAATGCCGATATATAACAAATCCATACTAGATTTGGCTAGCGAAATAGTAAAAATATCCAAATATAATAATTTTCGGGGTTATAAAATATATTTTTCTTATCAAAATAAAATTAACCTATTAACCTAAATAAATTAGTTTCTAAATTTATTTTTTACTACTTTTTTACTTTTATGCCCAACATTAAAGAAGAGCGATCGCTTAAATTGCGAGAATTGCAAGTTACTGTCGTACATTATCTTGGAAAGAATTACTCTTCTGGTGGAGAAAATTATCGGTGACTACCAAGGAGGATTCCGTCCAAATCGGTTAGCCACTGATCTGATGAGTTTTTCGTTACGGATGATTGATTCCAAGAATGAAACATCTCACAATGAATACAAAAATTAAGTGATTTCAAGCAAGCCTTTAATCAACCTAGCGAGCAATCGAGAAAAGATATGGTCACTGATTCAATACTTACGAATACCAAACAAATACGTTCATCTGTGTCGAAGACAGTAACGGAGTCACAATGCGGTGTTAAAGTTGAGAACAGACTATCGAGATCTTTTGCAATTAATTCAGGTGTTTGACAAAAAGGGGCGCTGTCTTCCATACTTTTTCATAAATGGGTTGAAACAATTTATAATAATTTATAAGACTATTGTCTTGTTCACGTGGTTCGTGGTGTAGTGTAGCGTAGTTATGACTACAGCACATATATGACCGTTCACCTGGACGTATAGTGTAATAACTCTACCAATATGCCCCTGTTGTTGAAATATTGTACTCAGCATATTTGACATTTCTCAATGTTTTTTTTTGTTTGGCGTTTGTGTTAAAAAAGTTTTTAAATTTAAACTATTGTCATTATCAATATCAATTTTGGTTTTAATTTTCAATAACATACGATTTCAATTCCGAATGACTTTGAATTAAAAAATTTTAACAAACCACAACTGTCAAAAGGTAGTATACTACTCTACGCTAAGTGTTCACTTGTTGTGTAGTTGCAACTACACTACACTACAATACAGCATTTTGACCGTAGTTCATAATACACTACGGTAGTGTTTTTTCTTTGTTCACGTGGTGAACAAAAACCACGTGAACAAGATGTAATATTTTTAATCAATTTTCAAACAAGAAAAGACATTTGTTTACTAGAAATGACAGATCAATTTTAAAATTATACAAAATATGTTTTATTCTGTTGTAAAATATGTACTGTTACAGTATGATTACTTCATGATGTGTCTCTTAGGTGTTACTTCAGGTGTTGCATTTTAATATTGCGATGGCTTGCAGTGTAAACTGTTTAAATAGATATGGAAATTATGGAAACAGTGGAAATTTGTCTACGTCTGAATGTTTTCAATAATCATGACATATGGTTCCAGCAAAATCTATACCGCAAGATAAACTATTTTTCGACGACCGGGAATTTTTCGACGACCGAATAGTTTCAAAATATGCTGATATTGCGTGGTCACTTTGTTTCCCAAATTTGTCGGCCCCTGATTTTTTTGTGGGGTTTCTTGTAGGAACGGATTCACACCATATATGGCAGCAGAAAAATGGAAGACATTTAGAGGTCAGTTCAAGTTGACCCTCTAGACGTAATCTAGACGTAAACTCGTTTCTAAATGATTAATTTGTTAAAAATACAAGCTATACTATACAAAACAGTCTAAGATATGCAGCCACGCTAAAATTTTAAACCGAACCTACATACCTTCTTCAAATTATTCATCAAACTATCTAATTGCTCTTTACTTGGGTCATACACATCTGTCGGTTAACATAAGTTATTTTTCCATACTAATATTTTCAAGAAAAGCTGGCATAAAACAACGGCAATTCAGAATTCATACCAAATTGTAACCAGACGAGTAAAAATCACACACTCTTAATGTGGCATTTCTAACCGTGGTAGAACATGCAATATTTTATGCTATCAGTTTTAGTGAGCGATGCCAGTCGCTTGAAGCTTGAGAAGTAATAAATGAAGAAAGAGATAACACTATATAACTAAAGCGAATCAACATCATGTGAATGTAGCAAACTGCATACATTACTAAAATGACGTATGGAAAAATATCGAAATGTACTACACCGCAATTTATGCACCACGACATTAACTGTTGCAGAAGAATAGAGTGATCGAAAATCCATTCTATATAAACAGGGCTAAATCGCTGCATCGGAAAAGTCTTATTTTAATCGATAAAGTGTTAAGTAAATATAAGTTTCATACCCCTAACAGTGCCAACCGATTAATATTTCACAATTTACTGTACGAAAATAAATAAAATTGAAAGTTATCTGAGGCATGAATAATCCGGATACGAGTCGAGGAGAGTCGCAACAGCATATGAAAAAAAAATAATTATCATGAGATAATAAGAACTCAAGACCTTCGTATAAATGTATTTTCAATGGATAATACTCGTATGTATCTAACATACAAAAATAAATTGTGACAAACTATTACCTCTCATCACCTACATATTTACAATAGTTAGAATACGACAAAATACTTACATACATTGTTTTGAGTACGTGTCCTTTATAATGCAGACAATATTTCGTTTGAGTATACTGGTTTTTAGTAAACTGATAAAATATAAGTGCTAAAATCACAATGTGTCTAGCGAATAATCAGTAAAACTTAAATGTATTTGCACAAAATTTCTTCCGTGTATAAGTACGAGCATTATGACGAAATTGTAATCAAATAATTTCGGTTAGCAACAGTATTTCAATTATACGAAAAGTATACAAATACTATACCTAATCACCCTTTATCAATCCATATGGATATGATGCAATGTTTTAAATAAAAAAGTGTTGGCGAACCTCGACTAGAAAATATCTTAATCATTTTTATATACATACTCAAGTGTTAATGTATGAGTAAGAGAATGACAAAAATATTTCGAGAAAATTCGGGCCCTCTATCACGTATTTATATTTAGCATTGGGCGCATAATCTTAAAGTTTCACGTTTTCGGCGAATTCTTATCATCCGATGATTTTTACAATGTGTGATGAAATTGATGAAATCCGTGATGTATTTAAACTAAGACACAGTCTTATTTTGTTACAAATAAATGACCTTCATTAAAATTATTTGTTGAATAAATACTTTTTATTTTGATTAAGATACATACTTCGCGGAATTATTGGTTTCCGAAACGTAAATCGAATCTCGCGGATTTTTGTATTCGAATAATATTTGACATAATGATTCACTATCGCTTAGCTAAAATTACGTGGGGAAAGGGTATTTTTGTTACTTTTTAAACGTTGACGACATGATACAGTTACAGATTTAGTTGGAAATATGATTTATTGCATGTTCCATTCATTGGTTTCTTGTAAATCCCTAATTTGTTATGTGATGTACGTAATCGATAGTTCGAAAATATTTACGTTTAATTGTGTCAGGTTCGTTGATTGTACATCAATTTATTGGAGTTTTGTGGTAAAATTTTGACATTTTCGAAATGACTCAACAACAAAATGTTTGGAAAAATTTAGTGGTGAAACGTAGGTTAAAGACAAGGATAAATATTAAGAACAAAGTCAAGTAGTACCAACAGTTTTGAAAGTGTAGAGTGCATCTCAAAGGAATCTACATTTTGAAGGAACGCTAAATTATTTTTTATTACATTAGAGTAGGATTTTAGGATATGATAATTGATATGATGCTGAGATAGCTGTGAACATGATAGAACTGAACTCCGATGTAACATTTTTTGACAGCTAGGGTGTTGAGACACTGAGTCTCTTTGAAATATATGGCACCTTTATGAATTCTGTAATGTGTGCTCGCTTTAGTGAGTAATGATTAATTTAGAACTTTTTGTTGCGAATGCTACAGGTTCTTGTCAAACTCTAAGGAATTGTAAGATCTAATTTAAAACTACTACACAAAGAAAAGCAACTGCAACTAAAACGAAAAGATGAAAAATTAAATTTAAAAACAAAACAGTTTTGACGTCATCATTGAAAATGATCTCATTATTAGATTATATGATGAAACTAACGATTTTTAAATAACAAAGTGATAATCGGGTTAAATATATCATGTTATAGAGTTGTGACTTGTGTTAACTGTGATATGAAAAGTGGAAACGGTTAAGATACATTACATGCTTAAGTTTGATCAAGCGACAGAGAAAGGATATTTTTCTCAGCTACTCTCATTTGAGTTGAAGCAACAAGTGAATCAAAGCATTCATATGAACAAGACACTGATTGAGACCAAAGTATATTAAATACTTACTCCACACAAAATTGTCCGTTTCTGTGATGTTCATACAAAAAAAGACATTAATTATTAGTATCAATTTAATAAGGAACCAACTGGCACATAGTGGTTAGTTTCAATATTATGACAGAAAATTAGTCGAGTTATGCAATCCGGAAATGTAAAACATATAAAAGCTGTAGGTGTAAAGGATGGTCACTATGGGGCAAATGAGACTGATCGACAAAGTTTAATAACAACTGAACTGGAAGAATAAAAATAGTAATTATATGAAGTAACTCAGCCAGTGTCTGACATATTTAAAACATGAAGTATTGTTTTTAAGCTAATTGCTAGTCTGATGAAGTGAGCCCTGTCTGGGACATAGTTAAAAAACATGTTTACTGACCTATCAATTTTGACGAAATCCTGCTGAATAATTCTTCCCAAAATAATGTATTTTCACCCTTCTTAAATATTGGGCATAACGCGGCCTATTCTTCGAGCACCACTTTAATTGGCTATAACAATCGTATAAGGTCGAAAGAACAATTCTACAATATTATCCCTCCGAATCTCTGCATGGCCACGGCAAATTTCCTCAATGAATGGATCCTCAATGAACATCTCTGCGGTCTGTATTTGAGGCTATTCAATACAGCTTGTGATACATGTGGAACATTAAGTAGGGTACAAAAATTACGCCATGTATTAATACCGAGGCTTCCATTCTGCTCCCGAATGGCAGTTGACCGAGATTACAAGGTACGTCATTTAATTATGTATCAGCCAGAATATTCAGAAAACTACCTATATACAGTTAACGATTGTGAAGGTTATAAATGAACTCAGGTTTTCGTCATAATCATAAAATTATAATACAAACAATATGTTTGAATTAATAAATTAAAATAGCATAATTAAAAAATAGCACAGTTTATACAAACGAAGGCGTTCAAAAATTTAATTGGGCAATCCAATGTGTAATAGTTCACAAATTATGTGTAAATATACACGTTTACGAGTTTGCATCGGTACTAATTAAAGAATGTGTGATAGACGAATACATGTCTCTGTACAGTATATTATAAATGATTCAGAGGTATTCGTAAGGTTTGTAAAATTAATCAATAATGTGAAGTTTTTTTAAAAAGTTGACGTCATATTTTTATATCGTATGGCTTGTTAGAATTATATTTTATTGTTGTCAACCGATTTTAATTTCGTCATTATAATAGTTTAAATGAAAGACGATCACGTATGTGTCACTATACTGAGACACGTCAGACGATCATTGGTTTATACTTGCTATACTTACGGAATTTGTTGTCTACGCTGTACATGAAAGAGTGTTGTGTGTTGTCTAATTAATTAGTTCATGAGTAAAAGTAAATTTTACTGCTAGACTGGGCCCTACATGGGTTGTCAACCTTGTTGAACTATAACGACAAACCTAAATGAATCAACAAAACTAAATGGAAAGTTGGCCGAGTTAATTCTTCATTCCGATTTTAATGTAGTTTCAATCAATTCAATAATGGATTTTGGTGTAGTAAATTTTATTAAATTGTAGATTTAACCTGTTTAGAGGGATCCTTCGAAACGAACACCTTAATCAGAGTTTTATCAGCACTTTTCTTTTATGATTACTTATTAAATTTGCAGCTGCTTATTAATATATTATTTTACAATATTCTTATCAAAATTTTTAACTTAGCTGATGAAATCGTAATGTTCGTTACTACATAGAGAAAACGATGCGGTTTATTTGCGAAATACCTTGAAAACCTAGATTATTTATGACTAAGTAGCAAATTTATTGGTTTAATCTTGACCTTGGAATAACATGTTTGCAATGAACTCATTTTCTTATCTAGTTACTTTTGTTTAAGGGTTTCAATAGTGTATGTGGTATAAGGGGTGTACAAAATCTTAATTATGAAGATATATGGAATATAATTCTCGTAAAAAATGACAACAATCTATAATTTCACACTTTTTAATTTTTTGTTACTTAAATCAAAAACCAATTGATCAGTATTTAAAATTACATTTATTTTATTGTCTAAGATCAGTTGAGCAATCAATAAGAAATAAACTATTTTGCTACTCAACGTACGAGCAAACAAGACAACTTCACCAAACTTTATCTTATATTAAATTATCTTCGATTTTCCTTCATCCAGTAGTTTATTGGGGGTACAAATAAGTTTTGAGTAATTTACTAAATCACACTATTAAATCACACGGACCATCTAAAACACAATTTACAAGACGCGCTGCTTTTTATTTTAATTTAAAAAAGAGTGCAGGTAATGGGCATCGATTGCAGTGTGAAGCATATTTGGGGAACATCAATACAATCATTTGGATCCTGGTCCCGAAGTTTTGAAAATGGTGATCAACCAGTAAAGTTTAAAGTTACAGTATACTGAATATTGCAAACAGTATCGTGTAAAAATAATGATATTGGTCCGTATGAACTCAACAAAAAAAATCGGTAAAGTTGTTTTGCATCGAAAACCCAAGACTAATGCAGTCTAACGAAACCATCAAGGGAAAACGTAATCAATAATAAATCATGTATGCATGCTGAACATTAAAGCATTATATGCCAAAAGAATGTATTCTACCACTTGTTTTGGTCGATGATTCATGGTATGTTGCACAGAACTGCATAGCTTACGACGACGCCAAAAATTTGACAATTATTGAAACGCTTAAAAAATTGTCCGTAGCTAATGATAGATAATAATAATAAAATACATTGTACTTATTTCTCTTAAGCTTTGAAGTTATTAATAAATCTCTCGTGCTTTAAAATTTGAACCCAAATTATAACAATGACATGTTCTGGAGATTTAGATTTTTGTCCACAGTAGATTTTCGTATGCAATCAATAATTTTGGAAAATCTTAAGAGTCGACATTCAGAACTAGTGCATAAATACTACCTTAACGATGAAAATTCCATATCCAGATCGTTTTCTAAATAGTAAAGCAAAATATTAATATTTTGATAAGAATTTGCACAATGAGGCACATTCAATGATAGTCAAAGCAGCAGCTGATAAAAATATAAACACACCGCAAGTTCATGTACGCTATATAGTTGAAACGCTAGACAATTTCATTAAAAAAAAACAGTCATAAGCATTTTAATCTTCTTTCTCGCAATATACATACTCGTATACCTATATATACAATTATCACGTATAGCTATATATGTACTCAATAATACATAAAACAGCTGATCTACAATATAAAATCTTAATAGTTCGTTTTTCTTAGTCTAATTTCTCTTAGAATCAGCAATTTCTAATTAAAAAAAAAATTTAATTCCACTCAAAAATCGAATAAACAGCAAAAAAAACCAAGAAATTGCATGTAATCTTACAGCATTACATCAGCTAAAAAAAACTTTAACATCGAAAACGAAGAAGAAACGAAAAATGTTAGAAAAACAGCTGGCAATGATATAATATACTAATTTCAATTTTATTTATATATAAAAAAACCAACCCAACAACAACAACGCGACTAAAATAAGAAGACATGAAAAATTTTCCATTCTCTGCAGCAAAAAAATACCAACAACACAATGTCAAAAACCTGGTATGATACATAAAAGTAGGGAACATTTTTTTTTTCATTTTCATTTTCAAGGATACAAGAGCAAAGTTTTCATTTCTCCTTATACAATATATACATACATACTTACTTATATAATATATACATACATATATCCATATATATCCTTAATATATACGTTCCACATTTTCTCGCAACAAAAATTCTTTGTTTTTCCCACACTCTGGCTGTTGGTATCCATATCGTGTTATTTATTCATTTTCGGTTTATTTTTCACGAACTTTTCTTCCATATACATAAACTTTTTAATGTTTTTCCACAGTTTTTTTGTTTTTACCATTGCTCCCTGCGCTAGCATACACCAATACAAGGTTATATTATATATACATATATTTTTTTCCCTTCTGTATGTCAATGTATTACTTGTGCAAAAATACACCACCAAATGAAAATATTCAAGTGGAATGGAAAATGGAAAAATATTTTCCTTTGTTCGACTTTAGAATTAAAGGAAAAATTCAGTATATACATAATATACAGTCATTTGTTGGTGGAGGATGATGAAATCCAAATGGAAATAGTGTATATGTAGTATGAAACGAGAGAGAAAATATACCTACCTATACAGTATACACACATACATTGACAAGGATATACATATATATGTACACTTTATGATGCAATAATTATAGATTTTTCAATTTTACGTATTGAGAAAGAAAACATTTTTCATTTTGTTACCAAGTTCGTTCGGATTCCTTTATGATGCAACAATTATGTGTATGCAAATTATTTGATTGCATTTTCAGCTCTATCATGTTTTATACAATGTTCGTACATACTGTAGCAATTATGTATTATGTACATAACTACTCAGTAATTAGCATTATGTTATGTATAATATACATACAGTTAAAGGGGTTATTCTTAGAAATAAAACAAAAAGTTTTAATGATATTTATATTTATGATGCAATTTTTTTTATGCTATAATTGGACTCCATTGAATTTTTCATTTCGATGGAAAAATACTCGAAAAATGGGTTGTATATGGTGGTATAAAACATAAAAGGATACTCGTGTAAATATATAGTGATAGAATATAACGAAGGGAAATAGAATGAATATTAATTGAAGGATTGTGTGGTGTGAACATAAAATACTGTATAATTTGCATTGATTAGTTAATAGGAGGTTGTCAAGTAATCCCAACATCGTTAGTATAAAAATAAAGTTGTTGGATTGGGGTTTCGAAAAGAATTTTTTGCAATTAATTAGCATTTATATTATATAATTTTTCATGAGTTCTATATAGGTACAATAGTTTTGGTCCTGGAATTATCAAATATCCAACAATTTATTTTCCACTATTCACAAATCATTTTAAGATTTTATTCATGACTCGTTCTATTTATTTTAATGAATAATTTATAGTTAAACATTCAAAACTAAAGCATGTAAGTATCACATATTATTAGTTATGACGAGGGCAAACGCAAAGTAAAAAGTCTGGTAAAAATGAAACAAAGAATAATATGTTCGGCCAAAAAAAAATATTTTTCTACGTAGTCAATTTCTCTAACCCTTCCAAATAGGCGTTTGTTGCATCGATGATCACAGATAGTATTGACATATTTACTGGGATTTACGATTGTGACACCCTCTGTTGCAATTTTACCAGACTTCTCACCCTCGTATGTAAAGGAATTTAAAACCTGAAACATTGAGAGTAGAAAACACTTGTATATTATAACAACCCTCCTTAGAGTGACCACTTAAACAATTGAATGTTTTATATGTTTGAAACACTAATAGACATTCCATAACAGATTAATCATTAATCTTATATAAAATAACCATCCATAATTGATGAACCGGCAGTATCCGCTAGTACACTAAAGCAGGTTGACCCAGGGCAGAGAAAACCGTAGATTTATAGGAATATTCCTGAAGTAAACACAAGGGATCATCAACATCCTCAATCAACATTCGTCGCATACGGCATCACTGGCAATTTCCTTGCGATGAGGGTGACTTTTCAAACGGTCATGGCCAGTTATAATAGAAACCAATATTCTCAAGTTCTTTTTCAATGAACTTCAAGGACCAGCTGGTTGAGGACCTACGACATATCAGCGAGAATCTGTTGTAGCCAAACAGTCTGCAATATCGTTGTCCTCAATGTCACAATGTACAGGAACCCGTATGACCGTTACTTGTCGTTAGAAACAACGAGGTTTACAAATTTCTTATAATTTCCTATCAGTTTAAATTAGGTTAGAGGGTTGTTCAAACAGTTTTACTATTCGTACAAAATATAATCTCTTTGTCGTCGGCAACGAGATTAATAGTTGAAATCACACATTCAGTAATCGTAATTTATTTCGCTTGATGAAGAGTATACAGAAGGTCCTCAGACCGTGAGAATCTCAGATCATTCTATGAACAGTAATAACTAAAGCCAGCACCCTCTTCAGAAACAAACCCATCGGAAAATAATACGAGCGATTCGAATATATGTTTTAGCAAGTCTGATTTAAACCACATATCTCACAAGAAATAAAACACCTCAAATGATCTGTAGAAACTAAAAACAGGCCAGTTTAAAATCATTAAGAATTTTTCTATGGCCTGAAGTGGTACCGGAAGTATTCCACGCCGCAGCACTTTTCAAGCGAATATACATATTCGCTTGAAAAGTGCTGAACATGTTATACCGAAAATGAAGGATTGTAAAAGGGGTGTGACGAGAATTAGCTCAGTAGCTAGGAGCGGAGTTGAAAACATGGCTTCAGTTAAAGCACGAGAAACGATGTTTTGCAAACACTTAAGTAAACCAACTGAAGATTTTACTTTAAACACTGGCCACCAAACCACCGATACCTAGGTTAGCATTGGGAGAACCAGTGATTTATAGATAAAATATAGCATTTTATGGGACAATCCCGAAGAATTACCAACAACTCTACGGCATTGCTAAAATATAGTAGCTTTTTATTGTGTAAAATCCAAATGATACATCCAAGAAAGTATAATATCCAGGAAAACACCAATGTGTTTGACGTAGGCTGAGCTATTAACATTACATCAGAAAAGTGATAATATAGAAAAATCTGTTATGTGCCTACGCCTTATAAATATAACCATGTTGTTCAATGAGAATAGCGTGTTGAGTTAAATCTGAGTCAGTATAACTTTAAGCGATAAAAACAGACTCACGAAAGCACACCTCCCTTCGCGGGCATCCTCTGGAATCTTTGACCGAAATAAAGGCATCCTCAATCTTGCATATTACAATGCGAGATGTAAGCATACATTTAATCCACCTGATGATGTTGGGTTCCATACCAAATTTAATACATGCATTCGTATAATCGAGACGAATGTAGTGTTATCATAAGCTACTAGTTCATGTATGGTAGTTTCACAGGATTTACGAATTATGTAAGCATATTGCTTGTTACTGAGCGGAGCGGTAACTCTCTAATAAATCCATCATCAATCGTTTCCAAAGATTTCATAAAAGTTGATGACAGTCATATAGGCTGGAACGATTTGGGTTCGGTGTAGTCAGACTATTAGGCACCAAATATAATGTTATCTATAAGTAATCTTCTCGAACTTACTATAACAATTCCATTAACCTTAAGTTTGTTGAAGTTAAATTTATTGAAATTCTAAATTATTCCATTTTAAACTATTGAATTCAATAAAACTGCGTTACCAAACTGAATATTTCGCTTAGTCCAGCACACAAATCGACAAAAAAATAATTCCCAATTTTATAATTAATTGGGATTGGATCGTCAATAGCAAATCCGAAATCCGTTTCAAAAATAGAATTACATATACTTATTTTCCGCCCATTATATAGGATTTTCTGGGCTGTAAACAATATGTACCAAATCCGAAACACTTTTAAATCAATTTCGAAATCGTAAAACAAAAAATCTCCTACACGTATCGACTTGGATATTAAATTTAGATAATATCATATTATTCATATACAGATGTACCTCTGATAAAATCTGATTTTATATTTTTTTGCTCTAATTTATAACGATCCCACCTACAAGGTGTGTGTATATGTATGTATATAATGATTTTCATTTTTTGTTTTTAAATTGGATTTTGAGGATAAGGAGAATCTTCCGCACATCACTCAAAAAATATTAAGTATCCCACTCATATCAAACCGAATAATCTCTTTACAAAATAATGACACACCCAAGTGTTTTCAAATAATACAAAAATTCAAACATAATATGTTTAGGTTGTACATAAATTCTGATATGGAATTCCTTAAAATTTTTAGGAACGAAATAGTAAGAGTGCAATCACCACACAAAGAGAAGTTGCCATCGTTATCTTCACTATTTGTCTCTATATAATCGAACTTTCAGTTTTTTGCCAAACTTTTTTCGTTGCATGGGTGATTTGTGACTAAGTAGTCGTCACACAAAACCTCAGAACCGACCTTCCTTCCAATTTGATCATCAGTGAAGATATTTAAAGCTATACGCTTTACGATTAAGAAAGAGCTTGTTCTTCCAAGGCTACAAGACTAAAACCTCATACATAAAGCAATAACAATTTTGTTTTATCCATATAATAAATGAAGCTTTCAATAATATAAGATTGGGATCCATTAAGCTTGAGAGTGTCAAACTGAGAAAAACTTTGTTCTGTTGTACATGATTTTCAAGGTTTTTAGTTCTTATCCAATGAATTTATAGATGTAAATCCAGAAAATTGCAGAGCTTTAATAACCCTTTAGTATGTAGGTGGGTTTTTAGGAGTAGTTTCTGACAAGTTTCTATACATTATCATTTAATAAATAAAATTAAGTTAGATCAAGATAATTATCTTCAGTAATTCACGTAAATGAACTTTCATCTGTTACGCGTAGACATGTATATGCATACACATTACCATAAATCGTCGTGAATCATTTGGTCATACAGTCTTGAATCGTGCGGTTTCATGTATTTTACAAATATCACACATCAAACACTATACGATTTTTCCTACGCTGCAGAACGTTGAATTTCATCACTTTTTTCTACACACAATTTCGTCGAATGGTATACGTCATAAAATACGATTTGTTCAACACATGTTTTTCCTACTAATAAATCGTTTAGGGGCAAATCATTTCCTAGAAATATCAAAACGTTTTTAATTCGTTTAAACATTCGTATAGGTCAAACATTGTGTACACATACATATATATGTAAAGTTCGAATTCTAATCTCTTATCAATTGTAAACATCAAAATGCTGTACATATACATTTTGAATACAACACTTGAATATGTAATCGAAAACGTTTTTTTTTCAAGTGAGAAACTGAGTTTCGCGCGGCCTTGGTAAATTATTTCGTTCGAACATGCCTGCCTTAATATATTTGTCATCGCGCGTACATATTTTATAACGATACAACGATAAGGAAGCACATTTTTTTGTGTATATGATTCGCGCATCGAAACACAACCCAAATACAAATTATCGCAAGGTTAGTGCTATTCGGCGTATTGTGTTTATGCATAAACCAGAAGTGGAGACGACGTGGGTGAATTTTTATACAACCGATGATTTTATTTGATATACAGCTAAATTACTAGTAATTCATGTCGTTTTAAACATTATTTTATCAATCTAAATATGTTGTATAGTAATATGATGTAACACAACTATTATTTACACGACACTTGGATAGCTCACATAACTATGATGATGATAAAATGAACTTGGTGAAAAAATTAATTTTCCAATTTAACACGTGATGTTATTTAATTTTTGTATGCAGCTCAATTTTCATCCATATCAATGTTACATGCTTTTTCTTATCTCTTATGCTATGAATGTATGTTTGTACAAAACAATTTTATGATTTCTCGCGGTATATAACGTGATTCTGGTTTCATTATCTATATACTCGTATATACGACTTTGTTAGTGTGTGTCTTCGAATCTCTTACGAATAAGTTGTTTTTTATACATAAATTTCAAGATAATTCCTGTTTGCGCTATGTTTAGTACATGAATTTTTTTGTATTTTGCTGTTTGAAAAATAAGTGAAAACATGTGTGTGACAAATTATATTATTTCTTTAACAAACGAATCAAACCAACACAAAATATCATCTTGGAAGATATTGAATACAAATGTCGTAGTAAATGATCACTATTTACTAAACAACGTTTGATCAACTATTAAGCTAAGACAATATAGTATTAATTGAAACAATGGCATTAGTAAAGTAGTTGGAAGGCATTTGAATTGTCGACGCATATTTAACAGCAGAAATGCTGACGTATGGAATACCGGGGAGGATGCAGCTGAAATGGATAGAGGTTTAACCATTTGTAAAAAAAGAGAATACAAGAAGGCTTCTGACTTTTTAATAGCACAGTTAAGTATTAGTAATGATGAGTGCATATCCCTACTAATCAACCAACTATAAATAATGAAACAATATGGCTTTAGACCAGGAAGGAGTTCTACAGATCATATCAACTCTACACGTATCATCATAAAACATTCAAGTGACTCTTCGTACACTACGAAGATGTATTTGACTCAATCACTAAGACAAATAACTAATAAAGTGACGTAACAGGATGCCGGAAACAAAGTTCAATACAAAATTCAAATGTAAAAAATTCTTCTACTCGCGAGGAGTAAGTAAAGATGGGTAAACAACTCGAGCAAACTCGACACCATATCTCCAAATAAAATAATTAATAATAGTATTTCGATACCCTATCATAAATCAATGGCAAGGTCAATCGAAGAGGTGAAGAAATGGATATACCTCGGTTGGACTATAGCAAAACCGAAAAAGTGTTCAATCAACGCCTCAAAAAAAGACAGAATTTACGTTGAATGTACTTCAAAAGTCTTGGAATACATCATCCTAATCAAAATATAATAATAAAATACTTCTAGCCAAAATAAGATAGCCCACATGGAGATGGATAGGTCAACACATTGAAAAAAATCCCGAATAACAACACGAATATCATTGTAATGGAATCCACAAGGTCCAGTCTTTTCTTTAAAATCTCATCTTTCGCTAATGTTAAACTTAAAGTGATGACCTCAGATTTAATTTTTTATTGTTGGTTTGTATTGTTGGATTTAGAAGGGGAATAGTTTTGATAAAGTTTTGTTGTAGGACTTTACCATAAATAAGGATCTTAATAGATCATCAAATTCTTTTTTGATTGTATTGATGTATATATCGGATTTAATTCAAACGAGATCAGCAAATTGCTGACATCGTGCATGAAATCAAAGCTAGCCCCATAACTTTCTTTGGGCTTATCCCAAGCATTTGGTAATTGGTTATCTTAGTAAAACACTTAGTGACTCTTTTTGTTTATAAGGCAGGCTTTCAGAAATATCATTGACAAATATCTCTTAAATATACTGATTTATTGTTCTAGAAGAACATCCCAAGTGAACACGAAACTTCGATTAAATAAATAACTAAAAAATTCTGTTACCAAGTGGAAAATCACAACCATTCCTCTTCTATTTTATCTCTACTACTTAAGATGTCTTTGAAAGATTACTATAAAGGCAACCTAGCAACAATTTAATTTTCTTGTATAATACTTAAGATACTACATATACCAGGTATCAAAAATATAATTTCAACTCAAATGATTCAAAATCGTCTGTAACATAAGATAATGCAGTTTTAAACACAAAAAGGCGTTTCGTCTCGGGATTACGCATCTAACATTGTCCTCTACACATATAACACACTAATGTTATAAGTAGCAATTGTTCTTTTATTATGTGATCAATTTACAATATAAATATTTAAAAGTAAAGTAAATTAACAATAACACGGTAAATAATGACTTTTTTGCGATTTTGTTGCACTATCTTGAAAAATTTTGTCTACCTGGAAACAAACCGTATCCTAACCAAGGGTATCCCGCTTAAGGAATATTCCACATGATACAAGTTGAAACCAAATACAACAATACACTTGTACACACACATATATCGATCATGTTTGTATCCTGCTCATACGTTAAATACGTCACGTATATTCAGACCCTATGTATGGGTAACAATAATTATTATATACTTTAGGTACACATATAATCAAAGAAATAGACTGGATTGCATTTCTTATATACCTTAGCTTTTGTGAATTTTAATTCCTTTACCTGCAGATGTATTCTTTGTCCAATATTATACACAATACAGACGAGAATATTCTCGTCGAATCTGGAAATTTCTCGTATATAATGTATCATCTGATACAATCAAGTGCTATTAGTTTACGAGCACTTCAAAATCTCAATATAGCATTGAACGTGACATAACGAACTATCCACTCGTATATCAATTGATAAGAGACTATGTATGTATTAAGTTTTAGCTAGTTATATTCGGTTATAGTCGATTATGGCAAATAATTGTTTGTTCACGATAAGATTTCAATTTCGTTTTTTACTTCTCAATCGATAGGTTCACCTAAAACAAAAAATAGTCTACCAACTGAAAAATTTTGAATCGGAGACTTAAAGTGTTAACTCAATGACTGTAGAGTCATTTAATAAGATAAATTGAGTCAAATCATATTCATCTGACGAGATCAACTCCATATATGACAACGGGTCTGATTAATATTATATGTATAATTTCAGCTTATCGACATTGGCGAGATAGATTTCAGTACAGACGTCAATAATACAAAACATGTTTACTTCAGTATTATAATGAGTAATGAGCGCACCACCAAACACATCCATATATATTCTAAAATTAATTGTGTGGATGTGTATCAGATAACATACTTATACATAATTTGTGTTAGAATATAATATACATATTAGCAATGCTGCCGTTCTATGTTATGCTTCTCATAATAGATTGGTTTTGATAGACTGTTAATAATTTATGGTCTTTATCCCGTAAATAGTCCTATAATCATACGTTTCAACTGAGCCTTTTCGTCAGCAATCGCTTTTTATTATAAGTTGTTGATTGTTACGATGACGTTTGAACTTGAAACTCTGGTGAAATGAGAAGCTCTTTTATCTGTCAATGGATTTCATTTTTATAAACGTGAATGAAGAAAATAGTGTTTTTGAAGAAATATTCCAAGACGATAGATAGAATTGTCCCTTATAACCAACAATTATGGAATAATTATGACATATACAAACCAACATCAGGCAAGAACCAACAACTTTACTGAAGGTGAGCATATATAGGATTCAAACTGATAGTGCGTATACGACTAACCCAGATTCTTGAATCTCAAATAATAAATTGAAAGAAAATCATTCAAAGATCTATTACTTCAAAAAATGAGATGTAAGATGAAGATGGAAAAAGTGTCATTGCACATAATATTTGTTTGAAACATATTTAATAACCAGTAAATATTAGGTCATACAATAACATGTAATATCATATACAGTCATTTGTTTTTACTTGTATGTCTGGCAACCATGCCCTTTCTCATAATCGTATTGTTACTTCAAAATGGACTAGAAAATCGGGCTCTCAAAATATATATTTCGATCTCCTTGCACTAGATTTGTACTAATCATAGGATTATTAGCTCATTAAAACTTCAAACTGTCTATATCTCAGTTAGAAATCTAAATTACAAATTCAGAATCTTATCAACGACTTTGTATAAATATACCACACTCATATCATAATCTCATTGTTTACTTTAACATTCTTATCTAATTGTAATAACGATACCTTTTTGTCAATGTTATACTTTGCTTATCACTAAAAAATATCGTACGAGAAAGCAAAATTTAAAACTAACTGATCACTCAATTTGTATGTCCAATCGAGTCTAGTGAACTTGGACGAAAGTGATTACAAATTAGATTACAATGACGTGACATGCCTCCGTTAACAACTCCTAATTTTATATTTTATACGATTAGATTGCGATATGCAATGATTTATATGCGATTAGTGTATGGTATATACTTTGGATCTAGTATAAATTAATTAAACGTGTCGGTTGAAATTAGCCACGTTGGTTGTTAAATAAATGAATCATCGCGACTATTTTTAATCCAATTCTAAACTATTTAAAAATTGAAAGTAATCAACCTAATACCTGTAACTATATATAAATTCAATGACATTGACACAATGATCCTGAAAATTAATAATTTATATATTATAAAATGACTAATTATAAAGTAGCTTTTGTTTATTAAAACTTTTAAAGTTTTCATTCTTGACATTGGATTTGTGAATTTAAAACGATTTATTCCATTCCACTATATAATATAACGAATTTATTTAATCAGTTAGTCATCGTTGTAACTGAAAAAAGTGCGGCTCTTAATCGTTAAAATTTTTTTTTTCGATAAGAATTTTTTTTTATTTTATTTTTCAACAGACACTCTGTCTAAAGATAATGACATCATAACAATTTATAAAAATTATTTTTTATTTTAAAATTTTTTATTTTATACATAACGACACGTGTATTTAGCGGTTAGCTGTTTAGATATATCACGATCATTCGAGAAAATTCGCAAGCTGGCTGCGAATGATAAATTTTTAGACTAGTCGAGTGTTCAGACATTTCTAAAATTAGCTTATGTGTCGTATATGCGAGTATGAATATGTTATTTGTGATTTATATAGTTTTGATAAGATTAGCATGTATGTACCTAACACACGAAACAAAGTATATCGAAATATTGTGAACTTGAGTTTGAATGTTTTTAAACTGTATGTAATCATCGCTATTTGTTGCTAACTTGTTTGTAAAATCTTATCGCAAAATTTCTATCCATTGTTTGTTGTGTTTACATACACATATACGTAAAGCCTTTATATATTCACAAGCCACTCTTGTTTTTATTACTTCCTCATCATAATTCTTACCTTGGCCAACATAATTATTCATACAACAAATAAACTATGAATCAAGTTCATTCCTCGTTGTCTTATAACATTTATGTATGCATATACGTGTATTCGAATAACAATAAGACATTTTTATAACTGGATCAGCACTTAATACATCTGAACTAATATGTTATTATTTTAAAATATATAAATAATTACTAATAATTAAATTCTTATAAAATGATATCACCTATTTTCGATCGACAATGTGTTACAGGTGTGTTTTTGTGTAGTACAAAAGGCATTGTTGGTAATTATTCGTTTATTAATTTGTGTGTGCCACACATTATTTTGTTGATATTACAAATTAATAATAATAATCATTTAAAAAATATTAATCGTAAATATTTAATTTTATAAATGGGTTTTTTGTAACAAATGATCAAATATTTGTAATTAACGCGATCAATACCAAACAAAATATTTTTGATACACGTGCGGATAGGCTTACGTGAGGGATTAAAAAATAATAAATATTTTAAGAAGATTCGGTAAGATGAGTTTTTATTTTGGTTGAATCATTTTTATGTGATGAGATAGCTTATTTTATTGAATAACTATTTCATAAGGTGTTCGATCCAATCATCTTCTAAAACTGCATAATTTAAACCGCGTTTCATGACCTATTATATAGAATGAAAATCTTTTTGGGCAAATCTATATAGACAACTAAACTCAACTCAGCCATAGACAATAAACATGAAAGTTCACCCAAATTTTTAAACTAATTAGTGCTACTGAGATAAGGCTGCAAATTTGATTTGAGATTATTAAAACTAAGTACAAAAGACCAAACTATTCGGATATATGCGTCATAATTGGCTCTATTTTCTATCGATAGGAAATCCTAATCTCTAGTATATACAATGAGCTTTCAAAATAATAACCACTTTACCGACTTAAGTATATTTAAGTCCTGGTATTGAAGCATATAGTATATATTGTGTGATCTATTATTTTAAAAATTGTCTGCAGAAATATTAAATTTATCATGTATCGGATTTGGTTTCGATGAAACAACGACAATGATGCCTATACACACTAAACAATATCTAAATTAATTAGATTCAAATCACTTAACACAACCCACAATACTGTTGAGAGCATACACTATACCTATCGAGAAGGAACATCAGCATTGAATTTTCCTCGTTAGTCGCATTAATAACAATTATATACTTTACACACTCCAAAATGGTAAAGGGCGCGTAGTTTACAAATTTCATAAAACGTTGTCAGTAATTTTAGCATTTCTTAAGTGGTGGAATCCATGGAAAACAAACATGCAACTGCAGTGTTTTTCCGGTTCAGGCCGTCTTGGAAATTTATTATAACATATTAATTCATTTTAGAGTGAATTTTTAGCAATTACACTCAGGTGCATAATACTACTTCATTGAAGTTTGTGTATACATAATTATCAATAATGCTGGAAAATTTATTTTACAATACGAAAATCAATGAAAATATTATATTTAAAAAATTACTATTAATGTATTATATAAATCGTTAAAAATTTAATTTTTATCAAAGAAAATTTTTAACAGTGAAGTTTAAAGTTTGAACAGTGAAGTTTTGAAGCATCTAAACCCACGTCAAAGTACTTCAACAGAAAAAATTTAAATTTAAATCGTGGAATAAGAACGTATGTGATTATGTTAATAAACTATAGAAAAGAAAAACGGGTTAATAAATCTTTGTAATGAAGACGATAGAGCTCATTTACTTGTTCTGCTTTCTTAAAAAAAAGACAACCAGTATGCTCAATATAGACTGGGTACTATTCATTAACGTATATCGGCAGTTGGTAAAATTTTCACCAAAATTGTGATGATTATGATCATTTTTATGGACGAAATCATTTGTTACCCTATGCTGAGGTAAAAAAAAGACTGAGCCGACCCTTCTACCATGTCAGTACTTTAGGCTGCGCCTATTGTGCAAATAGTAAATGGAAAAATGTTTCCACTTAAAAAAAAAGAAATTATGACAAGAGGTAACTAACTATATATGTAGCAGTAGTGAAGAGTTCTATATATATAGTCTCTAAACCTATATAATCAAAACTATATCACATATATATTCGGTGAAGATGTTCTATTTCACTACAACCAATCTCCAACCAGTCACTAGTGAAACGTGCAATTACTTAATTAGTATATACTGCTTCTCTATATACATGATCGGATTCCATATGCCACTCAAACACAAATTTTCTTGAAGCTTGAGACAGTAAATCTACATTAAAATGTAAGCTAATCGGTATATTACAATCAATTCAACACTAAGTACATATTGTTTTCATAATATTATAACTTTGTGGATATAACACTCCCAACGAGTAGCAATCAAATTTCGAATTATGAAGCAAAATGAAATTCGTTCAAAAATTATCATGCCAGCATTGAAAATAAAACGAAACATCGTTGTACGTACGATGTTAAATTACGACACAGTTCTAGAAAAAAATAATAAAAATAGTAAAATCGATTAGATCATTTTGCCACCAATATCAAACTTCCATTGTGATGATAAGCTGTAAATGTTAGTGTGGTCAAATGGCCTGTTTAAAAAGTGACTTAATCGAAGTATAGTTAAGAAATATAGATCTTATGTAGATGTTAAATACACCCGCAACAGGACCCATGATGATATTTAAGTATTATATGTTTTCAAAAGGTTCACTACTCAGAAATTTAACACGTCGCAGTCGTTTAATAATCAATTTTTCCAGTACTACTCGTTTTGAATATTTTAGCATTTTCATTATACAAAAATGATAATGTACAGGCTCGAAGTCCGATTAGTTACGTCAAACTCTTTACAATCATAAATATTTATTTTAAAGTAAACGTATATAATATTGATTATTATTTAAATTATCAAGTGATTTAGAAAGTATACAACTGTTTTAACGATGCTGCCGTGTATTAAATATTATAAAAATAAATAACAGGGATTAAAAATTGTTTGACCTCTCAAACAATACCACTTTATATAGATCAAATTAATCACAAACAATATATAATACTTTTACCATAATTACGCAATTAGTTCTAAAAATTACCATATTGCAGCGGTTAATGAGAGATGCTTTATAGGATGTCATTAGCGCAAATAAAATTTTATTGTGAAATGAACAAAAACCGTCGAATTAAATATAACGTGTCAGCTTGATTAAAATCGATGACTGGCCATACAAAAAATTATAATTTAAAATTAATTTATTTTCAAATATAATTTTGTTATAAATATACTATACATATACCTACTTACAGCTTACCTACCTTGCTATTTTTATAGGTCCATCGCATCGATGCGCTTTCTCTTAAACTCATAATATGTATGTACATATGTGTGAAATCGAAATATCGCAAAATAATAAATTACATCCATTAGTCAAAATTTAATTGATTTTATTAATAAAAACTTTTATTATTGACTATTAACAATGTTCTTTGTGTTTTACAATGGTCGATGAAACACGGCATAATATGACTCATTTTGCACTTTATATAGTTGGCCATCAAATAGTTTGCTCATATATGCTTTAACTATACCATACAATAATAATACCCGTATATAATGTGCTCCAAATAGTGAATGTTGGACTATATAATTTAATTATAAATAAGAATATTATTTTAAAATTAGCATATTTTTGATCGATTATAAAAATACTGGGCATCGATCATAAAACGTACAAGCTATAAATAGTATGTTATCATGATGTATACAATAGAGGTGACAAGAAAAGATCCAGTTTTAGAAAAGCACAACGATACTAATTCGACGGTGTTATCAGGTGACGTCAATTTTGAGTCCAAAGTATCTAGGAATGGATGTATAATTTTAACATCAGGTTTGATTTATTGTTCAAATTAGTGTTTGGTTATAGTCTACGTGGACATAGGCACCTAACCATTACATATCAAATCACTTAAGATAACCTGGTTTTCAGGTGATAAAACCAATCGAGCTATCACGGTGGACATTTGTGTACACTCTAAATATAAAACAATTGGGTATTATTGAGTTCGCCAACAAATAATCTCGTTTCAATATAATTTGAGTTTAAACAAGATTTTAGATTATTGATTTAGTTTTTCTAGTATAATCTAGTATATATACATATATAGTATCTCGCAGTCCCGTAAACATTATATTAAAACCGACAAAATTATTATTGAAAAATATTATTTGTTTATTTGATTTAGTTTGTGATGTTACATTGATAACCATATCGGTCAATAATAATTCAAACTTAATCATTGTGATCGATGGTGTGTTTGATTGAAAATTGAATTTATATAATATATCGCATTGTAAATAATGTTTCCTGGATGAATTTGACCTAGATGGTTACAAGCCACGCTACTAAAGAAAATTGGTAATCTTTTAACAAAATCGTCTGAGTTTAATTAAGATTTTCTAAAAGTTTGATTCGGCGAATTATACATAATTTTCATGGAGGTTAGATGACAAATCCTTCTCGTCTACGTTGAGTAAATCAAAGGCCTCATTCTAATTTACAAACCTAACCTCTATAACAATAACTACCATATATTAGAACGGCGACTAATTCTCCTATCAGTTAGAACAAGTATCAACTGGAACGGCCATTCGTGATTTCTTATTTGAGTTTTCTTTGACTAGCATCAACTTGTCATGTCAAGATTATACCCTAAATAAAGTTTTGTAATCAAATCGGCAATGGATGATTAAGCTAAGAACCGCAACTGTCAATTAAACAAAACCATATGACATGAGTATAAATATATCCTATTTTTCAATACTCTGTTAAAACAGTGTTAGATGTATTTGTATACCTCCAATGTTACCGCCAGGATGTAGTCCTCAAGTCGATACGGTAAGTTAAAAATTCACTCTAAAATGACTACCGTTTTTTTAAAAGTTAACCGTAAGTTTAGGCATATATACGAAGTTGTCGATTTAAATAAAAGGAGCAGAAGTGTAAATGTGATAAGGGTAAACCATCAAACTTCCAGTCGAAATTAATTGTGTACCTCGCTATTCAAATTAAAATAAGCTTTAAGCCCTACATATGATATTAACAATAAAAGTTAGAACCTCATTTAATTAGTTATTCTTGAAAAATTAATTAATAATTTAAGGAATTGTGTTAATTTACACCATATGGAATTAAGTTTATCGTATCTATGATCATTACCAACAACTTTTTAGAATCGCTTTAGATTCGAACTGGTTTCATAAACCTAGGCTAAAACCAAAAAATGTTTGTGTCTCGAATATATATTGCCGAAATATGCTTAATTATATTTTGAAGAATATATAGAACAGAAATCAAGGAGTAAAATTATTATCTCTTATGGGTCAACAGCAGTAGGTATAATGATTACGATTTACGAACTAAAACAATTTCGGCATACGTATAATGAAGTAATGATATCTTTGATAATGTTTTTATTTCAAAATTAACTTCTAAATTTTCGTGATTTGACGAATTTTGAAGATAAAATTCAAACTTACCTAAGTGATATCAAACATCATATGAATTATTTAAAAAGATCATCGAGTGCATGTTTTAATTTTATGTCTTGTTTTGAATAAGTAACATTTTTAGGATTGAAAAATCTTAATACAATTTTATTTTTTCCGTATTTAAATATTGTTATAGTGTTAAAATGGGTTGGCAAATTTAAACTATAAAACAATTCTTAGAATGTGTTGCAGTTTTCGTAAAAAAATCCGTAACTCCTCAAATTTTACTTCTATTTGAAAATACTTAAACATTATATTATTAAGATTCAGAATCATACTCAAATACTTCCAAAAATAATTGGTTCTATATGGTCCTTTAAATATATAATTTATCCATTCGATATGTCTGTAATATGTTTCAATATACGATAAAGTTCTGAAACAATTTTGAAACAAATTCAACCTGAATCTTAAATTCGTATTTCTAATTAAACATTTCATGGTTTGGCAACTACACAGATCATTCTTGCTAGTTGATTATTTGATATTAAAATAATATCAATCCATTTTATGTTCGGAGTTTTATGAATAAAATTAATTACAGTCAACAAGATTTACAAAATTATTGAAGATTATTGACAATCGCAATTAATATTCAAATTAAAAAATTAATTCATGTAGTTCCGATTGCTAAAATTTCGTTTAACGGGCTAAAGTTTGTTGCATCTAAAAATATTATTCGAATTCGAAACATAACAAAGTGTGCTGATTTGGTGTCTAATATTAGAATCAGGTAGCATTTGGTTCCAACCTTTTAATTATTTAAATGAAATCAAGATGTTATTGGGTACCAATTCTAAATTTTGTTAGCTTGTAAAATTTGATATTATTTAATAATATTTTCATAATTTAACGACTCTGTTGACGCCTTTGTCCTTTTGCACCATTTTAGGAATTTTGTACTTTATAACATCTGTCATTATCAAACACCCTATTTTTCATTTTTTTTTCAGGGTTAAAAATCATATGATCAAAAAAATGTGTCTTGAATTTATAATGTACTTACTACTCCCTCTTTTTATATTTAGTAATGAAAAGGACAAAAATTAAATTTAAAAGGGTCGATGTCGTGTGAAGATTTTTTTTTATTGGACAAAACTTATTTATTCATTATTAAATGAATCGTTAATTTTAATTATTAAAATACAGTTTTGTAAATTATTATAAATGTAGCTCTATCAATCTATACAACTGTATGCCGAAAAATATAGAAATGTCGTCTTAGTTATCGAACAATTATTATGTTACAGTTGTAAATGTCTCCTAAATAAATATTTATACATTTGATTTTGAGGGTGGCTCGGGTACAGCCCCTAGTTTCGTAAATACAGATTTACTAGAATTTTCTAAGAGTACTTCTTCTAGAAGTCTCGTGAATTTCAATTCAAGATAAATTATTAATGAGTACCGGCGTTTACCTAATTTAATTTTTTTTAGTAAATTTTGCCGGTTAATTACTAGTGTTCTAACATTATATTGTTTTCACATCCTCACAGAATATTAAATTATTTTTGTTGCAACGGGTATCAGTCATAAAATTTAATATTATCGATGTATTACATAAAAAAAATTTATAGGGAATTAGCTAAAATCGTCTACCGGCATATTTCTATAATATTAAGCCGGTCGCCAATCAATCCGGGATCCGTCTCGCCAAATCAATATAAAATACTTTGTAAACGTTTTTTTTATTATTTAATAGGTACATGTATAGAAAACATCTATAAACCGGTACCATACAATATCGAACATGTTCAATCATGTCCGTCTTCTTACAACAACAAGCACTATAACACAAAAGAGAAACAACCTCGATATACTTACCTTATAAGAAACAACCAAAAAAAATTTTTTTTAATCGAAAATCTCATTTTTCACACAAGGAACAAATCACCATGTAAAAAAAATATTTTTGCCCAACACACAAAAATTCAGATATATAAAAATATTTTCCACCAAATTTCTCATCCTGAAATGCGGACAAAAAATCGAAACCCATAAAACAACATATATACACCACACAAAATAAATCGCAATTCCTCGGGAGAGTTGTACGGATTTCCATTTCCCCCAAATCAGGTATAATAAATCACAAAAACTTATTTTCTCGTGCAATTTAATTTCATTTCCAAGAAATTTCACAAAATTTTAAGAAAATCGATAAAATAAATAAAACAAGTCACAATTCTTTATTTAATTTCTTTGAAAATATTTTTATTCACAATATAATATATATATATATTTATAAATAGCCACAAAGTTAAGTAGTATCACATATATGAATTTTTTAATTAAAATTAAAAATTTTGAAAAAAAAATTAATTAAATTAATTTAATTAAAATTTGTTTTTACATCAACCAACAGCAACTACTTTACGTCAGGAGAGTTGATGGTGAACTAAAATAATTTTTTTTTCTATCTCTTTTCATTTTTAGAGTATATAAGAAAATACACAAAAAAATGACTTGCGAGTATATAGCGAATTGTGTATGTATTCTATGTACAAAATATTGAAAAACAAAGAACGGCACATATACAGGCGCACATTATGAACATCTGATTGTGTATTTATATGAAAAAAATTATGCCGGTAATCATATGTATATTGTGAATATACGAATGGCAGCCGAAGATAGTCACGTATACAATTTTCAGTAAAATAGTGGTGGGGATAATTTAGCCGAATGAAAAGCTATAAATTGGTTGAAATTCTTGCCGGCCGGGTAGTACATTCATAGACTTGGTATAGAAATAAATACAAATTTCGGGGTTATTGAAACAATATAATTTTTTAATTTAACACAGAAAATTTAAGGTTTTAATTCAAAAACAGATATCTTAAATGAAAAATTAATAAAATACAAAAGAGAAACAAAAATTGATAATTGAAAGAAAAAACGAGAAAAACTGTTTTTTAAATGATTACTTTTATTAAATTTTTAGAAAGTTTTTAGAATAACAAATTTAATTAAAACAACAAAATAAATTTATTACAAAAAATTTAAAACAAGTGAATGAAGAAAAACTGTGAAGAAAAATTATTGTGTAAAAGAATTAAATTTAAAAAGAAAAGTGTGCTGTGAAAATTAATTTAAAAAATAAAAGAAAATACAAATTAAGTGATAGAAATCAAGCTTAAAGATTTGAATTAAGAAAAATTAAGTGAGCAAGTTACTATTTTTTATTGTGGTGAAAATTTTTTTATTAAACTCCATCAAAATTAATAAAAAAAGGAAAATTCAAATGAAAATGGAAGTGCTATCAGTACAAAATCAATTTCAAGGACAATTCGGTGTGATAGGATCTAGCAAAGTTAAAGGTAAGAATATTTTCCCTATATACATTATTATTATATGTACATTTATATATGTGTATACGAGTAACATACATAAAAGATTTTTCCGAGGATTTTCTGAAAATCGATATATACTCATCCTTTTCTAACATGTCAATTGCATCAGATTTATGTGTTGCTAAGTGAACTTTCTCGAATTATGACATATACACGCATACAGTAAAAAGTAAAACACATAAATATAATATATAATACTCGCGAAAGAGATAGACAATTTTTGATATTTTGTTGCATTTGCGCAATAGAGCTTTCTTTGTTTTCAGCTGATTTTTTAGTATAGAGTGTAGGTTAATGGTCTCACTAATATATATATACACGCACACATAAATTTGAACATATGTTAGAATTGTGTTACAGGGGATGAAAAAATACAGCAACAACAAAATGTTTTGTCACCTCAAATAACCTTCAAATATTTTGTTTTCGTACCACTGTTATCTATAATTTTTTTTTTTAATTTTTTAATTAAAGATTGGACAACACCTTTAACTATACCATCACAAGAGCCATCAATCACATCACCGTCCCAAGAAGATGCTTTACAAGCATTATCGTTACGGTTACAGAGTGAACTCAGATTAGCCAAAAGTAAACACTTGTCTTGTACGGAAGTGTTACTGCCGGCTGATTTGTTGCACCGTGTAGCAAGTGAAATGATACAAATGTCAGAAAAAGAACCCTGTGGTATTAGAGGATGTAGTTTATTTATTGAATTTGAAGATGAACCTAGTAATTCAAGGTAATATAAATATTTATAATTTGAAACGAATCGTTCGAAATATCTAACTTTTTGTTTTTTTTTCGATTGTTACAGACGGATTGCTTCAATAAAAGTAGACCCAAATACAGTTTCTACATTTGAATTGTATTTAACATTAAAACAAGATAGAAGTGGTTGGACATCGATTCTGCCACAATTTTTAAAGTAAGTTAAAAATAACTAAAATTTCCTCTTTGAACATGATAACTAATTTTTGCTCTTCTTTGCTTATCTTTACAGGAATTTAGCACGTGGCAGTACAATTATGATAAGTCCGGATTATCTACTTACAAAAAATAAACTATATCGTTCATTTTCTGAATAAAATGGCATTTATTATGCCATAGAATACAACAAAAAATTTGGAAAATGTCTCTCTCTTCTCTCACATCATCATCTCACCATCCATCTCTCTTCGGGAGATAATACATCCCGGGCACACACAATCTGGATATTTAAAAAAAAATACATACAAATATCAATCAAACCAACATTCAGGATACAAACAAAAAATTGTTTTTTTGTTTTCGTCTTGGCATCTTCAAATCAACATTTGTGTATTTTTTTTACAATACTTTTTTTAATAGAACTAAAAAAATGTGATTTAATTAATTAATTAGTAGGTAAGAAAGAGATATATATTATATATTATTACATAAACATATTTTTAATTATTTTTTATAATTTTGTTATATTAAAATTGGAAAGAAAAAAATAGTTAGCCGCGCGCGCTCTCTCTCTCTTTCTATCACTTTCTATTTATTTCACACTATGAAATTAAATTCATTATTAATTAATTTTTATTATAAATAGATCGGCCATAATTTATTTTGAAATAACTAATTATTTACCAGCGGCGGCGGGTGGAATTGTTTGTTGATTTGAGTTAATTGATTTATTTGCGAATAAAAAAGAGAGACGAATATGTTTAGGGATGTTCTAGGAGTGTATCACCGGTGATACACAAATTAAACATTTTTTTGATGTTAATTTAATTATTAATTTTTAAAGTAGATTTTTTTCAAAATTATTTTTTTCTTTTGTAGTTATGATAACAAATTTTAAAATTATTAAAACAACAAAAAAAAATTAAAATTAAAAATTGTGATCGAGGGAAGCGAATAAGTTCGTTCGTTTAATAATTTTTTTTATATATATTATTTCTTGAGAGGCTAGGATGATGATGAATAGTTTTTGTTTAATAATTTTTTTTAATTAATTAATTATGTATGTGATTTAAGAATCGAATCAAATTTGGTTATTTTCGAGTCATTAATTTTTAAGTGAAATATGAATCAAATCACCCAAAAGTTCAAAGTTTAAAATTTTGTGTGTGCTTTTTGTTTTTTTAAGTAATTTAATTTAAAAATATATATAATATAGATATATACATTTAATTTGCAACTCTGATCACAATAATTTTTTTTAAACAACATATAAACGAGTTGTCCCACCCATTTGTGATTTGTTAATTATTAATTAATATTATTATTTTTTTCTTAAAATAAAATTAGTAATTAAGCGAAAAGAATACAAATTTACGAGATAATAATTATTATAATTAATATGTGTGTGTGATTTTTTCAATTTTTTATAATTTTTTAATTTTGTTATATAAATTTAATTAATTTTTCACACAGAAATATAAAAATATTATTGTATTTAATAATTAAATATATAACAAATGATTATATATTGATTAATTTAAATTTCGATTAATATAAATATTCATTCCAGAGTTTGGATGATTTATAAATGATTTGATTAATTAATTATATTTGTTTTAATTAATTAATTAAAATTAAACGATTCTCAGAATAATTCCGAACGAAATAATTATCAAAAAAAATTAATTAATTATTATTTTTATTTTTTTTTTTATAATTATCATTATAAATGTGTGATGAATGTATGGGCAGAGATTTTTAATTAATGAATTTTGCGATTGATTAATTATAAATATATTATTATTATTTGTTATGAATAATTTAAAAAGAATATGTATTAGTAGTTTTTAAGATTTAAAAAAAATTATATAAAAATAAAAAACAAAGGCAAGCACAACGTGATCAAAAAAATTAATTATTAAAAAAAAACAAAAACTTTTAATTAGAATTTCAAATTTGAATTGTTTTGAAAATAATTTTAATTTAATTTATATATATATATATATATATATATATATATATATATATATATATATATATATAAACTTTCATTTTTTTTTGTGATATTAGCCATTTTGTTTTATAACATATTAGTTTAATATTAATAATTTTTTTAAAGTACAAGTATTAATTTTTTTTATTTCAAGTTGTTTCAGTCATAGTTAAAAATTAAAATTATTTTCAAAATATATCCTGATAATACAAAAAATATTTATTTTAATTACTCTCCAGTGAAGATAATTTATATTAATTCATAAATATAAATCTATTTAATTTGGACATCTTTGTTTTTAAATAAGTGATAGTATATTACGTGATACATGAAAAAATTAAAATATAAATATTTAAGTAAAAATAACAAATTAATAATTCATAATCATTAAAAAACATTTAAAAATTTATAAAAATCCACCGTTTATATTAAAAATACAAAAAAATAAAAATATATGTAACTGTAGATATACATTTAATTAACAACAAAAAACAATACAAATTTGATTAATAATATTTAACTAAAATTCTATTTTTTAATTTATATAATTTTTTTGCCGTACTACAAGCAAATTTCAAAATCAATAATTACAAATGAATGTACTCCTTTTTGTAATATGGAAAAATTAATTAAAATTAAATTAAATAATTTTTCAAAATTATAAAATTAAAAATTTAAAAAAAAGGATTTAAGTTAAACAAAAACATCAAATTTATATAACAAAAAAGTAACAAATAAAATATTTGTGATTTAAAATGCAGTGTTTTTATTATTTTTAAATTAAATATAAAATTTTAATTTGAGGGAAGAGAGAAAAATTATTAATTATATATTATATATTATCATCATTATATATACGTATATATATATATATATATATATATATATATATATATATATATATATATATATATATATATATATATATATATATATATATCCATATTAATTTTCTTATTTAATTTTGACAAAAATAAAAAAACAAAAAAAATTTAAAATATGAAATATATATACCGTGTTGTAATTATTAATTAATATTATAATTATTATTAGATATATATATATAATTATATATAGAATGAAAGTCGAGAGAGTTTTTCTGTATCTTTTTTTTACGTATATATTTATGTGGTGGAGAGAATGAGAGTAAACAAAAAAAAATAAAAATACTAATAATTAATTTTTTTCTATACATTAATAATTATTATTATTATATTATTATTATTTAAGAAAAGCAATTGTGATTTTATTTTTATTATTTTATAATTTTTATTTGTTATAATTTTATAATTTTATAAAATATGTAATTATCATATTATATTTAAAAATCGAAAAAATATTACAAATCGAAAAAGTATTTAAAAATGAAAAAATAATCGATTTTTTACAAAAAATATAAAACTTAAAAAAAATACAAAAAATAAATTGAAAATTGAATTTATATAAAAAAAACTTGGTTCTTTTATTTTATTTATTATATTTTTCATCCTCCTTCATTTATTTTTCCATTCGATTTCCTCTCTCATTCTCATTGATTTATTTTGGTTGGTTTTGTTTCGTTTTTAGTTCGTATTATTTCAATAAAAACATTAATTTATAAACAAAAATTAACAAAAAAAATTACGCACAAACTACAATATTAATACATTTCTCTTATGATAATTATTAATTAAATAAAAAAAAATAATAATAATTGGGAGGTGTGCGACGTCGATCAATCACCTCGACATTTTAAAATGATCATCTATAATTCATATTATTATTTAATAATTTTGATAATTATTCATATATAAAATATGTATAAATAAAATTTAAATAATAAAAATAATCATAAAAACAAAAAATAATAATAAATCAGTAGGTGCTTTTGATGTGTCTGTCTGTCTTGCTCAACTTAATTAAACAAAAAATATATGAATTATATATCAAACAAAACTAAATTACAAAACTTTTATAAACATAAAATAATAAACAAAAAATTTTATAGAACCTTTTTTGTATACCGTAAAGTATTTAAAAAAAAAGTAAAAAAATTATGACAGGGTTCTATAATTTGGTCCAATTAATTAAACTAATTAACAAATTTAAAAAAACTTGGTATATCCACGATGGATATAAAATCGATATTGAAGTATTATGTATTAAAATTAAAAAAAATCTTTCCGACCAAAAATTAAAAAATACTAAGTAAAATTAAATAAATAAAAAATAAATCTTCAGGAAATCTTTATAATTTTTCGTTTTTATTATATATTATATATATTTATTATATCCTTGTACTAATAAACAAAAAAATATAACAACAACAACAAATTAATTAATAATGAAACAAAATATATAATATAATAATTATTGTGTAGTAATTAAATTTAACAATTAACAAAACAAACAAATATATATTATATAATTACAAATTATGAAAAAATGATAAAAACAAATACAAATTAAAAATCTGTGATTTAATTAACAAAGACAAATTTGTAATAATAAAAATTAAAAATTAAAAAAAAAAATCAACAAAAAATATAAAATTTATGCATACGTGTTTTAATTATAAATAAATTATTATTATTATTTTCTTTACTTCTCTACTACTAACCTTCTTTCGCGTTCTTCTCGACATTTTTGTTTTGTTTCATGTCTTACACTTACCAGTGATGGAACAAGAAAGGTAAAGTATAATGAAAAGCGTAAATATTATGTAACTTGAAATTGGATAAATCACGAGAGTTGTACGAATGGATACGAAGAATATTGATTTATGTTCGTACGCAATCATTTATATGCGATATACGTGGTAATTAAGCTAAGAAAACTGAAAAGTGGTTTGACAAGTACCTAATTGTGAAAAAACAAGCTGTGGGTGTTAAGATCTACTGAAAATCAACAATTGAATAAACTATATAATGTGTTGTTCTTAATTAATAACAAAAATCTTTAAGCCGAATATATATATATATATATATATATATATATATATATATATATATATATATATATATATATATATATATATATATATATATATATGTGGATCTAATGTCAATTTGTTGATGATCTAATTTCAATTTGTTGAGAGTAGTTTCAACCCCCGGAAAACTCAATGATTACTGCGTGAATAGATGTAGATCATTTAGATCTGTCAACTTTAAGCTTATCACTGTCCACAACTGATAAAAATCAGTTAAGATAGTAGTAGTCGTTTTTAATACACGCTGTTAGGCGATGACGACACATGTTGGGAGACGGAAAAGTCAGTAAATGATTTTATGGTAAAATTATTCTGTATAACTGAAATTTAAGAAAAGTGGAAGTGGTTTTTATACATCATAGGTTGCTTACTCGAGGTTCCTTGTATTTCGATACTTCTCAAAAGTGAAGTTTTTTATCGTTACAAAATATTTACTTTTTGGAATCAGTATGATATATTTAGAGGCTCACTACCTTCAGTGATTTAAATAGTAAATCCCTCTTTTATAAATAAACATGCATAGAGTAGATTGTGTTTTTATTGATTGAATATGTATGATTGCTTGTTATGTTTGATTTATAATTGATTCACTTCTCCGGACTCTTACTGCATCTAATTAGTTGTTAGGCCCGTGTTGTTAAACGGTTTTAAGTTATAACTAATCGTTGAATTTCTAGAATGGCGGATAGTATTCGATTATAATCAGTAGATTTATCAGCACTGTCGAATGGTACATATATATATGCAAATTGGCAACAGATGTTATAATCTTGCTAGGTTCTAACAATATTATATTACCAACATATTTCGAGAGGCTGTTGAAACTACTTTATTACCATAATTCAATTCTATTTAATAGATGTAACTGGCCTGTTAGTTTGGGCCTAAATGACATTTTTTCAGCTGCAAAGGGCCTAGACCACACTGAACTGTAGAAACGGTGTTGTAATTTATAGCAACACTAACCGTATAAATATTTATATAAATTACTGTGGTTATCTCGAATCGTTTAAAAAATAAACTTAATGACGCAAGGCTGTTTATTTCGTGCGTTAATAAACAACCGCTTCAATAAACATGATGCAATTTGCACCCTACGTGATTGATTTCGCGAATTATATTTTGAAAAAGTGCTGTCGGTCACGTAAATCTTAAAGTAGAGTTATATTACAAATAGCGAATTTATGTTTAACGGGAAAAATATCCGCTTTCAATATTCAGACGATTCGATACTCACTATTTATACACACATTTATCTCATACTACACACATCCCGTTGTGTTTGAAAATTTGGAGTCACCTGATTTTTATGTTTTTGGAAAAACAAAACATTGCTTATCTCTTTGATTATTTAAACTGATGTTCTTCTATATCACGATATACCATATATTGTCGATATATCGATTTTCATGGATCTGTTCAATTTAAATACGCAGTAAATTAATATTTGTAGATTTAACAAAATCGCACTCGCACCACACAATAAAAATAAACTTTGGCCAAAACAGTTTTTCTTTTTTTTTGCTCTTGCGAAAAATAGAAATCAGCTCGCAAGATGAAAAGTTTAATAACATTTTTATTATTTTATTTTTTTCATCAATGATTTAACGAACTCGAGATGATCATCATCTCGATGATCATGACTTATCATAATATTTATACCATGGTACCGCGTAATTATATGTACATATATATGTTCCATTTTCATTCACAAAATAATAAATTTTGTTTTAATTTTTTAACAGCACCTATTGATTAGAAACGGTATCACACTGTGTTGTTGTTTCTTCATTTTGATTCCTAAAACATAAACACAAGTTTATAATATCAAATAAAGAGTTATAAATTATAAGAAGCTACGTGCGACATTGTACACCACAACTTCGTATATACGCGTGCGAATTTTCTAGAAAAATATAAATTTCATCTAAACACAATATTTGGATGTAAGCAAACATAAATTAGACAATTTCTTGTTGTTCTTCACAAAAATTTATTTTTTATTTCAGAATTTCTGGTCAAGGTTGATCTTATTTTGTTTTCATCTGATTTTTTTTTCATTTCACAGATTATTTTGGCATATACTCTCGAATCTGCTATGTGTCGTTTAAGTCATGTAAAATTGTAATTTATATGAACGGTTATGTGTGTGTGTGTGTGTGTGTGTGTGTTTGTGTGTGTTTGCGTATATATGCGATAGAAGTACGTATATTAGAAGTGTGCTATATTGTAAGTTAAACATGCCACTAATTTCTTATACAGTCGTAATTATTTAAAATAATTCTGAAATTCTTTGAAGTGGGATGGCTCATAAATTTGGGGCCACATGTGATTTGTATTACACTTTGAAGTGTAGTAAGTTTAATAGATTTCTGCTGTGATTTATGTGTTATAAATCTTTTATACGTTATCTATTTGTGTTCTGTTACGGAAGTACATATCTTTGTATTTCATTTTCTTATCCTATACCACTAAAAGGATTTAAAATAGAAGGGAGTTCATTAAAATTACACTGTAGAACTGTACAATATCTCAATGTTACACTAAAATTTATGTACCAATATAAAAATTTGCTTTTGGTGAATAAAAGTAGTGCCAAATCGAACAAGTCCTATTTTATCCAGTGAAGCATTAAAATTATTAAAATGAAGTGCAAACTAGTGACCCTTACCGCAGTTACAAGCGGCTAATCTTTTACAATTTATTGCATTAATTGCTTGAAATAAATAAAGTTGTAAGTTTAACACTGGTATATACTTAATTTTAATTGTCGTCTGAGTCGTCGATCATACGAATTCGAACCAAGTATTAATTAATTTACTTCCATGAATATATGGTAAATAAATTTTGTTTGTTAATCCTGGTAGTAATTGTAGAATTGTATATGGGAGTTGGTTTTCTAGTTGAGTAACTATGAAACGTGATAATTCTAGAATGTTTCGGTTAAATTTAGGGGTAGCTGGGGATTGATTTTTCATTTCATTAGGGTAAGGAGATGGTCTTGTGGCGTTCTAAGCAACTTTAATAAATCGCAAATACAATTGAATTATCTCACGCCACAATAAATTAATAATCACACATACTGATCACAGTCATTCAATGACGTCATCATCAGACAGAAACCGGCCTAGTTGACATTACAAGATAAGATACTACAAGGGAACAACTCGGATTACAACCCACATTCCAAATTACATAAAGCAGTAACACGCTTCATTGGTGACCCCGATGGTACTGTGTAGTTAGGTTAGGAAACATAACATTACACGTCGTTATCTTCTGACACAACCTCCCGATAATTTTATCCCTATACCTCCGTCCTAACCTAACACGGCAAATTTAACTTCCCATAATGGAATTTCTGCCTTAGTGGTAGTTCGTTTCGAAGTTTGTTGCATGCTGCAACAAAGCCAAACTCAATAAAAAGTGGGCGAAAAGTGCAGTCAGGTTCGTTTCATGTCGCAACAAGCTTATTACACTATAAGCGGCCGAATTCAGGCACCATTACAACACACAATAATCATATTTAAACGGAAGGGGGAATACATTTTCGGGGGAGTTATGTGGCGTTCTCAGCAACTCCAATAAATTGCAAATATAATTAAACTTATCTGACGCCACAATTTATTAATAAAATCGATATTTCGAGTTATGTTCTTGTAATTCACTAGTACTGTCGCGTCACGACTGAACGAATTTCACAGTATGAACATCAAGTTCGGTAGCGTATGCCTAATAAAGATTGATTTGGTATTTTCGATCATAGTTATTCAATGACGTTATCCGACAGAAACCGGCCTAGTGGATTACAAGATAAGATAGCAGCAAACAACTCGGATTACAGTACACATTCAAAATTGCATAAAGCAACACGCTTCAGTCTTTTAGGTGAAAGTATCGGAACTTGGAATATGCTGAGACTTATAGACCCCGAGGTGATATTGTAAACCGTTTTTAATATGGGATAGCCGTAACTCAATAAGCCTGAGTCAATATACTCATAGCTTACTGTTTCATACTTCCATGGGCTTATTTAATACTAGTGACATAATCATTGATAAACCGATTGATAAAATTCAGGTATCGAACTGACATTTGGAGTTAAACTAGTCATTTGGTACTAAAGTGTAGATCAATATACTTATGCATCTTAATGAAGTATTAAGTAATTCGAAATTTTTTCAATAGTTAAAAACGTATAGTTAGATTCCAATTAAGTATCTGCATTTCCTTATCCTGCCCCTAAATACCAAATAAGAATACCATAATAAATCGGTGTACCAAGAACTTTACGAAATTTACAAGGGAACATCCGCATACTATTAACTAAATCAAGGATTCTGTTTAGATCACTAATAATTTGGATTTATGGTTATATCGTTCTTACTATTTATTTCACAATTATTATGTTGAATAAACCTTTGAACTTCTGAACGAAAAATATAAAGGTTTGTGTCGTCTAAGATTAAATAAGGCTAATGTAATGATGACCGTTTTGTTAAACTAGATTTCGAGTCGGTAGATCATTAGATAAAGCATCAACACAATTTGATTGGCCAAATTGGGCAAGAAATCTTTTTAATATTCTTCGCAATATTGAAATGGTTTGGTTTGATAAATATTGATAAATTAGATATTTCGATATTAGTGAGGCTACTTTTGCTGCAATGATTGTTAAAATGCAACCACCAGTAAAAACTATGTAATATCACTGATAGTTCATACTATTTTATCATTGCCTTCATTATTGAAATCTGTGCAATCTGAAAGGCACACAGTAGAGAGGCTTTCGTTTAAATGATAACGAGAAACATTGACGAGCCACTTTAAATAATAACACTTTATTTTGTTGTATATAATATTTTATTTCTTCATATATGTTTGTTTATATGGTTTTTGTTTTATATGTTTTAACTTATTTTATTATATACACTGTTTTTATAATAATATTATAATTATATTTATTTATTTTACTTTATTTTTATATTCTTTTATTATATTCCCGTGATTCCTGTGTGATGTGTTGTTCGTGACTCGTTTCTTTTCTATCTGCGTGGTTTCGTGGCGAAGCAATTTTATTCTCTTTAGTTCTAATTATCTTAGTACTAAAATTGTACTAGATTACATGTTTGTGTTTTTGTGGGGTACTACTCGGAGTAGAATTACTCGGAGTAGGTCGCCACAGTACCCCCTGCAAGTAAATTCCCCCCCGGATTATGAAGGAAAGGTATACAGGATGATTGAAGGAATTTATGGATAGGACAGTTGGAAACGGACTGATTTTTTCGCTATTGTTTAGATATTTTTATTTGCTAAACTGAGAATACCATATGCCGGCTTTAATCTGTCAATGGAAACATTAACATTTCGACCGTTTTGATCTTAAATGAAATGCTTCCTGAAACGACGAATGACTTTATATGGTCCTTCGTAAGGTGATGATAGGCCGGTTCGTACTCTATCGATTCGAACAAAAACATACTCGCAACTTTTTATTGTTTTGGGAACAAACACGGGAGTGGTGGTTGACAAAACTTCTAGGCTAAATTTAGATGATTTAGCCAAGGCTGAAGAGTCTGATGATGGATTGAGAGAACTTTTCGAAAATACATCGCGCCCCGCGAGTTTTAAATTTAAACTGGAACTTACCATCCTATCCGATATAAAATTATATTGCGAAACATCAACAGGAGTCCATCGACCATTCGTTCCATTGTCACAGAGACAAGAATTTTTTAGCGCACTACATAGTCTATCTCATCCAAGCATGCGCGCTACACGTAAATTAATATGAAGTAGGTAGTTTTGGCCGAACATGAACGCTGACGTTACAAATTGGGTACATGGTTGCATCGGATGCTAGCTCAACTAGTAAAGTGCAAAGGCACATCAAAACTCAACCAGGGCATTTCGATCTTCCATCGTCAAGATTCGAGCACATACACATGGATGTAGTGGGACCGCTCCCACCATCCGAAGGTTTCGTTTATATACTTACCATCGTAGATCGAACTCCACAGAGTGGCATTGATTGACAGCTAGGGCGCTGAATCAACCAGCCGATGAAGACGTTTGTCTTGAAATGTATGGCATCTTGTATGTGGTCTGTAATATTCGTTTCGCTAGGCCGGTTTCAATCTGATGACGTCATTGATTCGTTGAGTAATCGAAAAGATCAAATCCATCTCATGAAGCATATGCGACCGGACTTGATGTATGTTGCATTTCGTTTCTATATATATTGTGAGGCTATGTTGCAACAGTTCTAGCGAATTTACAGAATTTGACTCGAAATTTTTTTTTCGATTATTTTGTTAATACTTTACTATTGTGGCGTGACTATTCGTCGTATTTTGTGAACGCCACAACATAACACCCGCCAGGTTTCAAATCATTACATTACATTTTTCTTCGAAAATTGGTGCTTAGAATGATTTGCATCTTGCTTACTAGTACTGTCCTAAATTAAAACAGGTACATAGACAACTTTATTTTAACCTTATAGTTTAACTCTTAGTTCGAGATAAAAAATTATATGAAAATTAATATTTTGCGTGCTATGGTAAATATACTTCAGCGCACATCGTAGATCACCGATACATAATAGTTTTTGGTCATTTTATTTAATACTAAATTAGAATTAATAGATCCATCTCAAATGCACATCCTTTCTTAAACGCATCTTAGCAAAAGTATAAAGCGTACGGTAGCGTTTTCACCATCCTATATATTGTACTTATATATTGTATATAACAATTTATTCCAGCGCTGTCCCAACTATTTTATACTTTTACCAGGATGATTTTGTTTTGCATCCTAGGAAAAGTTTAGTATTCTAGAAACAGTTCGGTTGTACTCTAGTTTGGCTCTAGTATTTCAATTTGGTAAAAAAAACCTAGGTTGTGATCAATTAACCATTCGATCGTAAGCTGTTGAGATTATAAATCACACTTCGAAGTTTCCCCTTCGATAATGACTAGCAAGACATTTGTGATGTGGTATACGAAACTGACAATCGTTGTTAGTGCTAATAAACATAAATTAATAAAAACTACGGTTGTAAACCTAATTTTTAATGATTCATAGAATTACAAAATAAACCATAAATTAAGACAAGTCACAGATTGAGAACATTTGGTTTGACACCAAAGAATCTAAAACCCGTCACATTTCAAATGTGTAGACATTTCAAGACTTTTGTCAGCAAATACAAACACAAGTGCTCTTAACATATTTAACACCCGTTGCGTTAATAAAATTTATATTGCTAATCATTTTCTGATCATCAATATATAAATTTCGAAGCAAAATTTATATTTAATGATCATAAATTAAAAACATCTTCTTTTTTTTTGCTCGATTATTGTTTTGGCCTTCGAATATTCTAAAAATAAATTTCTATACAAAAATAAAATTTTAAAATTTTATTTAAATTAAGAAACAAATATGTATATCCTATATGTATATAAAAGAATATAAACTGGAAAATTAATTTGTTATTATTTGGCATACAACTGGATTTAATAAACACTGAGCACAAGGTAAACATATAGGAACGGATACTGTTTTGCAATCAGTTCTCATTATCCAATTGACCAACTAATCTTAGTGTTGTGGTTCTTAAATTTATATTTTATCACAAAGAAAATTCGCATTTGATAAAAAGCCATATATTTCCTCAAGTTTAATCTTTAAGAAATTCTAAACGGATATGAACGTACGCACAGTGGAAAATCAATTGATATCAATTATAAGACGCCCTCATGTTATTTTTTGAAACAGTTTTTTTCCAATACATAAATACATGATTGATTGATATTCAACATAACGATAGTTAATTTAAATGATCGTTTTTTAGTTTTTAATGATTTTCGATAATGGTTTATTATTCAAGAGATGTATACGTAGCAAATCTCGAGATCGTAAATAAAAATTTTCAAGACTAGCATATGAACATAAATAAAACGAAAACAAAAATGTATATATGAAGATGATGGTTTTGTTTTCTTTATTTTCTTTGGTTTTTGGTGCGCCAATATGTCTGCCATTTAATTTATTACTTTTTATATATGGTTGTACATATGTATGTAACTATGCACACATATATGTTTATTTATTTTAAAGTTTTGCATCCCTATACTCTACATATGTACATATTATTTATAAAACTATTTGTGAGATACATAAAACAAACCAGGAAATGGTTTTATTCACGCATATTTCAGCGATGAGTTAAAGGGGGTAACGATGCTCTATATTAACTAATACCAGAGCGATTTTGATTGATAATTAATAAGGATGGCTTTGTTAATATAGAGTAACAAAAGCTTAAATCATTATTAAAAACCCAATACATTAGTGGAGTTTTCAGGAGTACATCCCACCCAGAGACTGAAGATAAGGAAAATCGTTCTATCTGATTATACCTATAGAAAGAATTTATAAATGAATGCACAGATAGTTAAAAAAATTCCCCCCATGATTTACCAAGTTGTTTCACTTCGGTTAGCATCGTTATTCTCCAAGTCTTTGCTAGCCTTCCCACATTTCTCGTGCCTTGTGGTTTCACTCCAATGATATTCTTGTTATGTTACCGAGGCTTTTCATAAGTGTGTGTCCTATCTCGCTTCATTTTCGCGCAATATCTACCGCAATATTTTTGATGGTGTTCGGCCAGAAACATTTGAATGGCTGTCTGAGGCATTTATTCACAAATACCTTAAGTTTTCTGGTTATCTTCTGCGTGTCCAAGATAAACGAACCTATCAATATCCTTGAATCATCTTGTTTGATGATAATTGGTGTACTAATGTTCGTGCTCAGTTTCATAGCCTGTCTTATTGATGTTAATTTTGAAACCAACGTTCTGCGCCAGATTTCTTAACTTATGGGCTTTTTGCTGCATGTCCGAATATTTATGCGTTAGGATATATATATATATATCGTCTGCGTAATTCAGGTCTTTGAGTTGGTTAATTGGTTTCCACTGGATGCCATTTGGGGATGAACTGTCTTAATGACGCATCACATTATCCAGGACTATTAAGTACATATTAGTGGAGAGAGTACACATCCTTGTCTAAATGCTCGTGTGTTGTAGTATTTATCACTAGTTTGCCCTTGTATTGAACTCTTTTTGTGGCATCCTTGTACATTTCATATAATGGTGAGCTTCATTTGTTTAATTGTTCGATGATGATACGTACTGAGTTGCTGTGATCTGCACATACTTTTCCAGGTCTAAAACCAGCTTGTTTGTTTCTTATGTGCTGGTTAACCATTGACTTTCACTGTTCTGTTGAGGAATGAGATGCCTCTGTAGGTCTTGCGTTCTCTAATACCACCTTTTTTGGAATTGTTATAGTCAAGTCTTCTTTCCATTTCTGTAGAAATCATAATATTTCAGCAACACTACTAAATGGCGTTGCCATTTAGTAGTGTTGCTGAAATATTATGCATACCGGCCGCTTTGTTGTACCTTAGTTTCTGAATAGCACTTTTAACATCCCGTTCCGTAGGAGGATGAGTAATGATTGCTTCGTTAAAGTTGCTTTCAAATTATTCATTTTGTATTCGAAGAACCTCTTTCTATTAAGCTGTTATCTTTCAGTGGTTAGGACTTGTCCAGAAAAATTCTTTAATGGTGGAAAGGTGGTGAATTTTTCGGTGATCTGTTTTGCACATTGATGTGTGCATACTTCTGGTTTGCTGCTGCTGGTTCTGCAGTCTCGAAATTGTCTTCGGTGTACTTTCTTCGATCACTTCTTGCCATCTCCCCTGTTTGCTTAGCAATGTCTCACTATTCTACTTTGAGGATAGTTGAATTATTGTATTAATGCTATAATTACAACAAAGTGCTATAGAGTTAACTATCAGTATCAATATAGTGTTTTCATTACAAAAAGTCGTCGCGTAATGACAAATTTTAACCTGAAATTACGAGTCATTCATATTAGTTTGTATACATTTTACACAAACTTCACTTAACAGGATAGAACAGTATTTTTTGATTGGTTTGGACTTCTTTTTGAACATCCATGGAGGTTTTACAACCGAAAATAGGTGTACGGAAGTGTTTTATCTAAAGTAATAAGTGATATTGATTAACTAAGTTTTGAAGTACGTCTAGTGGAGATGAAGGAACTATTTATTGATGGTTGATTTATGTTTAAAAGATTCGCCCATATATGTCGTCGTCCATTATTACGAAAATACTTGTCCATATAAAACGTGCGGGTGAACCAAAAGATACAGCAATTTGTTTTTTTTTCACTATGACAATTACTAGCCGCGAATACGTTCATCTCTTTGTAGAATAACACGTTAAAATGTTAAATTGTGATCAACACATAATAATTTTCCGTATTAATACGTAATATTGCGCCCACCTCAATCAATGTATAAACAACCTCGAGCAACTCTACTAAAAAAACAAACAAAAAAGAAATTTTCAGAAAAACAAAGTGAAATGAGTTCATTAGACTCTAAAACGAGTCTAGTAAATTTAAATTAAATTGGTTACGATTTAGTAATTATTAAAAACTAAAATAAAAAATAAAATTCGCGCTCATGTCTATGCGACACGTGGAGAAAATTATATCATCACATTGTTTACTATACAACGACATTATTTTTACATTGCACGGGCTGTTTTAATTATTTCGGCTAATTATTACGATACGTAGTTTTGCCAAAATATTCATTTTTTTATTTAATTAATGAAAACCCCAAACAAACACTAAAATTAGATCATAATTATACTGACAGAAGGCGTGTATCTTAAACAGCTTGTGCGAAAACCCAGTAAGATTGTATATTCGCGCGATAATTCAATTACAAAGTATATAAATCTACCATTAACATAATAATTTATTTTTAGTTTATTTATTATTGATTTATTTTATTGTTACGAAAGTGAATTTTGTTTTTTTCTCTATGTATTCGATTTTCCTTTGTTTTCTTAACAACAGGAAAAGTTTACTTATCTACTTTAAATAACGAACTCATATTTAGTCATTTAAATTGTATCCGACTATGTGTGCCAGAATGTCGGCGAGGAAGGATGAGTTTTCGTTTTGGTTGGTGTTGGTTATAATTTTAGTTTGAGTGACACGTGGCATTAATAAATGTTTTCGTTTTTGTATTTTAGAAATGACATTTGCATGTGCACTTCTTGCTATACTTAGTACAATATTGCATATGTGTAATTTAAATTGCTTGCATGTTCGTAGTGCATGTATCGTGCACGATAAGATCACACAGACGTTTCTTTGTCGAATTTTCGATTCAATCCAAACACACTCGATACGATTAGATATTTGAATAAGACATGTGCTGAAGTGTTAACTAGAAGTCAGTTGTAAGATAACAATTTATACAATCAATAGTACATTTAATGTTTGATTTGTAGTTTTAATTGATGGAATAGAATTAACATATTTTAATTGATGGAATAGAATTAACATGGAATAGAATTAACATAAGAAAATGACTTGTTAAATCATGTAACATTATTTATAAAACAAATAACATCGAGTAAATCAGCATCACAACAAGCCAGACTCTACTTTGAGTTATACTACATGCTGCGTTTGTAAATTATTTTCGTAACTAACGTCTGTTGGCGATTTAAAAATTTAACTTTTCAGGTATTTTCAAAAGAAGCTTAAATGATACCGTCATGTGACAATAACTTCATTTTTCTTTGCCAAGTCTTCCCCCTGTGGTTACACAGATTTACAGTATCGTATTGGTTTGCCCATGACTTCTTCAAAAAAGAAGCGTCGAACGATACGTTCGCAGAATACTGCGCTCTAAGGCGAGGATGTTTTGTTGCTAAAAATTGCATTGTTCCAATAAGTTTGAACGCATTTTGGAAAGATCTTTAAATATTAATTGACCGTCATTGAATAAAATATGAATTTTATATTGATTTTTGTTAATATCCAATCAGACAACCCTGATTGCGTATCGCGTCTTTTCTGCTAATTGTTGGTTCTGGTAGACCATCAGCCCGAAGCTTAGTATTTTCTCAATATATTAATTTCAACGCCCAGAACTAGCTTTTCCAGTATGCCTTACTCTTTTACTGTGATAGTTGGTAAACATTGTTTGCTTTCTATCAAATGCTGTAGGATCCGCTCAGTTAAAATCGCGTTTGGTTTTAATGTGATTAAAAGTTTTGGAATTCTATACAGTCATAACTAAACATGTAGCTTATCGTGATCCTATCCTCTGTTCAAACGAGTTCGTAATATTTCACTCTTACCTTTTCGTCCGCTACAAGATATATAAATAATGCTTTTCTTCTGTGTAGTACAAAAAGTCTTGAGTTTTTTTATATGGTTTTAAACACACATTGGTCACATGATTCCATTAAAGAATTTTTATAAATCCTTGAGATTCTATAAATCTATTCAGGGTATTCTTAATTCTTAGTTTTCATTATATGATTAAGTTAAGGATATTCAGTAATAATCTATGGCTTAGAGGCCGTAAACGGCTATTACTGCGTCTCAAATGAAACTTTAAGAACTATTTTAACGATTGGTGCACATTGAAGGTGGTCAGCCCAACGAGTGTTTTTACATACAATAGCATTTGGCATCCGGTGAATGTTAATTTTTGGTCAACGGCGAGAATCGAACTCAAGATCGCGTTGTGATTAAAAACTCTCTTAACCATTTAGCTACCACCGGCGATTCAGTAATACCACTAATGTCGTTCTAATCTACCCATCGGACCTGTTACATAAAAAAGGATATAAGTAATATACTACGAGTATCTTCGACCATTAGACTATCCTATTGAGTTTACTTCGTTTAACGATTTTATATCAGAAGTTTGTTTAAGGTAATGAAGGTGATTTGAATCTTATTTTTCTGAACCTATTCTATTTCATATCATAGTTTCAACACCTGATCTTATTATGGTCATGACAACATACTGATTCAAGCGTATATATGTTCTAGCTTATATTATATATGCAGTCTTCTTTGTCAAAACTATTTATAATATTTGTCACTATATTCTGGTTTCTATACGTCATCATCCTTGGAACAATTGCTTCACATAGGTCTATGTTTTTGAAATTGAAGTTTAAATGTGTATATTGGTCTATCGATCGTTTAAGTTTATTTGCACCAATTGGTTAACCAAACTTCGTTTTGATAGTTTTAAATTTCTTATTAGCCGTCTTGATGTTTTAGTGTATCATTTCAATGTTTTACTAAAACGAAATTGGCAATAAATTGGAAATTATCCAGAAATTTGCGGTGACATTTGTTATAGAAATCTATTCAAGCTTCTCTGGTTATTTTAATCACTCAAAAAATATAATCCGATCCTATGCCTGGTTCATTCTAGATTCCGTTTTAAACTAGTAAAATACCTTGGTATTCCTAGATTTCAAGCAAGCCTGACTCGAGTAAGTCTACTTTGCGACCCTCGTGACAAAGAAAGAAGCGTGGTCGATTCATCATTCTGGGGTCTCGGTTCTCAGTGATGACCACAAATCACGATTGAGTGTTTTAATGTGTAAGTGTATGTCGGTTGCACCATGGACCCTCAGTTGGGGCATTGATTTGTGACTCGATTATTCGAGAGAGGCTTTGGTATTCTTTTGAATATTTAGGAATATTAAACATATACGTACATCTGTGTGAAATGACAGTAAGTCACAATAATATGACAGTAACTTAGATACGATATACGTATTCAACTTCCGTTAGTCTCAAAATCAACGAGTCGAAAACCAAATATCTGATGTCTGGTTTTAGAGACTAAATCGCAATTGATTTGAGTTGAGGTAACCACACCTTTGAAGGAGTGATGAAATTCAAGCATCTTGCATCTCTCATTACTCACGATAATAGTGTACAGGAGAGAGTACCTAAATCAAGGTACGCCTTATCATTAGTAATCGGGATTTATATCGTCTACGTCCACTTCTCAATTTAAAATCTTATAAATATGGATAAGATGAAATTGTACAGAATTTTGGTCAGATCTGTGATCATGCCTGGATGTAAGGGTTGAACCTTGGTGAATATACTCATTCAAAGATGATTTCTAACGTTTAAAAGAAGAATTAGGCGTGTGATATATGACCCAAAACGCGAGGTTGATGTACTTTCCAATCGCTCGTTGTATCAAAGTGCCCAGTATTTGTTTGTCTCTCCAAAACTTTCACATAGAAATAGGAACATATCCACGTAGATCCTTTGCACGTTGTATGTGACTAAAATTTTTCCTTTCGTTTCTAGTTACCTAGCATGCTAATTAACGTAGCTTTACCGTACTAGGTCATCATGTCGTTCAAATTATGCTATGAAAAAAAAGTTTTAATAAGCAATTAGACTCATAATTTCTAGGATTTCATTGAATCACTATTAACTACCGGTGAAGTCTTATTGTACTTTTAGTTAGTGGTTCTCAAAAAGAAACGTGTTGTTGTCTAAACAATATTATTATGTTTTTATTTGTACCCCTGTGCAAAATGGTATCAAAATTTCCTAAAAAACTTCTATAAATTTTAATTTTTATCTGTGTTGACATATAGAATTTTCGTTAATTTTGTATCTAGTTAAATGTAATAGGAGTCAAAATCGCTATATTTTATTTTTATTAGATTCGAATAAAAACAGTGTAAATGGTGTTAATTGGGATATACTTCACTAGACTAACTTAGTAAAAAAATTGATAAAATTTAGAAACCGGTCTAAATATATAAGATATTGCTCGACCATTATGTTCGAAATATAATTAGTATGTATTATACCCCCCTCTCGACCATGACTAATCAAATTAAATAACAACATTCAGTTTCTTTAATTAACAGTTCAGTTGCTTTTGTCTTATAACCTTTGCCATTTGAGCAAGCGAAAAAAACTAGTTTCTAATCAGTTATGTAAAACAACACTTGTCTGTTAAAACAACCATCAATCATATAAATTTAGCATATGCACATCTCGCGTTATCGTTTTTGTTGTTTGGTTATTTGAGTCAATTTCACTCAATTTAAATACATATTTCAATTCATTTCAATTGATATCAATTTCATTCAAACAACAAATATAAAAAAAAAAATTCAGATATCTGTAACAGACAAACAAAAACAAAATTGCGAGGCCTATGTCAAACACCATACACACAACCATCGATTGTAATAACCATTTCGTTAAAGATTGTTTTTATTATTTTTATCTTCACGCATGATGTCCAAAGAGCTTTTCTGGTCGTTTGTGTGTACATATATATATATATATATATATATATATATATATATATATATATATATATATATATATATATATATATATATATATATATACATACAAACATGTTTAGTTTGCTCATACACTGAAAACTACTACTAAGTAAAAACTTCATGAACACATACACATACACACACATTCAAACTATATAGTTTCAATGAAATTAAAATATAAAAAAAATTCAGGTCAGTTGGTTTTAATAAAACTTCAAGGGCACAAATAGCTATTCTCCAGCACACACAGAAATTCAATGTGTTTTATTTGGTTGGCATTGTTGTTGTAGTATTTTATGGATACACCGCGGAAGTATACTTAAACACTTTATTTTTATCTAAAACAATAAATTAATGTTTTTGAGATTTTTTTCAAAATTATATTTTGGAACCGAAAATCTTATGGTTTGATTTAATCCTAAGGCGCCAAGTAATGATTACTACAAGTGTTTCAGATAATAACGCCTAAGACTTTATATATTTCAACATATATGGAGAAACTTAAATATATATATTCTATGTTAACGTACGTTAAAAAAAGTTATGGTTTAACAATGTGACGATCACTATTGCCAACTTTCTCAGTGTCCCTTAAATTCATCCTTTATATTTCCTTTATTAAGAGAACGTGATGAAGGGCTTCAATAATACCTCAATCAGCTACTGAAGCAACGGATTTTTCACTATGGATAGCCACACGTAAGCTGAAACATCTACCCTCTCATTTCATTCTACAAGGTCCTCTGACGGAAGCTGGGCAAAAAATGATGTAGAGAAAGCAAATATATCGCTAAACACTTTGGCGAAGTGTTTAAACCGAACGAGCAAATTGGAAGTCAAGAAATTCTAATAAATTTTGGAAATACGTCTAAAACTAAGCCAATCAAATATAAGTGGTGCATGTCAAACAAACGATCAAGGAAAACATTGATATAAAAACGGCACCCGGACATGTTTTGATAAGAGGAAAAATGCTGTCACGGGACAAAAGTATCAAATTTATAACTTATATTTTCAACGCTATAATGAAAACAGGCTACTATCCAGAAATCTCGAAAACTTCAATTATTATAATGATTCCGAAACCTAGCAAAGATGAAACAAAAATTAGCTCCTATCGGCCAATCAGCTTATAATCAGTTTTAGATATAGCATTACCTTTTGATAATGTATGGGATAGAGGACTTCTATACATAAAATAAGAGCTCAATGTCCGACAAGCTTCTGTAAAACCATTGAAATTTATTGCTTAATCGAAAAATTTGATGAAACTTACCACCGCATCCACAAATTAATATGATATTGATGCAGCAGTACCTCAAGAGAGTGTACTGCGGCCACCTCATTGTACTTGATCTATACAGCAGTTGTACCAACATCAAATTGCGAGAAAGTCTCTTCATACGCGGATTATACATAACTGCAATTCTAACTATGCATCGAAATCCCACATCCACTCAATAAAATCATTCTGCCACAACCCAAAGGTGTTAAATATCTTGGAATAAATAGGTTAATTAGAAAACACACAATGTTAAGTCTAGACGGTAAGCTCTTGTTGTACAAAATGATACTTAAGCCCATCTAGACATATGGTATTGAGCTGTGAAACTCTGCCTGTGCTAAAACTGGAAAGAATGCAGTCACGAATACTTCAAACAAATGCAGGCTGGTCTGTAGGCAATGCAAACCTACGTCGAAATATAGTAATCGACCATTACAATTCATCTGTAACCATTACAATTCATCAGTACAGCAAAAATACCAGTTGAAACTAGTTTGTCACCCCCAATGAATTAGCAAGAGAACGTTTAAATAGACGAATAAAAAACGACCCTCTGGATCTAGCTAGATAATTCAGAGATTATCCAAGTGCACATAAAGATTAAGAAATAACATAGGTTATGTATGAAAGTATCGAGAATAAAAGCCATAGACAGTTTAAAAAAAATATTTCTCCAGATTAAATAGAAACAGATTTAAAACTCATTATATAGCGCAGTTTCGTACGTAGCCTATAGTGACCTATATTATTACATAATTCGGTCTTGTTTTTTAGCATAATTTTATTGCACCATACGAAATGAATAACGATGAATAACATTTTCAAGAGGTTACCCATCCCAATATCGAACTTCGAATTATAATAGGCCACTGAAAAAGGACGATTTTCACTTACTTCTGTGTGGCTTTTGCCAATTCATAATAAAAAGGGTTAAGGCTATTCTACTAAAGCCTGCCATCCATGTTGAACACTTGAGAAAAAAGTACTTGATCTCACCATTTTCGGTTCCAATTTTGAGTTCGAGTAGCGCTAGCATTAGAATCACCAATAAGCTACATGCATATACATACTACTTTTGGTGCTTAAAGTAGCGCTCTTAATATTGTTTTGAAACTGATTCACATAAAACGAATAAAGAAAGATAAGTTCACTTATTAAATTATGTTTTAATGGCATAGGAACATGAACTCTTTTTAACACGGAAAGTACTCTTAGATTAAATGCTTGATGGTAGCAACAGTATGCTTTGTGGGTATAATAATATTTTTTCTGAATAATCAAGCAAAAACATTAAAAATTGGGCTAGTTTTGACCTGATTAAGGTTTGATGGCAGTTTGATCTGCTCCATCTCTACTAGTCGATTTAAATATATGTTGTGTAGTTGTGTGGCCATAGTTTTACACGGAGAGAAATGATACGCTTTATTAACGTAAGATAGTTAAAAAATATTACAAACTCAACTTACTTGTCGTTTTAATTGTAAAGTTAATATTGAGCAAAGTTAAAGATAATTACGTATAGGTTATCTTTATCAACTTATACGTATGTAAAATTAACTAAATTAAAAGTTGAATTAAAAAAGCAAAAAGTTAAAACGATAGTTAATGTTTTACTAAAGCCGAGTTAAATAAACAAATCATTATCGTAGAATTAACGTTTATTTTGCACCTCAATTAACATTATTTAAAGTAAGAATAACACTACACACTTAAATACTAACACACTTAAATTAACGAAATTTTTAATGGTAAAATTACCATTATTTTAAAACACTCACATTTGAATAGTAAAATTATCCTAATTCCAATTGTAGACTTAAGTAAATTTGAGAGTTAATTCTCATATTAGTATAGTAAAATTAGCAAAACTTAATAGTAGCATTAACAAAAAAATTTAGTCAATATATATTTAATTACATATTTAAAAATTATAAACTTATTTATTTTTAATTCAGTTCAATGTATTAATGCAATTCATTATATTGTGTATGACCAGAATCGACTCCTTTGCTATAAAATGCCTATATCGAAAGCTACCACACACATATATATATATATATATATATATATATATATATATATATATATATATATATATATATATATATATATATATATATATATATATTTATATATATATATATATATATATATATATATATATATATAAATATATATATATGTATATATATATATATATATATATATATATATATATATATAAATATATATATATATATATATATATATATATATATATATATATATATATATATATATATATATATATATATATATATATATCTAACCATCAACGGCGACCATAAATTGATCATCATCTTCCTGATGGTAAACATTAAAATAATAAACATTATATAAATGATAATAAACATTAAAAGAGGTTGCATTGCTCTGTTGTCCCTAATGCATGATCAAAACAATATAGATACTAGTATAAATTAAAATAAATAAATAAGATATTAAAATATGTGAATTTAATAAGTTTTATTTTAAACATTCATTTTATCAAAAAAATCTTCTACACTATCAGAAATTGAAAGTTTGTCAGAGATTTCTAAGTTTAAATCTGGTTTAGAGTTCTAAAATATGTAAATTTAGAGTTCTAAATCATAATCAAAAATATTGTCTTACCAATTCTTGTTTGTCGAGTTATGCTTGAAATTTGCAAATATAATAATCGAAGAAAATTTAAGGACCAAATTGGTGTCTAAAGTGAATAAAAACAATGTCCTCTTGCCAATGTGAATTTAAACTGTCTTTTTGCACCGAAATATAATGTTTTTTTAATAATTTTAAAAATAATAAATTATTAAAAATAATAATTAAATAAATGGTATATAACGGGTGATTTTTTAAGAGCTTGAGAACTTTTTTTTAAAAAAAAACGCATAAAATTTGCAAAATCTCATCGGTTCTTTATTTGAAACGTTAGATTGGTCCATGACATTTACTTTTTGAAGATAATTTCATTTAAATGTTGACCGCGGCTGCGTCTTAGGTGGTCCATTCGGAAAGTCCAATTTTGGGCAACTTTTTCGAGCATTTCGGCCGGAATAGCCCGAATTTCTTCGGAAATGTTGTCTTCCAAAACTGGAATAGTTACTGGCTTATTTCTGTAGACTTTAGACTTGACGTAGCCCCACAAAAAATAGTCTAAAGGCGTCAAATCGCATGATCTTGGTGGCCAACTTACCGGGCAATTTTTTGAGATGAATTGTTCTCCGAAGTTTTCCCTCAAAATGGCCATAGAATCGCGAGCTGTGTGGCATGTAGCGCCATCTTGTTGAAACCACATGTCAACTAAGTTCAGTTCTTCCATTTTTGGCAACAAAAAGTTTGTTAGCATCGAACGATAGCGATCGCCATTCACCGTAACGTTTCGTCCAACAGCATCTTTGAAAAAATACGGTCCAATGATTCCACCAGCGTACAAACCACACCAAACAGTGCATTTTTCGGGATGCATGGGCAGTTCTTGAACGGCTTCTGGTTGCTCTTCACTCCAAATGCGGCAATTTTGCTTATTTACGTAGCCATTCAACCAGAAATGAGCCTCATCGCTGAACAAAATTTGTCGATAAAAAAGCGGATTTTCTGCCAACTTTTCTAGGGCCCATTTACTGAAAATTCGACGTTGTGGCAGATCGTTCGGCTTCAGTTATGAAATGTCAAAGCATACTGAGCATCTTTCTCTTTGACACCTTGTCTGAAATCCCGCGTGATCTGTCAAATACTAATGCATGAAAATCCTAACCACAAAAAAATCACCCTATATTTATATTTTGGTTAAGACGAACTGTTCATTAATATAAAACTGTGTAGGCTTCTAATTTTGTAAATCTCGTGTTTAATGTAATATATTTACGTTATAAAGAAAAATATAATGCTATAAATTATATTTTTGTAAAAATACACTATTATAAGTATAAAGTTCACTATTTTATTAAGAAATTAATATTTTATTTTATTTTTTTATATTATTATCCAAATTTTTTTATATGAACCAACACGTCTTCACTTTTTCATGATTAAGCACATTATGGTAGATCTGCAGTATTTTCTTCACCATTACTCGATAAAACTGTTATTTAAATTATTTGTTAATTTTACTTATCTGCTAAGTTAATTTAACATTTTTACTGACCAATTTTGTCAACATAACATCTAGATATGTGAAGTTAAGTAATGCAAATGTCATATTATTCTGCTAGATTGAAGATTCACACAAATGTTAACTTTACTAATACATACCATAAGTTTGTTAAGTCATCATACACGATTGTAATTATGGTAAAATCTTCCATATTTATTAATTTAGCAATTAGCATATTTTAATTTTAACTGAATAGGAATAACTTAACTTAAGAATAAATCAAATTTACTTTACTAATCTTGTCTTAATAAGCAACTTAATAAGTTGCGAATTTCAAACTTATTCCCAAAGTTAATTTTAACAAATGATATGTAAAATTTACATAAAGACATGTGAATTTATCGAGTTCAATTGTTAAATAAATTAATCAATTTATATTTTTGAAAAAGTAGGCAATTTATTTACGGTCAGTTTTTACTTTCCCATTTTTGTTTCATTAACATAGCAGGCGTTAATATAACTTGGCAAGGAAAAGATAACAAAACAAAAAATTACGCTAACTTCTCAATTTTAGATTTACTTGGCATATTGCGAGCAAAGTACATTGAATTTTTCGTTCCGTGTAGTGAAGTACAGATATTGACTTGACATATTTTGAATCTATTGTGCCGTGACCTGTTAATGACAAACTCAAATCAGCTTCTGGAAGTAGCACAGGTATGCGACACCAGCTATAACGTTCAAACTAAAAAGTTGTAATATTTTTCCTGTTCCTTAATACGCTATTTTTATTTAAAACCAACATTTTATTAAACTGCATGATACTCTTAATTAATTTTTACCTTAACTATAGGGTGTTCCAGTATCCGTTTCAGATTGGACATACCGGTTATTTTGGCTCTGATATCACTAATGTTATGTTTTTCTTTCACAGGAACTCAGTATATATTATTTCTAGTAAACAAAATGAGTCGCTCAACGCTTCAGTAAAAGTGGGAAATGTTGGAAATATACTTCCACAACAAAGAAATCTTTCAGACGAGGAGCATTTCCATCTTGGTTGGCCCGTATTTCTGAGAATATGAACCCGGCGTGACCCTTACGGTCGTAGATCAACTATCGCCACATATTAACATCTTTTTTGTACCATATCTTGAAGATATTGGTTTGGATGACCTTTGCTTCCAGCATGATTGTGCATACATACAGTAGTAAAACTGCGTTACAATAGTGAAACTGTGTCAAAATTCAATGACGCTATTTTAAGTCGAAATGGTAACGTAAATTGGCCGGCAAGGAATTGTGATTTAAATCTTTTCGATTTTTATTTGAGGGGTGCCGTAAAGTACAAATACAAAACATTGAAGCAACCATTGCCGAAAAAGATCTGCAAACTCGCAGAACTGGTTGTAGATGTTTCCAAGCATTGGCCGTATAGAAAAAAAACGTAACACAGAAAAAATCAACACATCATTATATACCCAGTTCCAGTAAGCTCAGATTTAAAAATTTGAGAAATTTGTTTTTGGTTTGTTTGTAGTACAATCCTCTTGGTTATTTGTGGAAAATTATTTCATGACGTTGTGACGCCAAAGCGCGGCACCCATTTGAATGAAATCATTTTCCATAAATAATCAAGAAGATTGTACTACAAACAATAAAACAAATTTCTTTTAAATATGAACTTCTTATTGGAACTGGGTATATAATGCTGTGTTGTTTTTTTTGTATTACGTTTTTCCCTATGCAACCAATTCTGAGAAATATCTACCGTGTAAAAAGAGGATTAGGTGCAGTAAAAACATAAATGGATGTACTTTACTTATTCAAGCTGTACTAGATAAATAATAAGCCATTTCTACTCACTATACATACTTTTTCATTTTTCTTGCAATATGTTAATTCTTTTTCATGACACATCTATTGACACAATGTACCAATATAATTGCCACTTTTATATGAAAAAGCTGCTGATTCTTATATCGAAATTAAACGTTTCGACCGGTAATGATTTAATATTACTACTTGCGTTTGATTTTGGTCTTAAACTTTCATTTAGCCATGCTCAAATATGTTCCATCTCACTAGTATTACCCATCTAAACATTTCATAGATCTATACCAACTCTAGTGGCTGGATTATGGTTCGATTTATTTATTCTGCACGCATAGTTTTCTTCGCCGATTTTCTAATCAGATGTAAATTAAGAACTAATTTAAAATATTTCGAAATGTAGAGCTATTATTGGTCTCATCTAGCAATCACGGTCAAGAGTGTTATGCATGAACCAAACAAATTGTGCTGACGTTCAATTCAGACCCTATACAATCTATTCCCACATAATTTTTATTATTATTAATGTTTGTTGTTTATTTCCCTTCCTGAATTATTATTAACAATAATACTTAATATAAAGTATGGCTATCATCAAAAAAACAAAACAAAAACAACAATTTTTTTTAATTAAATTTGATTACTTAATTTTTCCAGACACACTTAAGACAACACAAACATCAAATTAAAGCCAAAAAACAAAATACTTAAAATTAAACTGTAATAAACACTTTAAAAACTACATAATTCAAATATCAAGTCTAGGCATTTAGTTGGAGTTAAGAAGAAATCACATGAAGTACGAGTACAAATATAGAATTGTATGTACGAGTATAGAACGCGAGATAAGTGCTTACTTCTTTCATATTACAAAAACATTATACAATCCGATGTATTATGTACGTTGGTTGGTGTTGTTGTTGTGTTGTAAATTTTGATAAGAAATTTCATTTTACATTGTTTTATGTTTACATAAATTTATTAGTTCAATTAAATTAAAAAATAAAAAAAAATAGTAATAATGTTAGTTTGTTTTTAAAACTATAAATAGAAAATCTAATAAATTGAAAAAAAAAAATTGTTATCAGGAATAGACGACAAAGAATGTATATTTGTATTTTTTTAATAAAATTATTATATTTGATAATAAAATTGTAATAATTTATTGTTTAATTAATTTTTTGTTTTATATCGAGCTTTGGCAACATACATTTTTTTGGATATATGCTATAATTTCCTATACATATGTACATATACTTATATGTTTGTATGTACATGATTTAACCGGCATAACAACAAAATTGGGGAAAACAAAAACGAAAGATAAGACAATCGTTTTGGATGTCGAGGGGGTGCATGCTCTATGTTTGAAAGGAAGAACAAGCCTATATATTTGCTAATAAATTGTTTCAATATTATATATGATTATATGTGTATTTTTATGTACACATATTGAAATTAGATAGTTAAATTAATTTTGTACAAGCCAACATAAAAAAAGCGTATTTACAATTCATATAGTAAAGCTTTGTCGAATTGTTCTTATATAGACTTATTGTATATTTTGCAATAGACTACTCGTAAAACTCGAACATATAAATATTTATAATGTAACAATTTTTCAATTCTACAATGTATATAACTTTTGACATACACTTTGCATTAATGACTTGGTCTCAACCTTTACAAAAATAATGACATTATAAGTCAAAATCTGATAACAAAATATAAAGATTATGATAAGAATTATAAAAAACATAGATTTGTTTGATAAAGCATATCGTTCACGAACTTATAACATGAAGAAGTGCAATCTTTTGTGTAGTCTACTATTAAGTTATAATGGACGATTCAATAAGGCCTAGAGAAAGTTTTTTTTTTAAATAAAACGCAACAAAATCAGTTTAGTCATCAAAAAGTGTATTTGTGGCGCAAGTTTAGTTTATGACATTAAACGTTTGAAAATATTTGTTTAAAATTATTGTACTGGCTCTCAGATGATCCATTCTATGGGTCCTATTTTTCAAATCTCTATCGACCATTGTGGCAATTCGCTTCTAATGCAGGAATCGATAGAAACAAGTGTTTTCCCCATAAAAATAATCTAACGGCGTCAGATGACAAGATCGTGAAGGCCAGTTCACGGATCTTATCTCATTAAAATTTTTTTTCAATAAATTGGCCTTGCTATATGGCACGTTGCAGCATCCTGGTTAAACCACAAGTCGGCTTCACCAATACCTTGAATTTATGGCAATAAAAACTAATTTATCATTGCTCTGTAGCTTGCGCCATAGATGTTTACACGCTGGCGTGTTGCTGCAATTTTTTAGGATGCATTGGAAGTTCTTGAATCTCTATGACGCAATGGAAAATCAACTGGCTGCAATTCTTGGTCAAACTGTATTTTGTATGCCTTTAACCAAGATAGTTTTGAAAAATACGACAGAATATATCATACGTGAGATCGGGATCTTAAGAACAGTGACGAATTGATGGATTGCGGTCTTCACGTACACTTTCCACTGCACAATATTCACATTAGATCAACTTGTACGCACTCTAGTAGGGTGATGAATATCCAATTATGAAAAATTGGTTTAAAATTTATTGATTTTTTCGCAAATAGTGCAATCAGTTGGACGATTATGTACATCATACAGGTTTAAACAGAACAAGAGCGAAATAGAAATACAAATATGTAGATTCAAACTAAATTATGAATCTATTTCTATTTCTATTGCCGGCGATACAAAATTGCCAAGTGGTTTTTATATTTTAAAACTTGTATCGTATTTGTATTTCTTTTGATTTTTGAAACATGATGATATGTATAGAAAATTAAACACAAGATAAACAATTTTGATTATTTCCCAATTTCTACCTTTTGAGTACGCTTACTTCCAAAATCCATTTGACATTTGATATCGCGTTGCTCTGACACTCACTCTTGTAATGTTAACTACAGCGATATCGCGGTGATTTTTTTTTGATTTTTTCGTCGACACTATAGTCGTTGCCGCTCTTGTTCTGCTTATACCTTGTCGAAGAGTACAAAATTTTTCACAAACACTCATTTTTGAAATAAATTTCCACAATTTGTAAACGTTGTTAACACGGTGAAATATTCTATACATGGTGAAATGTCATAGAATACTGAACACATGTCCTATGCACATCCAAATTTGAAAAAATATCTCCTATTTCTTTCTTTACAACTTACCTGTAATACGTTGCAAGTACAAAATTGAAAAAAGAAATTGAGTATATGACTAACTAGTGACATCTCATGGATGAAAACTCAAATATATATATATATATATATATATATATATATATATATATATATATATATATATATATATATATATACATATTTTAAAAAGCACTTACTAACCACATGGGTTATAATGATTGCAATATTTATCTAAGGTATATCGTCCCACCTTAGATAATATATTCAAATTATTTCTATTAGAACTGTTCTATAGTGGTTCAAACGTAGTGACGAACTGAAAGTAATTGGACTCTATAGAATTATATATACATAATATACTAGTTAGCTGTCACTATACTGATACATTATTGTGACTGCAGAATTCATTGTCGTGATCCATGCGTTGTATACCAACAAATCATCTGTCGGACTACGGTCCCATCACATGATTTTTTAGTTTTTGTTGTTATTTCTTTGTCTTGTCTGAAACTCAAAATATTAAGTTTTCTTTATCGGTTTGATTATATAATTATCTGCTAGTATGATAATCGTTCGTGATGCCAAACTATGCCAAATCTGACAAACTCCAGTCAGCAATCCACTTGAGTTATTCACTTTATACCTGTTTGTATTGTTAGTTCACTTTCAAAATCAAATTGATCTAACTGGTTACATGGTTTTGGCCAAAACATAAGTTTCATGAATTGGCTAGTCTCCAATGGTCTAGTAATTTAAAGTTAATTATTGTTTCCCGCGCCCCACTCATTTCATGTCCGAACATTGTATTTCAAATACAAGAAATTTAGGAGTATACTTTTTACGAAAACTCATACTTACAGTGACCATTTAGTTAAAGTTGGTAGACTATTTGGTTAAATTAGTTGTTATCTCGTATTAATTTCTCTGCGAGTGATTATGTTTCATTTCTTATTAGATCAAACTTTCTTCAATAGCTTAGAAGGCATGACAATGTAGGTAGTTTACATTTATTTATTTACAGGGTATTCGTAATTGACTAATCTAATCAGGCGAAATTCTTCTTAATGTTACCAAAAGACTTTAACCTATATATGCATAAAATTAAACCCCAAAATAATTGATTTGATGAATAGCCATCGTGATGTTAGGGAAAAACATGTTAAGAACAGTTTTGATAGATACAAACAGTGGAAGGCATGTATGTGAAGTTAGCTCAGAATTCATCCCAGAAAAAAGCGATGGCAACACTTATCTCAACTATCTTGACACTTTTTACTCTCAGCCCCGAAAAAATCAACTATCATGATAGTTTTCATATACTCAGCCCAGAAAAATTTACTATTATGATAGCTTTCATATACTCCTCAGCCCGCAGAAAAATTAACTATCATGATAGCTTAGATTAGCTCAGCCCAAAAATGACTGTCACGATAAGTAAACAACTTTGATTAATTGCTATAGTTACTATATAAAAACATATTATACTAGTTTTCTGTAATATTAATATTAATATAAACAGTATTCATATTGCAATTAACAAGTTACATATTTCTGAATGTATGGATAGTTAGAAACAATCAAAATTGTAGTTTTTAATTCACATTATTTCTAGGATGGGTTCTTATAGTCTCTCAAACATAGAAACAATTCGTTGGACGAACCAACTGATAGTTAATTTGAATTAAGAAAGGTTTGATCAAGTATGTGTGATTTTTCTAAAATTTTTCTATGATGGGTCTGTCCAACGAATGCTTTCTATGTTAGAGGGACTATATCGCAAGAACCCATCATCGAAAAATCACATATACTTGATCAATCCTTTCTTAACTCCAATCAATAATTAGTTGGTCCGTCCGACGAATGGTTTCTATGTTAGAGCGACTATATCGCAAGAACCCATCATAGAAAAATTCTGGAAAAATCACATATACTTGATCAAACCTTTCTATTCAAATCAATAATCAGTTGGTCGGTCCAACGAATGGTTTCTATTTTTGAGGGACTATAGCAAAGTTTTTATAATCAAATGATCATTTGTTTATTGTTTCAGTAATCTTTTTAGGCTGAGTATATGAAAGCTATTATGATAGATCGTTTTTCTGGGCTGGTTATATAAAAACTATCATTATAGTAAATAGTCCTTTGTTTGGACATTTTATATTTGATTGTATATGTTGCAAAGAAAATTGGTTTGGTTTTGCTTTGTAGATATTATTTTATTGTGCTTATGATCAATTAATATAAATAATACTAAAAGAGTCGCGACAGACGTTTTTCGGGGCTGAAAGTAATGTAAAATAGATGATAAATAATGTTAATATTTAATTTTTAACGAACTCTATGTTTTATATTTCACATATATGTTTTATAATATAATAGATTGGTTATTGATATTGATAGTTACATTTTTTTATTTTGTTTGTTTATCTAACATTTTTAAAAATATGTATAATCGAATTGTAATGTCGTGATAGTATTTTTTTACTAACTGTAGTACCACATGCAATTTTTTTCATTTTCGGGGATGAAATTCTGGGGGGCTTACTTCACAAATTCACCAATACGACAAATTTTCCTTTCGTCAGATGAATTACTAGATTATTTCACATTAGCATTTAATCTCTGTCTAATGTCATTTGTGCCAACAACGATTTGATACACAATAAATAGTTTGAATTGTTTTCTGATCACGATAAGGTTTAGTTTGTTCCATAATGAGAAAATTATAAAGACCAGAATTATAAATCTCATTAAAATGTATGTATATTGTATTGAGATTGAGAGACAAAAATCCTCCTGATCGAGGAAGTTATAAGTAACAAATAAAGTAACGCATCTATTGCGGCAACTAAAATTGTATTGGTTTTCGATTGTATATTGAGAGTTTGATACCACTATATGTAATTAAAACTATGTAGGCAATATTATTCTATAAATTAGCAGGGTTCAACTATAAATTAGCTCAAACAAATATAAATAGCATGTCATTTTAAAGAGATTACTGATGCACACTAAAATCGGTATTGGTTCATGGTAATACCATCAATGCCTTAGGAATGGTAGAATCGGACAGAATCTGAGTAATTATAACTGACAATGTCATCCTCTTAAACATCTTCACGGCTTCCACATAAGTCATTAAATTGCAGGTCTTGGTATTCCTGCATGTGCCTAAAACAGACCGTGTATATTAATACAACCGTTCCTAAATACCATCTACCTAGTTAAACTAATAGTAAGGTATATGAGCTCAATATTAAACGGCGTAAAAGTAAAAAGTCTCACAGTGGGGCAATAACCAATTGTTTAACGATAAAAATAGACAAGTATTCGTATATACGTGAAATGGTCGGTTACAATTTGTATATGGAGCTTAATAAAACAATATCATAATTAATGTTTAAATAAGCCATTCTGATTACCGAGCCTTGTTTGTAGAGTGGATTTTGTACATAAAGTGACATTTTGGGTTTTTTTTAACAAAAAAAACGTATTCGTATATTTATATGGAAAACTGGAGAGATACTTTTAATGGGATGGGGACAACATTCCAAAAACAAAAAATTTCAATTCCATTATTCCAAAAATTTAATAAACATTTTTTTCAGTTTTCCAAAGTACAAAATTCCAATATTTTGCATAAAATTAAATTTACCCTTAAATACATCTATGACTCCTTTGAAATGCGAGTGCTGAATTTATGGGTTAATCTATCTTATATATCAGTAGTAAATGATGTCCTGGTGCTGAGTAATGTTTACATAGTTGATATAAATAAATTTGTCCTCGAACAGCTACGATTTTGCCGTAATCTGTTAAGATAGAACGTAAAAAGTGATTCACTTAAGAGTTAGGAGCGCCGTCAGCCGCAGAAAAGAAGTAAAGTAAGCAAAAGAATCAAACAATAAATTATATTCAAACATTTTATCTATTAATCAAAACAATGATCTTTGCCAATTTTGATAAACATTCATATTTAGTCATTTTATATTGCTTTTTTAGCATACGTTTAATCGTTTATATTTCATAATACATTTTTTATTAAGAAGTCTAATTTCTTCTCCGGCTTCGATCTTTCTTATTTTATTGTGTGGAAGGACTAGTTCACCTCTTAATTCTTCAATTATTTTATATACTCTACTGTACTCCTTCAACTATTGTTTTTATTCGTCTATGCCAAGCTTCGACTGAGTTTTGAGTTTTAGGATAACTATTAAGAATAGACTCGTTTATGGACCAGAAATCAGGTTTATATTTCACTTTTCCGGAAATGTAGCATTGCTTAAATTGTTTTGCGACTTTCTCCACATCTTCATTATCTAATGAGCTTTCAAAATCTTCGAAATATTGGAGAATGCAGTCAGGAAGTAGAAAAGCTAAAGTCTTTGAGCATTCGAATTTGTTATGAAAATTTTTCTGAATTACCATATTTTTTAGCTAATCCTAGTTTTTGAATTTTCCTCCATATTAGCTGGCCAAAAGGGAAAAAAGCATCCCTTAAATTTTGTATCCGGAAAAAAATCCAAAGCAGAACGATGTATGGTTATACTTGAAATCTGTCATAATGATTTGTGGACTTATGTTTACATTAAATTTGATTGCTAAACGATATAATTCATAAAATAATTCATTATTTTATTTTGTCATTAAACAAAACAGTAAAGGAAAGACTTGTCTAAAGATTATTGGCACTACGTAAAAAGTTCCATCCATTATCCATATTGAAGCTTGTGCTCAAAATTTAAAACTGGTTCTTGTTCCAAAAATAATGTTTTTATCGTCATTGATTGTTGTCTCGCTTAAAACATAAAGCTCGTCATCCAAATATCTTAATTCATCTGGTATGGATATCATTATTAGGTTATTTAGTTCATTATATTTTTGAACGCTAGACCGTACTCGATAACTTCTTCTTTTGTGCGTTTTTATTCGGTAAATATTCACGGGCACTTGGCTCACAGCCCACAGTAACTAGAAGAGGTTTTGGCACAATTTTTCAATTTATGATTTGCCATTGCCAGGTGGACTGAGGATCATGTTCATGTTGTAATTTATGAACAGTTATTTCATGTTTTCCGTTGGAATTTATAATGGTTTTGACAGAACTTTTACAATGGAACGATATTCTTTTTGCACATCTTCAATAGCAAATTTTTTTGTTAGATTTTTGTGAGTTATAATCATAATAATATTGATAACCGTCAATGTATAAGCAACGGGTACCTTTATTGCTTATACTTTCAACAATTTCCATAACTTAAATAAAAATTATGTGCGTAAGACACTTATTTTAATTAAGAATGTACTATTATGATACATTACGTAAGTACTTAACCCATTTTCGGCCGCTGGTCGATTTTTCGACCATCAACTTTGTTATTTTTTTCAAACTGCTCATATTCTTCGTATTTGCTTTTGGATAAAACAATGTTTTTTTTTAGATTTTGGATTTTGGAATTTTGGGTTTGGAATTTTATGCCTGGAATATTGGGTTCTGGAAAAACAACCGCAACCCCTTTTAATCAGACAGCTTAGTGGTTAAAGCTTTGTCTATAGAGCAGAAGGTACCGAGTCCGAATCCCGTTAATGATCAGAGACAAAAGGAATATATCACTGATTACGATCGGTGGTCCAAAATTCATGTACCAACCCGCGATTAATAAGCGAATCGTTTGTAAAAACAAACAAACAGGAATATTTTGAATAACTGTGGCTTGCTTTACTCTCATATACACCATTTTTCGCGAATTAATTTTCGCTACAGCTTGATTAATTTCAAATTGTAATTACTATCGTCATTATACCAATTTCTAATATTACGTAAGTTCAATGCCTCTAAAAAATCAATAAAAGTAGATTTCCCCCCATATTTAAATATACAGGATTTGATACAGGGTTCTCCTCTATCATGGTTTCGTATGAAATTACTTAAATAAATATATTATTCCAATGGATGTCATGTTTTGCATCCCATTTAGGCTAAAAAGAAAAAGTAGGTTTTCTTATTATTTATTTAAGAGATTCTTATCATAACGAAAAATTATGAAATCGAATTTTAAACACAACAACAAATAATAGCCGAGGGGAAATATTGAAGGAGAAAAACACAAATCGAACAATATTAGGCAAATATGTTAGCAAATAGGAAAGTATACCATATACATATATATAGCAAAATCGAAAGCAATATTGACTTGTGAAGTATAAATTTGATGTAAAAATGCCAAACCTTTTCCGTGTTATCTAAACTTTGTATTAAGCACGTCCACATTTAAAATGTGTTTAGAATTTTTAAAATAAAAATCCAAAATTTATATACTCTATCTCGTATCTATGTTCAAGAGGTACACCATATTCCTTATAATATATTTTATTAGCAGCAGCGTTTATAAATTATTAACTATATAGTGATTTCCATTGGAGAACTGTTCAAGTAAACGTGACCGATTTGGCGGCCAGCCAAAATATAATTCATTTTTAATGTTTGTTTATATAGTTTTGTGTGTACAGTGCCAACCGAATAGTGGATAGACGCTCGCATGTCATTGTATTATGATTGCAATTTGTATATAACTCGTTCAGACCACGATATAATTCTCAAGATCAACATCTTCCTATATTCGTTTTGTATACAGAAACGCTGAACAAGTAAAACATTTTTTTTTGTATTTGTATGAATATTTAATAAACACAATAAAATATTGAGGTCAGACTAATAATAATTTAATTTATTATTATAAATTTATTTATCTATTTATTTTATTTTTTAACAATGCTTTTTAATTTTTAGTTTTATATTTTCTAAGATGTACGACTACGTTCAATATATTCTCAACATTGATGTTTCACATAAATACGTCAACTATACGAGTCGATTACGAGAAACTGTTGAATGGACCATCGTATGGCTATCCACACATGTGGATATCTCTTATAAGAATGATAATTCACACGTAACGCGAAAAATTATAAGAAGAATAAAAAGAAACCAACAAAATTACAACAACAATAATCAAGTGAATATAAAAAAATATAAACAAACAAAACTATAAATTAAAAAATTGAAAAAAAATGTGGACTGTTTGAGTGGATTATTTAATTTCGTTTTTTTTAACACTTTAAGACAATAATTTAGACGACGATATGTTCCTAAACGACATACCTAAAAATAATTGAAAATGGTTAGCGCGTGTTTCACCTTTGTCCATTCGGTTTTGGTATTTTGATGGTGACTGTAAATATGTACGTGTTTCTTCTCGTTAGTCATTCCAAAGTGACGCGAACATTTAGATAACACAAATTATGATTTGGTCGTAGGTGGCAAAATACTAAACGAAGCCCGATTATAATTTTAAAATTGTGGCAAACATATATGTATATAATACATAGGTACGATTTGTGTTAAGTATTGTCGAAATTTAAATTTCCGCTTTTACGATGCTCTCTCGCGCAAAAAGTGTGTGAGATTTTATTATAATCGCACACACATGAAAACAAAAGTGTGGCGCCATTAGCTACTTTATAATTTAAATCTAAGTATCTTATATTAAGAAACGACCTTGTGTGCCAATCATTAAATTAATACTTAAAGATGTGAAATAGTTTTTGTGTTTATGGCCCATGTTCATCTGTCGTCTCGGAATGATAAAAGAATATTTAATTGACCCTGGAATGCGATATCTGCATTTCTTTAAATTGTTTACTTCAAGTTATTCAATATGTATCTTAAAAGTATAAACATATAAAAATTTATAATACAAACATTGTTTGCGATCGAGACTCACGTGTTTGATTTATCAATTGTTTACAAATATGGGTGTGGGCAGCTAATTTCAGCATATATTTACAAACAATAATATGATAATATTTATTTGGTTGTTCGGTTTGGTGGGGTGGCGTTAATGCGACATTTTTTTATCTAAGTGTTTATTGTGCATATATTATAGACATGGTTGTCGAATATGTAAGGGTCAATATTGCAAGGTCAAAAGAAAAATAATATAATATCAGTTTTGGACATTATACCAAGTTAAACGATCTGTACACCTTAGAAGATGTTGGTATAAGAAAAGAGATCTAAAGTTATATTTTTATTTGGCCTGGCTCATGCTCTGTTACGACTGAACTCATTCAGTTTCTATAAATCACAAAAACGGAAAGAATTAATAAGGACAGGTAATAATCTTTACCACAACTAAAGCTCTTTATGCAAAGTAAGAATAAGTAGCTTACCAAATCAAATATAGCATAAAAACTTTGGCGCCCTTTAATGATCGGAGTTGAATATGATAATATCACATAAAAACTTATGATAATATTTGGCCCAGCTTATTTCTAAACTCTTCAATACGGATGAGTCGTCCCCAAAACTTTCATGAAATTTGAAACAAAGGATGCTCAAAAATGAGGATGATCATAAGAAATATTGAGAATATTTCTTACAATCATCCTTATTTTCTAGATATTAAAGTATTCAAATTAGGTGAAGTTAGTTGAATAAATGATTGTGTTGACAATGTTAACGTCATCGAAGACGTATTTCCATGCAACCAATTTGCATAACTATTAAAAATGAAGTCGAGGGTGGGATAGCAGAGGCAGCAAAGAGGACACAACATTTACTAATATGCCAAGCAACTTTTGCAATTGCTTAAGTTAGTACACATTTGGGTGACCGCTTGGGAACATCACAGAGCTATAAAAAAAAATTGAAAAAGTGAGAACGTACCGCTGGTAGGCCAGTCTACCGTATCCAGCAGCCCTGAAAACTAGCCTAGCAAGGTGTTGGACCTATAATTCATTAATCCGAAATCAAAAATGATTACAGAAACGAATACTAGAAGAAATAATTACAATCGGCAAACAACACAAAAAAATCGACCATTGACTGTCGTATCCGGACACGAATTGGTATCTGGAACATAAGAACTCTAACAGAAACATCAAGGCTAGCACAAGTTGAGAAGAAAATAAAACGATACAATATAAAAATTTTCGTTCTCAGTGAAATAAGATGGAAGGACAATGGAGATATAACAACCAGCGCAGGAAATTATATTATGTTCTCTGGTAGAGCTGACACCCACGAACTAGGCATAGGTGTATATACTCACGGCGTTAGGTATACTAACAACGGCAAAAATTAAAAATCAGAAATACAACAATCATACAAAAAATGCTATTTCACTCACAGACACAGAAGACTCCAGGCATATGCTACCGGACTTGATGTTCATACTGTGCGATTCGTATATATACGTTCAGTTGTGACGCGACAGCACTTGTATATAACAAGAATTTAACTTGAAATATCGATTTTTATTAATTTGATTGTGGCGTGAGCAAACTGTTCGATTTAGTTGAGTTGCTTCTGAAGGCCACAAAGAGGATGATACAATCAAAGTTGAACTCTACGAGTAGCTACAAGCCGCTAAATTAAGTGCACACCGAAAGGACATCAAAATTATCTAAAGAGATTTCAACGCGAAAATTGTAATTGACAACACCGGAATGGCGATAATCACTAGACGTTGCCAGGAAAACAACGGAAATAGACCGGAGACAGACTCATCGATTATTGTGTCACAAATCAGTTATTCGTAGGCCGCAGCTAATCACCCCCCAAAAGAAATCTATAAATACACCAGGACATCGCCAGATGGCAGAAGGAGAAATCAAAATGGGTATGTGCCTGTAAATATTATTGGTTTTTGTCCCCCCTACAAGATGTCAGAGCAATAAGACGAGCAGATGTACACAGCGATCACCAACAAGTAATAGCAACTTTCAAAATCGAACCAGCCGCTGTGAAAACTACAAGGACTAATCAGAGGAAATTCAGAATAAATAAGAAATACAAACACGAGAAATATCTTGAACGAAACGCTCCAGATCAATCTACCGAATAACGAAACCAGCACTGTAGACCAAAACAGGTAAGAAAAAAAGACACCTACGCAAAAACTGCTACAAGTGTACTGGGCTACCAAGAAAACACAAGAATACTGTGTATTAGAGATGTAACGTAAATTAAAATTGAGGTACGCCGCTAACTTAAAATACAACTAGGCAATCAAAATACGGCGGAATTCGAAGAAAATATGAAGATGAGCTGTATCTGACAGTTAAAAAAAATGGCGAATAAGGATGACAAGTAAAGAAAATGGCAAGGAGTTATGTTAGGAAATACACAGAAGACATTCTCACGGCTTCCGAGTCAGCACCAGCAAATAAAAATATGCGAACATTACACCAATGTGTAAGAAAGGTCACTTGGAAATTTACAAATACACCACAAGATCTGGAATTCATCCGTCCTGTCAAGAAACACCAAGATACGTTCAATGCTTGTGTAAAATCAGTACTGCTGTGAAACTTGGAAACGTACGAAAAAAATCACAAGAAGACTCCAAGTGTTTGTGAATAAGTGCCTTAGGCGATTGATCAACTGCTCCTTAAGAACGGTCCTAACTGAAGCAAACCCTCTTGGGAAAACATAGGAGGAACAAAAGAGAATATCTCCAAATGGAGTCCGATGGTCCAGTCTAGTAGACCCCCTATGCTCTTAAGAATAGAGATAAACGAAAAAAATTGAAACGAAGATGAATCTGCCATTGATTACTCTGTTGTGATTGAATTTTTGTTCTGCCAAAAATGACTATATTCTTTATAATATGTTATATTAATATCCTGTCACAGTTTTGGTCGCGTAAACCAATACATGCTAAATGTTAATATGTTTGGTCGTGTAGGTGCAGTTTGTAGCTATCGTGACAAATGACGTAACATTTAATCGTTTCAGAAAAAATACATAGAAGCAAATGGTTTTAAACCAAAGAGGTTATTCTAAAAATAAATTTTTAACCAACAAATAACAGGTATTTAATATTAAGATTCGTTGTTCTTAGAATTACTTCACGAAATTCTGTAAATTAATTTTTCCAAAAAAGTGTTTGTACGAGTGTATAGAAAATCTCAGTTCTTATACTTTAGATTGACATTAATAAACTTAGATTACATACAATAGCGCATATCAGCGCTGGATTATAAATACCCAGAAAAACCAAAGTATTGTAGCCTAAACAACGGTTTGAACTTTAAAATTTTCAGAATTCCAATTATTGAAAAAACTTCTTATCGTCCTTTGTGTTAACAATAAAATTTATTTTTATCGCAAACTCATCACATCATTTCACATATTACCTTTCATAAAAATTAATTAATCCATTAGTATTTGAATTTAATTAACGAGACTTAAAAATTCCTAAATTCTGTGATACAATGTAACAGTTTTATAGTTAAAATGTAAAACAAATAATTTAATTTGGGTAATTGCCAACATTCCTGTAGTCTCATTGACGCAAATGTAAATATATCGGGCCACGAAATTACTGGATTAAACAAGATTAACCTATAATATTTTTAGTACAATAAAATTCAGTGCTACAAATTAATTCTACATTTTGAACTTGACCATTTCTAATTTTTGTCCAGCCAAACCTAATTCATATAATATGTTTTAGTCTTCGATCTAAGTGATACCATTCAAAATTTCTATTTTTGATTTGCTTCCATCCTAACGATCTGTTTTGCTGGTCAGCCAACCACAACTGGTCAGCACTGACATGGCAAGACGAGTTATACTGACATGAAATATCAGGCTGACTATTAGCTCAGTATTTTATCAGAAAGTTCCACCGGTCATAAAAATGTGTACGGAAGATTGAACTTAGGTTGTGATTTGTGAACCAAAGTTGAATATATAGTTTTTCATACTAAATCAATTCAATTTTATCATGATGATAAGTTACTACCAGTTTCTATGTTGAGAAAGATATAACATAGAAACCAAATCGATAAAATATTCCATCAAATTGAAATAGGAGAACAATGCCACATTTACAAGTCTCGTTTGCTTTATATTCGGTTGGAGCTTCGGTACTTATCTTGAGTTATGTTTGGATTGTAGAAGAACCGTAGTGGATGTTTTCCAAACATTACATTTTTATATCATGTTAGCTGACTACTGGTTCATATAAGTATTTAGACTTGTTCTAATGACCTGATTCTTTCACTTTAGTCACGTTTTAAAGTGAAAACCCGTTCAACCAGGAAAGCTTTCGGTATTTTAGCTGCTTTTAAAGGTAATTACAGTAACAATCCGGTCATTGCGTGAAATGATCCTTTATTATCAGAATGCACTTGAAAGTGTTTATGTTGTACTGAAATATCAACGTATCTTACTTGCTCTCTGTTTCTGTTCTTTGACTCCGCAGTAAAATTGACAAAGTTTCAAATTTCGTTTGGCTTACTATAATTACTGTTTGTGAATCTTTCTTCTGCTTAACAGATTAAAATGATTTAATTTTTTTTTCCTAACGGTGGAAATCGTTGGGAAATCTATTTTCTACTTCTTTTAAATTACAAATCATTGCCTGTTGCAACTCATTTATATTCTGATTTTTTAGTTTTAAAGTAGCCAATTTCCAAACAAGATACAAACCAAAGCTTTTCTCCTTCCGGGTTCTAACTCCCTTCCTTTATTATTAGACATTAAGTAACGAAACCGTTCCAGAAGACATCCATCTCCAGAACTTTACTTTGCAATTTGCTCATAACTTAGCATTAACTGTATTAGACAGCAGCCTCTTTTTGTTATGTCACATGCAACAAAACGGCCTTCAGGAGCGATAATACATAAGGTATTGTTCGAATTACAATTCTTTTTGGATTAATTCGAAAAGGACTTTACCTGCACCTGAAAACGAGTATATCTGATTGCTGCTTTCAAATTATCTAATAATGAACTAGAGTTAAAATGATTAAAAGGAAAGTTCAATTTTTAAAAGTGATTTAAAGTGATTATTTGAAAGGCTTTTAAAAATAAAAGTAAGCTTCGCAATCATATTGTCCGAATCCACCATTGACTCATTAGTAACGTTTAAGAGCCCCTCAAGTAAAACTTATTATTCGAATAATAACAGCATGTTTAACATTCATGGTACGTGCATCTGATACAGTCATTCGGCCTGTAGTGCAACAGCACAATTACGACTGAAATTCATAGCTGGATTTAAAATTTTCATTAAAATTCACTGGTTAGTTTTTGCATTCAAACAGAATTGGAAAGAATCATTTCCTCACCAAAATCTAATCTCACCAACGTTTAGACATTTAGACTTTCCAAATTAGTTTACAATATATTGTGGCAATTTCAGATGTATTGTTAGTAACGATAAATAAAGAATCAATGAATTATGGTTTAATATGAGATTCGCAGAACTCCAATACTATATTATATACCGTATGATTTTAGAGTAATTGGTTTTAGATTATTAAATTCCATATCACATCTTGGTGTTAAAGGTTAAATAACAGTACAGTGTATATCAATGAAATTTGTATAGCCATACATGTATTAATGGGCAGAATGGTATTGTTAATGGGTAGAATGGTATAGTTATCAAAAACTTAGGTTAGCGTATACCAAATTAATTACTGGGAGTTATAAAGCCATTTTGAAACAGTTTAGTGAAGTTCATTTCGACATAGTACAGGTTCAATACCAATTTCAGACATATTTTCGATATTGTGTCACATTAATTAAAAGGTATACGCTTTGGACTGTTACCAATAGTTGAAATTATAGTAGCAAGACTAGTCATAGATCAGACACTCGAATTTAATTCACAGTTTTTTCCAAATCGGCGTTTTATTGGGTTGGAAATACATACCTTTTACATGTTATAGTTCAAGATGGGACAGATCTGATAGAGGTCGCCTTCAGTTACCAGTACAACACATCTTTATATTAAATTAAATTTTACTTAATCTGTATGTAATAATGCATAAAGAAAAATATCCTTATTTATTACGATTTATTACACGATTTTGGATTTTTACATGCAATATATCATATTAATTGAATACAGTTAATATATCATGTTAATTGCATGCCGAACTGTGGTCCATTTTTTTGTAGTGTTATCTCGCACTCAGTCTATATTGGCCCATTTTGATTTACCACTGTATTACTTTACGTTCCGGCTAGTTCCGATTTCGTAGAAACCTATAGTACTGACATGGAAGAAGGAACGACACACGGATTATAACCTCAACTGGGTCTCAGATGAGTTCATTCGCACCACTGACCGTACCACCCAAACGATCGATGGTGATTCCCTTTTCGCATCCTGTCCCTATCGGGATTTAAACCCGGTGAACTGTGGTCCACAATATGACTTTAACTTTCATATTGTCCTTTACATTGTACATAAATACATTTATCTGGTTCAGCCTATACTCATTTAAATGATCTTCTATCAAAATTAATCAAATTATCATTCATTCCGATAGCAACTTTAGAGCTTAAATAAAGCTCATATGGTTTCGCAATAAATCTTTATAAATCTGTTTACGATTTCAGAGTGGAAATTTACAATGATTATTTTGAATAAAACTACCTTAGGCCTGTGAATTGTATCACTTAAATAATATCACTTGAGCAATCTACAATTCTTCCACACGTATATGTATACGAATCCAATTGAAACAAAATCTCCTATTTAACAAGTCGTCAGGCTGAATTACATTAAACGGTTTCTGCAAGACACGAGGTAGTATTGATATATATCTATATATATATATATATATATATATATATATATATATATATATATATATATATATATATATATATATATATATATATATATATATATATATATATATATATATATATATATATTTATATATATATTTATATATATATATATATATATATATATATATATATATATATATATATATATATATATATATATATATATACAGGGTGAGTTTCCTAATAAATAAAGGGCTGTTATCTCGAGAACGGTGCTAGATAGGAGAAAATTACTTATAATAAAATTTATTAAGAGTCGAGGGGGACGTCTAGTGGTGATCTTAAATGACATTGAAACTCATTAGTTTCAGAGATACATTCTAAAGTTAGGTTTTTTTTTTTAAATTAGAACCTATGCTTTTGAGTGTTTGTTTTTATTTAGCAATTAAAAGTAAACACATTTTGCTCACACATCATTTTTGTAAAGTGTATGATTTCAGAGATATGAACAAAAATTTCCCTAAGTTCTACAAATTAAAATAGAAAATATCAAATGTTCTTTGACTTATTATGCAAAATTTTATGCAAATAAATTGTAATACTAAAGGGATTTTTCACCATCTGATTACGATCGGTGGTGTTAATGAACACATCTATGACCCCCTGTTGGAGTGCAGAACTCATGGGATGACCCATCTTCCATGTCAGTACTATAGGCTGGCATGGAGCTATGCATTGCGCAGATGGTTCTACGAAAATCGGACCTATAGCCGTACGTCCTCGATTTGGCCGTTAAGGCGTAAAGTAGGACGTAAATAAGCGAACCGCGAAAGAGCTGGGAGAGCCTTGAGCCCCAAAAAAGATAGCATAGAATTAAAATAAAAAAAAAAAAAAACTTGTAATACTAAATACAAGGGAATGTCAATTTGTGTCAATTTTCATAGTAAATGCCAACGACAGCATGATTCCGTTAAAAGTAAGTTTCGGGGAAGATCTCTAGATGGCATACCAATACGTTTTAACAAGAACAATAGATGGCACGCGAAGTAATTTTTAATGAAATGAAATAATTTAAAACTAAATTAATTTTGCTTTATTTATTTATTTTTATTTTTAAATAAAGCCCATTTAATTCAAAAATTTCCAATTTTGATTATAAAATTAAATTTTTTTTAGATTTTAAATTTTGATTTCGTAAATTATTCGTTAAATATAAAAAACAGCAGTTAAAAGAAGGAAACATTTCGTTGCACTACTACTAGTGCCATCTTTTAATCTTCTCCGAAATTATATCATGTTGGCCCATGATATTGACGGGATTTCCCTTATAGTTATTATAAGTTATTTGATTTTATGTAATAGAATAACGTAATTCTCAATTCTGTATAAATTTCATCCTGACGACTTATTATTATTTTGAGCGAAATCATTTTTAATTTTTTATGTTCAATTTACATTGTATTGTTTTTGTAAGTAACTATGAAATGTTTGTCAAATCAAACTGATGTTTGTGATTTAAAAGGTTTGACCGACTTTTAGTGGAGGAGGTTTTGCATTGAAACATTTACTAATTTTGGTTGCTTGCATTTGTAGTGGTAGCTTACACTGTTATGATTTATAAATTGTAATTTAATCACTAATAAATTTTAAAGATATTTAATTAATTTTAATAAAAATAGAACGAAATAGAATATGAATAAGATAGATTTTAGTAAATAAAATCCGAGTGGAATTAAAATCATATATAGTCAAGAACACACAAAATAGAAATCCAATTGTAAGATTCCACAAATTTGCGGTTTTAATTCAAAATTACATATTGGCACGATCAAGCCTTTGGAATTTTGGAGTGTAATCAGATAATCAGTCAAAATGTATAATAAAAAAGCCATCATCTTGAATCAACATCACAGTAATGATCATGGAGTGTTAATGAATTGAGAATAATTCGATATTTGTGGAAATAATTTTCTATGTAAATAGAATAAAAAAATCAAACTCTTATTTTCAACTATTCATAGGCCATCCATATAGATGTTGACGCTAGTTTAACTTCTGATTTGTACAGATGTTGGAATTATCTGATTTTACAGCCAAATGCAAATGGGTTGAGCGTTTATCATATTTTGAAATTAAATTATTTCCACAAAAAATAAATCTCACTCATTTATTCTTAGGTTGTTGGTTGCATTTTTAATTTTGTTAAGTTAGTTGGTGATAAAATGAAATACAGCTTTTTGGTCCTTTTTAAAACAAAAAAAATTCAAGTAGCAAATATTTTATTTGTTGAATCAGATCTAGTTAACTTTTCAAACTTAAACTCTTAAATTGTAAAATCTACTCAACTTTTAAATAAGAAAGAAATTTTCTTATTGGAAATAACTTTAACAGTTCATTATTATGCCATTGAAACTTTGTGAAAAACTGTGAAATTTTTCACACTCACCCATTCTTAACATTTTATAACTTGTATAATCTTCCTTCAGCGATGATTAAAGTAAAGCTGACGTACTCGTCTTGAACCTGATTCAAGGATTAGAGAAAACAAAAGCTCTAGGTTTTATGACTGCAATGATAAATTTGCACATACTATAAAGAAACAGGAAGAATATTTGCCACCCAGGAACAAAAAGTATATGAAATTTTTTTACTAATTAAATTAAGCCATTTAGAAAATAAAAAACAGAATTATCGCAATAAATTTTTTTGTTTTGCTAATTTTAATTTCAAGGATAAAAATAACTCAAATACGAAACGTTCTTTTTATCGATATACTCGTACATATATGTTTATATATCTCGTTATAATATAATAAAATAAATTAACCAGGAAGAGGAATTGATACGGTGTACGAAAATAAAAACAATTTCAGAATGAAAAATTAAAATTTCTTATCTGCCACTGAACAAAAAAAAAATTAAATTAAACCATGTATGCGACTGTATTTACGTTCATCTGTTATCAGTTGGAATGCATATAGCATTTTGGTGCTATAAAGCCGCATATAAATTATTTCAAATGTAGGGAAATGCTTTATTCGGCATATGAGAACGTATAAAAGAAAATATATTTGTTGATGACTTTGAGAATTCGAGATACGGTCTGAACGATTCCGTTTCAGTGTGCGGTGCTCAAGGTAAGGAGCTGTGTATGAATACAACTATGTTTCTATACGTTAATATATAATTTAAATACATCGATAGATGATATCATGTACGAGACAAAACGTTTTGTGTTATCATATTATTCAATGACAACAAGAAGAGCATCACGGTGTCATTATGATTATAAATAATCTTGCCACTTTCGATTCGCGTCTATGAATAGTTTAATGTAGGTGATGAAACAATATGTTTATCTTCGCTAACATAAATATTAGATTGAATCATGCAACTTTCTACAACACCAGCAACTTATAATTAAATCAGCTTTAATTTCGATTATTAAAAAAATTTTAATTTATTTATTTTTATCAATATACATAAGATTATAAATTTGACGACATGCGCGATGATCAAAATAAATATTTTTCCTCTTTCAAAATTTGATTTAAGATGTATGCATAAATGTGGATGACATTTTTTTATATTCAAAATAAATAAATAAATTTTATAATTTTTAATATATCATAAAAATTTTGAAGAAACAATTTCATCATGATATTCATATTGTATAAGTTATACGTAATAAATAAATAAAAATTATATTTATAAATTTTTGTTATGTATTCGCGTTTTCCATTTTACATTTTCCGGAAGAGAAAAACAAACTGAAAATCAAATAAAAAATACGTTGAACCCGCAGCTAAAATAAAAAATGTAAATGACTTTGTGAAATTTTTTTTAGTAAGTTTGAGATCACAGTGAAAATTTTTGTCCGATACATTGTCATACTGAAAATTGTAGTGGGATCCGAAATTTTCACATTCATAAATTTTATACTCATATAGCTAGGATGTAATGACAGTTTAAGATGAAAAACTGTGCCAATTCAATGAATGCATGAGACACTTTTATAAGAACTGTTTACATACTTGTATTATTGTAATAGTTCGATAAATAAGTCCAAATGACAGTATAATATACACAATGACTGACGTCAAAGATAGTAAGAATGTTGGCAGGTTTTCAAATCAAATTTCAACTTCATAATTTTATTATTTTTGTTTTGGAGAGTAAAGCGCCAGTAGTTATATTAATAGGCTGTCTAAGATGACTTTATTAGCCAAAGTATTATGTAACGTTTAAGCAGAAAATTGAAGTATGCAGAAGAAGCATTGCTATGTCTGTACCAGAAACTGAAATCGTGTAACTAGCAATCTTCATCAAAATATATTTGTGTGCTAAAGTCCATGCGATAAAATACATACCATCCACACATACGACTAATAATAAAATTTGCAACCTGGAAGTAATACCACAAGTGATTCAGTTTCGGTTGTTGGTGAAAGGATTGGTCGGAACTATGATTGGTTTTTAATCCAATACAAATCAACAACTTATCTAACAAACGTTCAAAGTAACCACATCGCATACTCCAAATATCGATAGTGATATAAACCACACATAGCTATGAAAATTGTGGTTAACTGTGTAACTGATAAAGTTATAAAACCAAAGGGCATATATTGCAAACAGATTCTACATAGAGATTAAGAATTTGATAAAGAATTTGACGTCAAAATTATACAGAGGATGTTTAAAAATCTTATTGTTTTGGAAAAACTTTAGAAACAAATAAGAAATTGAATAGTGTCCGCCTAATATGTTATTTGGTAAAAAATTGTCAATCTATCTCTGAAATCGATAATACTCATCTCTGAAGACGACGATATTATGTCAGATTTTAGATGTTTCGGTGAAGGTTTCGGACCTTCTTCTATCCTTTAGATCGGATGAAATATTCAAAAGTAAAAAGATTAAGATAATTTACCCTCGTGTCGATGATTTCGAGGTTCGCCTTCGCATATTGGTGGTTGTTACATTTGTTATCATCAACGCAATTACAAAAGTTATAAAAACTCAAATATTCTTATGTTAACCGACGATATAAAAATGTAACACACGTTGAAGTACCAAGTGACCAACAATTTTTCAAGAGGACAATAATTCAGAAAACTAATGCAATTTAAATGCTTTTTGGTGCTAATCAAAACACTCTGTAGACCAAAAACACTAAACATCTGTATGCATAAACATTTTTCATGTCTAATACTTTATTAACCAGTCTTGAAGTTATTGAAACAGATATAATTTATAAATCAGATATTTTTCTCAACGTCAATTTTACAGGTCGGCATACTCCTAATATCCATGTTTAAGTGACATTTTTTATGTTTCGGGAAAAATCGTGTAACACCACCCGCGGTCGTTGGTGTTTCCTGCCCTGAATTCAAAATATTATTCAAAATTCAAAATTTCCCGGTTAATTAAATATTGGGACATTATAAAAAAAAAAAAAAAAAAAAATTTTTTATTGGAAAAAATGCAATAAATAGGGGTGCACGTGAATGTTGCGGTCTCTTTGATTTTTGGATTTTGTTGGATGGAACATCTTTTAGGCAGCAATTAGAATATTATTCATCATGTCATATAATAATCAGTGATATAGTTTTAATTTATTAATATTAATATTAATAATTGTAAAAACAATGAAATAATAAAAATTTTTAATAAATATATATAAAAAATAAAATTTCTTATAAGTGAAGATGGAAATTGTTAAATTGTAAAAAAAAACAAAAAAAAACTATATATAAGTATGTGTGAAAGCACATGTTTAATCCAAAATTATAATATAATGCTAATAATAATAATAAACCAAAGACAATAATACAATATATTTATATAACAACAACAATAAAATTAATAATCATAAACAACAACAACATTTAATACAAATTAAAAAAAATCGAATTTCAATCCATACGAGAGGTAAATACGATTTTCAATCCATACGATATAAATGCAGATCTACAGATGAACTACAATCAACGTAGCACACCATTCCATTCATTGATAACTCAACAAAATAAAAATATTAAGTATTATTATTATTTTTTCATTAATTATTATATTTATATTTTAAGACCTAGTTTTAATAATTTAAATAAGAATATTTGCTAAGTAAAAAAACAGAAAAATCCGGATTCCTTAACAATGTTTTTTGTATTATTAAGTTCGATTAAGTTTTTATTTGTTTTTTTTTTTTGTTTATCATATATCATTCAAAGTATTACTTTTAGCTCAATTTTGGTAATTTCAAATTTTAATTAATTTCGTTAATAAAACATTTGAATTTATGAATTTATAACGAATTAGAAATCAAAAATATTTTTGTTCAATTTTTTTATCTTAATATATTTTTTTATCTTTGTTCAAAATGATCGTCTAAGGTCGATCAAAATACGGGATGATGAGGTTTAGGTAAGTTGTCTGGTTGAGTTTCGGTACGTTACCTATATCTTATTTTATTTTGCGGTTTATTCAAGAATCATGCAAGCCTTTACAAACCCCACGACCAACCCTGAGCTTTAGTCGGCTACTAAGACCGCGTAAAGGCCTCTGCTAGATTAATTCTGTTAACGTAGTTTGACACTGCAGTTTCAATTGAAATATCAATCTCAAATTACGTTACAATCGAAATAAAGTAAATTTTAAAAAACCACTATGTAAGGTTACATCTCCAACTTAAATTAAGTTGGTCAGAGATAAACTAAACGGATTTTTGAAAAGTACGAATATGTATCGGATTTTTCAATAAGAGTGATATGTTTTCTTTAAAAAATAAACACATTAATTGTTAAGGAAGTACAATCGATACAGTAAAGTTCTGAATAAAACGTCACTCAAATGGCCTGCACTACTTCTGCAGGAACGAATTCGATTAACCCAATTTTCTAAGACTTTTTCCACTAATGCAAGTCGTATGCCATGAATAGCACGTTCAATATTGACTAGTTAAGCTTGAAGACAGTGTGGTTTATTGCTAAAGACCAATGACTTCAAACAACCCCACAAGAAATAATCTAATGGTGTTAAATCTCAACTTCTTGGAGACCATTCAACATCACAATTTCTTGTAATAATCGAATCTCCAAACTTTTCTGACAATAATTCATTTGTTGCATTTGCTGTGTGGCACGTTTTAATTTCGGCCATAAAAAGTTGGTTATCGTCGATCTATACCGATCTCCAGTGACAGTAACGGTTATACCAGATTCATTTTGAAAAAAAAATACGAACTATAAGATAATTCCACCAGAACAAAAACCACATCATACTATCATTTTAGGTGAATATAATCGTTTTTCATGAATAATTTGTAGATTTCCTTCGCACCAGAATCGATAGTTTTGTTTATTTACCGCATCACTCAGATGAAAGTGAACCTTATCGGAGAAGACAATTTTCTTTAAAAATCGTTATCTTTTTCAAGTTGTTTCAAGGCAAAATAAGCAAATTCACAACGTTTATGGTGGTTTAATGGCTTCAGTTCTTCGCATTTCACAATTTTATTCGCATGTAAACCCAAATCCTTTCTCAATATTCGCCAGGTTGTGGTTTGAGACAGTCCGAATTTTTGAGAACAGCTGGGAATCAACATATTGTGATCTTCAGCAACATTTACCTGAACGTCAGCAATATTTGCACTATTTCGGGCGTTTCTTGATCTTATTGGCACTTAAATATTATGTTAAGAAAATGTACGCTCAAAATTTTAGAAAGACTAGCGAGCCAACTTGGACGATTATTACGATTGTAAAATGAAAAAAACGCACGAATAGTGCAACTATTCTAAACTATTGGAGAACGATTATTTTGATAATAAAACTAAATAATATGTAAACGTTGTTCTTTGCGTACATCTCACCATGATTGTAAACATTACTGAATACAATGAAACAAAAAATGACAGATCATGACATATTACAAATGACCGAAACGTCACTTAAAAATCATATCGTTCCTATTGGAAAATCCCCTACATAAATCTTTTCGGGTGAATACTGGTATGTCCTTAGTGTACATTAATGGCATTATCTCATTGCACATGGCTCAACTATGTAAATCAGAATGATGTTAGAGAATTTACCCAACTAAGTTTCGTTCGAAAGATGTTTTTATAAACGCGTAATACAATAGCTTAACAAGATGTAATATCTCAAAGTCTGTTGGTCTTATAGGGTTAACTGATAAAACTCGAGTAAGCGCAATTCATCACCCACGATTGGTGCAATATTTGTATTCTATAGGGTCAAGTCAAAATATCTAAATGCTCTTTGAAACCCAGAATTCTTCCTTGCTTTTATTCATAAATTTGTTTACGATTTTGATATCTGTAACCTGGCTATGTAAAATCAAATGATGTTATTTATATTCAAGGTAATGTTATAATTTATATTGTCGCCACTTAATCGAACGATTGAGATATGATTAAGAAGAAACTGGTGCATATTTCCTTGTTTAGCATAATACCATCCTAACATTTAGTGCATAAACCAGATTCTCGATGATTATGACATACCTTTTGCAAACCCGGTTTAGGCAGTTCTCAAACATATATTTTTTGTTTCTAAGTCCAAATTTATTTTCTGGCAATTTAACAGCTGAAATATTGTTTTAGAGCAGAAACTACATTTTCATTTGCTGTTTGTCTTGGAAGTGATTGAAAAACACTGCCTGTTTCTATTTTCGAATCTTTTTTGGGGCTCAAGGCACACCCAACTCTTTCGCGGTTCGCTTATTTACGTAATACTGTACACCATTACATAGAAAAATTGAGATAGTATAACTATAGGTATAGCCCCATGACAGCCTATGAAAGATGGGTCGACCTATGAATTCTCCACTGTAATAGACAGATATAGATTTGTTCATTCACTTTATCGGTCGTAATAATATGATGAAAATCCCTTTTGCATCCTGCTCTTATCGTATTCAGTATCTTCCGTTTCAACCATCATGGTCTATGGAGGTGTTTAGTACTTTGACTCATAAACTAACATAGTATGTGATTGAAAATTTTTGAATTTTGGTCTCTTATAAAAAACAGTTTTCTTGACTAGTTCTATGACCTGAATAAGATAGTATTTTTCAATACTGCGCTTGTAGACAAATCAGATGAATTTCACATTTTCCTTTCTAGTCGGAACAATCAATGTACTGGAGTTTAAGTTTCAGTGTAGTACATTTGGATATGTTACCATTCGTCACTGTAGTAGTGTTACAACTGTTATCTTGTTACTTTGTCTTAAGCTGAAAGAGACTATGATTTACGTTTGAGGCACCGAAGAGAAAACATTTCTTGCTCTTTAAATTTGAACTCAAACATAAAATATTGGTGTCTGATTAGATTCAAACCAGCTAACCATTGACTCTTACGGCGTTTCATGCGTTGATTAATAGGCATGTTCGCTACATTATCTCGTTCAATTTTTATGTTTCATAGTAATCGATATTTTATTTTACGAAGTCAGATACTCATCTCTCCTTTCATACTTCATGTCATGAGGATTGCATTATTACAAATATTTCAATATATTGTTACAGACGAAGTTTAGAAATAGATTTATTGTTTAAGTAGTCTAGTGTGTAAGGACTAAAAGTCCTGTACCAAGTTCGGCCTGTTATTTTTTTTATACCAATCGATTTCTATTTCTGTTTCTTAATTGGTAGAATATTTCCTCTTACAACTAATGGCACAGCTAGTTTTACTGACTAGGCAATATGGATCCGAAGTCTCAATATATTTCGGGGTGGTATTTTATTTTGGATAGTGTAGGGAACTTAAGTATTACTAATTTGAAATATCGCAAATAATTGTTGATATCGAGCCAAGCCTTTTCTCAACTAATAAGCACTGTTAATGGAGGTGGGTATACTTCCTAATGTAAAAAAATCTTAACATTATTTCAACACAAGGTTCAAACATAAAGATTAACCTAAATTAAAGCAAGCCGTATATACTCGTACGGCTATAAGAATCGTGTGAAAAGTACTATAATCCTATTATACAATACACAAAAATATAGGATTACATCTGCATCTAATAACATCAAATAACAGTTAAATTGAAAAAACAACAAAACAATCTATGTATATAGAAACGAAATATAAGACGAAAAACAAAAACACTTGCCCAACTCGCTGTTGGATAGCAAGCCGTCTTAAGAAATTTCAAAATTGAATATAAGTACATAAAAAGAAAATACATCTCTTAATATCTTGAACGAACATTAACCTTTCAATACTTATTTGTATACCTACCTTCTTAAAACTAATTTCAAGTGCAGATAATACAATCTCGATCCAAAAACAGCAACAAAGGCAAAGCTAGTAACAAAAGTGTTTGTTTTCTTCTCTCTAATTCAGGTCAAATTATGTAATCAACGCAGAGAAAACGAATCGACTAAGAACATTTTCGTTTTCAATTAAATTCGTTCCATTTTAATTTAAACGCAAATCAACAACAGAAGGAAACCAATAAAGCTTGAAAGAAAACAAAAGGAAAAGGATCAGCTGAAAGATTTAAGGTTTGAGTGTTTCTGTGAGTTGTAATTTTACTTCCTTTCGAACAATAATCTATATATATATATATGTATATTCACGAAAGTTAAAGAAAATGACGAAAGCAATGAAGATGAAAACAATTTCTTTTGTTTGATTAGAAAAGATTTTTTTTACGTAATCAACCCTTTTATTTTAATGTTTTAATCAACATTTGGAATTGGGAACAAAATTATGAAAAGAATACAAAACGAATTACTTATAATTTACTCAATGATTAAGAAATGCCGAAGTCTTTCTCTCTTCAAACTCCTATACCGTATTTTTGTGTAATCTTAAGGAATCGGAATATAATCTTATTAATCGATTTGAGCGTATTATAATATATGGTAAAGTGTGGGATTGAAAACCAACCAAATGATATTTAGTGTGCGAGGACACAAACTGCAGATAATCTAAAATGAAAATTGATATTATCTGCCTGTGTGTTCTCGATATATCCACTACATGTAATAGTTACAAGAAAATTGAATTTCAATTTTTCCACTTGTACACAATATTTTCCGTTCATGATGAAAATAGCTCATCTCGTCAAAAAAAAATTTTTTTTCTACCAATTTGTTATTTTAATAAACCGATCACATACACACAAAAGGATCATAAAAACACGAGCATTGTATATGTTTATATGTTGATATCCTTCTTATATCCAACAACGGCAAAATAGAAATATTAGAGACACGCACGAAAATGAAATATCCTTTTCTTCGATAGTTGTTGTTGTGTTATAGTTGAATAGAAAACGAATGTTATGTATAGCATGTGTACGTATATGTATGTACTATATAATCTGAAGAGTTGGTTTGGAAAGTAAATTTGCTTGAAAGTAGATAAAAGTTTTAAAAATATAGGTATATACGTATAATAATATGCACACACACTTATGTATACATTAGCCTTGAGAGGAAAATCAAACAAAGATTTTCATTTTTATATAAGTATATTTATGGAATGTAAGATGTTTTACGAAAGGAAGAGTTTCAGATTTTCTTTTATTTTAATCTTAACATTTTTTTCCTGTAAGCACAGTAGAATATATTTTACCTTAATTTATTATAAGGATGTAAGACCCGCAGCACATGTACAAGTATTAGTTATTATACATAAGTAATAGGTTCCAGTCACGTTTATATAAATTATACATCATTCGGGCAGATTCTACCTACATTTACATATATTATCTATAAGAAAATGTTGTTGGGATGCTCTATAAGAAAATGTTGTGGGAGGAAAAATAATATAATTAGGACGGCAATAGTTACGACCCAAAAAAAATTTAATTATGTACTGGCACAATGAGACATGTGATCTAAATCCCCGTGATTTCATATTTATATTAAAAATAAATATTATGGCATTAGGCCAATTCTATTCCTGGCATGGCGTCATGCTATTATGATAACATTTTTTTTGCAATACGGATCATAAATTAGCAACGATAATGATTTTTCCAATTTAGATCAGCTTTAATTGCGCAAATAACAAAATTCAACACATTAAAAATAATTCCACAAATTATTTTAAGACCATCACTTCAAGTGACCTTGAAATTTCCACACCCATGCAATTAATTGTTTCCCGATTGGTTGCTAGAACATACTCAAAATTATTTAATGTGTAAATTGGTCAGTGCAAGTGTTTGCAGGTCTGAATCGACAAAAGCAGTTCAGATTCAAATTAGCTTTAAGTTTATGTCATATAATCCCATAAAACTTTTGCGTGATACCAGTTTTATAAAAATGATAAAGAATTCAAAAACCTTCTTAACCGGATCTTACCGGATCTTAACTGAGTCTTTTCGAACTAATCACTTAACAGGGAATCAGCCTTAAGAATGTCTTGACACAGAATTAATGTGTTGCCTATCTGGTGTGTGATAATCAAAGGGGACCATCTAAATCATGATGAGAAACTCTCTAATACATTAAATTATACGGTGATAATTGGTAACAGGTATATCCATATATCCGAAAACATAAAACACAAATTTGGAAAAGACAATATTCAGTCTTCGTCTCAAATGTTCAATAGTCATCAATTCGTTAAACGGACACAGGAAGTTATAAATTTCAACAGATCAGACATAAATAATTATTATGTCACGATAAACCACTACAGCTTTGCAACATCTTCAAGTGACGAGCTTATCAATAATTTCAACTCAAAATGCATCATGTAAGAAAATCTAGAGACCGTTTAAACCTTTACTATTTTTACATCTAAATGTTATTGAAGAGAAAACGTTTATACCTTAATCTTTCTATTCCAAGCTGAAAAACTATAGTCGTCAGAAGCTTAAAATCTTAATCCATTTTGTTACATATCTGTTAAGTGGAACTCTCGAGGAAAAAATTGTGATCTTGGACTATAATTTATTCCAAATGCAGTACACTTGACATTTAACTATGGAATTCGCTCTCATTCATAATATCAACGTTATCTCGTTTGCAGTTATTCTTTAGCGATCGATCAATCACATTTACAATTTAACGCCATTGGATTTCGAGGTGGCCATTCACCCGGGAAAATTTAGGAGCTTGACTAGCTCGTCTGTGGCATGCTACACCATCTTGTTGGTACTATTGTAATAGATTCTCTTGAAGCACATGCAAATTTCTCGCTGTCAATAATATATTTTACTTATTGAACACTAAGCAGAGCCTAATCGGACATGTTTCAATTCTTCAAAGAATCAAGTGCCACATTGTGATTCCCAATCCCTGTGAACGATACCACCCTAGAATCAACTTATTTAGCTTATTTTGGTCTGAAGTACTTATACCTCCGTTGTCTCACGGTCACAGAACCATTCAAAAGTGTAGTTTGATTTGAATTTATCCACAGTAAAATTGATCAATTTGACCGACGTTTTGACTGACGAAAGGTTCAAGGGTGCGTTCCAAAGACATGATGAAGAATCGCATTGGTGATGAAACGTAATGAATTTTGCCAAATAGTGGTAATATAATGTTGTAGTTACTGGCATTGACTTAAGGAATAAAACATTAACATTTTGTTAGAACAATCAAGTTAATTGAATTGTCAGTCATAAGTCAGTTATTTGAAACATCGATTTTGAATTAAAATAATGTCATATGCATGACATCTAGATTTAATTTGTAAGCTTCTTAAATAAATCTCGTTCACCCACATTTATTATACACAAACCAAAGAACGCTCTTGTACTATATAAACATAATCGCAATAACTTGCTCGTTTCGTTAGAAATTCATTAAAAATTCTGTTCATTTGATCACCTTTTAATTGTTATTTCATCTTTTACAGGTAACATGTATATATGTATACATAATGAAACAGGGGTACCGCGAATGACGTAGTGTTTTGGTTTTTAAAAAGTGACTCAATAGGTGGTACGTTTTCCAATTGAGATTCTTATTGGGATAAATGCGTGACAACTGTCATGTTCATATGACGTTTGTGTTCAATATTTACTGACATTTCACCATGAATACACTTACGAGCACTATTCAAGAAACAATTAATAAATTTCGAACCACATTTTCACTATTGAACATTCATCGCCCGACTGGAGTGCGTAGAAATCGATCAAATGTGAATATTGCTGCTGCAACTGAAAGTGTACATGAAGACCAATAAACCAATTATCATATGGCACATTGTGGCGTAATTTGTAGAGAGATCTTCGTTTAAAAGCATACAAAATACAGCTTGTTTAAGAACTTCATTTGCGTCATCGATTGTGCATGGGCGTTAGTTTATTGTAAATGGATACGTCAACAAATAAAATTGTCGTATGTGGGCTGATGAACAGTCAGAAGATATTCAAGATCTTTCAATGCATCTGAAAATTGCACTGTTTGATGCGGTTTATGGGCAGGTGGCTTCATTGGAACGTATTTCTTTAAAAATGCGGAAGGACTAACATGTAAACATCGATAGCGCAAATAACACGGCAATGATCAATGGATTTTTATAATCAAATGGTGTAATTATAATCAAAACAAGAAACTGGTGTAGTCACCTTGTGGTTTCAATAGGATGGTGCAACGTGCCACACAGAAGGTTAAACCATCGATTGGCTTCCAGAATCTTGTGATCTTTACTTTACTAACCCCCATAGTTTTATGAAATAATTTGTTTATATCGATAAACATGCGTAATTAACGGAACCCATGAAATGGATCATCTAACAGCCAGTCGCGGACCATATTTAAAATAAACTATTTTCAAATATTAAGTGTGATTTTTTCGTGGCAGAGAAAGTAGCGTGCTTGCTCTGTCATTCGATTTCCGGTCTCGGGTTCGATTTCCGGGGTGGTGACGATTCATCAAATCACGATTGGGTGTTTTTAATCTGAAAGGGTATGTGGGTTGAACCGTCTCTTCCGAACCGTCGAAATAATTTTTAGTACAAACTTAAATTTATTTAATGCTTGATATTCTTTATAGAGGTATATAATCCAATGTAAATTCAAAGTAATATCAGATTCGTTACATGACATTGCACTTATTAATACGAACTTCTCTTACTAAATTTATATGTTACAATTCACCAGCATCCTATTTCATATTTCAAATTCTACTTGATGTTGATCTAAGTTATTGGGCTAATTTGTTGGGTTTAAAAATTTTAAAGCTTTTCGTTCTATACACAACTGACCCGCAACAATAAACTGGGTCTGTAAAGATTTGGAGATTTTCAGTGTACTGTTTGTCAGAAGTGTTTTTTGACACAAGGTTTATTTGAATTGACTTTGAAGGTGAGATGTCTCAAGATCACCGCTTGAGCTGCATCAATAAAACTACAAGGGTATTTTAGCGCTATAAATACCTGTGGTAGGTCTGGATTGGTTTGCAAATTTGTTTGTAGAAATCATAAGCAATTCTCTTTTGGTATTAAGGTTGTTTTTGTATTAGTTGTTGTAATTATAAAATAAAAATAATGCCCTCTTACTCTTATCTAGCTTTCAAGTTATTTCTTAAATCTTATCTTCAGTTATAAGTGTTACCGGAAGAATTGAACATGTACTTTTATTTTACCTGAGCTTATTTTAATATTTTGAAATAAGATACAAAATCAATATCATATAGGCTTAAAACATTAAAATCCGAAATGTTTTCCAGACTAGACCGACCTTTACTGAAGATATTGGCAAAATATTGGCCAAGATGTAGACTTCATGGAGAATTCGAGCTCAACCATCTTTAAACGTTTTAAAACGATTTTTAAATGTCACTTAAAGCCTACGTGTTTTAAAGTTATAGCTGGCAATTTAAAGAAAGTAATCAAAGAAAAACATCACTACACTCGAACCATTAATTGTTTGGCTGCGCGTTTCCTCCAAACTAGAACCACGTTAATTTTAATCCCATGCTCTATTAAATCTGGTGCAGGAAATGTCTTTTCAAAAATTACAATGAGTGATGAATCCATTACCACTTAGATGGTACAAGTATGAACAATTTAAGTTTATGAGACACAAATAATCCATGAATGCACGAAGAGCCATTACATGCCCTCATACTGACTGTTTGGTGCGGCACTTGTATTGAAAAAGTGATTGATCTTTAGATATAAAACTAGATTTTTTCCGGAATTTGCTGAATTAGGTCTAGCACATAGTTGGTTCCAACAAAATGCTAAAAACCAACAAGCACATCGGATTATCAAAAAGAAAGATAAATGAGTTCGAAATCTGTTAATTAATATATGGCTTATATTTCCTAACCCAATCTTATTTATTTATTTATTTATTTATATATATTGCTTATAATTTTGATTAAGAAGGAAAAGCGCATATGGAAGCAACTTATAAAAAGATTATTACTTCCATTAGGCATAAAAACCTCTTAAATTTTTTATTACAAAAGGTCAACACCATGCCCGCACATCCCATTTTGAGTACAAGCTCATTTGCAATGGGATGAGCAGCAGGGATCAGACAATATATAAAAAAATCTTAACAATTAACTTAAACTAATTATATTGTCATTCAGACACGCTATTCAAGAAACCTCGATTTAAACGTATCGGCAGATCGATAAAATTGTTATAGAGAATGTTGTGATTCAAAGAATCAAAGACCTTTGAAAAATCTAATAAAGTGATAGAAGTCAGTTCCCTGTTTTCCATACTACGCCGAATATCATCGCTGATATTCAATAATGCAGTATGCGTGCCATGACACTTTCCTAAACCAGATTGAAACATATTAGGTAAACTATTATCAATTATATGGGACTGAATTTGGTTTTTCACTACAATCTCAAAGGCTTTGGAAATGGAACTTAAAATACTGACAGGTCTAAATTGGGATAACGCAACAGGATTGCTAATTATTGGAATTGGAATTGTTTTACTGAGTTTTCATTGCTCAGGAAACGAAGAAGAGATTAAGATGAAATTAAAAATGTGTAATAAATATTATGAGACTACAGGAAAAATTCGTTTCACCAATTTTAAACTAAGCCTATCAAGACCAGAAGATTCCGATTTTACTTTCCTAACAGCAGACTGTAACTCCTCAAAGGAAATATTAGAAAATGAAAAAGAGTTACAACACTCTTCAGATTTAAGATCAACAACAGGACTAACCAAAGTTGGATTCGAGCTAATAAAATAAGAATTGATATCCCCAGCTTTGAAATCTAAAATACCATTATTTCTACACCTGCCTTGACCTAGATTTCGAACATTTCGGATCTAATTTATCCTGAAAAAAAGTACTTTTGGCTGCCCTAATTAATCTTACTACCCTATTGCGAGCTTGTTTGTAGACTAAAAATATCTTAATATCTCGTAATCTTTTCCATAAGCGAAATTTATCTACCCTAAATCTGATTGCTTCTATAATTTCTCCAGACATCCATGGAGGAGATTAAGGTTTAGTTACCACTGATCTAAGAGGAACGCAACTATCGAAAACAGAATTAATAAATCCATTGAAAAGCTGGATTTGACTAGTATAGGAATCAAGAGAAAAAATGTTATCCCAAGGAATAGAGCTACAAACTAGTGCTAAATGAGAATCATCTATATTAGAAAAATCCCTAAAACTAAACCTTTTAGGCTCCGGGCGAGAGTAACAATTAGTAGAGAATACTAATAGGTCATAATGAGATCCTAAACCGAGAGCTAATTGATTTAAAAAAGAAATAGAGTTATCGGTGAACGATAAAACATGGTCAATAAGAGAAGAAACGATACCGTTAGTGGATGGACAAAAATAAGTTGGCTCACCAGTATTATGTACTGATACATTAAGACTGTGCAAAATATTCAAATACATTCGAGAAAACATACTATTCTGTAGTAAATCAAAATTGAAGTCACCTGAGATGAATATTTCATCATACTGGCAGCAGAGATAGCTTAATAAAAGTTCAATATCTAGTAGGGATTTTAAAATTGTGTATAACTTGCTTGTTAGAGGTGGGTTGTACACAGTCCCAAATAAATATCTACGTTTATTAACAAAAATGCAAACAAATACGAATTCTAGATCGGAAACCAACATTCGAGAAATAGAAGGAGATATATTTACAGGTTTATACAACAGGTGCTTACCTATAAACATACACAGCCCACCATAGTCAAGTGGGGAAACTACCCTATCTTTCCTAACTAGATTAAATCCCTCAATGTCCAGAGCTGAGTCTGAGACATTGGGGGACAAAAAAGTTTCAGAAAAGCAAAGAATGTCAACTGGTGAACCACAGAAAAGGTGACGTATTTCGTCAATATTGGGTAACCAACTTTGGACATTCAAGCTACCTACATTAAAAGTTTAGACCTACCGGCCAACATAGAACGCAACACGACACGGGGAATCGACATGTTTAATAACATGGCGTGAAACAAAAATGACAATACTTACAATTTATAATGTATAGTTTTGATTTCGGGCCAAAAACCTGAAATGAAATACGTAACAGTGGAAAAAAGGAAGCAATCCATTGAAATAAAGGAACAACACTTATCTGAACGTTTAAATGGTTCTCCAAACATCCAAATCAAAAGTTATATTTTTTTTAAAAAAAAAATATAAAAAAAATCGGGAAAAGAAAAATAATACGTGACACAGTCGACCAAGGTTACAGTCTTAACGATTATTTTTACACACAATCACTTGTTATCTCATCTGGAGCATTTAAATTTTGAGCAACTTCTAAATTTTGAGTTGAATTCGAAGTCGCGATGTGATGAGAAAAAAACATGTGACATTCTAGTGCATCCGGTTAAACATATCCATATTATGGTTTCCAATAACTTTATGTAAAGCATTTTGGAAATTATTAAATTTAAATTTGTTTAAACATATGTGCTTAGTTGCAAAGAAAGCTTTAACGCATATTACGGTGGTTTACGAGGTATTCCTGTATTTTGAGTTACATATAGAGATATAATACCGGCATATGGGAGAAAAGTAATATTTCCAAAATAAACACACAACAACAACACCAAAAAAATCAATTAAATATTCAAAGCACGGATTTTTTATTTCTTCGTTCGTTCGCGTTTTTGTGATGTATGAAGTTAAACCTATATATAAGTTTAGATACGACATATATATATATATATATATATATATATATATATATATATATATATATATATATATATATATATATATATATATATATATATTAAATGTATATAAAGGTACAAACGCTTCATCAGATTGTCTTAAACACGCAATATACCGACAAAAATAATTTGGAAATGGTGCAGTTAGTATTTCTCCTGGTGTTACATCTATTTGTACCATATACATACATGGAATGATGATTACCTCTTGTATATAATATATAAAATGAGTATGTTAGGCAGTATAGTAGCGGCATCACCAGCAGCAGATCTGATTGATATTATGTGCGATTTATAATAAAATCTATTCTGATTTGGTTTCGTTTTATGAACGGTGTGCTGTGTGTGCTTTGTGTTTACCTAAATTTTGTCGTTATGAGACAATAGAACCATAACGCACGTTGTATATACATATAGCATAGTTGTTTTGTTTTTTATAAACAATACGTGATGTAATCATACATAATAATTTTGGCTCTGGTGAAGTTTACTGTTGGATTTGGTGTTTTAATCTATTTTACTAGGTATTGTTTACAAAATATAGAGAAACGGCCGATTCAGTCCATCTGCTTTTGTGTATATTTATAGCCAGCGATCTTTTATATTTGTCTATCTTTGTAAATACTTAACATGATTTGTTATTATTTTCTTAAATATTGTTATTATAATTATTTATGGTGATCATTTATCACAGCAACAAAAATAAAAACGTCTACGCGATCATACCTCGCTATTATTTATGCAAATTACAAGTATTTTTATCTATAGGACTATATATATTCTACATTTTTATAAACAACTCGCGCACAATTTTGCAAAATGCTGCTCGCTTTAATTATTTAATTCACAATCTCATATAAATATTACATATATACTCGTGTTGTATATATACGTACGAGTAATATATACATAAAAAGGGGAATACGAATGAGTATTTCAATTCAAATTGAAGGTTATAATAATTGAATTGAATAAATTGTAAAAAATAACATTAATTGTTTAGTTTTGACGATAAACTTAAATCAATTTTTATGATCTTTTATTGAGATCACTTGCATAATAAAAATCTATCTATAAATATATATTATATATACAATAGTATCTTTATATATATAACAACAACAAATATATATATATATATATATATATATATATATATATATATATATATATATATATATAATGTAAACTATAAATAAATATCGATATATCACTAATTCAAGATAGCAGCTTTCTTATCAATTATAATATACCAGTGATGTTACTACAGCTCAGTTCAATGTAAATGATGACTTCAGTTCAAAAATCTAGTTTGTATGGATAGAATAGTATATGTTTATTTAGTACTTATCAGTATCAATATAACTTTAGAATACATAAAATATATCGCATTCACTGATAGTATTTTTAAATTGGGCTAGGCTGAACTGTCGTTCGATCATTAAGTTTATCAATGTTATTGTGCTGATTGAATTACGATCTCGACGTACTCACTATTTATTATATTAATAAATTATTATAGTTTAGATTTTTGTTATTTATGTGAAGAGTGTCTAGTAAATATATGTATTGTATATATGTATTGTAGTTTGAAATTACTTCTCGCTATAGTGCTACAGTTTTAGCAAATAGAGTTTATGTTAATATTATTTTATTGATTTTAAACAAATTGATATCAAACAAATAATAGAAACAATAATTAAATAATGACATTGGCTCTCTTACGCCTTTTTGCTAAAGTACATAAACTGAGTAACTGTAGCCAATTTCCATTACGCTCCCGTTTAAATCGAGTTTCAGAATGAAATCTACTATCAAGGTAACAATTGTATACTATGTTAGTATCAACAAATTTTATAAAATGGTTGCCAGATTAATCAACCATATTCCAGAAAATATAACGTACAATGTTTTTAATGTTCACAGATCTTGAAATTTTGTACCACGACGCGTAACAAGCACCATCATTGAAATAACCCCGCATGTGTAATAAATACCGTAAACAGAATTTCCTCATATGATACCATGTTCTATAGTACGGATGCTGCGTTATTGAATATCCATAGTAGGCGTAGAATATAAAACAGAGTCCTAACTTCTCTCACTTTGTTAGATTTTTTAAATAATATGCTTGCACTTTTATTTTCGGAATTAGGAAGTTTTAATGCTTGCACTTTTAAAGAGTGTGTACTCAAAATGGGATGTTTGTGCATGGTGTTTGATTTTTTTAGTAAATAATTTAAGAAGTTTTTATCCCAAATCAAAGTAATAATTTTTATATGTTGCTTCCATATGTGCTTTTTCTTCGTAATATAAGCATTAAATTTACATAAATAAATAATTATGTAAATGTTTCACTATAAGAAGTTCGAAATGTATAGAAATATAGAACTTTACATTTTGAGATAGTCAATCTAAAATTATTATGAAAAGTCCAATCACAAAAATAAATCAACTCATTCTGGCACGGGCAGTGTCAGCAACAGTATCTGGATAAATTTGGACATCAAACATCAAATATTCATAACTTAAACAGCTTTCATTAAATCATTTACTTACAGGACTAAATTCAGTTTTCGAGCTTTTCCAACCACCCGAGATTTAATTTATCAAAAGCTTTAATAAAATCCGTTTTACTAACTACATCATTCTGTAAATTAGTTACGAAAGATCTTCCTTGTACAAATCCATCCTGAGAGTGGCTTACAAGTATCATTAAACTGAACTCAAGACTTCGATTCACCAGCATCTCCAACAATTTTGGGATGAAGGATATAACATTGAATAGTCTATAACAAGTAATATTACAGTAACTTCCAGACTTAAACATTGATGGAAATTAAGACTAATATCAAAGGCTCAACAAATGATTGAACACAATCTTTACAATGATCAATGGTATCACATCGGAACCTGTGTCTTTAAATAAGTGAATCGGGAGGCTCTATAATACTGCAGGAATATATTCAGGAATATGTTCACGTGGAAATATTAACAAAAAAACCCAAATTTTGTTATCCGATTTTCATTTGTTTTTAAGTTATAGCGTAATTAAAAATTAACCAAATTTCATACAAAATTACTTAAAATTATTAATTTTTAAAATAAATGTTCAAAGATGCCGCCATTCACCTCCAAACATTTTCTACTTCGTCTACGAAAGATTTTCTACTTGGTCTTCTTTGAACACTTCATGTTTGAACCAGATCCATAAACAAGAATCGAGTGCAGTAAGTTTTGGAAGGCCAACTAATAGGACCACCGCGACCAATCCAACGTTCTGGAAACCTTTCGGCCAAATATTGCTTGATTGCTTGCAGGAGCACCATCTTGCTGGTAGTACATATACCTTCTGTTGTTTAAAGGAACATCTTCTAGTAGTACGTGTAATTCATTTTGTAAAGTAACTCTCGATTTCCCAAAATGAAAGAGCCAATTAAATAACAAACAAGCAACCACATCACACGTGAAACAAAATTTATGTTGAAAAATACTTTCGACTGTTGCATGGGGACTTCTTTGGACCATACGTGAGAGTGATGAGTATTATTAATCCCTGTGTAGTCTCTCTTTGTGGAATACCAAATTACCAACCATAATTTCATAATAATTCTTCGTGAGCTGGTCGTTGGATTTTATGTCCAGAATCTGTTTTATCTCTTCTAAATCTTGTCGAAAATCTCGTTCATAAGTAAATATAGTGCTGGGTAGGTGTTTGGTCTTTTCAACTCAGTTTGTTGAAAACTCTGACAAATCAACCTCTACTAGGATGTCTCAAATGTAGAAAACGTCAACCATATTTCTCATCAGCAGCCATATAATTCCCATTAAACTTTAACCAAAATTTGTTGTTTTGTATAAGTTGTAGAGTGTTAAATGTGCAATGTTGCAATAACTAGAAGCATTGCTCTCTTCAAATAACTCTTTAAAAATTCAACAAAAAAATTCTTTAAAAATTCTAAGATTCAAAAACAAATTGGTCAAATCCTGTTTTTACAACAATTACAGAAAACACAAACCAGTTAAGTTTTTCAAAATAGCTATCAAGAGACAAAAATCTGAATTAAATAGAACTTAAGATCTTTCATAGAAAATTCGGTTATGTTATATTTCAAACAATTCTGTCACTTCAGCTATTTTAATTGTTTGAAACTCAAAAAATTTTATAGTGTATCCAACATGTGCATATAAAACCAAGGTGCATATAAAACCTTTATTAGACCTTGTATAGAATATTGCTGTCAAGTTTGGGGTGGAGCATATGGCATTGCTCTCCAATTGCTGGGTAGAGTTCAGCGGCGTGCCATCCGAATAATACGAAACTTCAGACTAACAAAAGATTTAGACAGCCTATACAGCACCTCAGAGATGTCGCAGAACTCTGTGTGTTATATATAGATTAATAAATGGTAAAAATGTTTCAGAATTAAAGGAGAAAATACCTCCATTTGTTAAGCCAGGATGGGTAACACGAGGAACGGTCAATTCGCATAGGTTTACGTTGAAGCTGCCGCAACCTCGAACTGAAGGTACAAAGCGCGAATTAATTCATCGAACATCCAGGAAGTAGAACTTGTTACCTGGCAGCTATCAACCTTTACTTGAAGGACCGCGCGTTTGGTGCAGGAGCTCTGACAGTTACAAGGAGCTAGGGTTGTCTAAAAGTCTACCCTGCACCCAATCACAGCTTAATTTAAAAAATAAATAAATAAAAAAGGACGGTCCGTCAATAATGGTAATAGCTCCTTCACGACAAATTCTTGGAAAAAATAATATTTAACTTCATAAATGATGGTCAGTTACAATAATCATGACGATCATGACCAAGCAATATATAATTATTGTATAAAAGAACCAGGTTATATTAAAAAGTTTCAAATGAAAGCCATTTTCGACGATTGAAGAATAAATAGTTTTTGGTTTAATCCGAATTCCTGTACACTTAAGGTAGTATTCGTGTAAACTACTGCATTGTTGTGCTGGTGGTGTGTGTACTGCTTTATGACCGCCACAGTTTGAATTTGATCAGATAAGTCACCAGCCTCTACTATTCGCGGATTATTCGTACTAATCGTTAAAATCTGCAGATCACTATTTCATAAAAATCAGTTTTTTTCAACAAAAATGGCTGATTTGTTGATACTAACTATAGCTACTGATAATTACCCGTTTTATATTATAATAAAGTATTTCGAATTTTTAAGAACCCAACATAGCAAACTTTTTTAGGCGCATGTTTTGTTAGTATACGTGTTCAATCTATTCGAATCATTTGGTAGGACTAAATTTTTAAATGAATATCATTTTGTTTAAACAGCGAAATAGGGGAATAATTTTTTCACTATTCAACCAATCTATTAGACAGTTACTGTCGACGATTCCATTCTGTTTCTCTAGCACAGGGATAAGTAGTAACTTTGTGGAGTCCCAGAAGAGTCCGTTTCCTTATCCTTTCAATATACTTCCATATTCAAAATCAGTTTGTTGCGTTACATCGCATCATTTACCAATGATACATGAAAAATCAGCAAGTGAGATATGACCTCCTGGGTGGCTGTATAATTTATAAATGAATTGTTAAGATATTTAGTTAATATTTTATACGATTAACCAAAAGCTAGTAATTGTAAATAAATTTAAGTATTTAAATATAGACTCACTATTATTATAAAAAATATAGAAATGATCAAAAAGCACAGTGGTTAAAGCTGTGGATTGCACTCGACGTTTGTTGTGTTTGTGATTGAAGTTTCATGAAATGAAAATATATAACAATAATCTTATTTTGTAAGTTAACATTTTATAAGACCAAATTGCTGATAATCAAGTTCGATTATTGATTTATTGCATTGATCCAATCCTAAACTAAGATTGAACCCTGAAATATTAAAAATAAAAAGGCTTTAAATTTCATCACACTTTCATGGGTTTAAGTACTGCAGTTCGTAATGATGAAGAAAATACTACAAATACTGCTCTAAAGCTCAACAAGGTTATTGTCTTGAATAATGTTATATAATGTTGTACATCATTTGATTGTTGAAAAGATTTAATCCATCTCATCAATACAGGTGCTATAAACTGCATATATATATATATATATATATATATATATATATATATATGTATATGAAATTAAACTGGTTAAAAACAGCACAGTATAGTTGATGAAGTCAGGGTACATGGAATATAGATGAAACACCCAGTATTTGATATTTTTAGAAATTGTTTTTTATCTCAGAAGGTGGACATTAACACAAGGACGAAAAATGGCAAACCAATGTAATGTTTGGTATAGAGATGAATCTCTGCAGTACCATGGAAAACTAAGAATATGTGAATGCAGAATGCGAGATCCTGAGTTAAATAAATAAATAGCCGAATATATTTATAGTTTTGACACTTAAGGTCAGCAACATAAATCGTTGATCCACTCTACTAGGTCGGTTTATTTAATCAGTACCATCTAATTCAAAATGGCAAATAAGCTCTATTTAACTATTAAATTTTGATATGTATACAACATCAATCGATTTTACATATATCTGACCGTCATAGGCATTTTTATACTATATTTGAACTACCACAGCAATATTTTATAAGAAACACTATATATTCAATCGTCAATGATGAATATATATGGTATAGTTTAAACTTTATACATACAACATAACTAATAATCATATAATATACCAAGAATCATATATCAGACTTAAAATATATGATAACTCTCTTATTACCATCTCATTTATATTCTTCATCACAAATATCTAGCATAAAACTTATGGATACATAATATAATTTAATATAACCAAGCAACGTAAACAATAAAACAATGAAATGTTACATTAAAATGTTAATCAAGACAAAAAGTTCGAGCCGAACCGAGTTGAGTAGAGAGGCAAAGCTTCCTTTTGATATAATTAGTTACCCATTGTCATTCATCTAATTACATAACATAAATTAAACCATATATCTATTCTATCTAATGTGATGTAAATGATATATATATATATATATATATATATATATATATATATATATATATATATAAATTGTTGTATATAAATGATATTATATACGAGCAATACATAGAACATAATATAAAACCATAAAAAACAATGAAACGAAAATTTTTATGATTTTTTATGTTTACATCGCTTTGCTTTTTATTATTATGCTTAACATAATATAACATAAATAAATAAAATAAAATTAAAATTGAACTGTTTACCACACCATTGTATACATGTATTATATGGTATGTATATAGCATAGATATGTATATGGCATAATTTATTTTGTTTCGAAAAGAAACAAACGGTGTTAGTTTAATGGATTGAGCCGCGCACACGGTTTTTGTATATGCGCGGATCATTTAAGTTAACGAAAACCGATATAAATTAATTTTAATTAGCTGTTAAGTAAATTTAACTGCGGGCGATTATATAAGTAGTTCGTTTGATATGTTATCTATATGTATAGATTACATGTCCAATTCATGTAAGTGTGGTTATATGGGTATACAAATTGCTGTAAAGCTCATTTGCACGATTATTATATAGAATTCCATACACTGTTGATCGTGATTTTGATACAGAATACCAAATTATACGCTAAATAACAATCAACCATTCTTCATCCCACCAAATTAACATATGAAACTTATTAAAACATCAAACATTTGAAAAAACCTTGAAACCGTCAAAACCCTGTACAAATATTACAACAAATCAACATAAATTAATGAATTCAAGTAGATTTACTTGAATAGGCCAATTTAATGAGCTTTTATATAATAAATTTCGTATTGTTCTCGTTTTTTTTTGCAAAAAAGCTTAATATTTTACTATGCCATGAAAGGCAGATGAATCATATAACCACAAGATTAGAATCGTTTAATTCGACAGATTTATGCGTGTGTACAGATTAAATTTTTTTTTTACATCCTCCAACTTGATGATAATACACTGAAAAGCTTTAGGTTATAAGATGATTAAATTGTGATTTTGTTTCATTTATTTGTTATGTAGTACACATAGTCGATAGAAGATTATAAATGTTATGCAATTTGACGGTGAACAAAAAACCACAACAACAACAACAACTGATGTGAGAGAAACGTCTTGACATATTACGCCGGCATCAAAAAATGATAAATTATAACTTTTGTGTTTTGTAAGATTACATTAATTTCCGACATTGGATTACCTTGGGATATAATAGTCAGCTTGTGCGAAGTGTACTCTTTAATATAAGTCTATGGATGATTATAGTATTTAAGAGATGTGTATAAGCATAAAATTAGGTGTAGAGTTTTAGTTACCAAACAAATTTTATGAACGAGTGGGAGGTTTTAAGATATATTATCATAAATTTTGGTATGTCATTGAGACAAATTATATAATAGTAAAGGTTTCATGTTGTTTCCAAAAAAAGTTGAATATCTTGAATTATATAGCAGAGTTGAAAAATAATTACTGTACAAATTAACACAGAGAAATCCTAAAATCAAAAAGAGTTAACACCTTTATGTCTCTTAGTATATACGTAATCGACAATCGAATACTGTTCAGTAAAGTAAGTTAAATTAATTAATAAAATGAAAGTAAAAATTAATTAATAAAGGGGTAAGTAAAATTAATTAATAAAGGGAATTGGACTTCATTTGGAAATATTCAAATTAAAATCATTACAGGCTAGCAAGCATGCTCAAACAAGACCGGATAACTCCGTGCTTCAATAAAACTGTTTACTTCAAAATCGTAGCTTTGAAAATGACTACCAAATTGATTGATTTCTGTTCGGGTCAGTACATATTCAACGGTAGAATGAGAATCACATTGCGTCCCCTGCTTGGTAAATAGTTCAACGTTAAGCGTATTAGATCTACGTTAGTCGGAATAACGAAGTGTTTAAACAACTAAAAATAGTGAACATAATTCTTTGATTATAGAACAATTTGACGATAATCGGCGCAAAGAAAATTTAATTGTTTGAAAGATGTTGTCATCAATAACAAAAACTGAAATATTACACTATACAATTTTATTGAAAACTTGATAAAATCCTAATAATATTAACGGAAAATTTTGTCGAATACGGAATAGTTTATGCAACGGAAACAAGCGGGTTATAATCTTATCTTGATCATTAATTAAACAGTCTGATGATACAATTCGGTTCTATATTCTTAATCTTACTACTACTTCACTTACGGTACTTCTTCTATTTGATGTGTTTAAGGATCTGAAAGTGGACGAATTCACCAATAATAAGGCGATATCTTCTCTTCTTCGTCGTTCCGAATGGAATAATGGAAATTGAGATCTAATGCAATGAAACAGAAATTGAAATATGAAAAGAAATACTTTAAAAAGAAAAAGATGATGCGGATCTAATCACCAAGAAGTTCATAATTAAAGGCATAAATTCCTGAATAAATAAAAATTCGATTAATCGGTAAATAATTTTAGTTGCTCAAAATGTTCAGAGTTTTAACACAAATGTTCGGTCAAGGTTCTTGCACCGAAATCTGGCGGGTGACTAAATATTTCACGCTATCTCAATTATTTTCGAATTAATCTGTTAGAAGAATATACTTAAAATCTTTTGTCCAAATACAATCTAAAACTAAATATCAGAAGTAGTAATGGGCTAATCGCACATTGCAGTAACCACCCCATAACATTAAAAGGAAGTTAGTCAAAAATAATCAGGACGGGCCGGAAAGGGTTGGAAGATGAAGAATAATTTGAAGACAATCGATCTTCATGGAACGCAAGGTTACGTTGAAGGCGTGTGATATATTTTCACGCATCACGTTTTCAGCTATTCTTATAATGGGTTTCATTTTTAAATAAATTAAGAATAAAAATATAAATGTATTTGGAAATTTTTAAATCTCGGGTAGTTATGGTTGATCGTATTTTTATAACCACCGTCAGCTTTTCAAGTTAACCGGTTCAAGCTAAACGGTTTTTATTGCATGAAGTATCAACTCAAAACTATAGTTATCGTACCGATACCACTATAGTGTGGACATGAGAGTTTAGTATTCCCTAAACATTCCTAAACCAACAACAAAGAACATTTTTATTTCAATATGTGGGTGTCTATAAAATTCGTTATAACGCGTAAAATAAAACAAACTAATATATAGTAGCTCAATTATCAGGTAAAATATTGATAACTTTCAATTTAGTAACTTTTTTTTATCGAAAATACACAAGTTTTCATTTAAATTCTCGTTAAAAGATCGTAGTATACATATGAAGTTTACCCATATTACGAATTTCGTTTACTAAACCACTAGATTCCTTTTCAAAAGCATTTCCTGTTGGTTAAGGTAAAATCCACTCAAAAATGGTCTAAGTATTTGTCCCTAATTTTTCCAAATACTGGAATTTTTTGCGAGAAGCTGGGTGTTACTCGTGTATTTATGCATTTTATTCTAATATTTTGATACCTTCTTGGATGTGTAAATTTTGCTCTGGGTGCGTCTCATATACTCAAGGTTAATCAGAAAATGCGCTAAATCGCATTTTTAGTACAAATTTACTTCCAATGTTGTGTTAAACTATGCAAGTGCATTTTTTAGTGAAAATGATATTAAGATGTTGCAGGGTATATGTTATATGCAGCGTTAAAACCACTATACATTTATATATAATCTTGTGTATTAAAATAATTTCTTTTTAAATTAAAAAATAAAAAAATAAATTAACGTTATTTGTGATAATGTGTTGATTAACCTACACTCAAAAAATTTGTTTGTTGAAATTTACTACAATAATTGTAGGTAATCTGTTTCCTTTAATTAATGTAGTAAATTTTCATGGAAGCGTGATTATAAAAATCACTGAATTATTAACATTTAAATGGCAAGTAAACGCACAACTTTCGAGTGAAATTTTCATTTTAAATGTTACAAAATTACTCCTATTAATTGGGAAAATCCGCTAAATTAATGTAAAATTGTACTATCGAGATTTTTTGAATTAGCAGTGGTTCAAATTTTTCAAGTCCCGGAAAGATTTGATGACGAATAATTTCTATTTTCTGTTGTTTGTATTGTATTCTGTATTGTTTTTGTGAAATGAAATCTAGCATCCAATGTTGTGTGATGTCATCGTATCATTGCATTATGCATACCTAACCTGTTGATAAAAAGATCGACACCATCTCATTATTCATCAAACATTTTTAATTGTGCTTGCTTATAGAATTTGGTTGATAGAACTATCCAGTTTGATTATAGGCCGGGTTCCCAACATTACTCTGGCGAAATTTAATGTCATCCTAAATTTTAAACACCGTAATGAAAATTAACTCTTCTATTTGATAATACCACAAAATTATAATTTTTTGGTTGACAAAGACACAGATAAATTGTTAATCACAACTGCGGACTGCAGAGTAAAAACGAGTGACTTTTCGGAAATTAGCACAATTTTTCAGTTTGTTACATCGCTAAACATGTAAACTACGACGATCAAGTGATTTACGTCATTTTTTAATAAATTACAACCCGAGTGTGTAGAATTAGAAGTGGTTGTGTATTTTACATTCAGGATTAGTGGTTAAATATACATTTTTAATGTTTATTCACTATTTGTGTTTAGAGTGCATACTTAACAAATACTTAATCTGTGAGAGTGATAGTAACATTATTGTATATCATAATTTTAGAACGGTTATCGTATTTTTGTTTTAATTTTTAGCCAGAAAAACTAAGTGTACTGATTACAAGCCGTCTTCAGCTATCGATGGAAGCCTAATTAAATTTAAATCAATGCGATCAGTAAATATAAATAGAAAATTAGATGGCGAGCAATATTCATCAAAAACCCTGAATTTGCAGAGAAGAGATGTGTTCAAGTGGCGTATCATACATAATACTTGTTTGTTAGCCAAAGATTCTACAGACTTTTAACCAGAAATGGTTGAGTCTGGAAATTTTATAAATAGTCCCAAGGACTTTATAGATGCAATGGATAATCGGGATGAGTTATCTGCACGGATGTAGAAACAAGAATTATTTAAGACAACATTTAATATTTCGTTTATTAATTCATTAAATCAAAATAATAAGTAAAGCACATTTCATTTAAAAATTCATAATATTATCACATTTTCAGTCTATTTGGTTTTTTAAGGTTTGGTGGATTTTCCCTTATTTCAAAACTGGAAACTGACCATCTATGGAAACATTATTTAACTTATGGGATTGTTAATTTTTAATTATTTCAAAGTTTTACATTATGTTATAATACAATAATTGTAATATCAAAAAAATTATAACAATAACCAATTTCCTTTTTTTATTCCATTTACCCTACTTTTTAGAACAGTATTTCAATTTACTAAAAAATTCACTAGAAATATCAATTATCTTGAGTATGGCACGCAGCCTTAGTCACTGAATTAGTTAATAGGATCTTTTAAATTAATTTACACACTTATTTTTATTATTTTGAAGATTTATAATTTGCTTTAGAAGTTATAGAAGACATTTTAATTTTTGCCACTAGGCTTAAATTCTTGAAACCTTTATCGATTCATCCATATAAATTGTAATAACAGGTATATATATACGTACACATAAACATAAGAAAATTTTGACAAACGAGTGAAGTTTTCCCTAAAATTTTTTAAAACAAATATTGAGTTTCTGATATCAAGTATGAATCGAGAGTAGATGTCTTAGCGTGTCTGCGTCCTGAGCCTCTTAAAGATAAACCAACGCTGGATCGACTTGTAATTAACGTTAATTCTCTATTAACTGTTATAACCAGTTGTAAAAGATAGTTTAAATTGTGAAAGATAGTTTAAATAATAAATTGTTTAGCAATATTCATTATAGTGTGCCACATTTTCGAATATAATTTAAACTAGTTTCTCATAAAATTTTATTAACCTTGTCAAGAACCTTGTTTGACCTGTCATCATATCTATAGTCAAGGAATTTCTAAAGGTTATCTTTTTAATTATAATTGATAAATTTATACAAACATATGATGTGGGTACATAAACCATTTGTTTCTACAGTTGTATCTGCATTTAGGTTCCCATTCGTGGCGCGGGTCGCCCTACCTGTGATTTCTTTGTTTTAAAAAAAATGATACAACTGATTAAAAATTTCATATATTGATCATTTTTCGAATATAAATTGCAGATACAAATTATTAACTAACCTATCTTTGTAATAAAATCAAGATCAGTACACCATAAACCTTTTCAAATCACCTTTATTGTTTACATATACAGTGTATTTACCGTACCTATATATAATATTTATTTTGATTACAAATTGATTCTATTTACCATAAATCCGTTTCAAATATTTTATTTGTTAGTTTTTCAAATTAAAAAAAAAACAAATTAAAGTTAAGTATGTATACACGAAAAATATAAAAAAAATTTCAATAAAAAACGGAAATTTCAATTTCCAAAATAATAAATTTAAGATTATAATCTCGATAATTAATTCCCTTTAATGTACATTTAAGAAGAAATAAAATTAGCATACTCGGTATTAGCGTATACATATTGTGTACGTTTGTATATCTCGAGTAAATCCAGCAATGGTTGGTTGAATGGTAAAAACAAAATCCAACTGTCCCTTCAAATCATGCAAAGGTATTTTTTTTTCTATTTCGAGCGGAAGTATGTTTCGTGGTCTATAAGTTTTGTGCTTTGTGAAACTTTTGTGTTCCGCACTATCCATATACGAGTATATTTACTTATGTACATACATATATATCATTATGATACCCACCAAACTGTGTGCGTTTCAATCTAAAACACAAACACTTTTATTGTAGTTTAAATTTTATTACGGTTTCATACCTGATTTGCATAAATACAAATTAGATAGAAAATATAAAAAAAAAATAGTAATTGTAGTACTAATAATAAAAACTAACAATAATGAAAATTCATTAATCCATGACGGTTGGTTTTGTTGATAAGTTAACTTCTTTATTATACCACACAATCTGAATAGCCTATATAGACAATATAAATAAAACACACAAAATATTTAAACTTATCTTACCATGATCATACGTTGTTTATGTGACCGTGATCATTCGGTTGAACAATGTATTAACAATTTTCCAGCCTAAATTGAATGTGTTAAAATTTTTTGTCGGCATCATAAAACGTGCGTTAGGCGCTAACAATATATAAATGTTGTTGGAAGTGGACGCAAATGGTTTGTATGGTTTAACTAAGGTACTCGAAAATGATAAGATCACAAACGATATTCGAGATAGATGTTATATAGCGCGAGACTTAATATTTCTTATTCTACAATGTGTATCTTTAAAAATATTGAAAAATTTGAGCACAATTAAATTGAAAAGTAAGACCACAGATTCGCAACCAGTAAACCTTTATTTCCAATAACGTACCCTGGAAAATTGGACAAAAGCAAGGATGATAGCTGACTAACGCTAATTAATCTAGAATTGAACACTCAAAAATCAACTCTACCAAAAGCCGAACAAATACAAACAAAGTGGGGCTATAATCCTCTTCGAAACAATTCTCGCTTATAACATCTTGAGGTAAACCATTTCAATTTAGATAACCTGTAAAAATCGATTCCAAGACCCTGAATTGATAATTTTACAAAGATACTATAAAAATTAGACAACTTAAAGTAAGATCACTAACAAACAAACAGATTTACGGCCACAGTTGGGATATTTTTATGTAAATTATGTAAAAAAAACAGCGTAAATTACATAAAATGTAAAAAATGAAGACAACACACACAGTGCCATCTATGATTAATATAGGTAAATGCATATTTGCAAGGTATTTTACAGGTTCACATTATCTATTGAAAAGTGAATTTCTTCACCTTTACCCGAACCTTATCTAAACAAAAATTATTGTGACATTCAGTATTTAGTCTAAAAAAATGTTACACTGTTAATTATTTTATAAATTCTATTCGTATAATAGTATGGAAAGATTTTTTAACAGATGATGCTTAAGTTACTAATAATCTATGGTTTAGAGGCCGTAAACGACCCTTACCGCTTCTGAGACCTTACGAACCGTTTTTACAATTGGTGCACATTGCACATTGTTGGGGTGGTCACCCCAACGAATGTCGTAACACACAGTCGCTTTTTTATGTAATCCGATGCATGTTAATTTTTTGGTCAACGGCGAGAATCGAACTCGAAACCGCGGCGTGATGAGAAACTCTCTTAAGATGCAAAGTTTAAGGCAGCTATCAACCTTTACTTGAGATAATGCGCGTTGGATGCACGAGCTCTGACAATTACAAGGAGCTAGAAAAGTCTAAAAGTTCGTCCTGTCCCCAAATAAAGCTTAACATAAAAAAAGCTACAACTCGTGACCTAGTTACAGTTAGATTTAATAACAGATGATATTTTTTTCATATTCTCATATTTTACATTTTTACAACAGTGTTTACAAATTTCTTCAGGTTTACAAATTTACCAAAGTGCCCTAATGCACAACTGGTTCGGAACCAATTAAGGTTAATCATAAACCAGAAACTCTTCATCATCAATACACTTAATTTATCACACCGGCTATGTGAATAATAGCATTAGTGAAATGTATAATGTGTGTAATAGTGTTAGTACTAGTTGATAGTTAAGAACTGGTTGATAGAAGTACGATGAAAATTTTATTTCTAATGTACTACACATGATGATCTTATTTTAAAAATTTTTATAACATCCATCTTTTATTACAACCCGAAAAGGAAATGATTACGTCGTTACCCACAAATACAATGATCGTTACTTCAAAACATCTGGAAACCACTGGATACCGTTGTAGTAATACATTAAGGATTTAGTCAAATTCGGATATTTGAAATTTTATGCTAGTTGTGCGGTAAAGTGATGCCAATGGAAACAACAATATGATAGCTGACGGTTCAGTCTAAATTCGGGAATAAGTTAAAAATAATTATTTTAGATATATTTTATAAAAAGGTTTTGAAAGTGTTTGAAAAAAGTAATGGTGGCTTCAGAAAAGATACAACTGATAAATAAGAAATAAATTGATCAATAATGTGCCACAATTTGGTGCAAATGTTAGGCTCGAGGTAAAACAACGACACTATAATCCAATTGCTTCTTCTTAAATTGTGAGATAGGGATTTGAACAACAGGTGGTTTCAACAAGAAAGTATCCTACATACCATAAAGACCGAGAAATAAATTCATTACTGCATGATGTGTAGTTTACCGATTTGATGATCTACTGGAATAATTAACCACAATATTACACAGAAAAAAATATTTAATCATTGAATAAGCGTATGTATGTTTATATAATAGCGACAATACAATTTCGCTTTGAAATATAACTTCGTTTGGAACCTTTATACTTACTCTATGATGTTTGGTTTTTACTATAATACCAAACCATGAATTGCTATTATATATAAATTACTTTCAGTATGCAACCATTACACAGTTGCGCTGTGGTTAAAAAAGCTGCGGCGTGGAGCGGGAGGTACCGGCTTTGAATCCCGACTATGGCAGGATGTGAAAATGGATTTTCAGCATTGAACGTTTGGGCGGTACTATCGGTGCTGCGAATGAACTCATCTGAGACCCAGTTGAGGTTAGAATCCTGTGTCGACCAATCCTCCATGTCAGTACCATAAGCTGGCATGGAGCTATGCAATGTGCAGATGGTTTCTACGTATATCTGACCTTTATATGTCGCAATGGGCCAATATAGCCTGAGTGACGGATAACACTGGAAAAAATATAATACATTAATTCAAAAACCAGTGAGATACAATTCTCAATACTCATCTTTAAGACACTCGCACTTTCAGGTTGTATACTACTTCTGAAAAAAAAATGTATTTTGTCTTCAGTCACTCCGCTCCTCCGTTTATAGTGTTTTTTATTTTGTTCTTATAAATTGAAAGTATTAACCAAATCGAATGAACTGACCAGAATCATGATTTTTAAAATTTAAAGTTTTCTTATGTTAACGTAAAGAATTAATTTTTCTGTAATAGTCGAGCCCGAACAGTAATAACGAAAATAACCTCGATTTATTAGCTGTATGAAGAAGAGTAAATTACGGTATTGCATTAATAGTTCCTTGAATGTTAAAATACAAAACCATATTTTGGAATGTATTTTTGGGTCAACTAAACCAAAGTGATGTGACACCGTATCAAGTAATCACCTAATTAAGTAATTATCGTCTTACGTTCATGTTGAGGTTAACATTATACGAAAGATACCGCACCGCCAATCATTGATTTGATCGAGTTGTTTACACATTACTTTATTATGCACTATGTTGTGTCGTCTAGACTACACGGTCAGCGGAGTGTTAATATTATTAGCCTTTTATACAATATTCAAACAAATAAGAACTATGGTCATGATGATCTTGGAAAAAGTACCTCCCAGTTAGTATAAAGTTATGACGCATAATGAATCGAACAAATATTTTTGAATGGTGATGTTCGGGAGATCCACGGGCCCTCCGCATTTTAATAAAATCATATACAGTCTGATGTTTTGCTCATCGTCAATAATCGTTAACAAGTCAAAGTCTGTCGGTCATGTGTAAACACGCGCTTATATTTTGTATCGCAAACAACAATCAAAAATAAGATATTCGATCAAACGTTACACAATATTGCAATAATTAATTAACAGCTGAAGGTCAAATCAATTATTAACAAACAATAAATATAAATTCGTTTTTAATTGGCTGTAAAATAAAATGATTCATATCTTGCAAGCCTGCTTAAATATAAATAAACCGATCATCCCGCACTAAATAAAGATTCTAAAGAATGTCTTTTGTGTGTAAATAATCTGTAATACAGATCGCTTTTGACATTGCACGTGTATCCGAGGCAAGGTTACATAGTTTTCTATGATTAATTTAATAATACTGAAGAATTAAAAATAGATCTGTTTGTTATAAACGATATGAAATGATCTCATAAATTTTAACAACTTTTTGACAAAAACAAAAACTGATCATCTTTTCTTAATTCTCCTGGCTTTAAATCATCTGCTTCGCGGGTGTGTGTGTGTGTATGTATGTATTTATTTATATGAACAATGTTATATTGTTTGTCTAATAATATAATAACAATAAAAATATATGGGCAAACTGAAAATATCTCCCTCATCCAAAAACCAGACCGACGACCTTAAATATTTGCAAATAATAAAAAAAAACAAATAAATTTTCTTAGTCGAAATGTCTTATTTTAATTTTTTATGTTTTCTTATTTTATTGTTTTATCAATTGATCATATGTTTACTTAGTACCAAAATAAGTTTATTTCGAGTATTTTATTTATATTTAATTGTTTATTTAAACAAAATACAGTTTATTTACATGTATATAGATTAGACATAACAATTAACAAGCAAAAAAGTGATTATCAGTGTTTAATTGAATTTGTAATTGAATCGTGGGTTTGCGATAATTTCATTTTTATGTATTTTGACTGGAATACAATTTTTATGTGCGCGTATCTATACTTAGTGGAGTGTCGCATCTAATCTACATGTGAAATTGGGTTAAAAGATCAGACAATAACTTTCAGTATGCTACTGTTTTAAATCAATTTAATCTGTACAGCATAGATGTGTTACAAAGTATATGTTGGCTCAACTGAGAAATAAGTTGAGTTAGAAAAAAAATACATGTTTGTCATTCGAAAGAAATAATTAAAACAACTTGTAACACAATTTTTAATGACAGATATAATTACAGCACAATTAAAATCGTTTATATGTACACATTGGTATATAAGTACTGTATATACATCTAACCTGATATATAACTGATATATGGCTCAAAACGCGACGATGATGGCACATACCGAGTTCTATTCAATCACGAGATCAGGAATTGAATTCAAATTTTACCTTTGACTCGAGTGAATGAGAGATATCTGTTGTATAGTTCCACACCTTTTAATTCAACGTCATACTGGGAACATGGTGCATACCGAAGATTATGTCCTAATCAGTAAATTTTCAAGAGCTTTAACCAATGCAGAAAGACAAACTTACCGTAGGAGACCTATACTAAAAAAACCTGAGATCGAGTGCCATCAAAGGCTGGACAACTGATGACAAAATTAATACAGTCATCATTTTGTTCAACAAAAATTATAACACTAGTACCTACGATAAAAGTGCGTTGAAATGCCCGTGACCCGTAAGAATACCGAGTTAAATTTTCAATTGATCTATCTTCAAGGAGAAAGCGCTTTTGTTGGCCCGTAACGTGTCAACAATCTGACTTCATCGGTTTAGATTGCAACTCTTCATATTGTTGTATACAATTAGAAAATCGCTCTCTACACCGTGGAACCATCAATCTCGGTCAGATCAGCACGCAGAACGTGCTTAAAATAAATTCCTGATCTCGTGATTGAACAGAACTTGATATGTGCATCGCATTTTGGGCCATATATCACACGAACTATTCTCTCAAATATTAGAAGCCATCTTTTGCACACATCCGTCAGGTCTCTCACATCCATACAAAACAATGGGTATGATCAACACTCCCTACAATTTCAACTGATCCGCATTTACAAGATAATTTGATTTCAAAACTGAACGTAAAGGATATAAAGACCAATTGCAAGCAGCAAGGCGAACGTTGATATCCCCCAACACTATTATCGTGAGTAATGAGAGATCCAAGGTACTTGATACCACGAGCGAATACCAGAGATTTAATATTTAGTTCAGAATAGGTTAGCTTTCTTAACACTATTCAATACCAAAGAAGCTGTTGGATCGAAAACCTCTTTTTATTTTGATCACCAAAGAACCGGCGATTTAATTATCTTCAATGACATGGTGCGCTACTTGGAAAGCTACCGTTACACTATTGTTGGGACATAGAAAACTATTTTTGTCTTTGGCCAGATGGGCGCTATCAACTCCATTGATAGACTGCACACCATACAGATTGAAACTAAATTGTCAGATAACATTTTATCATTGGCAATCCAGAGATAAGTTTTGGCGCGAACTATTCAGGAGTGAGAATTTTATAAAGTTAGACCTAGATGTTAGACAAACTCAGGCAATCTAGCTAAAAAGACTAGAGACAGACAGTTCGCCAATTAAACTTCGCTTTGTAAAGACCAGCAAACTGGTTTTAGACGGATTAATATGCAAATCGTTCGGTATACTCTAATAGAAACTGAAAAACTATCCAATTAAGCCGCAGTATTACGAGATCAAAACAAGAATCGAATCTATGGGAAAATTGTTTCAATGCCAAATGTAGTGTACGTTTAGCTTACGATGGTAGGAAAAAGTGCTGTCAAAAGCACCTGCAATATCTTTAAACAATCAACTGTTTACTACTAAGAAGTAACGGTATCTATCAAATCTAACTTGCATTCTTTTCAGGGTTTTTGAAAATGTTGAGGAAAGACTAATAGGTTGAAAAACCAGTATAATCCGAGTTGTCCGCTTTCGGAATGAAAACTACTTAACTACTTTACTTTCCAGAATAGTGCCAAAAGCAATACATGGCATGAATCAGTTTCTGTAACTGATGCCCAATGATAGGAACCCCTTTATAATTCAGCAGAAAAAAAACAGCGTCAGGACCACCTAATTTATACGGTATAAAGAAACAAATACTTTTACGATTAGAGTTGAAAGTATGGTAGGGAATGCAAGCTACTCCTTGTAAAATTGGTTACACTGAAAAAAATTATTGTTCAAACTGATAAAAATTACGATCACATTGAAAAATTCGTTATCAATATACAACCGATAAAGTATCCTATCAATGAAATTTACGAATTTATCACCAACTAAAAAGTTCAACATATTATCAATAAGAAAAATGAATTTATCGATTAGAATATTTTATATTTTGAATTTCATAAATTTCTTATTTAATAATCCCGTTAAATTAACTTCATTTGTTTCAGTAAATGCATATAAAGTCGTTAGAACAATTTATGACATAAAAATACATGCAAAGGTAATATATAAGAAAAAAAAAACTTTCTTAATTTGAAACATTCATTTGAGTGGCAGTGTACACACATATTTTGAACTTCTCTCCACTCCATATAATCACCTCTCCTCCAGTTATTATTATTGGAGTTTCTCATTTTGTTTATAACGGCCGGTTTCGGAGTAGGAATTTTGGATTTATTTCTAAAATCTCTCCAATGATATCCAATGAATTCTTCTTTGGCTGGGGTTTCGATGAGTTGGATGACGTCATATTAAATGACTCAGTCGTATGGTACATGACTTGATGTGCAATTCTTATATATATATACGTTCAGTCGAGTACGTTCAGTGCTAGCGAACTTTAAGAACTTACGCGAAATATCGGCCATTTTCACCAATTTCTATTTTCTTATCGATCTAGAATGATGTTCACTTTAAACGCAAACTGCATTTAAAACGCATTTAAGAAAACCTGATAAATTTATCATATAGAATCCATTTTTATCATAGTGATAAAATATTGTTAAGAATAATAAAAAATTATATTTTTGTTGAAAAATATAAATGAAGATATAACTGTATTATTCTAACTAGTCGCCGGTCGTTGCTTAATGGTTAAGAGAGTTTCTCATCACGCCGCGGTCTCGAGTTCGATTCTCGCCGCTGACCAAAAATTAACATGCCACCGAATGACGTAAAATGCGTTTGTGTGTAAAAACATTCGTTGGGTTGACCACCTACAATGTGCACCAATCGTTAAAATTGGTTCGTACTCAGTTGAGACGCGGTAAGGGCCGTTTACGGCCTCTAAGCCATAGATTATTATTCTAATTCAAAATGAAAATAAATTATCAGAATGCAATAATTTTTTCAAACAATAATAAAAATACTGACAAATATTTATCAATTTTTTTGTAGCTAAAATTTGTTATATTGAGTGGTACATTTGGTTCAGTATTAAGATCGCAATAGAATCAAGTTGAGCATCATAAGCATAGTTGATAATGCTGCAGTCTGAAAACTAAACGGAGAGCAGCAGTTCACCAATCTCTCTGTTGAGTTGACACAGCTTGAAAGGCATTGTTTATGCACCTTATAGTATATTTTCAAATTAGTTTAAATCAACTTTAGAGATTTCTAGACAACATATTTGTAGACTTGTGCATATATGTAGGCTTGTGAACCTATAAAGGTTAGTTGATTTGTAGAAATGATTTTGAAGGACCGTTAAATTTTTTAATTCGATTTATATCTATACTGAATTTATATTAAGGTGTAAGGTTTGAGTGTGCTTTAATTAGTATAAATTTGAAAGTAAAAAGACTAGACTAGGTGCGACTGATAATTCACCCAACACTTAAGTTTCATATACTACACATTGACAAAATTCTGTAACAATACCACTTTGGAGAAATGATGTAGACCACCGCTTGCATAATAATAATTAAACTATTGAATTTGTTTGCGATTTACGAAAAATCGAATAAGACTGAGCAGAATATGATGAAATATCTGGGCAACTCTCTCATCGCGAATTTCGTTGAGATTAGCAGAAGGAGGCAGACGGATACAGTTGGACGAAAATGCCAATCAAGGCAATGGATAATATAAACCAGATAAACGAAATTGTTGTCGTGCTTATTTTACCAAACAATATGGCAAAGTCTTAAGTGGCTAGTTGTCATATAACAAAAAACTTTACTATTGCAACATGATAGTCTCTCCGAGAATAGAAACACATAAAATAAACACAATAATGAAACGTTATACAAATCAGGCTACTCGAGTGGCAAGTGAACATAATATTTCCCCTACTTGTTAGTAGTCGAAACAGTTCTTAATAACACACCATATACATAAAACCACTTGCAAGGCTGACATTTCCAACCGAAACAGTGTGTTTTGAACAACTATAACCACTATAATTTTGTTTTTTGACTACATTATTTATGATCTATTAATGGTTGTTTGAAAATATTTGGTAACCTTTGGTATAACCTTAGAATCGTATCAATTGTTTCATACAATTTTATGAAGATAAAACAGTATCACATCTTATATATAGTCTAGAAGAAGTCAATACACATGAATCATAAGACAATACCAGCATAATGAGTTCAACCATTTGGTTCCTCGGTCATAGTTTAAATTATTAAAGGCCATAATTTTTAAAATTGGTCCAAGTAGCAAAACTATGACGCCCGCCAGTTACACAATCAAAAATATCTACCATTCAATTTATAGAATTTAGGAAACCGGATCTTCCAGGTGAAAATAATATTTAATGATGTAGTTCCAGGAAAGCGGTGGTTGGCACACGCTATATTGTAGAAATCATGTTACATATGATCCTTAATTTTTGTAGTATACCTATCCATCTGCCATAAGCATCCCGTTGTTTATCGGAAATTATTCTACGGATATCAGTTTACATTAATAACCAACATTTTTGACGAGTCAATATATTGAGAAGCAATAAAGGGTAAACTACCTATAGGTTTATCTACCCCAAAACTATTTTTTTTTTCACAAAGTCATTATATCCATACAACCTGAGTCATTTCAATAAATTCGGCATATTCCACATAGCAACTGTTAGGTAAAGGAAAAGTATAAATCTTAAATTTGTTGAATGAATACATAAAATAATACCTTTTTAACAACAACTATACCCATTATTAGCATTACAATTATCCTTTTTTTTTAACGGAATAATAACAAATAATAGAGTACTTTGTACATAATGCATAATACGAACCAAAAATTTCCTTTTCGAAAATTTGTATTTATTTCCAAAATATAATCTGTAACAGTTGGTAATTCAACAAAGGAAATGTAGAAATAAAATCCTTTTTGATCTTTTCATCTCGCTCTCGTTCGTTCGTTATGGTGTAGTGAAGGAAACAAATTAGTAACTCTTCGGAATTAAAGAGCTATATATGCATACAAAAAACGACACAAAAGAGTCAAAAGGATGTATGTATATACATTCGTACATATATGGGATACATTTAAGAACCAAATCAATTATAAATGTGAGAGGAACCCAAAGGAATATTACTTAAATTGGTTTGCTTTGTTAATATAAGTTAACTTAAGTTGAAGTGATTGACAAAAATTATTTGAAAAATTATAATTCCCGTAAGGATAATTGAGAAATCTTTTATGTATAGCAACATATGTGTGTATTATTAATACAGTTAAATTGATATTATGCCGAACTGTACAACATTGATTTCATTTATCACGAATTTTTACTATCGAATCGTAATTTTGATAGGTAGTGAATGCTCCAAAAAATGTAACATCTCTTGTTTCGGACAGTATTTACAATTCGATTGATCAGTTTGACTTATGCTAATCCTCGATCAGTCTGTAGGCAGTTAAAAATTTTGTGGAATGGATAAAATTCAGTTTGAATTTGTCAGTTGGAAAAATATTGCCGCGATGACAAATGGTTACTACTCAATCAACCAAGTAATCTAGCCCTAAGCCAATTGTCGATAAGCTATCGATTAAGTTATTAATTACAAGGAAGTGTAATATTTTCGGAAACTGTCAGAGGTATTAAATATAATAAGCTGTGATAGTAAAGACTAATCGCTGAACTGTACAGGATATATTAGAAAAACTGAAACTTTTCATATGAACAGGCTATGAAATGATGACTCAATGAAATTTCTGCCCAGTACTCTGAATGTCAACGTGAAGAAATTCAAGCAATCGCGGATAAACGGCGGGAGTAACTATGACTCTCTCATAAGGTAGCCCAATGCCTCGTCATCTAATTAGTAACGTGAATGAATGGATTAACGAGATTCCCACTGTCCCTATATACTATCTAGCTGACATGTTAGAAAGTTCGATTGTATGCCAGAAGAGCATTTGAAATAATTGAAATGACTTACACTGTTAATAATCCAAAAGACCGCAGAAAGACATTTTTTATATGCTAACAAAGCATGATTGATTGCAAATAGCAACTCTGCGATGGTTAAGGGATGAAAAGAAGGAAAACTACAAGATGATAGATGCATGGTAATTAAACACAACATAAATCAAATACATCGATAGTGAATACATACAAACAAATATGAGGGCCAGATTGTCGTATATAGGAAGTACTATTTTGTAGATTATTTTAGTGGTAAAATTGAGCTAAGTGCCATAAAGACAACAAGATCTAACGGTTCATCTTATTATTTATTCTGAACTAAATGATATGTGAACGAAAATTGAATAAACTTTCATGATTCAAGTTTTCGAGCCAAAGTCAATAAGCGTGTACAGTTCCAACCGTTCAAGATTAGTTATCATATAGTTCATTTGAATTATAATGTGTTTTGTAATAATGTATCTATCCGTCTGCCTATTTCTATCTTTGTACTCAAGGCTCCCCAACTATTCCTGGTTCGTTTGACTTTAAACACAATTAATGGTCTGGCATTTCTATTCTATATAATCAAGAATAATCGAATGGCCGCTTAATCTCCAACAAGTTGACAATACTTATTTTCGTTTCAACAATGTTTCAACTTCTTTCGTTATTGTACCTTTTTATTCAATAGTTATTTAACGCACGACAAAGATGAAAAATATTGTAACCTGTTGAGTGTACGGTTATTTACATGTTAAGATGAATATTCATCCTGGTAACAAGAATTGTCTTAGAGACACCGTCGAGATTTCTTTTCTGTTTCAAACGCATACTACCATGGAAGTCTTTCGTAGAGAGATATGGTAAAAAGTCTTCTCCCTTCGGACATTCAAAATGTATGGAAGGGTTGCGCAAATTATCAACATACTGTACCGATATCCGCAGCTGGTCTCCAAGATCAAGAATCTCTAGTCGATCGATTAATATAGGTAAGAGAAGTCGGCTAATTAGATCCGTAATTTCGGGATAAGAATTGACTTTCATAATTGAGAGGACTCGGGCTTAATACGGTTGTGATATGTAATATGATTGATAGTTTTTGCATTTGAGTGAAGGTATGTACTCGTAATATGCTATCCTCAGATTCGAAGGAATACACCATGTCGCCATTGTGGATTATTCTTGCTAAATATTAGAATAAATTATTTTATTCTTAAACGACCACCATTTAACAATTAATTCAGAACTAGCACGGACCAGAGGAATCCACCGCCTAATTAAAACAAAGCATTTTGATGGCACTAGTGGGTGATGACTCAATGTAATTTCTGCCCAGTATTTTGAATGTCAACGTGAAGAAATTCAAGCAAACGTGGATAAACGGTGGGAATAACTATGACTCTCTTATGGTAGCCAAATGCCTCGTCATCTAATTAGTAACGTCCTTGAATGGATTAACGAGATTCCCACTGTCCCTATCTACTATCTAGCTAAACCACAGCCAAGGGCACGGGCTTGTAAAAATTAACGAGAAAAGAAAACCCTGTTGAGCTTGACTCTAGTCTGGCACTGTAAGGAGACATAAACGGTGTATAGCATAAGGGAGAGATTTAATTTACTTGATCAAAATTGAAATACCACTACTCTCATTGTTACCTTACTTACTTGATCAAATGGAACAAGTGTCCACAAAATCTATTCAATTATGTGATAGATGTGTTCTCACTACGTTTATAGATCCCAAATATCAAAATGGATTTATGGTTCTTGTCGATCCAATTCAAGGACTCTGCCAGGTGGGAGGTTTGACTGGGGCGATACATCTTTCAAATAATAATGAAGGTGTTCCAAGGTCAGCTCGGTGCGGACAGAAACAAACACATTTAGCAAAAGAGTATATGCTGGCTTGATCTAAAGCATGGCCTATCGATCCTTTTGGCATTAAGGAGTTTTCAGTTAGAGGTGTCAGAAAATTTACCACAAGGATAACTGGCTTGTGGCGGCCAACCGTTCATAGCGACGTTGCGTTTTCCTTCCTTCGATGTCGGCTCTTCCTTTTTTTGTGAAGCAAAATTCACCAAGCGTTGGATTGTGCACCCATGCAAGAGAATGTAAGCTGGGTTTAGACCGTTATGAGACAGGTTAGTTTTACCCTACTGATGATTCGTTGTCGCGATAGTATTCCGACGTTCAATTGATTGAAGTTCTAAAAACATCCTATCTATACAACATACATCTGCTAAAGTTTATTTTTTATACATAGGGTGTTTTATTAGCGGTTTACAATTTTATAAATGAAATAGATCAAAGAACAACTTTTTAAACATCAGTGAAGCTAACTAGCTCTATTAGATAGATAGTTGTTTGTCATTAATGCTAGAATATGATTACGGCCATGTGGCCATCGCAGCTGGCCTTGAGATGGCAGTAATGGCCGAACATTCCGTTCTAAATTTTCTATTGCCTCTGATTTATCGGTGTAGACCAGTGAATTAACTTATATTACTAAGGAAAATAATAGTCCTGTTGTAATAATGCTGGAACCACATATCGGACAGATTTATGCTAGCTCATTGAGGTAAAAATCACTAACCGTTGACTGTAACATTCCGTCCATCATAGTTTTTGAAGATATATGAACTAATGAGTCCTACGGCCCGTCGTTTTTCTCTCGATGTAATATTGTGAAACTCCAAATCCGATTCGTCCATATACTTGATTGATTGATAGGACTGTAGGACCAAGCGCTAGGCAAGATTACAGCCGGTTACGTAAAACGATAGGTAAGGATAGGAAGGTATGTTAGTTAGGAAAGAGCGACCAGGTTACAACCACCATGACAGTCGGTACTAAACTACTACTAGCAGACAATCAAAATTCTAATCTACTAGTCTGCAATCGCCAATCAGCATTCGTCAGTCCGCAACACCTATCTGCTCTGCTGTATTTTGAATAAAATTAAAACTAGATTAAAATTAAAATCCTAAAATAAATTTATTAGTTAGTCGCTCAAGAATCTTTAACTTAATTAATTAATATTATTATTTATTTCACCTCCCATCCGCACAACTACCCTAATTAAAACATGAGTACAGAACTCTAAAGAAAAATTTTTAACTTATGACTCAGGTGTCTGAAACAATTTAATTAATATGGTATGATAGAACAATTGATATCGACTTCAAAAAGCACCATTAAATCCAAATACGAAACTTAATACGAAATTTGATAAATTGAAATAACGCATGGATAACCCACAGGCATGTATGCACGACACACAGGCAGGGATGCCACATACATGCAGAAAGTATGGAGCAGAAGCACCCCAAAAGTGGAGGAAATTGACACCCCTGGAGTGAACCCCATTCAACCAAACCAAACACGATCCAAACTCAACATTCAACCAAACATACATCTATTAGTAGTATACAAACTCTAACACGAGAACCCGGTCGTAAGCATCCAAACTACAAACTCATTCAAAGCACCCTTAACAAAGCACCCTTAACAACGGGACACCAACCTACACAAAAATAAAAAGTGCAGACCTGAACAAGACAACCCCAGCCCACTCCAGAATCGAGCGACATCCTTAACCACAATCCCAAAATGTACCCCCGATAATGGAAGAAACAGACTCGTATTCTGCATCAAATCTAAACACTCCTGTCCTACAAAACCCCTGAGGATGTGTACACTTTTCTTATTACCTATGTGTCACACACACGCACCCTTGTGTCAACACTAACTATTCCTTTTTTTAAAAATGTAGCAAATTTGAATACTGAACCTATAAACTTGGTTACTGAACTCATAAACAGTAAAAATCGAAGCAGATCCACCACACCTACAGCAAAGTGAAACCCTGAACGTAGACATACGTATCCTTTAAAACTCTTCAAAACAAGGACACTCAAACCCGATACAAGACACAAACCTGCATTCTCCATCACCGGAATTGCACCCCGGGACTACGGCTGAAAACCATTCAATCGCGGAACCCGCGATCAAGTCAAGCGCAGGCCCGATTCCAACGACGAAAACTAAACAATCAATCCTGCAGTTCAATACGAAGCCTCAATACCGGGGCTAGTTTCGGAGGACGCCACCAGTCTTCGAACCGAGCCGAAACCGAACAAGAACATGTTGGAAGAAGCAATCTCTATCTATACCCGGAACTACACGCCAGCAATTCGCTACGAACCCCTCAACACCTCTGTAGTTGAAAGAAAGCTTCCAAAACTAAACCCAACTAAGACAAACATAAAAATCAATCCAACCACGGCAACGGCCGAGAACCCCCGCTTACATATGAAACTTCAAACACGAATAAAATCCACTGGGAACCAGAAGATACACCATGACATGAAGTACTCGGACAAATCTCAGCCCATCAAATAACAACCGAAACAAGTTCACAGCTCCAATCCAGATTAATGTCTTGCTATTCAGGTCAACGTCCCGCTAAAATGTCCCGAACACACCCACAATCTAAACGCCCACAACTGAACCACTCGTGCCAAAACCCATCCACCACCAATAAAAATATATTCAATTAATTACCGAATCTCGATCCACTCCACCCAAAAGCGACTCCACTCCACACCGCCCTCATACAAGTCACCTCACTGGTCGTATAAAAACTGTCCTTTCGACCATTAAAATATACATGACACTGCATTAAAATCAAATCCGATTCGTCCATATACTTCATCACTTAATTAAATTTTGTTTGGAATTTCTACATCAACATCAAATTGTGTGCTTCAGCCAAGATCTTTAGACAAAATCGCTCATAAAGTGGATGAACACATTTCCAGTTGCTGACAATGACGTCGAATTGAAGGCTTTTGGTATTTCTCAATGATAAGCTTACAGCGTCTATTGCTTCTCCATTAAGCGCTGTTCGACAGTAAGACGTCTAGCGTACTTCCCGTAAAGCGTTTTAACAGTTAGAGTTTACGTGGTGCGAAAACGATCCATGGTTAACCGAATTCACCGCTTTGATAGAGGATTATGACGATGATTTTAGTGAAAAGAACCATTCTTTTGATAAAAAAAATTCTACAATTTACAAATGTTGTTATCACGGCGTTAGCCTCAACACGCCATAGTAACACTTGTTAATTGTTGAAATTTATGAATCAAGCCAATGAAAAAGCAAATGTCAGCTGTTAAATCAATTATTAAATAAAACAATTGCCAACTGAAAGATTTGAACCTCCTAAAAAAACACTCTTTACTGTTCTTACCATTTAATCTCTAATTTTTAGTATTTTATGAGAATGTTTAATAAAAATTATATCATAGAACTCCTAACCATTAAAAATTTCTCACACAAATTTTGCTAATAGCTCAGTTTGAGCAAAGATTATTTTACATAAAGATGACTCAACCAAAGCAAAAATTTACAATATGAACGATTTTGTTTTGTTTTACTATAGAACAGGGGAACCCAGAATAATAATTTTTGTATTTTAAAATGTTACTCTGATTGAACTATCTTTTTAGTATATAATAATCTTTGTTTTGAGCAAATGAAAGAGGTATATACTTTAATCAAATTGAACCAATTAAAGCCGTTAGGAACATATTAAATTAAAATTAGAACTAAAAAAGCTTATATTGAGGATGTACCTAAGAACGATAATATAAGTCTCATGTAAGAAACTGTTAATTTTTTATTAATTTATTAACTCCGGAGGACAAAGTAAATAATTTTCGACCAATTCCTCCAAATAAAGTCAATATCCGAACCATACCATCAGAGAGTACAATTATATCAGGGCATATATTGCATTGGTACTGTAAATGAATAATCAGAGCTAAAGTATAAACAGACTTCCTGCATATGGTTTTATCAATTAAATACATATAATAATTATATTATCACAAAAAAATTATGCAATTATTATGTATGGAAGAATAAATTTTGTTACATAAATTAAACTGTTTAGAACTAATTTCAAATGTGAGACGAACTTAAAAAATTGGGACGGCAACTGCCTTTCATCTTTAACGAGCGATTTGGTATTTAAACAAACATTCAAATAAGCATTGAAGGTAGCGGTAATCCGGTGTATTCACCAACAGTATAAAGCTCAATCATATATGTATAGTTAGCTCAGTTTATTGAGGCAAAGGCTGGGACAGTGTTTTAATGGCTCATGTCAAGTTTTAAACTCAAAAGTTACATCGTGTTGAATCGTACCGAGGGTTTTAAATTAATGTTAATCCGTGGCTCAGATTTTAGTTGAGGTTGATTACCAAAGTTATTGCTCAATACTTATGAAATATCTACATGCGTGTATATTTTTTAATCTGTTGGAAATATTCTTAAGACATTTTGATCTGTTTCCATTTAAATTATTTGACTTCTTAATTTTTCGTTTTTTTGTAGCCGCATGTGGATTGCTTTTAACAAAAACCATATGGAAATGATTAAAACCCAAATTTTCTTTGTTCTCAATATACACTCAACTGCATATATGAAATGATACACTCGCATATTCATAAGACGATCGATGTATTATAAAGAAAACGTATTTTTATTATAAATTAAGTCAATCCAATGACATAAACGTCATAAATAACTGATATTTATGATTTTGGGAATTTTTCGAAAATCCATTCACGTATTCACTAAAGCTAAAGATAAAACAAAAATATATATTTTTCTTTTCGTTAAGTAGAAAAGGGCCAACGAAACAAAGTGGAAAATTTATGTTTTTAATTATGGCGATTATGGTAATGAATTATGTGTACTCATAAAGAACTGGTGGATTAGGTATGGTAATGAGATTCATTAAAAAAAAAATAGAAATCTGGAATAAATGAATTATTTATACTTAATCAAAGTCGTTTCCCGATATTTGTCATCGTCATACACATCTATTTATTATGCATATACTATATATTTGTGGATAATTACGTCAAGTGTTTTGCTTCATTAAATCATCAAAATTTTGAGTGTTTGACATTTAGGTGGTAACAGGTTTTATATATAATAACACCAAAAACAAGCAAACCGAGCTTTGTTTGAGATGATATTCTACAGTGGATAATGTAGTTGTTGCGGGCTATTAAAGAACGTGCGCAGACAAATAATTCGATTTATTTGATAAAATTAGATTACATGTTTCCAAATACATAAATAATTCTTTAATTGCGGGGTTTTCTTATGGCTGTCATATTATTGGTCTTAAGTAGGTGAATGTAATCTATTATAATTATATAAAGTATATTTATGAATAATCAATTATACTGGTTTGGATTGAAGAAAACCAACAGAGGTGTTTTTTTTCGAAATTATATCTAATACTATACATGAACAGGTTATACTGTGATATATGCCTTACTGAGATAATTAATAAAAGCTCTTTGACACCTTGTGATAAAGATGACATCGTATTTTTAAGTATGACTTCATTATATTTCATAATACCTCGAAATAATGTGTTCTATGGTGAGGGAGTTGATGAATAACATATTGTAAATAGAAAAGCTACTTTCCATCTATCTCAAAATATGCCATGCTTTTCACCTTTAGTTTTTTGATCTCTGTAAGCTTATATTCCACTGTATTCACGCGTCCAAAGAACAAATAAGTTCAATTTTATCAATATATTTGCTACCACGAAATAAATAAATTGAATTGTCTAATTTTAAATAACTGATTAGATTTAGTTAGAAAATGTGGAAAGCTGACCTTTCAATAAAATTGTAAACCATTATCGAAGTAATTCCTCATTCAGCAGAAAAAGGTTTCAAATAAATCACGACCGCTTGTGAGTGCTGCATGAGAGGAGAGTGTGAGGATGATTAACAAACCACAGTAAGATGAGATTAGTAAGAAAATCGGAAGTGTGCCGCACAAGTGGAACACAACAAAATATAGAAATATGGTAGAACCTAGACAAACAAACTTTAATATCACCGAGTGATAGAACAATTGAATGATTAGGAGCAAACAATGAAAAGTTCCTACTTTGAGTTCGATTATTAGTTTGAAGGCTCCGTTAAGTATGGAGGTTAAGTTCTACTGGGCTTGGCTTCAATGGGAATTCGTTATATTTGGAAAACGGTTTCCTGAACATGGAAATCAACTGATGGCAATACGGAGATGGAACAGTTATTGCTGTTAAGTAGTAGAGTACAGGAGGTCACCTTGGTATTAATAAAACAGTTGACAAAGTAAGGTAAAGATTTTATTGGGTGAGATATCGGATAGACGTGGAACAATGGTGTCGACGCTGTGATAACTATGCAGCAAAAAAGGGGCTGAGTCAAGAAGAAACGCACCAAAACAACGTAAGAACACCGATGTAACAGATATTTGTTGATATTGACAACTCGAGTTTATTTTTATTTTTTAATTTTAAGAAATCAATATGTCGAATCAAATACATTTAGGATTTCAGATAATTTGGTCATCATATTGATTGGTTAATTTTCGCCGTAATTAGCACACGTGCAACATTGTGCAAGTTTTTTGGGAAATATACTTTTGGGTCATGTAGACTCTCCCTTTATTCTTCAGATCATTAAGATAAACGTGCCCAGCAGACGAAGATTTCTACTGGGCACGTTTATCTTAATGCTCTGAAGAATAAAGGGAGAGTTTACATCCCAAAAGTATATTTCCCAAAAAACTTGCACAATGTTGTTGCCTGCGATTAACCAAAAATGCAATATTATATGCTTTACAGCGTACAGTGTAAGATGGTAAGAGGGCCAGGTTCTCATTTAATGGTAAATTGTAGTTGTAGTTCCAGTTTGTTTTTTTCATAATATAGAGTAAGACTCGCTTTTGTACACCCTCCATTCTATTAATGTGGTCAGCGTTATGGGGGCACCAAACTGCTACTGCATATTCAAGCTGAGATCTAATGTATGCAAAGTAAAGTGCAAAAAGTGCATTTTGGTATTTAATCTCGGTGGTCTAACGACGAAGAAAACCGAACATGGAATTGGCTTGCGATATACTCTGATCGATGTGTCTGGAGAATGAAATATCACTTTAATTGTGGTGACGCGTTCAATTAATGTTCCATTGATATTATAATTGACAATTATTGGACATGTTTTCCTATGATATGACGTTATCTTGCATTTTTGAATATTGAGTTTTAACTGGTTCACTTCACACCATGAACAAATCTTGTCAATATCCTCTTGAAGCTTGTAAGAGTCACTTCTATCGTTAATTGTTCGGAATATTTTAAGATCATCAGCAAATAAAAGCGCAGAAGAATGTTGAATTATTTTAGTGATGTCGTCAATAAATATCAGGAAGAGATTGGGACAAATATTTGAACCCTGGGGGGACACCAGATTTTGCTAAAATAGGATTGGACTTTTCACCAGCTATTTCGATCAATAGATATCTCTTCGTTAAGTAAGATTGAAACCATTTGACGAACATTGATGAAAACCCAAACTTGTCAAGTTTAATCAATATCTGGCGATGTTGAATGGAGTCAAAAGCTTTACTGAAGTCAGTGTATATGGTGTCAATTTGGTGATGTTTTTCTAAAGCTTTAGTAGTAATGCTAGTAAACTCAACTAGGTTGGTGGTAGTTGATCTGCCAGGCATAAATCCATGTTGATGAAATGATAGATGGCTTAAAACTGTTTTCTTGAAGGAATTGCAGATTAATATTTCAAATAATTTAGGTAAAATTGAAGTGGTTGCAATTCCACGATAGCAGGAAATCTCATTTCTTTTACCAGATTTGAAAATCGGCGTGAGTCTCGAAATTTTCCATTAATCAGGGAAAATTCCGGTTTGCAATGATTTATTAAAGATGAGTGCAAACTACATCAGCCAATAATTTAATGATGGATGAAGGGATAGAATCAGGTCCACAGCCACCTCTTAGTGATTTAATTTCAGTAAGTATCTCCTCTTCAGAAAAAGTTTGGATATGTATTGAACAATTTGCGTAGCTTGGAGGATGATTATTACAAGGTAAATTATCAGGACTGTAAATTGTTTGGAAAATCGAGAACAGGTTTGCTATTTCTTTGGGTTCTGATGCACATGATCTATCCAGATGCATAGTGGCCGGATATCCTTTAGTTTTCCTCTAGTCGCTGAAAAAATTCCAGAAATATTTGGGATCACTTTTAATATTATTTTGAACTTTGATTATGTATTTCTTGAAACAATCATCATAGTACGCATTGAATTGTTCCTTAGTTGCAATAAATTTTTGTTTATCTTCGTCTGAATAGGTACGTCTCATTTTTTTATACGGATGGTCTTTTCTATTTTTCAAATTGATTAATTTATCATCGTACGATGGCTGATGGATGATTGATGTAGTTTTTGTTAGCGGTACAAACTGATCGAATCCATTGAATAATATATCATAGAAATTGTTAATATTAGTGTTAATATCAGTTAATCCATCAATTTCCTCGTCCCAATTTTTATTATTCAAGAAGCCTTTAAGTCCAACGATGCTAGTCAACAACGTAATGGACGGCATTGTTACGTAATGGACTATTTAAGGAAGTGGCCAGAAGCTTACTTACTACCAAATCAAGATGCAATAACATTAGGAAGTGCATTAGCAAACAACTGGGCTAGCAGATATGGAGTGCAATTGGAGCTGCACACGGATTAAGGAAGAAACTTCAAAACACAACTTATCGTTCATCTTTTCAGAACACTTTAAATTAGGAAGAGTTCCATGAATCCGCAGTCAGATGGCATGGTAGAGATGTTCAACCTTTTTTGTAGACATTACTACAATTTCGCATGGGAACATACCGACATAAAATACACCAAAATTTATGTACCATTACATTGGATGTTGCGAGTAGAATTGAAAGATCGAGGATCGTAATGATTTATTATATATAAGCAGTGCTTAATCGACCATTGAACAGATTTTACTTTAACCAGCAAAGTTTTCAAGTGTTTAAAATTAAGTGTACTTATATCGAAATCTCGGTAATATTTGTGTGCATGTTTTACGGTTCTAGAAACAAACCAGCATTGGGATGAAATCCGGATAGGAGCAGGGAGCAAACGGAATTTTCACCATCTTATTATAATCGGTGCTGTGATTGAATTCATGTCCTCTAGTTGGAGTGCAAAGTCCATGAATCGACCCATTTTCCACTTGAATGTGCCTGAAGGTATATAATACTATCAGAATAATTATTTATCTAATAGAGATAAATACCATAGTGAAAATGTTTACCTACCAAAAAAATAACAATTGCTTAAAACCGAAGGAAGTTCTGTTAAAAATTGTAGATTTAGAACAGCGTACTTTTAATGAAAACCTAACACACGGTTTAAAAGCAAGTTGACGCCTAGAGGTTTAAATCAACATAAAGATGCTTTTTAAACTAATAACTTTTACTAACTTTTAGCTTGTATCAATAAATAAGTAACCCAAAAACACTTTATTTATCGTCAGCTGAGATAAAAGTTATCTCAAATACACACCTAAAATTCTAAGAATAGTTAAAAAGCCAAACCGCTCAGGCGGTGCAGTGGTTAACGTTGGAGCGAGGATGCCGGGTTTGAATCCCGATAGGGCAGGATGCAAAAAGGGGATTTTTCACCATCGATCGTTTGGGCGGTGCGATAGGTGTTGGGAATGACAACATCTGGATCCCCTGTTGAGTTAGAATCCATGGGCCGTCCCATCGTCCACGTCAGTAGTATATGGAGCTATGCAATGCGCAGATGGTTCTACGTAAATCGGACCTATAGCCGGACCTACATATAGTGGTATTACAACGCACCGTCGCCCATTTAAGTGTGCGGTAGCAGCCGACCGGCAAAAAAAGCTAAAATTATTACAAGTTTTAGTTCAACCAATGTTGAAACATGTTCACAATTACTTGGACCAGCAAAGTGTTAGCTTATTTTAGTTGTTTGTACGTCTGCTGTATTAACATTTACCTGACTAATGGATTGGGATACATCTACTTTGAACTTTATTGTACCATGTTAAAAATTTAATGTTTAACGATAGTTTTGTAGAACACCGAGTGTAAGTCGAAATTTGAACCAGTGGTTAAACCATTTTGTTAATAATTTTCTAAGTTTAATGAAGTTTAAGCAAGTGCGCTATGGTTTGATGTTGGCTTCTGAATCCAAACTGAGCTTTTTGCGGGTGAATATGGTCTTTGATCGTGTTTTTCTCACCTTTCCATTTAAATGTGTTTTAAATAACTAATTAGTAGTCTTTCGATCTGATAGTTTGAAATTATTTATTGCTTTTTGAAGTAAGAATACTTTCTTTAGATGATCAGCAAAAGTTATGGTTTCTACATCGTAAAATGTTACCTTTTGCTATAGTAATATGTCTCCTCGGTTGACAAAAGTTCACTTAAATAGTTTAAGGATACCGTTTTGTTTTTCCTTCAACACGGATATTAAAGCGATTCAGTTTCCATTTTAATAAATAACATTTATAGTGAAGCGATTGTCTCTTAGTTTTTCTCTCATATCTTGGAAAAGTGCTGGATATCAGGTAGATTAATTTTCGCAGAAATATTGATTATGGGTGGTTCATATTTTGTCTGCAACCTCATCAAAAGCAACTGGTATGCCTAGCCTGCCGAAAGATGGTTCATCTTTAAGTCAACGCTGTACCATTATTTTTAGTACACTTGCGATTTCATACTCAATGAAGATTTCATTCTGTTCATATTCTACTTGAGTCATGAGTCGGTCCAACAGGTAAACTTTTCAATTTTTAATGAACATTCAATATTTGCTTAAAGGAATTGCTAATACTTGAAAATCGTACCACTACCATAATGGTGTGTCCAAACACCATTGCCAAATGTCTTGATGTGCGTCGAAAAAATCGAATTGTAGAAAACATAAGACAAATCATTTACATAAGCCACATAGACTATTTGTCAATCTTCATTTCGTATAGCATGTATGTATGTATATGCGCTTAACTGTTTTTAATAGCATTCAAATTCAATATATTTGCATTTTATTTTGAAAATCAAATTGATTGAAAACAAACAAGTTTTTCGTCGTTGTCTTGTTGTTGTTATCTATTCAGATAATATTATAGATATTTAGTTTTTATTTTATTTTATTATTTATCTAAAAATAGAAAAGAATTTTGCGGCGACTTTTCGTCGACTATATGGTTAAGACTATATATGTGTACATACAAACATGGTATATGTTTTTTTTATATCGAGGAGAGCTAAAGAAAATATTTTTTTCCTCCAATTTAATAGTGGAAAAATAAGGGATCTATTATTTTTCATCCATCCGTACGACTAATGTAACGTATCTGAAGGGTAAAATAATAAAGTTTTTCTTAAAAGTTTTCAACACACAAATACTCACACACACACTCTTAGTTATATATATATATATACACAAAAGAAACAGTTAAATTTAATTGGTCATTTTATGTATAGTTGTTATTTAGTGGAGACCGTCTGTCTTCAAACCAATTTTCCATTCTGTCATAATAAAAAAAAATCTTGAATCAATTCAAAAAAAAAAAAAAAGTTTCTCGTTCTTAATCCCAATATTAACATGTCTAATAATTATACAATATGGACGTTGTTATAATCAATTAATTTTTATTGCTATAATAACAATAATTATTATTGCCAAATAATAGTTTTTTATTTTGCTTTTCATACAAAATAGTTGTGCAACTTTCATTCACTCTCGATTCGACTCGATTCGATTGTAATTTATCTTTAATGAATAATCATTATTATACGTCTTGTGTATGGTTTTTATTTGAGTTTGAGATATAAATATTATTGTGAATTAATTACGGTTGAGTTGCGTTGGAGGTCATTAAAATGATAAAAGAGAACTATTTGTTTTTATATGTGGTTCTCGTGTTTTGATTTGTTAAGTTCTTGTTCTACAAAAACAAACGTATTAACCAACGGATTGTTAGTATTCATTGATTAGAAATTATAAGATATAAGTACAGCTTCTATTGTTGACATAATATAACATAAAATACGAAATCGTTGATTAGTCGTTATCGACAAATTCCATTTATGTTCATAGTTTCTGACATCAATTTCAGCATTGTGTATCATTTATTATACTTGCTACGGATATAGTTCAGCACGCATCCACCACTTTGCTCATAAATATATTGGATACAGTGTCGGAATATAATTAATTCACTTGCAGTGTATATAGTATCAATGCGATCTACCCTGTCTGATCGTTTTAAAACCTATTTACGACAACATTGCAACTAATTAATACAAACACGAACACTTAAATGAAACTGTTCAGAGGTCAGCTATATGAATTGTGGGAGAGTCAACTGTTGAAATAGTTGTTGTTGTCAAAGCAGTTTCAATCCGCAAAGTCTTATTAATTTATAAGTATGTATCACCTATCATTAAGCAGATTCAAAATACTTTACTTGACTACTTTACTTTGTAAATCAGTCGTGATTTTTACCCTCTCGATTATTCCCTTTTGGAGCTATATGAAGCTACTGATTTATGCGATAAGGCTTTCATTAGAGATTTATTATAAGCTTCATTTTTTGAAAATACATATTTGACGGTTTTTGATTTGACTTAAGGAAAAAAAATCACGAATGATATCAAAAAACCATAAAATAATTTTTATTTTGATGGCTATCTGTCCGAAATGATTTTCAAATATTAATATTGTGGCGTTCACAAATACGACGAGTAGTCACGCCACAATAGTGAAGTAGTAACAAAATAATCGAAGAAAGATTTCGATTCAAACTCTGAAATTCGCTAGAACTGTTGCAACATAGCCTCACAACATATATAGAAACGCAACATACGTCAAATTCGATCGCAACAACTCCGAAATACAACACACATTACTTTCAAATTTACAGTAAGCTACACGCTTCATTGGTGACCCCGACGGCCCTGTTTAGGAAACAACACGTCAATACCTTCTGACACAACCTCCCAATACCCTCCTGTCTAATATAACAGGGCAAAATTAACTTCCCACAATCAAATGCCTTCTCTTTTAATACGTGGTGGTTCGTTTCGCGCTCTCTCAAGGCACAGATATATTCAGGAAGTTCGTTTCATGTCGCAACAAGCCTCACTACTAAGCGGGCGAATTCAGGCACCCCAACCGCATTGCGGTATAATAATCATAATCAAAAACGAGGGAGGAATTCACTTTCGGGCGAGTACTGTGGTGACCAGAGCAACTAAAATAAATTGCAAATTAGCTCACGCCACATGCAATTAATAAAATCGATATTTCGAGTTAAGTTCTTCTAATTCACTATAGTACTGTCGCGTCACACTTAACGTATATATACGAATCGCACAGTACGAACATCAAGTCCGGTCGCATATTATGCCTGATGAGATGGATTTGATCTTTTCGATCACACAACGAATCAATGACGTCATGTGGCGTTCACAAATACGACGAATAGTCACGCCACAACAGTGAAGTATAGTAACAAAATAATCAAAAAAAGATTTCGATTCAAATTCTGTAATTCGCTGTTGCAACATAACCTCACAACATAATATAGAAACGAAACGCATTATGCATCAAGTCCAGTCGCATATTATGCCTGATGAGCTGGATTTGATCTTTTCGATCACACAACTAGTCAATGACTTCATCAGATCGAAACCGGCCAAACCACATATAAGATGCAATACATTTCAAGACAAACGTGTTCATCGGCTGGTTGATTCAGCGCCCTAGCTGTGTCAATCAATACCACTTTGTGGAGTTCAAGTTCAACTCGCATCATTCATCATTAGCTGTCAGGACTACAGCACCCAGCATCAGTATCGCACTTCAACAATATCATAAACTAATCCATTTTGTTTAGTTAAGAAATAGGTCCCAAACTAATATCAAGCCCGGGGCACCCAAAACACCTTTATCCACTAGAACATTCATTATTCTGCTCAACAGGATACAAATTGGAGAACCTACTTCATGTTACATTTATACAGGTCATCTTATCACATACTGCAGCGTAACATTTATCTCCTTCTATATTCCGAGCAATAAAATCGTGATGTTCCGTCCACATTTTCATATACAATTTAACATACCGTTTGTGTTCGTTTTTATATATATTTGGAACAAATATTCACTCAATGAATTATTAACCTATATTTATTTACAAAAGTAAATTTCTCTTGTAACAAACCATGCATTTAATTAAGGAATCAACAAATGGCCAAACTTTTCAGAGAATCTTTGGTCTGTAAACGTTGATTTATACAGAAAAGTATTTTCCTGATCAAGACTAACCAGAAGTTAAGCAATTCCTTCCCAACCGTAATCATATTAATTTCAATTTGTATAAATAAAACAAATGATATGAGATAAATTTTTGCCTTGATACAAGATGAAAACTAAGATGTAGAATGTCATCACAATATATTCATCCCACAACGATATGTGAAACTCGCGAAAGCTTATATTTCTATAAAAAATTATTTCGCTCTTTGATAGAAAACCATAGTGACGGCTCGTAACCATGAATTCACTTGGAGGTTGAACCTCCAATACGCCAGATATAAAAAATTTACTTATAAAAATAATCCGAGTTATCTCAAAGTTTGGAAAAAAATTATAATATGCAGTTTATTATAAAGCTTAGCGAAGTTTACACAAACAACCAAAGAATTAAATGTTAACGGACTATTGATAAGGGAACATACACCAATTTTAGGTGAACCAGTAATACGACTAAAATAGAACAGCTATAAAACTGACTGTGAAATTGATCTAGGAGCATAATAACCCAAAAGGAGCAATTCGTATTGATACTTATATGCCCGGTTGCAGAAAACATTTAATCTTCAGTTAACTTGATTTAACTTGTCATTAGTTAAATATGCGTTTCACAAAAACTAACCAAAACCTAAGTTAATTTGCTGCTAGCGTTGTTCATGAGTCAAATTGAAATTAGTATATTTCAAAGTAATTTTATTATTATAAAATTAATATGCAATTTGCGAGAAATTTTAAAAATATATTTACCAACGTACTTTCAAGTGTTTGGTAATGTTGAGAATACATTCTTTAGTGACAATGATAGTGACGATGATAACTTTTATCCTACGTTGGCTATTTCAATTCCTAAATAGAGACCATATCCAGAACGTCCCAAAGTGCTTTTTAAATATAGTGATATTGAGTTTCGAGATCGATTTAGATTCTCAAAAATCAATGTCTCGAAATTAGGTGAAATTCTGAATCCGTTTCTAGCCCCCCAAACAAATAGATGCAATTCAATATCAACTATAAACCAATTATGCATTGCACTAAGGTTTGTCACTTTTATCATTGTGAAATTTTGATTAGAACCCAAAATCAATAATTTAGATTTTTAGCTACAGGTTGCTTTCAGATGACTTGTGGAGATTTGTTTAACTGTCACAAATCAGCAGTTTTTCGCAAAATCCCAAAAGTATTAGGGCAAATTGACCTATTATGCTGCATGGACAACATTTTTAAAATGCCAACAACAGAGCAAGAATTTTTCGACACCAAATTAAAATTTTACAAAATTGCAAATGTTCCAGGTGTTGTGGGAGCAATAGGTAAGTACACTTACAAGTAGAATATTCGCTTACATAATAACATAGATAATTTGTTTTTAGATTGCACGCACGTAAAAATTTAATCTCCAGGTGGCGATATTTGAGAAGTCTACCGTAATAGGAAATGATACCTTTCTATAAACGTTCAGTGTTGCTGCAATTCCTATTTAGAGATACGCGAGATTGAGGCTAGGTGGCCTGGATCAGTGCATGATCAAACGATTTTGAAAAATTTATGTTTAATGATTAGTATCATTATATACCCGATTATTTCGAAATTGCTTGTTATATATGCATGCAAATTATTAAAGGTGCGGTTATGCAGAAACGACTTTGGTGAAAGTGTCTTGTTAGGAGATGGAGGTTACACAAACAAAAATTGTCTATTAACTCCATTGAGTAATCTAAAAACACCAGCAGAGATTAACTATCAAAAATGCATATCTCGACTAGAAATACCGTAGAGACATTATTTGGGATCTGGAAAAGATGCTTCCCAGCATTAAGTCTTGGATTTCGTGTAAAGGTTATTCAAATAATACGTGATTTAAATTTTGTAAGATACTAATTATTTATTTCTCTTTAAAGGTTGAAACAATTTTAACTTCAATTGTTGCTGCTGCCGTGCTGCATAACTTGGCAATTGAATTTCAAGATGATTTTCAAGATTTCCCTATAGTAGATAAAATACTTATAGATATTCTTCCAATATCACAGGACAATTCAAACTCGTACAGAAGGTCAGCACTCATCGAAAGTCATTTCAGCACATTTTCATAAAATTCAGTTTTTTTTTAGTTTATAATAAGGAATTTACTTTCGATGCTGGCGCTGATATGTTTAGTGATTGATTTTCATCCACATAATGAAATCTAGTTTCAGACGTGTCGTTGGTTTGTTCGTGATGTTCATTCAAAGCAGAATAGTTGAGATCATACACAATATTTGATTCGTTGCTTAGCTAAAATATAACGAACATATGAAACATCATATTATACATATAAAGAATCCTACCAAGAGGTCATTATTATATTCAGCACTGTTGTCATATCTATTAACCAAAAAGGTAATTGTTAAAGCCTGTAGGATCTCCAATGTTGTATTAGCCACCTCTGTCATTAATAATATAATTAAATTATGCATGAGTACATAAAGAAGCACATAAAACATTATACCCGTACCATGTCGGCAGACTTATCTTTTTTTGTTTAGCTGTTCATATATAGGCTTCTGAGCTGCTAAGCAGTCCTACAAGGGCCCATACTTTGGGATTTAAAATCACTTTTTATAGTTTCCGAAATATCATTACTCTTGGAAGACGTAGTTTTATCTGTTTTTTTGCATTCTATGATATATCGAAACTTGTTTACTACTTCCTTAACTTGTTATTGAAACTTCTTTACTACTTCATTACTTGTTTAGCAAACGATTTTCAGAATAGGAAAAATTAGGTACTCGAACTCTTGGATTTGTTGGCTTATCTATAAAAATGTAAAGCAACATTACATTAGGATACTGTTGCTTGACGCTTACAGTTCTCATGTTTTTTACAAGTAAATATTCCAATATTAAAAATTTGGAACTTACCATTTTAAGTTGATTCGCCGCTCATTATTCAACAATTTGTTTTTAAAATGTAACCTCCAAAAATTTTTAAAAATTGACGTTTATGTTTTTTTTTGTTTTTGAATATCTTTGGTAGGGATGTACAAAATATAAAAATATCGACAATATCGACAAGTTTGTTAACAAACCATAGAAAAAATTTTTGTGAAACGAAATATTGTTTTAACCAGTCACTAGAGTCAAAGCGTTCTTGATCCAGGGAGCTTTGCTAGAGTTAACAATCAGTTTACTAACAACGTGTTAATTCATTGTATGTGCAACCGCGCAATAGTGATACGGATTTCAAATCAATGGTATAGCTCTAATGCGAACAAGCTTTATAAATTATATTGCTGGTGTAGCTCGAGTGAATTAAGGTAATTTTTGAAAAGGTGAATCATTGAACTGTGTATTGTTAAAATGCAGCGATAAGTAAGCTCTGAAGTAACATATCCTCCACTATTAAAAGTAATAATAGTGAACACTAAGGTTGACCAAACAAAAACACCGGCAAACAAAAAAGATGAATATTTTCTTACAAAAAAGGGAAAAGAAGAACAAACAAGCAGCTAGTGAAATGCCAGTGGGTTGGATTGAGGTTCAAGTAAAAAAGGAGAAATAGTCAGACAAAAGAAGAATCTCAAGCCTTAAAACCAGAGGGTCGAAATCAAACAAAATCAGAGGTAGACGAACCGTAATGTCCATAATAAATCTAGATTGAGTTCCATTCATCAGTTCCTGAGTAGGCATATAAGTATTTTGCAAAATAGCTCCACATGATAGGAAAAACCAAACTGCATATACAGAGACACTGAAAAGAGCAATGCCTCACCCACGTTCTTTGAATATACTAATAACTGTTGAAAATAAGGGAAGACCTGCAGTGGAGTATAATGCTGTGAGCGTTTTCAGGCAGGATTGAGGCCTGATAAAACAGGTAGAGGTTTTAGTGGGAGAGTGTCCCACAAATCGGAGGAATCGTTAAGTTCTCTAATGGTGCATTATGCCTTATTATGCCTTATTTCCTTCTTTGTAAAAATGTAATTTCTCCATGGAATCTTGTCACTCCAAGTTGAATGGTCGTTTGGAACGGTTACAGTTATATGAATTTCACTACTCCAAAACAGATGCAAATAAAGTGTTGTTAAAAATGTAAACAATATGTACCAAGAAGACTGAAGTTCTTGGATTTTACAATTACAACATGGATAAAGGTGTGCCACAATCAAACCAAAAATATTCAAATTATAATTTAAATAAAAAACTTTGTTCAAGCCAATACCCGATTATATATTATACAGTGCCATTATGCACTTCAGGGTTACTATATAATATTTACCAGATTCAATTTGAATATATTTGCATTAAGTTTATTTAAAAATTTGGCTCCCGAAATAGAATTGCGCACATGATTTAGAGTTTAATCAACTAACCCGATTTTATTCAAACATTTGTGTGGTTAAATGTTTTTATCTTTTATATCGGAACGCCAACAGACTTTGTTGTTATATCAACTAAAGTGTATTTGTTGTAATAATTTAAATAAATTTCGAATATATTCAATTGAATTGTTGGTAGAAGACAATTGGGATGACGGTGTGATGAGCAATCACTTAAATATGCAGATTGGAAGGAAGGTCATTAATGAATTATTTAGAAGATTATCCTATTACTAGATTATTCTTTATTTGGCATACAAGACTTTATTTAGTTTACATTTGTTGGATAACCTGAAGATTATCAGCTTGAACAATAAAACCACATGTGCAGCAAACTACAAAAATAGAAACTGATTTCGAATTGAATTCAATGGATGAACTTGGTATGTTCATCTCACAACAAATTTCTGTGCTAAGTGCGGATGGTAATTACGTTATTTTGGAAACACAAAGAGACCATAAGCAAAAAAATCTCTGACATTATGGTTTGGAAACCAAAATGGCAAATATAAGTATCTTGGCTTCAAAAATAAAATACTAAGAAGAAAGTAAATATCGAGATATTTCGTGCAGTTGAATTTTAAGTTCATCTGAACTTGTTCAATATTGGACAAATTAACTTATAAATTATCTTAATTGGTGCTATAGATGTGCGGCTCCGATTTTATGAGCATACTAAAAACGGATGGCCAAATAGAATTCAGAAACAATTCCATAATACAATTGATGTCTTTTGTGTTCAGTTGAACTGTGCGTGTTGCATAGAGCCCTGTTAAATTACAAATCTGTCGATCTTTCTGTTTCTATCTTTACAATTTATTTTGGGGCTCAAGATTCTCCCAACTATTTTGCGGTTATTTACGTCCTACTTTACGCCAATACATAGTCAAACCGAGTACGTACGTAGAATCATCTTCACATTGCATAGCCAGCCTATAATACTGACATGGAAAATAGGTTGGCTCATAGGTGAAAATATTCATTCTTCTCTTAATTGTCTCAGCTTCAAATACTGCGACAGTTGGTCGCTTACTTACAGATATGCTAACGAAAGAAATCTAATACGTCCTTCTCATAACAAAGACACCGTGTTTTAAGGTTAAACACTACTCTACAATGAAAATGAAACCACAATTGTTGATTTAGGATTTTTTTATTGGGATGGTATTGCAGGTTTTGCCGTTTATGGTCTAATCTAACTAGTCAAACCTTAATAGCAGAATTTAGCTCTAGTGTCGATGTCAAATGTGAAACCAGAAATTATTAACTATAGCCATTTCAAAACTTTGAATCAGTTTTTGTTCATATCAGAAGAATATGATCAGAAGGTATTGTTCTCAAAACACATGTGTTCAAAATTTCATATCTAATACTACTTTGGAAAACCAATAAACTTCAGTTGTGTCAACTATGTTAACGTTTGAATTTGTAATGAGATCTGGTATCGCTCATCTCATGATAATATTGATAAAGATGACCTTGAAGAATGCAATTTGTTGCTTTTATTTGAACTTGTGAGGTTCAGAGCAACTCAAATAAATCGGAAATACATCGGGCATCCCGGGCACTGTCGACAACCAAATTTTCGTGCAATTTCCAACCAATAGTCTTTGTTTATGAAATAAATTTCCAATAAATTACAACGTAAATCGATTCATTTCATCCAGAGGAGATAATATACTGAATTTTATGACAGAATAGAATGACATAAGTACTGCCAGATTCGCATAAAGAAGTGAAAAGAAGTGGACAATTAAATTATCTCACGCCACAATCAATTAATAAAATCGATATTTCGAGTAAAGTTTTTGTAATCCACTAGTACTGTCGCGTCACGACTGTCCAAGCAACAACTCGAATAACTCACACTCAAAAACTCAATTCCAAATTACACGTTTCATTGGTGATCATAACTCCTAACGACCCTGTTTTGAGAACATAACATTACACGTCAATATCTTCTGACACCACAACCTCAAAAAAAAATTTCATCCTACCCTCTTGTCTAACCTAACACGGCAACAGTTAACTTTTCACAATGAATTTTTTTCTGCCTTCTCTCTCAATACGTGGTAGTTCGGTTTGCGCTCTCAAGGCACAGATATTTCCAGGAAGTTCGTTTCATTCTGGAACAAAGCCTAATCAAATAAGGTGAGCGAATGCGAGCACCCACAAAAACAGTTTGTAGGTTTCTAGGTTCGTTCGTTTCATTATCACAATAAGCCTAATCACTAAGCGGGTGAATTCAGAGACACCTCAATGCATAACGTACGGCATAGAAAAAATAGTAATGTGTAGCGTTCAAGAGCCACTTAAATAAATCGCAAATACAATTATACTATCTCACGCCACATAATCAATCAATAAAATCGATCTTTCGAGTTAAGTTCTTGTAATTCACTAATACTGTCGCGTCACGACTGTATATGTATATACGAATCGCACAGTACGAACATCAAGTGCGGTAGCATATGCCTGATGAGATGGGTTTGATCTTTTCGATCACACTGTTATTTGATGGCGTCACCATCAGAAACACCAGCCTTGTGAAATACAACAAACAAGCTACAAGCAACTTAATACAAAATTACATAAAAGCTTATATTTACCCGCTTCAAACTTTGTTATTATATGTATATACTTACGCCTACTAACACATATAAAGTTTGATGGTACATCTATGTACAAAGAATGGCGCATTATAGTATAGATTTTTTAGGGTCCCTAACTTCGAAATTGATTTTCCAATTTCTAGTAAATGAAGAAACATGTCAGTTACTACCAACAACTCATGAGGAAAAGTCTTCGAAATACATAGCGAAAATCGTATCTATCAACTGGCGTCGTCCAACTATACTTTATGAGTGGCCGTTTCTTTGACAAATCAATTTATATTTTTTGACCAATATAAAGCTAGATACGTGTCTACTCCAAAGTGCATTTTAGTTAAATTTACTATTGCAAAAATTTACACTCAAGTATCAATATTTAATGCTATCAACTTTTCCATTTGCATCAATCAGAATCACAATTATAATCATAACGATAACGTACTATATAAATAAACACATTGTCGAGTGTTTATTTATTCTGAAAATAATCCAAGTGTAAAATGTTTTTTTTTTTCGATTCTGCATGTATGTATATAGAAATCTGGGTTGGGTAAACAACCACACACACAGAGCACACAGTTACATCCCACAAACTCAATACATACCATATACATACTTTTGTGCTACCAAAAGTGTCAGTGATAATGACATTTGAATAACACAATTTACGGGTTATGAACATTTCAATTATATATATTTTGTCAAATGCAATGACCTGATTATGATGTAAATCGATTTGTAGATACTCACCCGCCCCTACTCCAAACCATATATGAGAAATAAATCGCCTCGAGTAACTATTATTTCCACTTTGAATAAATTAAAAGCAAACATTCACTCGTATCGTTCAATCGCAATCGTTCTTCATTTTCGGCATCAAAAACATGAAATTCTCTAATTAAAAATTATAATACAATTTGTCTTAGATGAACGAACAAAATATTAAACTCTACTCACATATTCACTTTATGTATATAAATGTCCTAGGGGCGTCTAGTTTTTAAAATAAATAAATAAATTGTTAGGCCTTATTACCTCATTCCTTTCTATATATGTTCGAGATAAACAAAGGTGGCGAAATGAGTTAAGATTTTCATCTTCCATTCGGAGTGACTACATGAATGATGGTAAACTATCAACATATTTCAATTTTAACCTTTTCGTTTATTAATTTAAATTATTATAATTTTTATAATCATAATAAATTAAACAAATAACACTTTGACGTGACTTTTAACTAGAGAAAAAAATGAAATAAGTTTAATTTTAGGCGTGCCATCGTAAACGTGATCTTTGAAATGAAAAAAAAAATATCTAATCTCTGTCTATTGCCTAAATATGTCTATTGTTTCAAATTTAGTTTAATGTTAGTAATAAATTAAAGTTTTATCTTACAATAGCTAAAGTAACGGGTGTTATATAAAATTTAATTTATTTATCTGAGGGAACATATAAGGTATAATGTTAGATTAGTCAAAACCATATCACTATCAGATACGTTATCTGAGAAGTACAAACGAGTATTGTCATCACTAGATTCGTCAATTGGTACCTTGTATAAATATAAAAATCAGAGTTGTGATTATCTGTAAACCCTTCTAAAATAATTCATTGGCACTGAGTGTAGCTTACAAATATTCAAAAAGCCTTTTAAATTGTCTACTTCTATAAGATCTAACTCAAGAGCTTAGTTACAGACACGAAACGGAATGCCAAATAGTATTCTAACAAACAACCTTAACTCGTATAACTATTTACTTGACAAACTGACCATTTGACTGTATAATGGACCATATATTTGATTAGTTAAAAAAGAAATTTCGGGCGTGTTCCCGTTGATCGTTCTGGAAAACAAAAAAGCAGTAGAATTAAATCAATATACGTCGGAGAAATGGATCAATTATGCCTTTCATCAGATGATTCACCTGTTATTATGAAACTTATCCAAAGAATGATTATGAAAGAGAGCAACCTTAAATTAATGAGCTTCGAAACCAATTGGTATCTCTTCCAAACACAGTTAACAGAAAGAATTAGTCTGCAGCTCGCAATACAGGAACCAGTCCAAATAGAAGACGAACTAGATAAGCTCATTTATAATATCAAGAGTGCTGCTTGCGAAAGCACTTCTTATAATATTCAGGATATGATGAGCAACCCAAGCTATCCAGAGCACTTTAACTGGGCAAAAATATACTGATTATTTATTATGAAAACCAACTAAGAACCTTAAAAGATCCAAACTTCATGTTTCCTCTAGTTAAAAGGAAAGAAGATTAGGCTCGAAGTGCTAAACGAATTGCAGATTTGTTTTCAAATTACCTTGAAGAAACATTCCAACCATACCCTCTTTTTCCGATGACACGGCAGTACTTGCAACGTATTTGCAAAGAAAATGACTCCAATTCTTAATTACAGAAGTAAGTAACCGAATAATAAATGGTAAATGTTCTGCAGAATTAAAGGAGAAAATACCACCATTTGTTACGGCAGGACAGGGAACACGAGGAACAGTTAATGCACATAGGTTAACGGTGAAGCTGCCAAAACAATAAAATATTATTAAAATATTTTTATTTAAAATATTCCTTATCTTAGAATTAATTGCTTATTTTTTTAACGATCTTGTCATTCCATTATCAGTATATATTATTCACTCTTATTCTATCATCAGTATATATTATTAGTGAATATTATGTACTGATGATGGCAAGATCGTTGCCGAAATAATTATATATAAATAAAAAAAAAATTACGCAATTAATTCCACGATAGAGTTTTTTAAATAAAAATAAAAATATTTTAATAATTTTTTATTTTATCGAATTATTTTATCGAACATCTATAGGAAGAGGAATAGATTATCCGGTTTTCAGTTTCCGTTTGAGTATAAAATGCACAAGTTTAAGGCAGCTATCAACCTCTGCTTGAAGGATCGCGCGTTGTGTGTAGGAGCTCTGACACAATTAAAACTAATCGTAAAAAAAATGTAGTAATGGAGAATTAAATTAAATGAAGCAAAATCAATTCAAGTGGACTTTACTTATCTTAAAGTTACTTATAGACCAATAATAGTCAACTCGATATTAGTACCGCATGCAAACACTTCTCAGTCTCACGACATCACGTATATGAAAAACTTTGACGGAATTAAGGCTCTTAGGGAGACAATCTGAAATAGCGAGCCACAACAAACTGCTGTTATACAAAAAAAAATCTGAAACCTGTATGGACATCTGGAAGCCAACTCTGGAGTTGTGCCAAGAAGACAAATATTAAAATCATTCAATCAGTTCAAAAAAAAATCCTGCGTATTGTTAATACACCATGGTATATTGAAAAAGACAACCTCCATCCGAATGATCTACAAATCTAGCTTGACGTAGATGAACGTTTAAACCAACATGAAAATTTGGACATTCGCTGCTGATTACCACTCCAACAAGAAAACTGCATAGATTAAGGGAAACAATGTTCTGTACTCTCAGAGCACAAAACTGCTTTTACATAAAATAAAACTTATTCGAGCAACAATCACTGCTTTGACATACCAAGAAAACGTCAAGTAAATACCTATATTTTTGCAAGCGCTCATTCAACCTCTTTCGATAAACGATACAAAGCAAATAATTTTTATTTTTATTTTGTAATGTTTCAATTAATATTTTGAAGATGCCCAATTTTTTGAGGATGCCTTTTAATTTCCTTACTGTCAATTGAACTATAATTCTGCCGAAATTCATAAATGATCTAAATGATTCTTGAAGTCGGTTTAACGAGAATTGTAGGTCACTTTAAATACCACACAAGCAAAGGGTTTTGCTGGATCGCCCAAAATCAAATAGCCAATATTCATCTTTAGGATCGCAAGTATAGTATTATATTCATATTTTATACTCATATGTAACTAGCTTTTGGTACTATTTACACATTATAAGATGTGTAAATAGTATCCTTTATCTATTTATAATTTCACAGTGAATCTCCTTATAGATGCAAAAATAAGTAGGCACTAATACAATAAGAATTTGGTTAATTAGTTCAGCCTCTTTCTCCGTTGCATTTTTTTACTTTTACTGACAGTCCATATCAATGAATGGTTTTAAAACCACATCCTACTTTTCGCGAACTTTTTTATTTAACAAAGTTTTAACAATGACCACATTTATTTAAGTCAGAACTTGGATTTAACATAGTAAATTATCATCTTCGTAAAGTCAGTTATCAGTAAATAAGTATTGGCCTCCATATACAATGCTCCCTAAGTTATTTTCAGTCAGTCCTTTTAAAGTTTAAACCCAGTTACTTATTTTAGTTTCTAATAAATGGAGAGAATCGAACTTTAAGCCGTCGCGTGATTGTGAAAAACTCCTGACCATTAAGCTGCAATTGACAAGTTTGAAGTTATATACACAGCAGTTTATCATTATAACTGTTATGACATCCGTGAAATCTTAATATATGTACTAACTAAAATCAAGTATTAGTAAGTACCAAGCGAGTGTTAGTAAGAAAATCGGTCCTATAGCCGTACATAAAAGTGGTATCACAACGGTCTTTGTTTGCGGTAGCAGCCACCCAACAATTAAAATAGTACCAAGCAACAAATATTGAAGAGTAGTTAAATATGTAGTGATCTCAAAACCTTTATGTTTATATGTCTGCCTGTCTATTTTTATATTTGCAGTCTTTATTTTGTGGAACAAGAGTTTTCCACCTCTTTCGCGATATGCTTATTTCCGTTCTACTTATTACATTACCAAATCGAAGACATATACGGCTATAGATCCAATTTAAGTATAACCATTTGCCAATCTATAGTAGTGACTTGGAAGAGGGATCGGCCAATGAATTCTGCACTCCAACAATAGGTCACATATGTGTTTATTCAGACCACTGATAGTAATCATATGGTGTTAAATTTCTCTTGCATTCTTCTCTATTTGGATTCGAATCCGGTATCTCTCACTCCAACTGCTTTAACCACTGCACCAATTGTTCGGTAAAAACCTATATAAACTCAACACGTGTATGATAGATTTTGACTAAAACTTAACATTAAATTTGATGGCCTATAAAAGAAGTAATGATCATTTTATATGAAGTGTTGTATGTATTTTGTTGCTGTCTCCAGATATTCCAAGGCATTTTATAATTTCAGTTGATTCCGAGACTTTCATTTTAGAGTATCTTTATTCTTGTGTATATCTGAAATAAATTTTGGATGTCTGCTCCTCGATTATTTCCAACGCAAGAACAATGATTCTGCCAAAAGAGGTTCCGGTAAATCGTAAGATTGTAAGATCAAAATATTAAAATGCACCAAAGTATTTGATTTTAACCTTAATCTTACACACGCTGTATCTAACGCATATTCATGCAAATAGTGGGACAAAAATCAAATAGTGAGACAAAAAGTGTAGTCGTGCGTGGTTTAAATATACTATAAGATCTTGATTAAGTTTCGTTATTTATCAGATCATCGCATGAGAATCTCCAATTAAAAGAGTCACGGAAGTGATTATTTATAAACAAAGATAACTCAAATGCCAGCCTCGGATATATTATTTTGAAATTATCAATAACATGTTGCAAGAAGACTAACGGAGCAATTTTATATGGTTAATGGTATTTTGATGCTCTTTTTCCATACTTGCCACGAACCGCAATTTATTTTGGTTACATAATTATTCAATCACATTTGGTTGTTGGACTCCAATAGTTCGATATTTTTGATTGTTAAAATTTCAATAAGATGAATGCTCCTCATAGATATTTCAAAAATGAATTAATGTGAGCTTCTGTGAATGCTTGATTGGTAAGAAATGATAATCATAGACAAGTTGTATTATGATGAACAAACCACGCATTACTGCACAACAAGTTGTGCGAATGGTGTGTGACTGGATACTATTCGATTTATCGTAGTGCAATTATAGAAACAATTGCTAAATGTCAAACCTATTTGACTATCTTGACACATGAGTTCTCGTTGTTTAAAAAAACGTATTGAGGTTCACAATAGAGCGTATAGTATTGTTATGGTATAAGAAAAGTTAACCTAAGAGTAACTATTCAAAGCTTATATTAATAGTGTGAGGTTGAAGGATATTAAAATCCGTTTCTTCTAAAGTATTGAACTTATCGTAAAAGAGAGCTTAAACTACTGTTAGATCATTAAAATGTTAAGAATTGAGTTTTACTCACACATCACCTAGCTTCTGTAGAACAGTTTCGGTACTATAGTAGCGCTCCATTTTAGTTCCGAAAACTATAGCTAAGATCGGTAGATATAACATAGCTGCTTACAAACCGTTGTTATTCAGCATAAAGTAATAAGTTTATCCCATAACTGGAAGATATAGGATTCAAATTTATTCTTTTAGAAAATCAGAGAGACAGCTTATGGTGAAAGGTTGTATACATTTCTTTTATCTATAAAACATTCGAAAATTTTTTATAGATAAAATACCAATAGTCACCTATATCAAACAGAATATTAACGAACTGGAATCAAGAATTGCATACCATTAAACGGTGATTACTCAACATAAAACTGTCTGTTCATCGGTACCAGAGTAAATTCAAATTTGAACCAAATGTGTGGATTGAATGGCCGAGATCGAATGTTAGATCTGATTTTTTATATTCATCTATTTAACAAATACGAATCTTTTTCATCACATTCGTTATCTATCGAAATATTTCTAAAAAGCAAGATTACCAAGAAATGTCTCTTTAACCGAAGTTTTATAACATCTATAGAAATTTTATAGCTACAGCCACTGTTGAAATTTTACATGTAAAAACGTTTTTGCATCTTTTTAACGTTAATCACATTGTAAAAACGAAAACAGCATCGTTCGCAGTGCCATCTATTTTAAAATGTCGAAAAATTTACCAACGTTCGCTTTGCTCCTTATTAATTAACGATGATAGGTGGGTATTTGCAAAATCAGTTAGTTTTCAAGTCCACGTTATAAGTCAGATAGGGATTTCACCTTAACTCGAGCTAGTTAAAATGATTTTAAACAAAATTTACCTGTTAATAATTTTGATCTAAATCTAAAATTAGTGGGACATTCAGTATGTAGTCGACAAAAATTCTACACAGTTAATTATTTCACAAATTATATTCATAAAATAGTAAGAATATTTTTTAACAGATAACACCATCTGTTAAAAAATATTCTTACTATTTTATGAATATAATTTGTAGCTACAAATGGCGCGTCAGGATTTAACATCAAATCTTTTTTTACATATATGTAAAAAATAATCTTATTAGAATGTTAGAATGTAAAAAATAATCTTATGTAAATAACACGTTTTTTACATGTACGAAACCGTGTAAATAACGTCGAGTAGTAACAGTTATTTGTAATGGAATAGTATCTATCATATCCCCCTACTAAATTATTCCAGTCACATCCACTTGACATAATTCCTTCTTGGTCCAATGATAAAATCACTAAAAATAAAAAAGACAAGGCATATAAGCGAAAATCAAGCGTTATTACAAAACCCTTTGGTTGGGGGAACGCTTAAAATCCACCACAGTACCCACTGCCTGTCGTAAAAGGCAACTAAAATGGTTGGATTATTGGGCTTCATGTTCATGGACTCGTGGGTAATAAAAATTTCGCACATCAACATCTCGAAACACGCGGACTCAACATATTAGTGCTAACGGAAACAAAAGTATTTCATAACATCTACAAGAACGAATTCTACTTCAAACGCTATACCAGTTCGAACAAGCATTCGAGTTGCTATGTCGGGTGTGCATATTCATTAAAGACCACATACCGTACGCTCCCTTAATTAATGGTTGAATCACCAATATACGAACTATGCTGGGCGTCAGACGGAGTGGCTTGCTGTTTTGCATGACCTTACGCAGATTGTTAGTGATTCCACATTTGAATGTCAAAATTCTACAAGCAGTCATATTCTGGATCTTTGTCTTACAACAATTCCTTATTCCATGGAAGCGCTTGTCGCGAATTGGAAATTCTGACCACAACCTGATAAGCATAAAAATATCTGTCGCAACACCACCAGAATTTAGATAGCAGCCAAGGCGTCTTTTTAACAAGGCTGACAATGATGGGTTACGGTAATTTTTTTCAACATTTCCCGTGGGAGATCAAATTGTTTTTATAATAATCAAACAGACGGCGCTGAATCAAATTTTTAAGACAGCTATCAACCTTTACTTCAAGAACCGTGCGTTGGGTGCAGATGCTCTGATAAGCTAGGACAGTCTAAAAGTCCGCCCTGCACTCAGTTAAAGCTTAATTTAAAAAAAGACTATAGCAAACATATAAATTCACAACATAAAACCAAGAATTTGAAAGTAAGGTTAGGTTAGGTTGTTGTGGCTGCTATCGCACACTTAGACCGGCAATCGGTCCGTTGTTATACCACTCTATGTACGGCTATAGGTCCAAGTTTTTTCGTAGTACCATCTGCGTATTGCAGAGCTCCATGTCAGCGTATAGTATGACATGGAAGATGGGTCGGCCCGTGGATTCTAAACACAACAGGGGATTCAGATATTTGTTCATTTTTCACACCGATCGAACCGCCCAAACGATCGATGGTGAAAAATTAATTTGCATCTTGCCCCGAATCGGGGTTCGAACCCGGTACCTCCCACTCCAACTGCCTCAGCTTTCACCACTGCACCACCTGGGCGAAATTTGAAAGTTACTTCCAAACCGATTACAAATTTACATCTCTATAGTGTTTACAGGATAAAATAAAATATAAGGCCAAATACTTTTGGAACCACTTCAAATCAAACTTGGAAACTTTAGAAATAATCTTTCAAACAAGAAAGTTTATTTAAAAGTTGTTCGACGTAATATACCCTGCTTACCCGTTATAATGAATTTTTTGCAACTTACTGATCATCCCATCTCTATATATGCGAGTAAAGTAACTGACGGATGTTAAATAAAAGAGTAAAACAGTATCCAAGATCGTTACGTGATATTTTCCTTTTAGGTGAAAGCTTTATAGAATATTTCGGATGAATAAGCCAATTACAAATTTATAATGCCCTAATCGATAGTCAAACTGATCACTTTTTGAGTTACAACTTTTACATACACCTATATACTGCAACATGTAACGCCGGTCGATCTATTGTTGTGAATCGAATGTTTGAAATAACCCGGTAAACCAAACCCCAATTCAAATGATCTTAAATAAAAGATCGTGTTAATAATTTAATCAATTCATCGATCGTGTTCATAAAGTTCTCTTGTAATTGTAATAATTGTGAAGTCAACTTCTTGTTTTTACTTTTTCGATTTTCTATTGTATTTCAAATATGTATATACAAATTATAAATTATAAATTATAATTTATTATAATATAATTTATAATTAATATTAATTAATATTATATTAATTTATATTTATTAATTATAATTTATTTCAATTATAAATTTCTGATGGCTAAGGCCATAATATATATATATATATATATATATATATATATATATATATATATATATATATATATATATATATATATATATATATATATAGATTTATATACATGTATATATATATATATATATATATATATATATATATATATATATATATACATATATATATATATATATATATATATATATATATATATTATGGCCTTAGCCATCAGAAAATCATAATGGCATATTGGTTACTCGGGGATCCTTCCATAGCTCACAGTGAAAAAACTGATTTTTATGTATGGGAAAAAACTTCAAAAAAATCTGGAGGTCCTCTGACCCAGACGATTATCCTCAAACTTCATATTCTTATGTATTATGGCCTAAGCTATCAGAAAATCATAATGGCATATTGGTTACTCGGGGATCTTTCCATAACTCACAGTGAAAAAACTGATTTTTATGTATGGGAAAAAACTTCAAAAATTCTGGAGGTTCTCTGACCCGTACGATTATCCTCAAACTTCATATACGGATGTATTATGGCCTAAGCTATCAGAAAATCATAATGGCATATTGGTTACTCAGGGGTCCTTCCATAGCTCACAGTGAAAAAACTGATTTTTATGTATGGGCCAAAACTTCAAAAAATTCTGGAGGTCCTCTGACCCAGACGATTATCCTCAAACTTCATATACGGATGTATTATGCTATCAGAAAATCATATCATAATCCTAAGCTATCAGAAAATCATAATCGCATATTGGTTACTTGGGGGTCCGTCCATAGCTCACAGTGAAAAAACTGATTTTTATGTATGGGAAAAAACTTCAAAAAATTTTGGAGGTCCTCTGACCCAGACGATTATCCTCAATCTTCATATTCGGATGTATTATGGCCTAAGCTATCAGAAAATCATAATAGCATATTATTTACTCGGGGGTCCTTCCATAGCTAACAGTAAAACTACTATATATAACAATATATGTATCTATAGTTGACACAATATATGTATTAAAATATATGAACAATATATGTATTTCATTTGTATGAAAAATTTACAGATTTTATGTGAAACCTTAAATAAATATTTTTTAATATTATATAAATATTCATGGGCAAATTCTGCTGGTTTTAAAAATGACAGCAGAAAAAAATCTCTTTAGCGATTGAAGTGCCTCTGGTGGTGAGTAAAAAAAATATTTTTCTGCTGGATTTTTTTCTGCTATCTTATACAGCATTGATTACTCAACATAGACTGTCTGTTCATCGGTACCAGAGTAAATTCAAATTTGAACCAAATGTATGGATTGAATGACTGAGACTAAATTTTAGATCTGATTTTTTCTATACATCTATTTAACAAATACGAATCTTTTTCATCACATTCGGTATCTATCGAAATATTTCTAAAAAGCAAGATTAGCCTAAAAGTCTCTTTAACCGAAGTTCTGTAACATCTATAGAAATTTTATAGCTACAGCCACTGTTGACATTTTACATGTAAAAACGTTTTTGCATTTTTTGACGATAATCACATTGTAAAAACCAAAACGGCATCGTTCGCAGTGCCATCTATTTTAAAATGTCGAAAAATTTACCAACGTTCGCTTTGCTCCTTATTAATTAACGATGATAGATGGGTATTTGCAAAATCAGTTAGTTTTCAAGTCCGCGTTATACGAAAGAAAGCAATTTTTTTCACCTTAACTCGAGCCAGTTAAAATGATTTTTAACGAAATTAACTTGTTAATAAATAATTTTAATCTTAATCAAAAATTATTGTGACATTCAGTATGTAGTCGAAAAAATTATAAACACAGTTAATTATTTCACAAATTATATTCGTAAGAAGATTTAGAATTTAATAGTAAGAAGATTTTTTAACAGATGGTGTTTTAGTTACAATTAGATTTAAAAAGAGATGGCGTGTCAGTTTTTTACATCAAATCGTTTTTAATCGTTACATAAAATGTACAAAAATAACCTTATGTAAATAATACGTTTTTTACATGTACTGTAAATAACATCGTGTAGGTAGTAACAGTTATTTTTGATGGAATAGTATCTATCATATCCCCCTACCAAATTATTCTAGTCACATCCACTTGACATAATTTCTGCTTGGTCCGATGATAAAATAATTAAAAAAAAAGACAAGGCATATAAAGCGAAAATCAAGAGTTATTCTAACGCCGAGTGTGCATATTCATTAAAGACCACATACCATACGCTCGACATCAGAAGTACGATATTTTTTCAAAGACCGCTCAAACTATTGTACTTAAAATATCACTTCCTAATAAAATCCTTTTTCTAATTAGTTTATATATAGATCCCCTAATCAAACGGATTCAGAAACTATGAACTTTTTCGAGGTTTTGTCAGGCAAATGTGATGACATTCGTAATGAACATCCCTTATTAATTATGGTTGGTGACTTTAATAATGGTGGGCATTCAAGTCACCAACCATAATTAATGGTTGAATCACCAATATACAAACTATGCTGGGCGTCAGACGGAGTGGCTTGCTGTTTCGCATGACCTTACGCAGATTGTTAGTGACTCCTCATTTGAATGTCAAAATTCTACAAGCAGGCATATTCTGGATCTTTGTCTTACAACAATTCCTCATTCCATGGAAGCGCGTGTCGAGGCTGAAATTGGAAATTATGGCCACAAGGTTACGGTTATTTTTTTCAACATTACTCGTGGGAGATTTTTTTTATAGCAATCAAATTGTTTTTATAAAAATCAAATAGACGACGTTGTTTCCAATTTTAAAGACAGCTATCAACCCCTACTTGAAGGACCGTCTTAATGTCTAAATGAGCCAGGACAGTCTAAATGTCCGCCCAATTAAAGCTTAAAAAAAGACTAGCAAACATATAAATTGACAACATAAAACCAAGAATTTGAAAGTTACTTCCAAACCAATTTCGAATCAAACTTGAAAACTTTAAAAAGAATCTTTCAAACATGCAAGTTTATTTACAAGTTGTTCGACGTGACATGCTTACCCGTTATGATGAATTTGTTGCATCTTACTGACAAATGACATTTTCCGTTTCATCTCATCTCTATATATACGAGTAAAGTAACTGAAGGACGATTGATGTTAGATAAAAGAGTAAAACAGTATCCAAGATCGTCACGTGATATTTTCCTTTTAGGTGAAAGCTTTATAGAATATTTCGTATGACTGAGTCAACCACAAATTTATAATGCTCTAATCGATAGTCAAACTGATCACTTTTTGAGTTACAACTTTTACATACACCTATATACTGCAACATGTAATGCCGGTCGATCTAATGTTTTGAATCGAATGTTTGAAATAACCCGGTAAACCAAACCCCAATTCAAATGATCTCAAATAAAAGATCGTGTTAATAATTTAATCAATTCATCGATCGTGTTCATAAAGTTCTCTTGTAATTGTAATAATTGTGAAGTCAACTTCTTGTTTTTACTTTTTCGATATTCTATTGTATTTCAAATATATATGTTCAAAAACTATCACGTTTTACCATTTCAGTCATGTCTCATGTATTGAAAGAAAGAATATATGAATAATAAGTTTAAGACATTTGGAAAATATTATGTTAAATAACAGAAAACAGAAGAAGAAAATTTGATCGATCAACAAACAACTAAGTACGAGTATATATACAACATACAAACACACGATCAATATTTGAACATTGGTTGTGCTCTAGCGCAGACCTTCGATATATAAATTTTAAATATATACAAATTGTTTGGATATATTTGAATCGAACTCAAATTGAATTATAATTTTTATGTACGCTAAAATCTAAATCAAATCACGTATCGATATATAAAAATTGAATGCCGAGCCACACACATATATATAGGGGCAGACATATACGAACGTAACAATACGTTTTTAATGGTCAAGCACATAAAATATATGCACACGAACGACTAGTTAAAACCAGAATTGATTTGCAACAGCAGTAGAGGGCCATTGAATCTATTCTAGTCAATTTCCTATAAAGCACGCCCGTATTTATTTCTTAATGTTCGATCGAAGAGACGAAGATGACGTTTAACCTCGAAACACTTTTTTTTGTTGATTTAAACATTCATGACACTTTGCTCTTAAGATTATTGTTTACATTTGTGTTTGAGTGTTGTTGGTGCATATATATCAACTATTTGCGATCCAAAGATTTTTTACTTTTCGTCAATAGTAACTTGATCTTAACTCATTTGCATATATGTATTCAGATTTTATTATTATTTTGTATGGTGATATGACTCATAAAATATAAGTTTGTATATTACTTAAGTACGTCGCTATGTGTGTAAAGGAATGAATCACACATACTCAAAGGTTCAGTAGTTCTCCATTTGAGTCTCTCCACTTTGCGCATCTGCAGTCAATGACCACATATAGACAAGCTATCCATGACTAGAAATAATTTACTTTCACCACACAATTGAATCATCATCTCGAATAAACAACATTTGTGTTGTTAATAATTTCAAGATCACGATCGTAATTTATATAGTTTCAACGAAATATGTATTTTATCAAAACACCATCTTCTTAATTTGATCTTTATATATATACATTATGTACATCATATCTTAATATAATTTATCTTATTTTTTTGTACATTGGAGACAAGTAACACAAAAACGTTTTATTTGATTGTCACATACAGAAATGATAAAAACAACAACTAAAGCATATAGTTTACAGTTTGGATTGAAGCAGATGAAAATCAAAGAAAAGAAAAATTCTTATCTACTAACATAAGGGATGGCGATGTCTTATAAGATAAGAAGTGTTTTTTATTTGTTTTTAAACAAAACCACAAATATTTTTCGAATCAATAAACAATATGTTTTGGTCTGCGTTCTATCCCAGTTACAATACTCGTTCTCTTTAAAGAGCTCGGTATAGGGTACAGTGATTTATTACAAAATAAAAATGTCACCACACGTTTTGTGATACGAGTATATGAATTTATATGGTTTGAAACGTTCCCTTTAATTTTATATTTTCTTGAAGCTGTGTGAGGTATAATTGAGCATTTTATAGATATAAAACTAATAATTTATATTAGGAATGTAACGAAAAGAAGACATCTGTGATATACATTTTGATAATGTTATATAAAATAACCGCCCAGGTAGCGCAGTGATTAAAACTGCGGGCAGTTGAAGCGGGAGCTACCGGGTTCGAATCCCCAAGATGCAAACAGGGATTTTTCACCATCGATCGTTTGGGCGGTGCGATCGAATTAAGAATCCATGGGCCGTTCCATCGTTCATGTCAGTACTATAAGCTGACATGGAGCTATGTAAGGTGAAGATGGTTCTTTGAACAATCGAACCTATAGCCGTACATAAAAGTGGTATCACAACGGACCAATCACCGGTCTTAGTGTGCGTTAGCAGCCGCAATAACATAACATAACATTTATAAAATACGTTTGGATTTTGGTTTAGCAACACAACCCTCTGACTAAAATTTACCATATAAATTGTCCTTCTTATATATAGGTTTGAGAATAGAATAGTCCAAATCAAATTTTTTTTATTGTATTGTTACTTTGGTTTAACATTTACTTAGACTCAACATTTAGCTTTTACGTCAACATCTACTTTTGATTTTGTAAAAGTGACCAAATTAATTTAGATACTTTTCAATTCACCATTGAATGATTCAGCCTATCTATTCCGCCGGTCTCAATATTGTAGTAGTTTTATTTCGACACTCTCCAACTTTCTGTAATTCAAGTAGGCAGATCAAAATTCAATTGCCAATCAGATCACCCAGATTGTCTAGATACTAATTCCAATGCCGTTAGCTAATTAAAGTCAAAGCTGCAGTCCTTATAGGATTACTCTTAATATATTTCAGTTTACAAAAAATTTAAAAGCGTTCGTATCATGCAATGCAAGTAAGTTTTTGGGAGAAACTATAAGTAGAAACAACCCAGACATAGTTTTTAAATTAAATCTCAATTTCATTTGAATGACAATAAATAGAAAAATAAATAATGCCACGAAAGGCCCACGGTTCATTTCACATCCAAACACATACTTACACATTAAAACAGACCCAATCGAACCTGAGACTTTTGAATGACAGAGCAAGCACGTTATCCTTCTCTGCCAATGAAGGCGATGACATACCTAGGTAAAGTATGCCAACTGACATACTTTTACCTAAGTTCTTAATTTTTCACGGTGAATCTATTCGAGAATGAAAGCAACAGCTTGTTCTAATTTTTTCGACCGATGTCTTTTGTTTTGTTTATTGTTGTTAATACACCGACCGAAAAAACACGTCGATTTAACTGAGCCCAACAGCAAGATGTCTATCCGAAAGGTTTACAATTTGTTTACTACCATTTAGGCAAATATCAATATTGACAGTTCATCCTTGGCAGTTTGGAAGTACATACGTGTTAAATTTATCATGGCAAAATATTCGACTGAACAGCGTTTTAACAATGAATACATTTTACACAAGTTGATCAATTATATGAACATTTCAATTTACCGGATAATCAAATAACGTTAACAAAGAGAGGATGTGTCAACTGTTGGGTAAATTACACGATGTAATTTGCACAGTTTTTGACATGTAAAAAATGAATTATTTAAAATGTAAAAAACGATTTTATGTTAAAAAAACTGACGCGCCATCTCTTATTAAATCTAATTGTAACTAAAGCACCATCTGTTAAAAAATCTTCTTACTATTTTATGTATAGAATTTATGAAAAAATTAACTTGTGTATAATTTTTTTCGACTACATACTGAATGTCACAATAATTTTTGATTTAGATTAAAATTATTAACAGGTTAATTTCGTTCAAAATCATTTTAACTGGCTCGACGGTGAAATAATCGCTTTCTAACTTATAACGACTTGAAAACTAACTGATTTTGCAAATACCCATTTATCAATATTAATTTATAAGGAGCAAAGCGAACGTTTGTAAATTTTTCGACATTAATAAATAGATGGCACTGCTAATGATGTTGTCTTCGATTTTTACATTTAATTTACGTTTTATGTAATTTACGCTTTTTTTTACATAATTTACAAAAAAAAATGTAAAAAACGCTTTTACATGTGAAATTCCAACAGTGTTCGTCGTACATATGCAAATAGAAGCTTGACAATGACAATCTGAATTATTAGTGATGAAACTCGTTTTCTGTTTTAAGTGAGAATCGACTGTTGCATTCGTTGAACCTGCATATATGGTTTGCTATTTTAACTGGAGAAGTTATTGTACCATAAAACTTTGATTTGAAAAATTTAATCAGATCATTACTTGCGGAATATTCTGTTTTTTGAGTGAATACTTTGTTTAGAATGATATGTGATTAACATTTTATTACTGCTGTGGCTATATGCAAGATAATGAAGAATCAAGTCACAGCACTTTTATAAAGTGTATTGTTGCTTTGTCTGAAAAGTAGATCTTTTTTCCAATAATGGCAATAATGATGAATTATTTCCTTGAGACGAACGTTTACATCGACACTATTAGCAGGATACGAGAAATGAGTGTTTCAAGTTTTATGAATTCCACCTCTCCCTGAAATTCTACTAATGAAATCGGTTTTTTTTAATTAGCTTTATTTAAGTGCAGGGCGGACTTTTTGACTGTCCTAGCTCCTTGTAACTGTCAGATCTCATACATCCAACGCGCGATTATTCAAATAATGGTTTATAACTGCCTTAAACTTATGCATTTTATACTCAAATGGAAACTCAAAACCGGATAACGAATTTCACTTCCTAGAGGTTTCGGCAGTTTCACCATAAACCTATGCGCATTAACCGTTCCTCGTGTTACCCGTCATGGCATAACAAATGGTGATATTTTCTCCTTTAATTCTGCAGAACATTTATCATTTATTAATATATAGAACATACATATACAAAGCTGTCTAGATCTTTCGTAAGTCTGGGGTTTTAGTATTGTCACTAAAATCAGACATTAGAAATTTGTTTTAAGATTCGTTAATTTTTAGACCGCAGTGGACTGTTCTAGTGAATTAAGTTTCTCTTATACTTAGTGCAATTATAATAACTCTGCATATGCAGAAACTTGATTGAATTCTCGGAATAAGATGTTGCCTATAGCTGTTTTAGTATTGCAAGGGCTGTATTCCATTATGAGACCAAATAGAATCGGATTTAGTTAACAGTATGCAGTGTTTATTTCCTTGTCGAACTATAGAAATTATTGCAAAATATTGTGACTGCATATGGTACATGGACGATTTTGATCGCTCGTATTATATATAGACTTGTTTGAAATCTAGTAATTTGTGAGTGACATTTCATTGCACTACGAAAAAACCGCACCGACAAAACTAGATCAGTGACGGGCCAATTTGAACAGAATCATCAAAACAATTAAGATAATAATAGGTTAAAAAAGAGTAAAAGCGCGATAGTACTTACATGTTGATCAAATTTTGTGAAGATTGAATATGACGTGGCCATAATTTGAGGGTATCCAATTACTGAGTTAGTAGATCAAAAGGTTTCCATCCTGGTTCAAAAAATTCCATCCCATCTTTACAATAACCAGGTAGTCAATGTTTACGTATTTTTTTAAGACTGGTACAATTTTCTCCATTGTGCAGCAATGTATACTGTATAGCGTAGATCATTTCATCTTTTATGCTACTAGTCAAGCTTTACTTTTAAATATCAACTTATTTCAAAAGTAAATAATTAATGGAATCAAGACATCAAATTAGATGAGATCACCATTTTGGTTGGTGAATTTTATAGCACATCACATTCAGCTTGCACTGTTTATATAAAAAGCTGGTGCAAATAGTTGATAACTAATAGCTTCAGAATTTTTTAGTAAGAACCGATACGACTACGCATATCGTGTTCAATGTCGCGTTCAATACATGATGATGTACAATAGCTGTGTTTTATTAGTCGTTCTGGATTGCGGCTCCGGACAACGATGCGGAGCAAGTATTTTTCTGTATTAACAATCCAATTTAACGTGCTATTAATAGGTAAATATAATTTATCTGTATGTCTGTCTGTCTATATCTATTCAATTTATTTTGGAATTTTGCTCGAAGCTCTTAATTTTCGTAAGGCTCTCCCAACTCTTTCGCGGTTTGCTTATTTACGTCCTACTTTACGCCATTACATAGCCAAATTGAGCACGTTAGGCTATCGGCCCGATTGACGTAGAGCCTTACGTCCTTACGTATGTGTTGGACCATGGGATCTGCACTCTAACAGAGGGTCATAGATGGGTTCATTCACACCACCAATGGCAGAATGCAAAAGGGTGAAAATCCCTTTTGCATTCTGCTCTTATCGGGATTTGAACCCGGTACCTCCCGACACAATTGCCGTAATTTTAACCACTGCGTCATTAAATACAATATATATAACAGCAAACTATTATTTTTCTGGAAAGCGTAAATAGTAAAACACGGTTAATGTCACGAGTCATAAATAAAACAAAAGCCACATTAGTGTGTGTCAATTAAACGGTTTAAAGTGGTTGCGATAAAGTTGGATTGTGCAGATGAAACATATGATAAACTTCTTCCAGGAGTTTTAATTTACAATGTACATATACTCAAGTGAATATTGTTAACCTCAAAACAGAGTGCGGTTGTGGTACATATTGAAAGGATTTGCTGTGTTTGTGGTAAAAGTACGATAGTGCAGATGAAACAACTGCTGGTAGCATACATGACAAACTTTTTCTAGGAGGTGGAACTGTACATAAATTCAAGTGAATATTTGTATACTGCGTATTCTTTTAAAAATATTTGATTTCAATCTTCGTATTGTAAGAATTTCTTCCGATATTTACTAGTAAAAGTTTTATAGTCATTCATATTTTTGGGGATTATTATTAAAATCACTGAATATAAGGAACAGTGTAACCACTGTCTTTATCTAATTACAATCGGTTACAAATCGAATCGTTAGAGTTAATATTATATCAAACGTTAATTCAAGTTCATTCGTAATCGTACGTTAAACTATTATTGTGTGGATAATTTAGCAAACGATTACGAATGAACTGGAATATTTCATTGTGGTAAACATAATATTTTGATAAAATATTGTAATAAAGAGTAACCTCGAGTACGCTATCTAAATAGGAAATGGTTAGTGAATTAATATTAATGCACCTACTTAGCTGCTTATCGAATTGTCGTTCAAATAACGCTTATAACACTAATATCTAATACAAAGGATGCATGCTTTTCAACTTTAGTTTTTCTTAACGACTTTGTCATCCATAAGTCGATCACATTTGACCTAGTACCGCATACACAAAACACAATAAAAACATTTCTCGTATTGTCACTGTGCGTATACGTCATGTTTCGGCGACAACAAAATAATTTATATATTCTTTATGATTCTGTAATGTTTTTGTTTTATGTGTGTGCGATGTTTTTGGCAATATGCCCTATAACGATGTGAAATCATGTATAAAATATATAACCCCATTAATCCAAAAACACACACATATAAAACTGAAAATTTTGAATAATTTTCATTTTTGTCTTTCTAAATTTCATATCCTGATATTTTGTATTGTCCCCCAGCATTTTTTCGTACATGCAATGATAAATAATTCAATTTCATGTTCATCTCTATATCTCCAGCCTCCAATTCTCATGTACACATACGTATATATGTTGAACAGTTTGGTCAATATTTCACTATCGATTTTCCAATACTACGAATGGTGTAGCATCAGGCATTAGTTTTCCATATCGAAAATATAATAAAAAATAAAAAATAATTCTTGTACATGGTATACGGAAATTGTAAATATGTTAATCAATTAAGCACCACAGTCTGCTGTTGATAATTTACCAGAAGTATGTATGTATATACACTGTCCATACTCATTCGTTGTATTATACAACGTTTACATACGAGTATGTATGTACGAGTATACAAAACAACAAACACATTTTTGTTTTTGAAAGCTCAGAAACACTCGAGCAAATAATTTCGCGTTTTTTATCAAACCAACAACAACAACAAATACAATTTTATATATTTTCCTACACACATTTTAGATAAACAGCTATTCTAAATTATTTATTTTATGCGTAATTTACAATTCAAAATTAATAAATAAAAATGAAAACATATTTGGGTCAAGGCATTTCCTTATCACCGCACTGCGAATCGATAACAGCTTTATTTTTGGCTCGCGCAAAACACAAAATATTTAAATTTAGTTTTTCGTCATTAGTGTGCACTCTAATATCGTACGACAATTAAAAAAAAAAAAAAATTGGCGAGATTATCGTCATTAAACGTAAAATCGACTAACCAGTTTGTAAACAAGCACTTAAGTTATGATAAAAATAGTTTTTTGCTTAATTAATACGATTTGCATGTTAAGATGATGAGATGACGCTATAGCAATTTGACATTTCTATTAATGTCAGTATGCAATAAAATACTTTTTAGATAATGGATTGATTTTGTATTTATAAGCGTTTAGAACTAAATTAGTATAGGCGCTTACTAAGAAACCAGAAGGTCATTACAAACATTACTGTTTTTTAGACTTTTTACAGGCTATTGTTGAACTTAACCGTGTCAACAATCTGACTACATCGGTTTCGATCAAAAGCCAGCTCTTGATACTGTTGTCATCGATTAGAAAATGCCAGATTGCTCTCTACGCCGTGGAGGCATCGTCGTCGACAGCAACCCCTTGGTTCACCAAGGTTGTTCTTTTCAATTTGGTGATTGAAAAGAACGCAGTATGTGTAATTATAATTCTTCTCTCGAATCATTTGTATTGATCCGTCAAAGTCCAACTCTCACATCCTTACATGACAACGGGCCTAATCAAGACTCTGTACAGTTTCAGTTTATCCGCATTTGCAAGATTTTTGATTTCAGAAGTGGACGTAGAGGATATAAAGACCAATTGCCAGCGGCATGTGAACCTTGAATTCCTCTCTCACACTATTATAGATCCAAGATACTTGAATCAGTACTCCTTCAAATGTGTGGGTATCACTACTGAAATCAATTGCTTTTGGCCTCGAAAACCAGATATCAGATATTTGGTTTTGGACTCGTTGATTTTGAGACTAATGAAAGTGGAATAGGCATATCGCCTTATGGCGAACTTCATTTCTTCAATAAGGTCGAAAAAAACAGTTCCACAAAGTAAGTCCTTCGAATATCAAGAGCTCTGAATTAATTCAATCCGGCAGTTCACCGAGATCTTAAGATATAATGCAATTCCGGTGACTTCTTTAAAGAAACCACCCGAATTGCTCTTATTGCTGACTTGTTGTACTCTTAAGACCTGAGCCTTCCACCATTCGCGCTTCTCCTGTCTACAAATTCGGTAAGCTGTCCTCCTAGCAAGAACGGTTTTATTTTTTTTTTTCATCTGTATATCTGACAATCGTGCATCAGGTTCATCAGGTTATCCAAATTATTGTAAAATGAGTGTTTATCCTGAGGTTGGCTTACATCAATGGGCGCATGTTCACAGACAATTGTTAGGTTGGCTTATCTCATGCGTGCAAGCTTATACCTTACACATTTAATTATCGACAGCTAACTTGTGGTCCTATGAGAAACCTTCACCTTCTATACTTCCGAAGTCTCATTTTTGTAGCTATCACAATTGTATTAAAATATTTATTTGACAATTGACAAAAAGAATAACAGTCGGATGGTTTACCAGAAAATATCAAGTCGTCAGCATACAGTAAGCAAATCGCGAATTCAGAGCACTAATCGATATCGTGTATACAAATACAGAATACTAAACCAATATTACTGTTTTATGAAACACCTGATGTAACCCGAATGAGGACGAAACAAAAACTTTAATGTATGTACGGCAAACGGCCTTCAAAATAAAAGTCCAATCTCTCATTGAAAAGGATTGAATGCTCAATCCTATATGAAACTACTATGAGAACTCTGTAAACATACCATCAAGTTGTTGTTCATAGCTGGATGTATGCTGAGCTAAAGAAATTAATGTTTTAAATTAGTGTACCATTGGCTAAAAATTGTTTTGATAGCTGAGATAGTGATAATAACTTATCTTACACATTTTATCAAATTTGAAAATTGAACGAATGAATTAAATTTTCCAGGGATATGAAAAACAACGGTGCTAAGAGTATTACACCGTTACAGATAAATATAAGAGGAGTGGTGTGATCTTCCGTAAAGTTTTTTATAAGGATGGGAGGAATGCTTCATGCCCTCATCACTTATGTACTTTAAGATACCCATTCTATGATAATTTTGACTGACAGTGAAGCATATTAAATTTCAACCTAACACAAGATGTGTCAAATGAGTTCGGAAAGGTTTGAAATGGCTCATAAACTGCCATTAAATAATTGGTAAAAAAAGTAAGATTACAGTTAACAAATAGTGACATATTTTATGAATATTTAAGGACCATGTCACCCATGTTTTGAGTAGTGCGACTGGCATTTACCATTTGAACATTAAATAGTTCAATGTTACGTTATTGAACTGTAATGGAAGATGGATTACCGAATCAATGCCCTTTAAGGTATATTCAGATGCAGATGTTATTTATTTTGTACCTCCTATGATGAACAAATTTTTAAGTGAACAGTGAAAACATTCAGATATTAATGTTCAGAGCAGCTATTTTTTAATAATTACAGGACACTCATTGAAGAAGAATGAAACCAGCATATCGAAACTAAGGCTTTTTATAATAATACATTACAAAACGTTAGAAATTTCGAGTTATATGGTATTTTGTTAACTATGAAGTGAAACAAAGCTTCAATGAGTACTCTTATATTTGTTTAATTTCTTAAACTAATATTGGCCGAATTTCGCATAGCAGGTAGAGCATGCACTGAAAAACTAAATAAGTATTTGCTTAACTAAATAGTGTGATATTGAGAATAGTGAAGACAAATATTGTTCAAGCGGTTGTATAGAAAATTATTTGATGCAACTTAAACTTACATTATGTGAGATATAGTTGGGACAGACAATTGGCAAAGAGAAATATAAGGTCCCAAATCATCATCTTTCAATATCGGAAAATGAAATAAACAAATTAGCAGCGTTAAACATCGATTGGAGTAGTCTGCCGAAAAATAATCAAGAGTTTATCAGTCACAACCAAAAGTACAATCTGAAAATAATAGGGTACTACATTGAGAACAACACACAATACAATCCGGCATTAGGAAAAATGCTCATGAAGAAGCCATTCTAAAAACAGTACAAAAATAAAAAATGAACACAAAAGGGTTAAAGACAACACACTAACAACAACAGTATTCTCTTCATCTAATAAGGCAAATGATCCGGTAGAATCGGACAGCCAGAACTACTTCATAACAACAACAGAATAAAAGGGAATTCTCAAATGCATGAATAACATATCATTCGGATTGGATATGTTACCGAGTATAGCACTGAAACAGCTACCTGATGAATTTGTGGTGGAACTATGCATACTATTTAATCACTTTTTAAATAACAAATCATTCCCGACGTGCTGGAAAACCGCTAAGATTTACCCATTCCACAATACACGCAATAACGAAGCTCCGATGTTTGTCGTAAATTATATAGCAAAATATGCACTGGTGCGGTTTTCATTGATATGGAAAAAGCGTTTGAGTCCGTATGGTTAGACGGTCTGTTATTCAAATTAAACAAAATGAAATTCCCTGCAGAACTAATACAAATACTGCACGCGATGCTCACGATCGAAATTTACAAACAACCAATGGAACTGAGATCTCCAACCACATATTTAAAATACATAATAGGTTTAAACAAGGCTCGATCACTGCACCACTGCTATTCAGCCTTTACATCAAAGATTTAATTGAAAGCACAATGTTGAACTTAGAAAAGGTACAATGCATAGCATATGCGGACGATATTACACTTTATAGTTCCAACACCAAAATAAAGAACATTGAATACTGCAGGCAGCCATTAATTACACGAACGACTTCCTAATGCGACTGTATGTAATGCGACAAATGACACAAAACGCAACTGGAAAAAATTCAAAATCAATATCAACATTGAAGAACTGCCGAATAAACCAATTATCAACATATCTAGATAAGTTTGGTTACCTCAATGAACACATAAAACTACAACTAGAGAAGGCAAGAAGAGCATTCATCGCAAACAGAATATTCAGAGCAAAATACATAGACAGAAATGTCAAACGAATATGCTACCAAACACTAATCAGACCGATAATAACTTACGCATGTCCTATATGGTTTAATTTAAATTCTAACAACATGGAAAAAATAAGAATATTTGAACGAAGATGCATCCGACAATGTAATGGACTATTTAGAAAAATCAATCGTGAGGAACTTCACTATATGTCAAATAAAAGGCAATATGCTGAATTCAAATCAGACAGAATAGATTTGCAGATTATTAACCTAATTCGCCAACACATCCGAAGATCAATTAATAACACCAATAATTCTATGATCTACGGTCCTCAAATACTCATAAACAGTATCACGCCAGGTAACATCCCAGGCCCCGAATCTTTCATAATGTTAGATAAATAAAAGTATATACAAAATGAGGAGCAAATACCTATCATCTACCATACCAGTAAAAGATCAAACGAGAAGGGATTTGGTCCAAGAGATTTCACAAATATAACAACAATTAATTTAAGATTTGATACATCGTTCAAACGAAAAACACCGGAGCAATAGAAGACAACTAGAAAAATACTGGTGGCTTAACACACCCACAAACTAATTTATATAGCACAATTCATCTAGGTTAAGTTGTCCAATTCAAATTTTTAAAACAACATAATCGGCCATTTTAGTGAAGCACATTTTGGACCAACAAAAAAAACGAAAACCCAGTAATTGATGGTACATAAATTAAAATAAAACGAGAAACATAAACACAAAATTAAGTCACAACATAACTAGCCAGAGTATCCTAAAGTGGAGCAGTGGCCTCAAATCAAACAAAATTGAACTTGATTTTCTTGCATATTATCTTTTATCATTTTATCATCAAAAATCTAATGTAAAATATTAATGCTTACAATAAAGAAATGATATTATAATAAAAAAAAAAAAAAGAGTTGGAACAGAACGAATCCTTAATTATTTTTGAGACATTATTTGAACGTATCAAAATGTATTTCTGCAACGGCACCAATCAAAGCACCAACTGGCTGCTAATATAATAAGAGCCATTATTTGGATGGTCAATTTCACGATAAATATTAAGGCTGATGGAAAGGAGAGTTTTCTAAATACTGATTACAATGTTACTATGGATATATTATACCATTACGATTCACAAAAATGTATAATAGTACTGAACTATAATCATCGCCAACAAGCCGTGATGGATGATGTCTTAGATGAATTGTGAACTGATGAATTATAAATGTGATTTTATGTGATTTTAATGATAAATGTGACGCATGTTTCATTACTTTTTCAAAAGTATTTCTACGAGTGAAAAATCGCTTTCGATACCTCACTTTTCGAACAGGGATCGACAAACCTGGGTTTTCTTTAACACTTCGGGCTACAACAGCAATCTTATCACTTGTTCTTCAGCGACGCACACGGTTTCGATTCTTCCTATCACTAACTTCTCCCAAAAGCTCAAATTTTTGCACAAGTTTCACTATGCTGGCCGAGAAGGTGCTTCACGACGACCAAAAAGTGCTGTATAGTTTTGCGAACTTTGCAAAATGTTCACCATTTTAGTAGTGAATTTTAACAATATCAATGCATTGATGAAGTGTGTGTCGTATCATGTTTCGTAATGGCGTAGTTTTTACTTGTCAAATGTCAAAAGATAACAGCATCAAAATTGATAGCAGGTTATTCATTATTAAATCTCTTATTGGGAAACCCTTTATATACATTCTTCGATTTATTTTTCGTCATCTTGTTGTTTAATCTTGGTGCTTCTACAATAACTGTGGTTGAATGTTCAAGTCACATGTTATTAATATTATCCAATAGTTTATGAAATGAAGTTTTACCTAATGCGCTATTTGACGGTATCTGTTTGGCTGGAATAGTATAATTAATAAGATAATAATTTTCTAAAAGCTCATCGTAATTTTCCAATACATACATCACTTTGCTTAAAAGCTAATTCTACGCAATATGTTTTCTATGTTTTGATGATGCTTGTTTTCAAATTAAAATTCTTTGACACACATACGGAGGTGTGCCAAAATTATTTGTTTAATAAATATATTTTTAATTTTAATTCTTCTAACGCATAATTCTAGTAATCAACATTGAAACGTAGTTTGTATTTGAAGTCAACAAACATTATGCTTTTGCCAGTTAATCAATTCGAGGACTTTTGCCCATTAATTTGATAAAGTATAAATATCGTGCGAGGCATGTGTGTTGTCCAATCAGTTTTTTAGTTTAAATGTCGTTTGGTTAACGTACCACATATATTTGACATATTTATGTATCAATTGATAAATATTTACATTTTATATCAAAAACAACATTTAAGCGCGTGGCAAATTATTTTTCCGAACCTATTTAAGTTGTTTATCTACAATTTACAAATAATAAATAGTATAAATGCGTATTATAAACGGGGTCATATCATCTAATTATGATCGATGATGGAGAAGGACTCTCCTTTGGAGAGAACAGGCGAGTCATCTTCTATGTCAATATCTTCTATTTCGGATGAATAATTATGCCCAATCAGCCAAAGATTTGGTAAATGCTTTGACCAAAAAACAAAATAAGTTTCTTCATAACTTGACCTTCAACTCTCTGGATAGGATACTCTCCACTATCGTAAATTTTTTTTACGATAATGCGAATCTTATCGGTGGGTTTAAATTTATCAAAATCTTGTGCTTTCGTTAAGGTATATGACAGAAGTTTTCATAAAATTAAGAATTTCATAAAGTACGTTTCTTCATCATTGTTAGCATGAGTATCTAAAGTTATATAAACGATTGCTTTTAAAAGTGTTTTGCATCTTTCTATCCGGGAAGGTACAGGCATTGGTTTGATGGAGATGAATAGAACCATATTTTTCTGATACTTGTGGTAAAATAACTTGAATTTATTCAACGTTGACAACACTATAAAAATCCTGTTTAATCATTGATTGGGCGCAGCCATTTGTGTTGTCACAGTAATTTTAGTAGGTGGTCGGTACGAGAAATCATTCGGTATCACACTTATATTCAGCCCGTTTATTGAATACGAAGTTATATTTTGAGGAAGATCTACTGCAAGTCTTAGAATATTTGCGTTTGTATATGATTCCATGAGAATCAACAAATTCCTTAATTGAATCAAAATAAATTTTAAATCGTACTGCATTTAAACGAGTCGGTGGTGACCAACTTAATCGCATTGAATGCGTACTAACAACATGTTTCACCTTCACTTTCACTTTTTCACTGAGTACCCAATCCATTTCGGAATCAACCAGCTATTGTGATGGCATATATTGCCGATTTTTCCAGATTACTAGATCGGTGGATTCCATCGACCTTTCACAGAATAGTGATCAAGTATTGAAAATTGTGTATCCAAGTAATTTTTCGCGAGATGGCACCACGGCCCAATATGGTGGTTAAGTGTTTGTTCTGATGTGCTATAATATTCGGTTTTTACCACAGTGACCAAATGGACCGATACCTTGTTGTATAAGTGCTCGAATATGAAAAACATATTCGATATTTTCTACTAGATCAGGAAAAAGGGCTTTTTGATTTGTCGTGTTTCGTTCACCAACCAAACCTTGTTCGCTTTCTTACGAGACTGAACATCATAATGAATAATTTTACCATTCCAATGCTCTCTTGTCGATAGATCCCATATTTTACATACAATATTGGACGTTTAAAATCGTACCGAAATATTTATGGTGGTTCGGATGGTATATTCTTTCAGGTGTTTGTAGTTACTGGCGGTGGAATAAGCATTGGATATAATATATCTTCACTTATTTCTTGATCTTTAATGCCCCATTGCAAACGATATCATCTAAATTCACCATACGTTTGTTTTGGTCGTTCCCATTCTGATTCAACGGATACATTAGGATCATCCATCAAGAGTTTTAACCGTAATTTATAAATTTCGGTGGCCAACACCATTTCGTGTTATTCAACTCGAGCTGCAACTTGTATTGAATACTTTGTATTGTTAAAGCAAACAGTATCATCACATAAAAAGACGCATAAGTTTTCATAATCCGCACTTAACAAGTTAATCATCAATGAAAGCCACAAACATATTTACGCTAAAATAAACAATTTAGACACACCTCCATTCTATTGAGATATTTTAATTGAATTTTGTTTAAATTTCAAAACAAGCGTCATCGTTTGATAGTGTCTCGCGTCGAATTATCTACGTCGCATACAATCATGCTTGTGTAGCATTGTTTTAATAAACAACATCTTCTGCCACCTACTCAGAAATTAAATCTTTGCAAATAGTTTATGAAGTGAAACGTAGTAGTTTTAATCGTTTGATAGTATATAAGATTCCACAGAATCTTAAGTACCGTATACCTTGTACAACGATTCAACCGTTTTTGAATGTTAAATCAATAACATTAAGACGCCGTCATCGAATCATAAATAAGGAAACACTAAATTACGATCGTGCCTCCATTTCATAACAAATAATAACTGAACAACAAGAATATTCTCGAGATCACCAAATTTAATTTCGTCGTAGTTTCAATGTAATCTGAAGCACACATGTATAATACAATTCGCGATTCACAAATAAAACATAAACAAAATCATAAATTAAAAACAAAAAAAATAAAAGAAAAAGTCGAAATATACAATATACAAAGAAAAGCTAAATACAGTCTATAAATAAACAAAACAAATAAAAAAATAATAAATAATTAAGTAAATACAAGAGACAACATAAGAAATTCACGAGATGTAAAAGGTGTGTCGCTTGACGTAATACAAATAGAAATATATTATTGGCTGATATTTGTTATCGCGTGAGTTTTGTTTTACATTTTTCGCGATTCTTTTTGTTTTTGCTTTTCCTATTTAAATACTTGTTTTTGTTTATAAATTAGTTTATTTTAATTTAAAATTATAAATAAACAAAAAGCAACAACATCTCTTATTTTTATTAAGACAGTAAAACCGGTATTTAAGTGTATAAAATCGTAAGCAATTCAAACACATCGATCGATTGTTTACAGGATGTGTACAGAATACTAATACTCGCGTCAACATGTCATTGCGTTCGAGCTCTCGATTAGAAACATCGATCGATGTTCGCACAAACAAAAAAAAAGATCGCGATTGACTTGTGGTACAAAATACAGAACGCACATACCCTAGATTCTATTTATAATCACAATCACGATTACATCATCTCGTGTGCGATGATGATCTTGTCCAAAACGAAGAAACAACATACATAATTGATAATTTATTTTAACGATCAATTAAGTTTATTATTTTTTTTTTTCATTTTCGACCAGACACTTATGTTTTAGCAGTGCAAAACGAAACGAACAAAAAATATGTTATGTTGTTTTGCGCGTTATTTGATCCATTCGAGCAGAAACAAAAATAAAACATATTTGATCATAAATAATATCACTCTATATATCGTGGTTTGTTTTGTTGTTGTTAATTCGCGATCGTGAATTTAAAAAAAAAAAAAAAGTTGTTATTTACATATGGAAATGGATCGTAAAATTGAATTTTTTTTTTATCCACATTTTATTGTATTTGCGCTGTTGTTGTAGACTGTATGTATGTTCATAATGTATATAGCGGATTAGATCAGACTTATGTGCGACGTAGTAAATATAAGTGGCATGTTTTGAGGATATATTGATAAGAATTTTAAAATGTTTTGTAAACAAGCAATGTTATTGTTATTATTGTAGGCCTGGTCGCTTATTGTTTATTATCGATTTGCATAATGTGTCATTAATCACGTTTGTCCATTTTAATATAAACAAGAATACGAAACAATCGATAATTAACATTTGGATGCTTTAATTTTATAACGAAGATCGAAGGTCATTTTACGATATGGGGATGGTGCGGTTGTATATGTATACAGTATTTCGAGGAAATTTTAGACTAAGTTGGAAAATTTAATTTAGAGGGTACTTGTTTGTAATCAGTTCACAAGATGCAATGGTTGCACATCTCATTTCAGTTTTCTAACTCTTAATTTCTCATAGCCAACAAACTATTTTTACTTAAACATTTTGTAATTATAAAATGATAGCAAGTCATTTAACTAAACATATGATCAATATAACACTTAGTCTACGATTTACAAAGGTATTTCATAAACATAATAAGAACAAGCATTGGGTCGTGAGTTGTTAACGTCGTAGATAATATTGCACAACCCTGTTCTTCCAGCATATTTGTTTGCTCCAACAAGAATAATAAACAGAAATAGGTATTCGAGATTGTACTTATAAATATAAAATATAACACAAATTTTTTTAATTTCGAGAAATAAATCTCGGAACCCAATCGAATGCATATCAAAATTCGTATGATAAAAGTGAAAGCAAGCACTCGCTAGAAAAGAGTTTATAAAAGGTTTAATAAAAATATCAGATAGTTTGAGGAAGTTTTTAATATATCATTATGTGGCCATATTTCCTTTAGAGTGTGAGGTATTTGGTTTGGTGCCTTTAGATGTAAAGAAAATTTACATTACATTACAATCGGTGATGACGTATTAATACTACTATATGACTATGTGTATAGAAATCATGGGTCGAATCGTCGTTCCACCTACATTAAAGCAAATAAACTCAACACATCTTTTTAATACATTTTACCAATATAAGAAACTCATCAATTAAATTATTGTGCCAAAAACTGAATTTATTATTTCAGTACGTTACAGTCGTTTGAAGTCGGTATTTGACAAATTCAAAATTCAGATACAATATCAATCCACTATCATCCATTCCCTGTTACAAATATACCAAGCGGTTATTGATAGTGAATATCTACAATCCTGGGCAACTAAATCGACTCAAAGATTCAGCGATCATAAATTTTTACATTACTCATTTGAAAGACGATAACTATTGTGTTGACATTTTTATGTTTGCTGAAACTGGTTCAATTGGAAGTATGCAATTGGATACATGTTTGAATACCGGAAATTGACATTCATTGATGTGAAATTTTCTCTTATATGTTATATCCTGTTATATACTGCATGGTCCTAGAGAATATCTTATACTACTTTGTTTGTTTATAATTTTTGATTAAATGCAAGGGAATGGATCTTATATTCATAAATGTTTTATTTAATGTCGGAAATTATGTATGGAATACAATATCAAATAAATGTCCGCTTCTGTTAGCCTCACAAATGCGAGCTCTTTTCAGCACATTTTTCATTACATTCTCACACATTTCACGCGATATTTCATTAATTTCATCACGAATATTTTCTTTGAGTTTCCAAGCGTTTCTGGTTTGTTTGCATAAACCTTACTTTTCAGATATCCCCACAAAAAGAAGTCCGGAGCAGTCAAATCAGACGACCGTGGAGGCCAATCAACATCACAATTTTTTTAAATAACTTGTTGTAAAAAGAGGTCTCGCAGTGATTCCATTGTAATCCTGGCTGTATGTGATGTGGTACCGTCGTGTTTATACCAACTGTTAATCAAGCCCGAAGCATGCAGTTGTGGCGTTAAAAAGTTTTCAATCATATCACAATATCGCTCCCCATTCACAGTCACCGTTACGCCGTTTTCATTTTCAAAAAAGTAAGGTCCAATGATTCCGCCTGACCAAATTGCACACCAGACTGTCGCTTTAATGGATGTAAGGTGACTGATGAATAATTTGAGGGTTTTTCATTGCCCAGAACCGACTATTCTGTTTATTCACATATCCATTCAAATGAAAATGTGCCTCGTCACTCATTATGATTTTGTCATGAAAATCGAGGTTGTCATGAGCGAGCTGTAACATCCTATTGGCGTATGTTCGGCGGCGTAAATGGTATTGTGGAAGAAGCTTTTGTGTCAACTGAATCTTAAATGGAGACAAATTCAAATCCTTATGCAAAATTGTGGCCAAACTTGTTCTTTGAAGACCAGACTCCTGAGCACGGCGTCGAATTGAGGTTGATGTATTGTTTTGAACACGTCCTTGAGCGGTAGTAATGTTTCCAGCCGATCTTGCTGTACGTTGTGGCCCATGCTTGGGCCTTTCACTTTTAGACCCTCTTTCTTCGAAATAATTCACTACACGATAAATAATGAGTTTTGTTGGCACGTTGTTTCTCCCAAAAATTTCACGTAACTTTCTCATCGTCACAGTAATCGATGATTGATTTTGATAAAATGTTTTAACTATAAAATACGTTGGTTTATCGAATATTTTTCTATAATAAATTTGCCACGTGTCTACTTCACGACTGCTAAATATGAACGTGAAGACTAACGTTTACCAAAGTGGCGGCAACACAAAGTAGAATACCTTCCCAGCGGACACTCTGTATTACAAGACATGCTCGCTTTAAAAAGTATATTACCGAAAAGAGAATGCCAAAATTTTTCTAAATTTTTGCTTATTTAAACCACCGCTGATTAACAAGCTGATGAAACAGAGAATCTCTTTATCATCTGTTGGCTTCCAATATTGACGTTTTTTAGATCGTATAAATTGGTACATTTAATAATAGAATACATCAGAGAATACATCATTGGGATCACTTTAAAACAAAGTGCATAATTAGATAATTTTAATTTAGATTCAATTTCTAACAGATAAGACTTTCGGCGGGTATGTAGCAAAACACTGCCACCTTAAATATATCAGTACAAATATTCCAGCATCTTATCAACATACAAGTAAATCTCGCTTAATGAAGGAGATCATTGCTGGAAATGCTTCGCTAAGGGAAAATTCGTTAATCTAGCTATCAAATTATATGGTTATATCAGATACTGGGCCAACAACTTTGGGCAGTAATTAAAGTCAAACTGTATTCATTGTACTGCCAATGCGTATTTATCAGACCCAATGTTGTTTATTGCATACTTCATATTTATTAGTGTTAAAAACTGGAAGCGATCGAAAGACATAATACTACCTTTTATATGTTTCGATTGTATTGATTGTCCAGGCACTTTATCAAACACAAGCTATCTTCCGATTGTATTCTTTAATCTCTTTTATAAGGTAATCATTCACGCAAACATCACAAAGTGTACTACTCATCCAAGCCTTCATGTTTGAATATCGATTACTGATTATTGAATGCATTTCAGTCCTTTGAGGTTTTAAATACGATCGATAACAAACAGCTTTATTGAAATTTCTAGTTGCATTTCGTTATGTTTTTAATTCTGTGGTTCTGTTTTCTCTTATTAGTTGAGAAATGTTATTTTTCCAATTGAAACCGAATTTATCGAAATTGAAAATTTGTTGCGGTAGAAATTTATTTTTGTAATCATAAATTGTAATTCTTGGTGTCAGTTTAATTGTCCGCACTGCTGTTTTGCTGTTTCATTAATGGAGTGTAAGTTATATGTTTGTTTACATTTCTCAAGCCATCTATTGCTGACCTCAAATGTCTACAGCGTTTCTTTTGTAAGAGAATCCCAAATAATTAACACCTATTGTTTAATATGGAAACCTAAAATCAGATAGGTTCGTACATTTTAATGTTTAATCCATATGCCATAATTTTTTTTCTCTTCCTTCATAATTGGATTGCAAATTTTTTGTAACTAATTTGCCGCTACTCGCAAGCTTATCTCAATGCATTATTTGAGAAAGTCATTTTCAAAGTTCAAGCAATAACTATCAAATGTTTTCTTCCCAGGTTTTTTTATATTTAAAATCTCCAGTTTCTTTCCATTACAATGGTTTTTCATCTTTTAGCAAAGTCATTTGATAACTGATATTTCCAAAATAATTTCTTCTAGTATTTCTTGAAAATTGAGAAAAATTATAACTGTCGGCGGGAAAAGTGCGTGCTTTTACGTTGATATGATTGACTTAAAAAAATCAATTTTCATCTAGTCGTATGAGCTAAGCTTCAATAAGCGATGATAGAGGAAAAGACGAATAAAGGTTATTGTATAATATAAAACAATCATTAAATTAATATGAATTGAAAATTTTTTATTCGTTATTTCGAGGTATGTATTCGTTTAACGAGACGTGGTTTAATAAAAAGGTATTCATAGATCCGAGGTTTCGTTAAGCGAGGGTTTTTTAAAAGAGGTTACAGAATAATTTTCATTTTTTTTGACATTCTTGTTTCGTTATTCGTTAAGTAAAAAAACATTCGTTAAAAAGAAAACTAATGTTCATAAAGAAATATTCATAAGCTATGGATCATTCACAGAGTATATTGACTCTCAAAATACAAATTTGATGAAACACATTTTTCGACAGGCTTAAATTTAAGTGATATAAGTTAAGTTATTTTTCTTTCATACAGTGGTAAAAAATTCCGTGTTCTAGGATGGGACAATTAACTAGAGCTTGCTATTTTTATGAAGGCAACTAAATGAATTATCAATACCGGCTTTCTTTCTTGTTAATATTAATACCGGTAGGCTTATTGATGTAAAAATTTATGTTATACACAAGAAGATTTTTAGCATTAATTTCTTGCAATAGCTTACTCAATTCATCTAAGAAAATAAACTTATGAAAACAATATATGCAAAATATAAAATAATACTAATTTATCCAAGTTACCAGATGGGTACGAGTTATGTAACCTCCAATAACAATCTTATGACATACTATAATTTATCATTTCCGATCTATTTGATTTTGTATTATACTCGCTAGAATCAGCAATACTTAGAGATGAATTTATAGAGCAAGAGGTGTCAGAATTGATCTTATTAATAAACAATTTAATCAATTAAGCCTGATTTTCACTATGAAAAAAATTTTGTCAGTATTTTTTTCTGGAAAAACCAAAGTGAGAAAAAAATCAAAAAATTCATTAGAGTGACAGAGATCGTTTTTTACTTTTTTCTTTTTTTTATAATGGATATATTTCGACAGATGCTTATAAAATAACCAATAAATTTCAATTTTGTTTGTTTTTGAAAAAAAGACAAAAAACACTTTTTATTTACAACAATAAATTTAAAAAAAATAAACTTAACATAATCATCCATTATTTTAATTATTTTCACAATGAATTAAGATGAATGACACAAAACAAAATGTTAAAATTATCAATTCACCATAAAATAACTACTATACATGATAATGACGTCATACAAACGATTTCTCATCCATATACATTTTTCCTATAAAATATTTTTCCAGTACTGAATAAAAATACTTCTCTTGACATATTTTGTCTGTACTGCTATAATAATTTTCTCAGTAACCGCATAAAAATTTATTCAGTATTTAATAGTTTTTTATACTGGAAATTTTTTTTCTATTTCTCGCACTTTAACAAAAATTATATTTGTACCCTACTTTGACTATTTTGTCAGTATATTTTTCATAATGGAAGTCAGGCTTTAACAAAAAGTATCAATTAGCTGGCTATAGGCCCGATTTACGTAGAGAATCCATCTGCACATTGCATAGCTCCATACCAGGCCAGCTTGTAGTACGACATAGATGATGGGATCAACTCTGCCTACCAACAACGGACTTTAGATGTGTTCATTCACAACCACCGAGGTATCAGTTACTGAAAAATCCCTTTTGCATCCTGCTTCAATCGCGAGAACCCTTTACCTCCCCCGCTGCAAGTGCCGCAGCTTTAACTACTGCGATATTTGGTCGGTTACAAAAAATGTATTTAGTACTGAATAAATGTTTATAATAGTACTGACAAAAAATATAAAGAGAAGTATTTTTATTTAGTACTGGAAAATTATTTTATATTAAAATTGTGTATGGATGTGAAATCGGTTCTGTGCAGTGAAGTCATTTCTTAAGTATGCGTTCTTTTTAGTTTTATTAAGTAAGAAATACTGTCAGTATTTTGTTAATAATGGAAATCAGTCTTTAACCAACAAATGGATTCCTATTATTGTTTTACGCTCACATTCAACAAATAATATTACAAACGACTTTAACAATCTTATTTGTTCTCTCGTTGTAGGCTCTTGTCGGTTGGAGTTTTATTCGTATACGAGTATTAATGAGATCTTCGTGCATTGAGCAAACACCAGAAAACGATGGGTTCATACCCGAAGGTATTATTTACTGCAATAGAATCATTTGCTTAAATAGATTGTTTTATCTAACACAAATAATTGGCGCCTATAACTAACCTTAAACGTTGGAAATAGCCAGATTGACGAAAACTTATTATCCAACTGGAATAGTTTGAATTTTTCTATCGCTGAATTTATCTGCGCATTCGTAGTTGATAAAAACGTCTAAAACGTGACGTAAGTACAAAAATTTGTGGAAATATGGGAAACGATATGAACTTTACAATATTAATTTATAATTAATAACAATGATTTGTTGAAGATAGAAATTATATTATAAACTATTTCTGACTCGTGTGCCATTGAATCGATCTCGTTGACAATAAATATATAATTTTTATAGTTTTAACTTATAATTGATCGTCAATCTTTCTGATTAAACAAGTGATCTTTTCAAATGTAATTGGTTTTAGTAGCACTATCCGTAATCGACTGTTACTACGTCCCCAATTCATATAAGTTAAAGTAAATGAGCAATCAACCAGTTATACATATCCGTATGGCTGTTTAAATATTTCGCCGTTCTTAATTTTTTACGCCTAATCTAGGGTTTCAAAGAATTTTTTTACTAAGATGTTGTACTAACGTGAGTTGAAGATTTCTAACATCTAAATTCACATACTTTTACATACAAAATAAAAATAAAGTTTTTACTTTCTAGCTTCATTCAAGTTAAGCCACCATAAAGCGCTGACTATTGATGCCTATCAAGACCAAATTGAAAGAAACACTACTCCAATATTGGTATCACAGTTTTCGATAGATCGTTACTAAATTTTTTGAGTGTTAAACATAGTTTATAGTAACAAAAATCTGTTTAAATAGTTAAACAACTTCTGATTGCTTGATTTTTATCATAAATATATAACGGTTGTAACTGATATGTATAGGAGACTCCATATGAGTAACAGGCGCTTAACAAGAAGGTAGCTTACGGATCTCGTAACAGTTCGAATTTCATATTATTTGGAAGTGTTTGTTTAAACAGAACAAATTTTCAATAACATTAAAATTAACCTTGGTAAAATAATATTATTAGATTTATCAAGATTGACCTTGGTAATCGAATTGATTTTTACATATGTTGACATATTACTTTGCACATATGTTCAAAAATATATCAAACAATATTGTTTATATAAACAATGTATCAGATTTTTTTTATAATTAAATCATATAATCAACATTTTTTAACATATTAATTTCATCATTTACTGAAAAACGTTCCGTTTCTGTACTATACAATATTATTGGTGGTACTGGGGGTTGGGATTCCTAATCAATTTGGAGTGCAAAACTTAATTAAATTTTGATTCTATTTTATCATTGCATCCATATTCAATGAAACAAACAATCAGGTAAAAATCGAAGACTTTGGAAATTTTTATATAAAGCGTTGATTGATAAGATAATGATGTGTTTAAATGACCTACATACCGTGGTAAGTATAGATAAGAAATTTTATTAAATGATCAAAAAATTTATTTTAATTTATGTTAGTAAAGTAAATTTCGATTTAAGTGGGATTGTTTAAATTATCTCATTAAGTTTAGACATCTGAGTCAGGTGTCTAAGCTTAATGGGATATTATTTTCTGGAACATATAAATTCGAAAATAAAATTTTATTCAGAATAGTTTTTACTCTATATACTGATACTCATCGAAACCAAAACACGAGATGCAACATGAATTTCCTTTATATTGTTTGAACACAATAGTTGGTTAATGTCCGGTTAATTTGTATAGAAAATGATTTTGAAATCAATAAAAGCTATACAGCACCATAAAAAGCTTAATAGGAACTCATATTTGTTATAATTTCAATACAGTTCACAAAAGACAGATTCATCAAAAAAAGTCTGATTTAATTTGGACCTTTCGTCCGTTGTTTCTATGGTTCATACACTCTTAACTCTTTCATGGGTGCCTTTCGACGTCCTATCTGTGATTATAAATCAGTCACAATATAATTTTTTTGAAATCTGTTAAATCCAAAATGTATCTGTATACTATCGACGAATACCCAGATCCGACAGCCGTATCGAGTTATCCAATATGGTGGAATTATTTGAAAGTTTATGTTTTAAGCGACGAATTTATCAGAACTTTAAACCAAAAACTCATACCTTTACAGTCTGCCAGAATATCAATTTTAGCAGGATAGCATGAGACCGATGGAAGAAATAGACTTTCGGTAACGCAGAACGAAATGAGGCCAATTTGTATAATCTGACATTATATTATACAGGCCAGTAGTTAAAACTCGACCATTAACACCGATTTATACCGATTTATACCAGTTTAAAACCAATTCGTTATCAAAATTTTCTTGAAGTCATATCATTTTCGGTTATACTATCACCGAGACATTATTGTACCGAAAAATTGTATAGCCTAAAATTTCACAAGAAAATGTTTGGTTTACAGATGCAATCGATCAATGAAATCTAGCTGCAAAAAATTTCGGTGATGGATTTGAACCTTATAGCATACCTGCTTCGATGTCAAAAGACTGTTATAGGAATTTCACCTCTATGATCGCCCGGATTTCCGAAATATTGAAAACAGTAGAATAACATCTTCAAAGCCGGAGATACAAGCAACCATGAAATAGAATCATATATCATCATGTTCTTCACTTTTCAAAGTGTTTGAACTCGTGTCTTTTCATTGATTTTTTTTAAAGCGCCAGTGCCTCTCCACACATATTACTAAGTCAACTATTGAGGTCACTAATGAAGTACCATCACAGAAATTATATCTAAGTTGATGTAGTGTATACAGATTTCAGTTAATCTTTCGATTTCACTAGTCATGGCAAATCATTTGAAAACACCCCAAAATTTATAAATCAGTTGACATCATTTCTGACACCTACCAACTACAAGAACACCTCAGTGAAAAAGTGTGATTCCCAATAACTTAAACTTGAACCTCAATTCAACTATATGGTTACCAGCATTCAACTATAGAAAAGAAGCCGCAACTATGGGCGTGGAAGTTAATTTGGTCACCGGTTGATTCCCACCGTTGACCAACAATTAGCATGCACCAGAAGACATAAAGCGATTGTGTGTAAAAGGATTCGTTGGGCTGAGCACGTATTCAGCCTACGATTATTCCTAGGAGTTTCTGAAAATATGTATTTAAGAAACAATATTGACCTTTCGGTTGCTAAGGGAATTTCCATTATTGGATTCATCAGTAGATCGACAGAAGATATTATTGAGATGAGCTATAATTTAGACCTTTTACAGTCCCTGTTTGGCATCTTGTTTGTCGATATCGAAAATATTAAAAGAGTACAAAAAATTGTATATTGTTCATCACGTGGGAATATGGATGGGAATACATTCATGATAAACTATACCATAAAAAAACATCTGTCTAGTGAAGTTTATTACCAACAATTCTTTTCTAAGATTTGGAAATTCGTTTTAATTGAAAACCTGCTGCTGGATTAAATCGATCAAATCTGGAAAACATAAAATATATAAGTTCCAAGAGGACGTTTACAAATTCATGAGTTCATGCACAATGCGTAGTTGGAATGATTTCCTGCAATTCGGAACATATATCGCAAAATTGCAAAGTTGACGTTATCTTCGAAATACTGCATTTTTGTTTATTTAACGTCTACTTGAGAAACTTTTCCATCATTGGATTCCACAAATTAAAAAAAAAACACTCCACTTGAGTCAAAAGTGTCAAATAATTCACCGATTTTGATTAAACCCAATTTCTGACTCATACTTGTTTTTGTTTTTAAAGTCGATTAATTATTATTACATATACATTACACTGTATGGGTGATTGACAATTTAATTAACTTGTTTACGGTTTTGTTCGAATTAATTATTTTCAAAGGTCTAATTTAAAAAATTCGAGTTCAAAATGATATTAGACTATTGTATCGACAATAATATGAGTTCCACATGTGGTGTTCACCATATATCAACTGCATCAATAATTAATTGTAAACTAAAACTAGATTCAGATCAATTATTTTAACCTCATAGACGAGATCATAAAACTAGAAAACTTTTAATATTTTATTATTTTCCAACAATAAAACAAATTCATAACGATTACATGTAGTTAACCTTCACACCGTGAAAATAGCAATGAAAATCGTGTGTGTGCACTTATAATACCGGTATAGACATTTATCTATAAAATGCAATTAAATCGAAAATATATAAGTACCTTCGTCAATCACAGATCGAGACAAACTTGTACGTACATTAAAAAATGATAGGATCTAGACCCGAAGGAAAATTTGATTACTTTACAATAATGGCGCACGATTTTCACGAGCTGCGGGCAATATATTCAATTCAAGATATCAAACGCAACGGTTTACGATAGTTTTCTTATTACAATATTCTATTTGTCTAGTATTTATTGACACTAACAGCTCGATTTTTTTATGTTAATTTTTAATTGATTGTAAATTATTGACTATAAATAAATTCGCTCGGCGTTGATTAACCATCGAACGGACGCGGTTTTGTTTTTAAAACAGTTACTCATGTAATTTAGAATAGATTACGAATAAAAATATTAGATGATGCAATTTTTATGATTAATTGAATCAGTTTCGTAGCCAGATTAACTATTGTATTTCGTGCGACGTTCGCTGGTTCTAAGATATCCAAAAAACTAGTAAAAGTAAATCGAAATACGTTTGAGAGCTCGTATGGACACATGGGTGGGATCATTTCACCTTGGAATGGTCTATTAAAATTTATTATTTTTGTTGTTGTTGATTTAAGACCAAGGTGATTGAAAGATTTCGAGAATAATAATTATTTATTCCAAATGTATGAATGTATATTGTAAATGGATTACCATTTAAATGACGATTGTTTACTATGAGAACGGACCTTTCTAAATCAACGTTAAGACTTGGGCATGTGAGTATTAATTGGTGGCATTAAGATATTGAGTTGTTTACAGTTTCCTATATTTTATATTGATGTAATTATATTAATTGGTAAATGACGGTAAAGTAACGCCCCGTTCCTTTCCATATACCTTTTCTATAGCATTATATGATAATTTTAGTTCATATACCGTACAATGCAATAGAAATGAGGTATTTAAAACCTAAAAATTAATTAAAGTATCGCATATACAATTTAAATGTTAACTATGTCGTAATATGTAGTAAATTGTTTCATGAATGACCACAATCTTTCCCTATTTCCAGTGCTTCTTAATATTTCTTATAACAACTGATACTGAAATTTATAAGGTAAGTCGATCTAGTAATTTAAGTATAATTGTTGAGGTGCCTTAGATTGCAGAGGTCATTCGGCAGAATATTGACATTGACCACTTACCTTGATTAAGAGTGTATAGTACTGCTCATACTCCACCATCCATTAGATTTGGATGAACTGATTGACGAGTTTATGCAATTATTGATGTACATCAATAATAACGGGTGTTTTAACAGGCAACTTTTTTCCGATAGGGACGGCGAACGACACCATATTTTTTATTGTTCTTTTATACTGCAAATTTTTTATCAAAATAATCGTTCTGTTGCTGCTATTTTAAGAGAATTACGGCCACAATCGACCGTATAGTGGCAAAATTTCAGTACGTTTTCGCTACATAATGTGCCGGTGCTCTCGAGAGCAAAAAATGCTCGAAGTATTGATAACATCCCAGTGCTTTAGTTCAAGGAGACTCGAATGTGTCGCTCACACGACGTTCGCAAAAATTGGGCCTTTCTGTGACATCATTGTGGCAAATTTTACGTAAAAATCTTGGCCTACATCCGTATAAGATCAAGCTGACATAACAACTAAAGCCGTTTGACCATTTGAAGCGACGCCGATTCGTGAATTGGGCTCAGGAGCAAATCGAAAATGATGCAGATTTTCACCGAAAAATCATCTTCAGCGATGAGGCTCACTTTTGGCTAAATGGATTTGTCAACAAGCAAAATATGCGTTACTGGGCAGGAAGCAACCCACACGTGATTCATGAGGTACCGTTGCATCCCGAAAAAGTCACTGTTTGGTGCAGATTATATGCCGGCGGCGTCATTGGGTTGGGCCATATTTTTTCATCGACGAAAACGATCGCCACGTTACTGTTAATGGAAATCGATACCGCGATATGATAACCGATTTTTTTGGCCGCAATTAACTGGAATGGACTTGGACGACATGTGGTTTCAACTGGACGGGGCCACACAGCACACGATACAATTGCGTAATTGAAGCTTAAGTTCGATGAGCGTGTAATTAATCTCGCGAAATGGGCCCGTCCAGTGGCCGCCGCGCTCGCGTGAATTGTTACCTCTAGATTATTTTCTTTGGGGTTATGTGAAGTCATTGGTCTATGCCAATAAGCCGGCGACGTTGCAAGAGCTCAGAGTCAAAATTGAACGTGAAATTGCTGAAATTTCGGCCGATTTATGCGAAAGAGTGGTCGAAAATTTGGTTCAAAAATTGAGTTTCGTAAAACGTGCACGCGGTGGTCATGCAAAAGAAATCGAGTTTCATACTTAAATTTATGTATATGTTCAAATTCGTTAATAAAAAAAAGTTAGTTCAAAAGTCGAACAGTTTGTGTTTTATTAAAAAAAAAAGTTGAAGTGCTCTTATTGAAAAACCCGTTACAAGTCAGTGTCGACACAATACGTTGAGATACATTTCCTATAAAGTAAAGAATTCAAAATTTTTTATACGGAAAGGTTGTGTTTTACTTACTAATTTACTCTCAGAAATGAGCGAATGAATTTTGAGCAAATATACATCAGTAAACATCAGATATTTGATTTTGGACTCGTTGATTTTGAAATCAATAGAAACTGAACACTGTTCTAGTGGATCATTTATCACTTTAATTCCGTTAATTACATGACACGCAGGTATCATCTGTAGATGACGAAAATTGATTGGATTATTGGAATAATCTTGATGTCAGTTTTACGACGGTTATATTTCAATATGAGATTGAGAACTTCGACACAGCATTGCGACTGCGATACTGTCATTTACATAGATTTTCATATTTGTTTGTTATTCCTAAATATTCATTGGCATACCATAGCTCCTCTTTTGATTGATCAAGTCCTAGACTTGCTAGAAATCTAGGAATACTTGGTGTATTTCATGAGATGTTTTTATAGTACTTGTAAGGAATTGGACGGAATTCGCCATGGAACTCACTTATAGTTTCAGAAAAGTAATTCTATCCAAGATTGCGTACGACAGAAACTTTTACTCTGCGCAAAGAAGGCCTATTTCACGATAGTTCTTGCTTCTTAAGCAACCACACAGTTTTAGAGATAGAACATAACGCAACCAAGTTCTATTATTCCGCCGTAGCCTTATTTCGCCATAACCACTCGAATAAAGTCAAATATATAAGTTCGACAAAGTATAGTCCCTCCGAATATCTTAAACTGTGGATTGCCTTAGTGAATTTTTCTGAAGAAGCAAAATGTTGTTTCAACCTACGTCTTAAACTATCCTTAAACTAAAATCGAACAGGTGATTTATCTGGTTAAAGCTTTCTCACACATCATGTTAAGCTGTTTGTTAGAATCAAAGTTAGTTTCATGTAAATCAACTTGCAAGACTATTCAATATGACTCAATAAAATGTAACCGACAAACGAACACTTTAAAAACTAGCGTCTATTTTCCAGAGTTGCTCTATTGTAGGTTTTACATCTATCCAAATAAACGATGTAAGTTTTCATGTCCTCTTAGAGTTTCACGCCATTGCTTAAGTTTTCGATAGTTTTGTATATTTTAAGTTCGCTAGCAAATATTAAAATTTTGAATTTAGCTGACTTTAGAGATCGCGTTGATGAAAATTGTAAAAATTCAAAGACAAATGGGAAAATTAGATAGAGCTTGAGTTGACTTAGATCTTCTGTTTTCGATATTGATGTTTATGATGTGGTGGCTTAAGTTAAATTTAAACCATGCAACAAAGGTATTTGAACCAAAATGAGTATAACCGTTCCAGTGTGTTTTTCAGACACTTGTTTATTTCTTCTAATGTGATATTTAATACTTCAATGGACTGGTTACGTACCCTACCATATTGGGTATTTTTGTGAAAAAAGCAAATATGTCAGATCTGACTTTCACGTCTGATGAGCTCAAGAAGTACATATGCGTTGATCATTGTTAATTTTATCTTTAACGCAAATAATGCAAGTCTTGTATTTATTATCTCAAAGCTTGCGTTTCGAATTTATATTAAATTAGAAATTTCATGAAAAATGACGATGATCTGACCATCATATTTATTCTTGGATGAACATTCATTCCGAAATATCTACTCGTAATATCTCAAGCATTTTTTTCTTACGCTAGAAAAATAAGAACTATACATTCCCGCAATTCCAACATTAAAATTATGGCTTACCCAACTTCGTCCATTATATCAAGGATAACGCGCACGATCTAATGGAAACCACCACCACAAAACACAAATCCAACGCTGAGAAGGGAATGCGGTACAGAAACGAAGGACCAAGAAAGAGGGAGATAATGTTGGGAAGGGAAAGACTCACCGTTAGTATGCGGAACCTCCTGGATGTTACGCCGTTGCACCGGTTGTTCCCACGTAAACCACTCGAACCGCCGCTTAATCTTTGCTGTACGCCCTTTTCTCGTGGTTTCTGGTTCACTTAATCTTTTGATAGCATGAAATACAAACAACATTCACCAATCACGTTTGTTTTTACACATGTAATATATTTCTCACTTAAAGTATTATATATTTTTGTCCATACACATAATAGTTATAATTTCTAGTCCATACACCCACATCACTCGCTGTCCATAGATCACCAAAATCGTCCGTGTGTTTTTTTTAATACTTTTTCTTGTTTTTATAAGTAGGGAGCCCAAAAGTACATTCCAAAACAACAGGCCAAAATCATATAACGGGCAATGGTCACAATATTCCCACCATTTACTCGTACCGTGTTTTCGCCATACTCAAACTCTTGCTCTCGGTTGATGTTTTTTTCTTTTCTCGATGTGGCTTTGACCAGCTCCCACTAAAAACTGTCCCGCATTCCTCGTGTAATTTTTTCTTTTTTTCTCGTTCGATTCAAAGAACCTCTATCTTTTCTAAAAAAAAATACACTTTCTTCAATGCCGTTGTCTTGTTGTTTTTTGTCATCTCCCGTAGTGGTAAATTACATTTATGATGACCCTCGCGCGACGATTTTGTGTTTAGCATGGAAACAAACAAAAAAAAACATTATTATCATAATGTCATTTGTACCGATCTATCGGTGGCTTATGCTAACCAGTGAGTCTTGGATCGGAAATTGTTTTGTGGGACATAAAAAAAGTTTTGGATGGTTAAGAACCGGGATAAGAGACGGGAATCTCGTATATACGAAATCTGTTTTCGCTAGTGGTGATCTCCCTGATGTCGCCCAATTGTTCAACCCACCATACCCAACGTCACAACGCCACAAAGATAAAAGTAATATGGTTTTTAGAAATCATACTTATCTGAATTTCACATTTCTTCGCAAATTTATTTTAACAAACCGATACTATAGTCTCTTATTTCTCTGGTTTCTTTGGGTAACGATAGTGCCATTATGTGATTTATGGGAAATGTTAACGAAATATTTTGGTATATAACCTTACAACATCCTAAATTTATCGTTACTTTTAATTTAAGGGTGGTGCATTACAATAATGTGTTCCATTTTGGCAGCCATGAGAATTCACAAAAAATTTGTCACATTTCATTATAACCAAAAAGTTGCACAATTTGGTTTGTTCTAAAAGTCAGCCTATATAGGTTACTGGCATTGGCAATTGCTGTAGAAGTGTTACGTCCAGATCAATAAGAGTTATAATAAAGTTACAATACAAACATAAGGTCCATGGAAAAGAATCAACATCTTAATTGGTTGTTAAACCAATTTAAGACAGTCCTACTTGCTTTACTCTTCACGAAGTAACTCTCTACTTTATACAGTATATTATACATTGAACTATGGTAAGACACTTTGTCGTTCTTTAAAGGGTGATATGAATGTGCAGAATGTTTCAAAAATTTAAAGTAGCTTATGAAACTATCGTTATATGGGAACAATGTTTATACCTTGAAATGAATTTTGACATCTTTTGATAACTTTATTTAAACCCGGTGCTAGTAAAAACATACTCAATTTACTGACCATTATTCTTTATTTTGACATACTCAATAAGTGCAGTTCCAGCTCAGAAGTTCGAATTGTGCCACAAACAACGAAACCTAAGATTTTAGTTTACAAATCGATTATTCAATTCAAAAAGATACAAGTCATTTCGATGCGACTCGAACAGCTTGCGGGTATTTACATATATTGTAACTAAGTTCCCAGTATAAACCGATGAACAAACATTGATATATACGAGGGTTAACTGTGTAAAGTGTAACTCAATGATCAATAATACTGATAAGATTATATTTACTTGATCATAAACATTAAGATATGCATAAGTACTTATAACGAGGTAGACTAAAACGCATCGTCTGCTGTAGTACTTATCAGTTCTATAAAAACAAAGTGAAAATTGTAAACATATTTTGACGTACAAAGTGTGTAAGCGCTTATCAAACGATTGTTTTTCTGTTTTGCACACTTTGATTATTTAATAAAATATTAAATAACAAAATTAAATGTAAACAAGAACTATAACAGTGAGGTAATCGAAGAGCAATGAGGCATATCTATTATATAAAACCAAACTTTCAAATTAAGATTGAATGTTCGGGTGTGACTCACTTAGCTGTATACGGGAATGCTGAAATGCTGAAACTACACAATAATTTCAATGTTATTTCAGTTCAAAGTCAAGTTAATGGTAAGACCAAAATGTAAATTTTAGATCTCATCGCAATTTCAATGCACTTACATATCATTATGAGCACATCGCAGCAAACATTTAAGGCTTGAGTAACTTAGAAGTTTGATAGGCATACTATCCTATTCAAAATTATTTGTGCAAGCTAAATTTTCACGGTATCGTCGTACAAACTGTTTTAAAATAGATATAAATAATAATCTTTTTGAAACTAATAATTTTTATTTAGTTAGTTTAATTATTTTCCTTTATAATTCAATAAAAAAAAATTTAAAATTTTAATTTTACGACAAAATATGATTGATTTAATTTTATACAAAATTATTTGTGCACACAAATTTGTATTCATAATTATTTGTGCACATTAAAAAACCTGTTTTATCATGATTTTCAAATCAGTTATTTGAATTTTTATTTTTTCCAAATTTGATCTAGTTTGTAATTAGTTAATTATTAAAAAAATTCTGGTTAGTTCTTTAATAAAAATGCCTAAAAAATCTGAATTTAGTGTTGAAGTCAGAGCAGCAATGGTAGCTGATTATGAAAATGGAATTCCGACTACTGAGTTATCAAAAAAGTATGGTTTCAAACTTCGTTTGAATGAGTGTACCAAATTTCAAAGTGCACCCATAGATACCAGCACAATAACCTGATCTTGTCGGAGGAGGCGACTTAATCTGTTTTTTTTTATATTTTATTCTATGCTATCTTTTTTGGGGCTTAAGGCTCTCCCAGCTCTTTCGCGGTTCGCTTAGTTACGTTAACATCCTACTTTACGCCTAAACGGCCAAATCGAGGACGTACGGCTATAGGTCCGATTTTCGTAGAACCATCTGCGCATTGCATAGCTCCATGCCAGCCTATAGTACTGACATGGAAGATGGGTCGGCCCATGAGTTCTGCGCTCCAACAGGCGGTCATAGATGTGTTCATTAACACCACCGATCGTAATCAGATGGTGAAAAATCCCTTTTACATCCTGCCCCTATCGAGATTCGAACTCTGTACCTCCTGCTCCAACTGCCACAGCTTTAACCACTGAGCCACCTGGTCGGTGACTTAATCTTCCGCATCCATAAAAATGTTTACTGTTAAAAATGTCAACCAAATTAAAAAACATCGGCTAGTGATAGCATGGCAACGAGTCGTCACTAAAGTACCCGCAACGAGATTAAAAATCGATACATGAAACGTGCAGTCACCAGAAACATGACACGTTTGAAGACATTAAAAGAGGAGACCACGGCTATACGTTCATAAACAGTTAAGATGACCTCGAAAAGGTTGCAGTTAGATTTCTCATTGGACAACAGGTAAAATTAGTTGTGTTGTGGAAGCCCAACAGTCGATAATCGAATGTATAAGCTACGCATGCATATGAGATAAGCCAATACGTGTCCAAAATGCAGAAAAGGTTGAAAACGTAAGAAGATATATAAAGTAAGAATGTAACATACCGACCTCTTTTTATTCACGAGATTAAGAATTGCATGTGAATTCATGATATTTTGAATGTCATCAGAAGGTCAGTGAAAACACGTTTTTTGTGCTGATCCGTCAGTTATCCGGCATATTTTGTCTGTTTACAACTGTAAGAAAAGTGAATCGAATCCGATGGCATCAAAACGTTTACACGGGTCGGTAAAAGGCGTGTAAAAATATGGTCAATCTAAAATAAATATGATAAACATATAAATCGTTCAGAATTGATTATTTTGGACTACAACAGATAAACCTATTGATTATAGCTCACGATGACGGATTCAGTTAACAATATTCCTATTGGTTCAATTCATATTTTCGAAATTTTACGTTTGTAAATTTTAACACAACCACAATTTCACACTATAGTCAAATGTGAAAAGAGCAGGCGAAAGTGTTGATCGTCAACCCATCACCGATGGGGTAAACCAATAAAATATCGTTTCCTGTGAAAAATATTTAATCAAATCACCAACAGCTATAAACAGTTGAAGCATCAATCATAAATCATCGAACCGTTATCGCCCTCAGAGTATATCCAAACGTTCAAAAATCAACTCGATTCGTTAGTTTGTGTATCAGTTGTCATAAATTTACTCTATCTATTGTGCTATATAGCCGTATGAACATACTTTTCATCAATATTTCTAATTTTCCACCACCACACAAATTAGATTTGTGTAAAAGGTAAAATTGAAAATTCGATTTTATTTTTCACCTTTATGTTTGACGTCACACATTCAATCATATTTTTTTCTCCCGGTTTTATAATATAATTTCATAAAGTGAATATTGAATTTCCACTATATAATTTCAGCAGCAACGGTAAGTAGAAAATGAAAAATCGAATTTTCCATTTTCTTTCTGTTTTTTTGGTTTTTTGTTTTTCAGGCGAAACATGATATTGATGATATTTCACTATTTATGTGTGTATAGTTTATGGGTGGTTCGATTTTTTCGATAATCTTATTAGTCGTGTGTTTGTGTAATATACGGTTATATAGATTGATGATGATATCGTATATATACTATACACATATGATAAATATATATTTACGAGAATATCCGAAATGTACACATACATGTATATACATAGTAATAATATATCCTTGCTAAGTGTTTAATCCGGTGACGTATTGATAGCTAAAATCATTTGCTTCAGTAAACATCAAACAAATTTCTAAAAGAAAACTTTTTCGTTTATATTTATTTATTTTGTTTCGGGAGGTTCAAGACCAATTAGAAATAAACTCCCCCGCATTTTAAGTATATCCATATAGGCATAATACCAAAAGCGTCATACAAATCAACTAAATAATTTTCCTGTTATCCTTTAAGTTTCTTTTCAAACTTAATTCATTCTCTCATCTCGAGTATTACAGTAATAACAATAAAATAGAGTAAAGTTTTTGCTTTTGATGCTGCCACTGCTGCTGCTTCTGCTATATATCGTTCGTTCCCTTTATCTCTAGGTTATCAACTATACTTTATGGATGAACCGTACGTAAATAAGAAAACTTTACGATGAACAAGAAATAAAATAAAATAAAAGTTTTTTTTTGTGCTTTTACTTTTGGTTTTAACATTCCAACAACAATAAAACAACGAAAAAAAAAATAAGTTTTTCTCTTCGCATCCTTCTTGTCTTAACTCGAAGAACATCATACCAAAAAGCAACAAGAAAACATCGGAGCATACATAATCTAAGAAAACAATTTTAATGGGATTGAAATTCTTAATTGTTTTGGTTTATAGTTTTTATTGCAAGTTCGTTGTAAAGCATAAAGAATCTTCAATTTCGATCGGTTCGGAGAAATAAAAAAACAAAACAAAACTAAGAAATTATTCGATTGGATAATGGAAATACTTTTGGTCAAGTTTTTCATTTTTGTTTTATTACCGGATTCGAAAAGTTACGATGCTCGTGTATGCGGTCGTACAATGTAATTAAATTTGTTGGTTTTCTTTTTTTTTGTTTGTGTTTCTTGAAATCCATGTTTATGTGCGGGTGCAGATGCGGGATTGAGTTTTTTCAAAAAGATATCAATTATTATCTCTATTTTTCTAAGCTAGAATTGAACCGGATAATTAATAAATTTGATGATAAATTCAATTAACTGTCAAGATATAGATATGCAATTTATCGCAGACCAAAAAAAGTGGCATAAATTGTTGTTCGTCATCTACACCCAAAAGGAACCATCTTAGTTCAGAAATCAGTTTGTTCTAAGAAGTGAAAATGCAAAATTGGAGCAACAATAGTTCTATATTATCTCTATACGAGGAATCCACGGCTTGCAATTTTCATTGTTACGAATGTTCGTTTGAAACTGCTGATTAATCAAAGAACAGTGGTCAGTAGAGATTATCCAAGACCGTATATCATAGTTCAAAAACTTACGTTTTATTGGTTGGTTCATTGTACATTGAAAGATTAATTGCATGACATATGGTTGTTCTTTCTCATATGGGTTAGACCGTAAAAGTGACTTACCATGTTAAGTTAATATCCATGTGATGAGTACCCAGTAAATTACTTCTGAATGTCATGTCGATTTAATTAAATGATTTTCGCTTAAACAGTTTCCAAGAACCAGTGTTTTAGTTTTGAAAGCAGTTTGGATGTCAGAGAATAAGTATGAGGAACTCTGCAGTTTATCTCCGAATGACAGAGGACATCTCTTAAAATTTCCACCTGAAAAATAATGGCATACCTTTCAGTGGGATAATTAGTTTCACCTTATGATTAAGCATGTATAGGCCGACAATCGTCAAATTACAGCATATATCCATCCATATAGAGAACTAGGATGAGTTATTGTGTTCTTATTTATGCGGTGATAATTACACTAAATTATTTCTAAAAGTGATATAATTGATTGATATGTTGCATTGAGCTTTGACTCATAAATTAAACGAAACTCCAGTTATAATAAAGATGTTTCCGATTGGAATTTTTGGTGTATTGGTAGAAATTTCAATAGCATTGCATCATTGTCTCACTGTTAAAAGTTTCAGTGATCTCAGTTCCAAAATATTAGATTGCATATCATGCATGAGAGTTTTAATGAGCCCAATAGAGTGTCAACTCAAAAATTTCGAAAGTTCGCAAACCAAAGTTGTGTGTGTAAATTGTAAAATGTAGTTTACATGGTTTTACGTGTCATTTACGTAAGGTAATTGTTTACATTCTGTATGTTAAACTAATTACATGTAAAAAATAATTTTGGATGCGCCATTTCTTATTAAATCAATATGCATTTAAAGAACCATTTGTTGACAAAACATCTTACTATTTTACAAATTGAAAGTGTAAAATAATTAAATCCGTACAATTTTTTTGACTACATTTACTTACTATCAAGGCGTCAATATGATACAGTTGCATCCTCTGTTAAATCAATATTAATTATTACATAAAATGTCACCTACAATAAGTACGTTTTATACGTCTCGTAAAAAGTATTTATTTATTTTATGCTTTCAATGTGTGATTTCAATTAAGAAGGAAAATCACATATGGAAGTAACATGTAACAATTATTACTTCCATTAGGCATAAAAACCACTCAATTATTTACTGAATAATTCATCAACACAATGCACACACATCCCATTTCGAGTACAAGCTCATTATAAATGGGGACGACTAATATTATATTAACGACTAATATTATCATTCTAGCACACTATTTACGAAATTTTGATTAAACGTCGCAGCAGATCTCAAACGCGTAATGCCTCCTGCTAAATAATAGCTTTTTGACTAGATAATTTGATTTTTTAGGTTTGAGTAGTTCCTAATAAAAGCTCAAACCCGAAACTCATAAATACAAGTTATACTACAACTATAAGAACAAGCATAATATAGTGTAAAATATTGACCATATTCGTTCTAAATGTGAAAATAAAATCTTTTTGGAACAGTCCAATTCTAATGAAACATACAAAATTAGACAATATCACCATAGAGGAAATGCGGAAGGAGATAGGACATAAAAATTCTCTTTTTAAACTGAATATACTATCCGTAAACCCCACGATTTTATACAGACTTAGTAAAACAAATATCTTTTTGCTAACTTTCACAAAATGGTAACCCGATGCAAGAGTTTGGTTAAAAGCTATGTCCAAATTACTAACAGTAGTTGAAAACAGAATGAATGACCCATTAAGATGAATACAATGAAACGAAAACGTATCTAGCGATTTTTGTAAATAATAATAGATATAATATAATAGATATAATTGTTTTTTTTGTGATCTAACTTACTTTTTCTATAAAATTGGACATCATCAGCGAAAATGTGATACGAATAATGGTGAAACGAGGGTTCTGTGTCATTAATGCACATAGAAAATAAAAAAGGCCCAAGTACCGAACCTTGAGGAACACCTGAAGTAACTGGTAGAAAATTAGGATAACCAAAAAACTGTGTGAACGATCCGATAAATAATTGATAACTAATCTAGCTGCAGAAAGGGAAAATTTAAATTTGGAGATGTTTTTATATTTTATTACTATGCAATCTGGTTTGGGGCTCAAGGCACTCCCAACTCTTTCGCGGTTCGCTTATTTACGTCCTTACCTTACGATTTGCAGCCAAATCGAGGACGTACGGCTATAAGTCCGATTAACCGAACCACCTGATCATTGCATAGCTTCAGGCCAGCATATAGTACGGACATGAAAGATGGGTCGGCCCATGGATTCTGCACTCCAACAGGGGGTCATAGTTGTGTTCATTCACACCACCGATCGTAATTGTATGGTGAAAATTCTCTTTTGCATCCTGCCCCTATCGGGATTCGAACCCGGTACCTCCCGCTCCAACTGCCACAGCTTTACCCACTGCGCCACCTGGGCGGTGCCGATAAACTTATTACACAGAATGATGTGATTTAAAGAATCAAATGCCTTTGAATCTAAACAGAGTGATCTACCAAAGTGAGAGAAAACAAGTTTTCTGATCCATACTAAGCCGAACATCATCACTGATATTCAATTACAAAGTATTTGTACCCTGGACTTCTAAACCCAGATTGAAAGATATTGGGTAAATTCTAATAAATTATATGGGACTGAATTTCGTTTTTTCCTACTATCTCAAACGGTTTTGAAAAGGAAATTAAAATACTGACTGGTCTTAACTGGGATAACTGGGATCTTGCTAAATTTTGGAATTGGAGTTTCTCTATACTGAGTTTCCATTGCTCGGTAAAGGAAGATAAGCCTAAGATAAAATTAAAAATGTGTAATTAGTATTTTGAGAGTACAGACAAATTTTCGAAATAGCACACTGTAACTCCTCATAGGAAATACTTGAAAATTAAAATATATAAGAACACTCTTCAGATATGAGATCAACAATAGGACTAACCAAAGTTGGATTCGAGCCAGTAAAATAAGAATTCAGTTTTAAAATTCATTACACTATAATTTATAATCCTGCTAAGACCTATAATTCGAACATAATCCTGGAAACATCTTACTTATTCTATAAAATACTACTCTTGGCGGCCCTAATGAATCTAACTACCCTTTAGCGAATTTGTTTCTAAACCCAATATATCTGACTATTTCCGAACAATTTCCACGAGATAAATGTATCTATCCTTAATCTGATTGCATCTGTTATTTCCTCAGACATTCAGGAGGGCGATAAAGGTTTATACAAGTTTTATGAAGAACACAACCTCCAAAACCCATAATTTTGTTCCGAACGAAATCACAACTTTGAAAACCGAATAAATAAACTCATTGACAAGCTGAATTTGGCTTGTAGAAGAATCAAGAGAAAAATGTTTTCCCAAGGAATAGTGCTTCATAGACTAGTGCTGGATTAGAATCATCTTTTTTGCACCATGGGCCCTCTGTGGCATTGAGTGCGGAACCTCTAAGGGTTCCAGCCATATTTAATAAAAAAAAAAAAGAATCATCTATATTGGAAAATAATTTAAACAAAAACTTTTAGGCTTCGGACGAGAAAAATAATCAATATGGATATCACTTAAAGGTCATGATGGGATCCTATTATCCTAATCGAGATATAATCGGTTGAAAAAACAAAAAGAATTATCATTGTACGGTAAAACATGGTGAATAAGAGACGAAGTGATACAGTTAGTGAGTGGACAAAAATAAGTTGGTTTACCAGTTTTATACCTGATACATTAAGAGTATACAAAACATTAAAATAACTACGAGCTATATATTGAAAACATATCAAAGGTGAAGTTGCCTGAATATTTCATGTTACTGCAAGGTAAGATATAATAATAATTTAATATTTGATAGGGATTTTTTAAATTGTGTATAACACCCCTTACTTATATGGGTGGGTTGTACACAGTCCTAAATAAATACCCACAAACAAATAAGGATTCAAGAAAAAAATTAACAACGGTTGCCTGATAATCAACTAATATACAAAGTGAGCTACAGTAACATAGAAAGTGATCTGGGGTTTATACAATAAAAAAAAAATCTCTTCAAATAAATCACATTTCAATAGATGTCCATATATTTTGTTTCGAAATTCTTATCCGAATTTTTGATAAACGGAATGGTAAGATCGATCCGGGTTTCACAACATTTTTTAAAAATTAAAGTACGATCACTGCTATAATGATAAATGTAAAATACTTCAACAGTTTGGTCAGAGCCATCGGCCGCGTGATGATGAGTTTTTTTGTAAATCTGAGTTGCACTTGATGCAGTTAAGCTGACAGCTAAGCAACCACAAGAGGACAAGAGAAAGAATGGTTTGGTGAGCACCGGATAAAAACAGTGGCAGATCATATTTTAATTTTTTATACAAAAATTTATTGGTGAAAAAGTTATGAATGAATTGAACTCAGCTACCGCGTTAGATTGTTCAGAAGTTAAACGATAAGTCATACTGAGCGATGATACAATAACTGGAAATGTTAGTTGATTGATTCACCAAAGAGCGGGTCTTCAGGTTTGTTGAAATTTGTGTGATAATCATCTTTATTATGCTTCCATTTGGTTACCATTATTTATTTAAGTACAGTGCATTACAACGTGTTATAGTATTATTTTAATAAAGCAATTAAAATTTCATAAATGTACACAAGTTGTTAAATTTATTGGTAAGGTGGTTGAGCTATCTATGTGTAAAAATAAATAAATTATAAATATAGCTATAAAGTGAAAAGATTGCATAAAAATTTTATAACCTCAAATCATTCGATGGAAACAATTCTTTCTTCTGAATGGATTCATCTTCCTTGTACACGAGAGGAGGGAAAACCAATTTCTCGGTTAACTAGATCGAAGTGGCTGAAGCAAAAATTTACTAACAATTGGGTATAACATAGAAAAATTGAACTTGAGAAGTTTAAACGGTTGAGCAAGAAGAGTAGAGAAGTTTAAACGGTTTTAAATTCAGGTTTATCGCGTGTAACAAGAGTTTGAGTTGTAGATAAATCGGAATTGAAAAAAAACCTGAAACATAAGCAAAATATATTAAAAATGAAAAATACACCTGTTATGAAAACATTTTTAAAAATAAATCCTTATCGTCGAATGATAAAGCAGTCAATAAATCGTAGAACTTGGGCAAAATTGGGGCGTACTAAATGTGTCTTTGTTCTAAAATGTGTTTTGGCACAGGAGGAATACGTAAGTTATTAAACATTTGAAAAACAACATAGTTTTCGATAACAGTAGATGAAATCACAGATTTAGGTACAAATAAGTCACTCCTGACAATAGATTTATTGCCAGTTGGAGCAGATTGCACTGCAGCAACGCTTCAAAGTTTTAATAAAAAGTTTAATAAATAATTTCGGCAGATATTTGTGTCAAAATTTTATTGTTTCGGTACGAATTAATATTTCAACTGTTTTATTCCGCAGGAATACCGTTCCAAAATATATTTGGATTTTGTAACGATGTAGAAATAAGAAACTCCAGTGTGATGGAAGGAATAAGAAACTCTTTTGTCCTTCCGACTGAAAGAGGATAATCCACACATAATTACGTATATATGTATGTCTTAGTTCAGCCATTATTACCAGCAAATGTTTATTATTGCCTTGTTCACCAAAAAGATTTCCTTCATCAAATGCCCCTACATCTCCGGCAGCTTTAAACGATGCATTCAGCTTCAAGAAATTCAAAGTATGCGCAGTGAGAACAGAAGAAAAATTATCAAAACATCCGATATACATTGGAATGAATCGTTGATAACTGCAGAGATTTAATCTTTTTGTTAAAGAAGCCGTCTATTTTAACGACAGTTATCAACGATTCATTCCAATCTGTGTCGAATGTTTCGAGAATTTTTCTATTATATAAAATAACCTATTTTAGTAAACTTAAAGCAACTGATTTTATAATACAAAAGTTTCATAACATGGGTACCCCACCAACGCTTACTTTTTATTTTGTAATCGTATTAGTATTTTTCGATATATTTAACGTCTTGTTTCAATATGAGAAGTGCCAAATCAACAATTTGCCTTCTGAATCCTCAAAAATTTTAAAAACTTGTGATAAAATTTCATTAAATTGAATGAATTGAAACAGAATATGAATGTTCGTCAGTCGAGTCGGTACGTGGGACCTAAATGTGTGGAATCATTAATAATTCATACAGACCAGTCTTGATGTCTTGCAGACTTGATTGGAAGCAGAATTGGAAGAAATACAAATCAAATAAAAACGGAACTAATTTTTAAGTAAATGGAATTTTTGGAACATAATAAAATAATTTGCCAACATCTTGATATCGTTAAAAATTTGTTGAATGTCGAATGGAGAAGTTCTACCCTGTTGATTAATTTTGGTGGACAGTTTCAAACATGAAATTTTTTTAACGATAATCTAATAAAATCCAGATTTAAGCTTTTGTTTTTAATTTCACAGAATCCAGTCTTCTCGTATATAAGCTTTAAGCTGTTGGATATTTCTTGGCGTTTTGGGCATACACCATACTCTCCAGATAGGAAAAGAAAAACTTAGTGCCAGTTAAAATCAGATAAACTTGATATTGTTCGATCGCTCAATTTTGCGCAGGAGAGCCTTAGTTGGACGAGTGGTGTGTGCTGAAGCTCCATCTTATTTATACCAAAACTGTAGATTGTTTTCTACCTCTGGCATTAAAAAATGTTCAATTAATTCCATTCACATAAACAACAAATGGTTCGTCGTATGGTCTAGAACCTTTGATCATCTAAAACATTTGAACTCTAGGCATAATTTTTGAAAACGGCGACAATATTGAACGCGTATTCGTATTTAATCTTGTTTGGTGTAACTTATGGTAAATTCGCATAGAGAACGTTGCCTGGAGGAAGTTTCGTTATTTTTCTCAATACTTCTTTACTCCCGAGAAATTTTTACATTATTTGGAACTGCAAGGGGTCTTCCAACATGCAGAAGATCACAGACCACCTCTCGTAACCCCTTCGTGCAATTTGTGAAATGATAGAAATTTTGATATGATCTTTGTGTTTGGATAATAGAATGCTGACTTTCTTAATAAAATTTAACATCTTTGGTTCTTAGCTTGACCCAAAATCTGTTCCAACATAAATTTAGCTAGTTTTTCAAAATCAATACTCCAAAAAATTCCTAAGAAAAATTTATTCACTAATTAAATCCAAAAGCTACTTATGCGCCACCCTTTATATACCTTACGGTGTTGTCAACAATTCGAAGATCATCAATGGTTATAACTGTATAGGAAATTCAGAAACTTAATTCTAGTATATTGTAACACGTGTAATACTACATAATCTAAACTTCAATCGTGCTCGATAAATCCTTGATTCAAATCATCTCAAATATTCAATTATATAACCGCACAGATATTAAATTAAATTGTTCGGAGGAGTTTTCACAATATTTCAATCGATGATTACAAATTTAAAATCTTTAATCAATCATAAAATACATAACAAACCGAAACGAAATAAAGAAAACCTCAAAACCAAGATTTCAACAAATTTCTTCGAGGAATAACCAAACATTTTCAACTGATAACGGGAAAGTATGTATAAGGATAAAAGAAAATGAATGAAAATCTTCGAAATAATGTAATCACTCTAGAGAAATTTGTTCGATTTATTGGATTTTTTCTCGCTCAATTCAATCGAAGTGTAAAAAAATATAAATTTTTTTTATTGTTAAAATTGAATTCCCAATCAAATAAGATAAATAAAAATAGCGAAAAAAATGTGAGAAAAACGGATAAACCGCGGAGTTTTTTTTTTATTTTATTTATTTTGATAACAACAAAACAGCAAATACATAAATTCAATTTTGAAACATTTTTTTTTATTCGGTTGATCAATTTTTATTTGTATTGTGTGTGTGTGTGTTAAGAGACAAACTCGCGCAATTGTTGTAATCCTGTTTTAAGGATATACACAAAAAAAAAATTGTTTGTTAAAAGAAATTGCAATTTGCATTTCTTTTATTGTGTTTTCGATGCACACATGAAATTGTATCCCTTCATTTCGAAATGCTTATAAAACCGAGTGAATTAAAATATAAAAGGACAATAGGACAAAAGGACACAAACAACAATAATGAGAAAAGAAAACATTTAAATTAAGATAGTTTTCTTTACTCACTGTCGATTCACAGTTCGATCGAATTGTATACAAAATTTAACCGTCATTTTACTTATTGTTTATATCCCTATTCAGTCGATTTAGTTTCATTGTTTGAATCCTTTTACGAGTTCAACTCTGTAGTAGAGTACTACATAGAATAAATAGTACATATGCATGCGGTTGATTTATGATCGAATGGAAGAAAGTGTTTTTATGTACATACATATATGGTATGTGTATGGTACGAGTACGTTTATTGAAATCCTTTAAAAAGGATTTTTTTTGTTTTGTGTGAACATTAAATATATGGGATGGGAAGAACGCGATTTATGTGGATGAGATGTATTGTATATCGCGTTTTATTCACAATACGAGTATTCGTGGTCGTTTATATGTTGAAAGAAAGAAATTACCCCGGTTATGTTGTTTCAAATAGAAACTCAAACGAAATTTCGAATCAACACAATAGAATATTTTCCGTTTGTTTGTTTTGTATTACATTTATCTTAGTCTTATCCAACTGGAAATCTTTTGTAAAACCTGCAACATGTTGTTGCTGTAAAATTAAATAAAATTATCATAACAATATCCCGTGTTATTTAATTCAAATAAATAATTCATTTTTGATAGAATTTTCATAATTCACACAATCATTTTTGTCAGTATTTTCTTTTGAAAATGTTTTCTCTTTTGTTTGTTCCAGAATATGCTTCAATATTATCGCAGACGGTGGAAAATATTTGGAAATAGATAAAGGAAAAAGGTTAAACGTTAATGAATGAAAACTAAGGTATTTTAAAGGGGAATCAAATTCAGATACCGCATTGTATAATGCTTCCTATAGGTAACGATAGTAAATGAATCGGTCGATCTAGTAGAAAGTATATGCAGATAATGTGCTATTTATACGCAACAACACTGATGTTTATATACTCAATTGGTAGCGGTTGAATGCAAGTAGCTCACAATAGAATATTTTATGGTATCCTCGATATATAGTTAAATAATATCGAATTCCATAGCATTGATAATATCTGAATAATCCTCGGTGATCTTACAGTTTTAATTTCTCATCATTTTCACTTGTTCAAAAAAATGTATAGCACATTGTGATCAGCATAACAATAGTTTAGTAGGACCTACCTTGGTTCACTCATGAAACGTAAATTTATAATTGAAGGCCAATTAATCAAAATATATGAAAATTGTGATTACGATGAGTTAAACACCAGATTGCCCAAACTAAATGAACTATGACCCTAGGTTGGCATGCTGAATTTTGACGACCATCTTTTGGCATGCTAAATTTTGATGACCACCAATATTTAGCTCTGGTATCAAAAATACGAAAGTTTATTCGTACGGTAAATCTTCAACCATGTACCCAAATAGAATTTGGATTGGTCTGCCAATAATTTCAAATCCGATTTTAAACTACCAAGATGGAAATTGCCTATCTTTGAAAGAGAGTAAAAGCAATGGCTACCGTTTTATGATATTTTTATATGCACAGTTCATGAAAATAAAACACTCTCTCACGCTCAGAACTTCAAGTATTTGTTAAAACTTTTATGTGGACCGTCATAAGCGACGGTTTGCCATTGCCCGTGGATGACGCAAGCTATTTCAAAGCTTTAAAACACCATTTGAAAAAATATAATAGTAAGAAGATTCCAACCTAAGATTAATTCTACATCAACAACATCTATTTAAGAAAAATATATGAAACAATAGATGAAACATCTTATTGACTAAAATCAATAGTTTGTGGCGTTCTTGAGCAACTCCAACAAATACAATTAAATTATCTCACGCCACAATTAATGAATAAAATATATTTCGAGTTAAGTTCTTGTAATTCACTAGTTCTGTCGCGTCACAGCTAAAACATATATATATATATATATATATATATATATATATATATATATATATATATATATATATATATATATATACGAATCGCACAGTATGAACATCAATTTCGGTAGCATATACCTGATGAGATGGATTTGATCTTTTCGATCACACGGTCATTCAATGACGTCATCATCATCAGATCGAAACCGGCCTAGTGGATTACAAGAGTACAAGCAACAACTCAGATTTACAATTACATTCAAATTTACATAAAGCTACACGCTTTTTTCAAGTTACTGAATCATCTGAGCGCGATCTTTGGCTTATTTATATAACCGAGGAAATATTGAAAGAGGAATTCAAGCGATTTAGAATATATGAATAATCGGAAATGGATTACCCAGCTATAGACCAGTTTTTGGTTTCTATTTTAAAGGATGAATGCTTCAGGAAATTCTAGTTCCACACGACACGAGGTTATATTTACCTAAAATCCTCCAGACTAGGAAATCTTTTTACGTAGAACATCAACCGCATTGTCCACTATGTATTAATGAATCTCATAAGCTTTACACTTGTAATAAATTTCGTAATTTGTCTGTAGAAAGACGAAAATTACAGCTGTTAGAAGATCATATATTGACCATGACGATATTTCTACCTACAAAGTTTGTATCATACCAGTAATTTCGAAAATACCAATACAGGGTTTAGTCGGGCGAACTAAATAGAAGTTTTTCTTGGCTGTGAACAATTGATAGAACCGTAACATCGACCCGTAACAGCAGTTTTGGTAGGATAATCGGATGAAATTTCAATCGCGATAACCCACATCGACATAAATAACAAATCTCTCATTCCGCTAAATATAACTCAATTCAATCCAGTATCGTGTAAATTACTAAATACTGAGAATTGTCTTCAACGCTTCTGGGGAACAGAGAAGATTCTCACTACAGATCATCTCACTGCACTGATGTAATTAAATGTGTTGATCTACGAAGATTTTAATCTTTAGCAAAACGACTGAGTTCAGACTTGACGCTTAAAGAAGCATACGTAAAGTTCTATAAACGCCACTCCTCTTCTCGTTGGTTTGTTGGGGTTATTAAAAAAATCATTTTGTTTCTCATCCGAGCCCAAATTTTTTTACTACAATAGATTTACTGTTCCAACCGGCCAACATTTAACGACTTACATAGCTCATACAACATTTTAAATCCTTACTTCCCTACCAAACGTAGCCATGGACATCATGCTTTACCAAATCAAAATCCTGCAGATTATGCGACACCCGGAGTATCTCTACAAGATTTGAAACAGAATGCACATTAGTTTAACGGACCCGTTTCTCTTCTTAAAGCTAATCGATTATCGACATTTTAACGGAGAGAGATGGAGGTTATCGAAAACTGTCCCGTCTAATCGCTTTATTGTTAAGATTTCTTAAGAATTTGAGATTAAAACTACACCAGCAAGCAGTGCAGGTGTTAATTATGGCTGTAATACAGAATATATATTTTTTCAGAAGCATTCAGCATATACCCACACCGTCATATTTCCGCTAAAATTTTAAGGCGTATATTGTAATATACGTATGTATATGAGCAACAAGAGTTTTCTGGTGCTCCTTAATGATGGTGCTCCATTAGAGGTACTCCTAGATTCCTACAGATCTTTAAAGTGTGATAACGGAGCAAGCCTAGTAGGTGCCTTAACCCAATACCTTAACGAAGTTAAACAAGCAAATGTAAAAGACTGGTGCTCCGATCAAAAAATCCAATGGCATTTCATTTTGCTGATGACACCTACCTTTGGCCGATTGTAGGAAGAGACTTACTTACGAAAAGTGCTTGTCTCTTATTAAATAAATAAAGACTCTATTTAATTAAATAATCAACCATCGTCTTTAATAGAACCAAAAATTGAACACATTAAAGTAAACCGATTAAGCATATGGCAACTAATACAATCCACAATGTACTGTCTTTTGGAAACATTGAATGTTAGAGTATCTTACATCTCCTAATAATTTGCATAAATGGCATACACCGAACCACCAAATTGAAATTGGAAATTTAGTTTTACTTCTAGAGCACAACCAGTCTCCATCAAAATGGTCACTAGCCCGAAACTCTGAAGTTTATCTTTCCAATGGTAAAATTTTAAAACGTATCAACAAGAAACAAATAAATATTGAATCATTATCATCAGCTGTAATTCAATCATCACCTAACAATTAGAATAAGATTATTCGAACTTTACAAATTCTTAATTTCTTTATCTGATTTTATTTTATATATCGAATAATTTACAATTTAACATTATCAACAGGTTATTATACCTATTAGTATTTTGAATTCTTATTACGAGACTTACTTATAGTTCCATAATTATAATTTGAACAGTTTTACACTTCAATATGTACTAAATATTTTTTTAAACCATATAAATGTTTTTGTGAACCACATAAATGTCGAATTGGAAATTAATTCTATAAATTAATTAATTGCAATGAAACAATTGTAAACGAGCTAAATTCAAGTTGGATTGTCATATGGTGGCATTTTGACCATAATAATATTATTTTGATTATTTCTCTTCCATTCCATTTTTTCACCCATCGAAGACGTATTTTTTACCATTTTTCTAAGTTTCTTAATTTAATTTAAAATGTTAACTTTTAAATTTTTGTAAATAAATTTACTGTAAATTATTAGAGTTTTTTATGCTGCTGTCTTAAAAAAATCAGAAACAATTTTCAGAAATCTTTTCCATCAAATGCTGAATAAGTAATGTGAAAGTAAAACAATCACTTAGTTCTGCAAGAGATTCAGCCTCTAATCATTTTCAATTTTCTTTCATTAACTTACTAGATTACAAGCATATTGTTGTCGTGTTAGTTTTCTTTCTCGAGTTGTGATATGATTGTAGGAGATTTTAAATAATTTTGGTTTTCCGATTAAAACAATCAATCTCATTAGTGAACACCATATTTGTTTCATCTTACAGAGTGCGCTCTTAGCGATGGAACCCCAACAAGTAGAAGTGTAATAATCTAATGGCGCCAATATTGAAGGCAAATTTTTACAATAATTACCGGCTACAAAACCGGTGTAAATATTTCATCTTCACTACCAACTTAAAATCCATTTCTTCTATGTGGAAACTGAACCTATTAATGATCTAGTAGAATTCAGGCCAGTTCTGAGACAGACAATGAAATTCTTTTCGTCCTACTGGATCACTAACGCAGACATGTAAAGAACAGAAAACCTTAACAAAAATAAGTGAAGAAACAAATATTTCTAGCATTCTTTACATTCTCTTCAGCAAATGGGCTATTACATGTAAAAAACGTTTTAGACACTTTTTATGTAAAATATGTAAAAAATTGTTTTTGACACTTTTTATGTTATCTATAAAACAGCGTAAATTACGTAAAAGGTAAACTACATGTAAAAGAGAAAGGCGAACATGGATAAATGCATATTTGCAAAATCAATTAGTTCACATTCAGGTTCACATTGTTAGGTGGAAAGTGATATTTTTACCAAGCCAAAGATGAATTTTAACGAAATTATTGTGACATTATTTGAAAAAAATTGTACACAGTTAATTAGTTGAATTCTGTTTGTTAAATAGTAAAAAAGATTTTTTAAGAGATGGCGCAGTTTTTTACTTTTAGAATGTCAAAAATAACCGTATATAAATTACACGTTGTCTACATGTAAAAAATCGTGTAAATTACACAGTGTAATTTATACACCCAACTGTGTCCTTAACAATCTTTTTTAAAGCTAAAGGTACTTCAAACTCTTTTGTGGTTCACTAATTTACATCCTACTGTATGACCGTATGACGTCCATCTTTACAGCGAGAACCATCTTCACAGCATGGCTCCATAACGACTACGCCAAAAATTAAATATTATTGTGAATTATGCCTGTTGGGTATAAGAACAACACGTTATTACTTTTGTACATATAAGAATGCCTTTACTAGTTCCAACACATTTTTGTAAAATCACGTATTAACATCTGAGGGTATTTGAATATTTTCTATAAAATTAAAAATTATTCATTTAATATAATATAAATTTCATATCGTTTGATTTATAATCTTAATACTCGACACGTTTAGCAATGAAAACTTGAGAGAATCGTAAATAGCCCCAAGAAACCATCTGAAATGTTATTTCAATTGACAATGGCATCGTATCTACCTTCGAATGTAATAAAAGCAAACTTTTACTAATGAAAACCATTAAAAGCGTACACCCATAGAAAATATAATAAAATATTACTTTAAGTATAGGAACCACCCTCTTCAAGTTCTGGATATACATAACATGGTAGTTAAAACGAAGAACTAGTAAGGCACACAAACCAAAATATATATGAAAGTAACAACCCAGCGCAAAAATACAACATGAAAACTCATAAATTCTTTCATTTTATTACCAGTCATGTGTTTATGAGTTTTTTTTGCTGGTGCGATAGTGGTTTGTGGGTGGCGTTGGTGATGGTGCTGGTGGGTTATTATTATTCTTTTTATGTGCATAAAAATGTCCATATCACATAAGGATAATCATACCATATGAGTTTTATATTTTTTCCAGGTAACAGTACACATATTATACACATGTACAAGTGCTGCGTGTGTCATTAATTATTATTATATTATTATTATGATTATTTCGTTATAAAGAAAATAACCCTCGACGGTACACCACCCAACAACAAAATATTCCCTAATGATGTTAATCACCAAAAATATAAAAATAAATCCAAAATGTTTTTCCAAAAGTATATTTTCATTAAAAATAATCAAAATAATGGATTTTCAACGGAACCATCAATTTTATATATTTCAATACTATTACTCTGTGTAACAATAGAATCCATTAAAAACTGAAATCCTATTCAAAAGCATAAAAAAACAACAACAAAAAAGCACAATAAAATCCTTAAAAAAATGTGGGATAAACTAGGACTTAATTTTATTTTCATGATACTTTTTTTTTATTTTATATTGGTTGAGTTGAATTTTAATTGACTTTTTATTTTGTTTTCTGCTTTTTTGTATATAAAAAGCATTTTAAACGCGCAAAGCTTTACAATAAAGCTCAAAAGCAATATTAAAATATACACACACAAAAAAAAACACTGTGTAGATTTTTCCATGGAACAGCAACAAAAATCTCTTTCATGGCTGCGAGTTTAATTAAGCGGATTTTATTCATTATAAATAGTGAACTAATGCTCTCCTATTTAATATATGCGGTGAATATTGAGTGCTAGAAAATCATTATTAAATTGCTGCTTGGAAACCATGTAGGAGGGAAAAACTGTTTAAAAATCACGGAAGTGGAAAATTTTAAGTGCTTTGTATTTTTATTATGATTCCTCGTGTAGCTACTATTTTCTTATATTCGGACTAAGGTTACAAAGCGTCTTTAAATATTTAATTACATTTTAGTCTGACTTTTAAACCACTCCGCCTCAATGAATCAATGTTTTCCGCGTTTTTTCTGTTGACCTTGAAATATTTTTCCCAATATTAGTTTAATTTCTTTATTTCATTGAATTAAAACAGCATTCATTCTCAACTCTATCTCATTTCATTGTTCAATTATATTGTTAATAAATAATAAACAATAATCTTAGAATCAATTATGTAAAGTTGGTGCGAGTAGATTGGCATTTGACATGAGACACAATTTTTTTATGTATTTCTCTTTTTTACTCCTGACTACAGATCATTGACTTCTATTAAATTATGCAAGTGTCAGCTACTATTCATTACACCAAACATTTAGTGACGCAATGTAACATTAAGTTTGTTAGACGGATTGTTAATTTAAAAAAAAGGGCCCGGCTCGTGATTAAATCAATGTTGAGAAGGATTCCCGGTGGCCAACGAGTCGTTTTGCGTGTTATATACTACAACTGAATATAATTCATCTAGTAATGTTTCTTTCTTAATTTAGTCACTTGTGAATGTGAAGAAATCAACTAGACAGCTCCATTTATAGATTATTTACTGAAGAAGTATTTGCACTCGTGTCTTGAATCCATTAAATCAACTGGTTTCGTTCTTCTGCAATCGGCGCAACCTACCACGAAGTTCTTCGTTTACATGTTGATAAATACGTTGTCCATAAATTACTGTACGTTTTTTCCTTGAACCGTCCGGATATTTAGGCCCTATCTATGGAATTCGTCATTCCTAATGTACCACGGAGCGTTAACTATACCTCATTTAGTTTTAAAAAATTTGTATTATTTTGGTGTTTTTTTTGTGCAGCCTCAGAGCTGTATTCTGCGTTAGCCCATACAGGCTTTAGCACTTGTTAATATAATAGCAATTTATTTTCTGTTGACAATTCCCAATTTTCCCAGATCATCTAATGCATTTTTCGATATTTAATATCAAGTTCATCTTTTTCATTTTTAAGGTGCTCTTTCCATCTGAGCCTGGTATCTTAGATCATCTCTACGTATTTAGCCTCATTTGCGTGTGCAAATTCACGATGTGCCACATTTTTTGTCCAATTTATGATTTAGTCGCATGATTTTTGAAGTTTCGTTGTCGATTCCGCGATAGTATCTCTTACTAAGAGAACTGCAGTATCATCAGCAAATGTTGCAACGGTAACTTCGTTTAATTGAGGTAAATCTGGTTTTGATTAGATAAAGAAAAGGTTTTTAAAAAAACCTACCCTGCGGGACACCTGCTGAAATATTTGAAGCTCAGAACATTCTTCTTGATATTTCACGCAAAAGCGATTTTTTGTATGATTTTAAAATCATATAATATTTTTTTGGTAAATCTGTCTATGTAATTTAAAGAGTAAACCTCTATGCCTCTATATGTAAGAAACTATAGCAAACCTTTTTCTCTCTAATCTATTCTAAGTGACATCTGCCTACGAGCCTGATCTATAGTTTAGTATTTCTCTCTCAAACCAAACTGATAATCTGGGGTAAGGTTTCTTTGTTGTATGGTTCTTTTCCATACTTTGAGCAACAACCTCTAAAACAATTTCAATTTTACCCTTCTTGGCACTGTCAAATATTGATGGTACACAACTGTTCTCATACACTTGGACAATATGGTGTCTAAGCACATTTTCAGGAAACCATTTTGTGTTATTATTAATGAAAATCAGAAATAGGACACAACAGCCCATTCTACCTTTTCGGTAACGATATGACGATATTTATTGATGAATCAGTGACGTTATCGGGCTAGTGTCCGGTTATACATGCTATATTTTGGGGTTAAATTAGGGGAAATTGCAGAGATCGCCGTATCTACATCGTTTCTAAGAGTCAGGCTGCTCTAAAAGTGTATGAGTGTAATACTGTTTCAGTGAAATTTGTTTTGTAAACTAGTATTGGGTGGATGCCCGAAAAGTTACTCGTCTTTCTTTTTTGACTGCAGTAGTGATTTAAAATTTATATGTGTCTTTGTCAACCTAAAAATTGTTCAAATCTATTTTTGTGGTAATTATTAATTACCAAATAGAAAAGTTAATTTTCATTAGAGCGACAGCACAAGAGCTTAAAATTTACAATAACATAAAAATTCGCTAGAATACGTTATAATATAATGTTGGATATCCGGCTTATATACAAAAACCGGACAGTGCTTTTAAACAAGCTCAATAGAACAGAGATTTCCTTTCAGAATACAATCTTTACAGAATTCAAACGTTACAGAATACAAAGTTGTACAAATAATTAATAAAAATATAATTGTCATCAAATCTTTACGTGGTTTTGAACATTTTCATCAAAGAATTTTGATGGATAGTACAATTTTATACTAATTTAGCTGATTTTCCCAATTTATCGTAAATGTTAACATATGATTAACATACCTAAGTTGCGAAAATGCATGCAGAACCACAACTACAGTTATAATTTAATTTTGAAATATAATTAAAATCAAAAATAATTGATTCTTAATTCGCTAGAATTATTCTAGAGGATACAATTATTTTGCAAACAATTATCAAAACACGCGTTGACACTAGATCTCAAAACATATCTCTTTTGAAATTAAAGAGGGTCGACTATTTTTAGAATTATGATTTATAAAAACTTTAAGCTCACTGATCTATTGCCGAAATTTAACCCTATCAGATTTCTTAAACAAGCACCGGGCTATTGTAACCATTACAGACGATTCATTCACAACTTCTCAGATGTGCGATATTTTTATCCAATTTTGATGGTGTGCATAGTTACATTTTGTTAAAAATGTACATCAACAATACTGCAACAAGTTCACATATATTTTTTGTAACACAAATAGTAGTATCATTCAGCGACTTTAAGTGACTTCAATGACCCAAAGAATGGTAAATGAATTTCGTTAAAGGGTGCCTTAAGGTTCAAAACCATGTAGTTTTAAATTAAGATAATAATTCAAACCTATTTTAATCAACGGGATTCTACAACTACAACATAAGTTTCACATAATTTTTGAAAATCCTCATGTTCTTCGTTGAATAAACACAAACCAAAAATTACGGATATTCCTTGTAAAACTTAATAATTTGTAGAAACAACAAAAACATAGTAAAGTGTAACGGTTAAATTTATTAAATATAAAAGTAAAAGTTAAATTATTCGAACAAAAGCCGTAAACCTTATTCGATTGACATAAACGATTTTGGTTGCCTTCTCTGAAACATGTTCAATATACACAGAAAACCACCCCTATGCTCTATGTTGTTAGTATGTAAAGGAAAATTTTATAATACTAAAAGTAAAGAAAACATAACTCATCAATATCCTTTCATGTAATACTATCATTTTTACGTTCGATAAATTATAAACTTTCATTCCAATTTAAATGTCAATGCCAAAGTGAAAGTAGTACAAAGATATGTATAACAGCACCCATCTGCTCCACCATACTTTAATGTATACCACCTAAATATATATATACATATATATATATATATATATATATATATATATATATATATATATATATATATATATATATATTTATATATATATATATATATATATATATATATATATATATATATATATATATATATATATATATATACCATCAAACCAATCCCGCCTTCTTCAAACCCAATTGAAACCGAACAAAAAATTATGCCAAGACGATATCATACACTGTGGTGTGCACAAGATACAAAATGAAAATGAAAATCAAACCAATTTTTCGTTCTTTTCAGTATTCTACATACTTTAGTCAATTTTCTTCAGAAACTCATTTCAACAAACTCATAAAAATATCAAAATCTAAAGATATATATATATATATATATATATATATATATATATATATATATATATATATATATATATATATATATATATATATATATATATATATATATATATATATATGTATAAACCCTACAACTAAACAATTGGGAATATTACATATCTTAGCGCGCACACAGTACATAGAAGCACACCACTGGAAACCAAAATACACACACATATATATAAATATATATATTTATAAGAAAAAAATATATAAATTTACGATCCTTTATTTTATTTTTTTATGTTGCTTCAACTTTAACTGAAATTGTCGACTTGTTAGAAAGAAAAGAAAATTTACGATCAACAATTCCAACCCACTTGGTACTGAAACAAACATATATATTGTGTGTGTATATATAGAACACACATATCTAGTACAGAACATGATAAATAAATTGGATATACATTTGCTAGAGTTAACGTGAAGGGGAAACGTACCAATAAAAAGTGATAACACCAACAACAACACGCAAACGAAAAACACTTTTCCGTTTTGTACTTTTATTTTTCCCTCAACAATCAAACAGAGGAGCGAACGTGCACAAACAGGAAAAAATGAGATGGGTATGTTATTTAAACGAAGAAAAAAACGGTTTCCTTACCATATCCCGCTTCTCTTAAAATATATGTATGTGTAGAACAGTTTTCTTCAATTTTCATATCCTTTTTTATGTTATTTATGTTTTTACGACACAACATGGGGGTACGAGGCAAAATGAAAATGAAAGTTTTGTTGAACGAAAAATTCCGTACTTCGATTTTATTTTCAAATGAAACAAAGAAAATTATATTTTATACACAATCAAGCGAATGGAAATCCTTTTTTTTACTGCGCTTCAACGCAACAGCAACAACACAAAAAAGGATATTTTACTTTATTTTCAATAAATACGCAATGATCGCAGTGATAAAAATGATTACTATATGATTATGTGTAGACGTATTCTATTCGTTGATGGATGGCTGTTGAATTCCTATATCTACGCTTGCCTGCTAACTTTTATCCTTGACCACTCATGTCCTATATCTACGACACTGAGATAACCGATTTCTTTTTTTTTATTTTGTTTAAATCGATAACGATAATCGTAGAGAAAATAAACTTTACAGAATTCATATTTTCTCGACTGTACCAAAAGGTATACGAAAAGGATTTGAGACGCAAATACAGGATAATTGAATTTTAAATATACAAAATCTCTACTTACTCCTTATATTATAATCCGTCATTGTACGAGTATGTATATAGAGGTATATCGCATAAACAAAATGATGATGATTTTAAAGACGTACGGATAGAAGGAATATGTACAGACAAACACACATTCACATAAGCGAATTCTAAAAAAAGGAAAAGTCATAAAAGTAAGGTGGAAAAATGAATGAATGATAAAGCATAAAACATACATATGTATGTATATAGATATGCTATGCAATAAAAAAAACTGATGACGTGATAATATTGATTATAGCAATAGCGCGAACAATATTTCATTTCACAAAATTTGTGTATGCTTATGCAAAATTCAGAGTGTGCGGCAGAATGGTCTAATTTTCCACTTTGCACACGTGTACATTTTAAACGATTCTGTAAATCTTTATATGTGACGCATGACTTATGTTATACCCTCGTAAAGCAATATATATATACGACTATATACATACAGTATTCGTCATATTCGTGATAATTTTCCATACAAAGCACAACATCAGGGCTTGATTTGTTGATATTTGTTGTTATAAATTTTGGTTTTATGTTGCGTCACATAATAATCATATAATCATAATATGTTCTTGTCACATACATATATGTATAGGATAGAAAATATTTCAATGAAAGTTACACCATGAAAAAAATCGTTTTGTAATTTTCATAATACAGCCGGCAAGAACAACTGTAACCGAGAGAAAGGTTATTAATATAAATGAAAATGATATTAAAGTTGTGAATGATTTGCGGTTTTTGCCTCCTGTGCTGAAGTGGGTGGAGTATTATATAATATGGGCTTGCTTTTCATCTTTTTAAAGATGAGATTGGTTTTTGTGAGGAAGCTTTAATTAACCATTTTGCAAAACTGGAATTATAATATTAGCAATAAAGCTGAAATTTGGGTTATAAAGATTATCTACATTTCTAGATATCCAGGAAACACTAACCTTATGCTAGTTTATAAAATTTTGGCCACCAAAGTTCAGTAAAACGGCTCACAAATACCAAAAAGAGTTTTGATTCTTGAATCCAAAACGTAGACCTCGCGATATTATATTTTGATAATTGTTTAACTAATATTAATCAATTATAGGTACCTGTAAATGTACCGGGTGAGTTATTTATTTACTTACACACGTCAGTTAAATGAAGACCAATTACAAAATTTATCAAACGTCGAAGCAAAAATGTTCAATAATTCAAAACAGATGAAAACAATTTTGATTTATAAATCGATTACAGAAAAACGATTCACATAGCTGCATGTTCCAAATGATTTTGAAATATTATCACAAACCTTGTTGTAAATAGATTTAACCCCAAATAAAGCAGAAAAAAATGGGATCATTTAATATGCTAAAGGAAGACTATTGCACATTATTTAAATCATTTGGATCTTGTTTTTATAATCGGAGGTGATCTTAACACATACTGGTGATCAAGAGTAGCCACTAAAAAAGGAAGAGAGTTGTATGCAACAGGACAACAAGGCAGCTGGAAGTTTCACTCCGGACAAATTACTCGGTCTTATAGACTTCTTTGTCACCAAAGGTATAGACGATAATTACATATACCTATAAAGCAGCGACGGGATTATGTCAGATCACACACCTGTTATTATGACAATCAGTGCAACGGTTGTTAAGCAAACTTGTCCACCCTGGCTAACAAATAACAAAACCTGCTGGGAAAAAATTTCAGAAACTAATTGAGGATATTAGTAATCTCTAAGTGCCAATTCGTAATTCAATACAGCTAGAAGAAGAACTAGAACAACTTAACAGTGTCATACAACAAGCGGCATGGAGTAAAGTACACCATCAAATACAAGAAAAACACACAAGAATGTAATGTATCCCTTGGAACTTAGGGAATTGGTAGGAGCAAAACAAAGAGCAAGAGAAACTTGGTAAAGGAACCGAGCGCCTGAATAAAAAACTACTCTTAACTTTTTGTCCAACAAACATAAGCTGCTAATTAAAGAAAGTAAGTAATTTAAGAAACCTGTCTGGGGAATAAGATATCATGTACTCCCTTTGGAAAGCAGCAAAAATATTAAAACGACCTAAACTTCAAATGCCTCCTGTTGGAAACGACGATGGAACTTTGGCCATAAACGCAAAGCAGAAAGTAACATTATATGCGAATCACCTTGAAAACACGTTCTAGGCTCTACCTAGAAAAACCGTAGATGAAAATATTCCACCAGTTCATAAAGTGGACAACTATAATACAGCTCCTGTCAAGAAAACATAAGAATTAAACATTAGATACAGAAAGATGAATTGGCTCTTAGGGAGAATTTCTGAGCTTACTTTACACAGTAAATAGCTACTGTACCGGCAAATTCTTAAGCCTGTATGGAATTACGGTATTAAGCTCTAGGACTACAAGTTTTCTCAAACTTTCAAAGAAGGGGCAGAAGGGCTAGTGAAAGTAAAACTCAATAGCTTTACAGACATTATCTATTTCAGGTTTGAGCCAATTACCCACAGGCTTACCAAATTCATATGGAAATAGAAATACCATATGGAGGTAGAAATGATAATATAATAATGACAACACAGACGTACGCAAAGAATTTTCAAATTATCATTCAAATATGTTTTAATGACTGACACTAACCTCAATTAATTGACTTAGCGTCGAAGAACGAACTTTGTGAAAATTCGGACATCTCGTTTGCAGCTTTCAAAGGTAAAAATAAAGTTTTTTCTTCAAGACTTCCCTCGAATACAACATTTGCGATAGACCAATGCTATGGAGAATGGAGAGGACCTTTAATGTTTTAGAACACCCATGTGTTATACTCTTATTTAGTGTTAAAGTTGGTGAGTTGACGTTGTTTGATCAAACAAGTTAATCAGATTTAACACGATGTTTGATCAAGTTATTAAATAAGATTTTAATCATTTCAAAAATCGTATACAGCGCTTTTGTGCCGAGATACCAAGTATCGACAGTTGATTAAACTCAATTAAGTCTAAATCTGTAAACGCAGGGAAACTAACTTAAGCACTATAGGCAAGTAATATTGTAGTATTTTTTCAGATCATATATTTCCCCATGTTTTCAGAGCACTAGTGGATGATACACTGATCAAAATTGAAGCGATCAGAGTTTCAATTTATAAATTATTAAGTATTAGCAGCAGCCTTCTGGTGGCGGCTGCGACACTCGTCTTAACTTCACTTTAACTTCTTCAATTGGTTAGGACTGCTTATATACAAATCCGTTCGCTTCTCGTTTTTTCCATTCTACTCGCCACAGTCAATGTAGTGGTGCATAAATTCTGTTATAGTATATTTCGGAATGTTTCCATGCGTCACTTTACTAAAGTCTACAACTGGTTTCTATCCACTCACTGTATTCGCATGATAGTGATTCGCTCGTTTCATAGTGCTATCTCTTTTAATATCTGATTACCATTTCTCGCTGAACATATAACATTTCTAGGTCTCCAAAATAAAATCTATCATAAAAACATGGCATGATCTTTTGTTGGATTCGAATCCAGCTTGTATATTTTGACGTGTGAATTTTATACCAAAAATATCATGAACACTGTACTATAACCTCACGAGCGATATCTTTCATGACGTTTACTAGACTGATACATGTTACACTATTTTACAAAAAAAAATTTTTCCATAAAAGTAAAAAGCTGAGATTTTGGAAATTATTACAATCAAGGCTGACATGATATCTTTCATATCATCTGTGATAAACGCAAAAATTCATCAAAATGAAAAGCACTCGCAAAACCCAATATTAAGACCAGAAAAGAATTTTATGTATCGACTTTAAAATTGCAAGCTTTCTTACTGTAGCCAGCCAAAAAGACTTGAACGAGAAAGGTCGCAATATTTTAAGTTGACCTGATGAGTGTGAATTTTATACCAAAAATATCATGTATATGTACACGAATCCAATCAGAATATCAATACTCAAATCTGAATTAGTGATAACACTAGCCGCGTTTCATGACTCCAACTGATTCAGATCAGATCACATTTTCCATGCAAACCAAAGACACATTTTAATCCAAATTTCATTTTGGCTCAAAATGTGTCTTTGGTTTGCATGGAAAATGTGATCTGGGTGGTCATTTTGTGGTGCTTTGTCATACTTTTATATCACGGTTGGAGACTTTTTTCGTGATATAGAAAAAATAAAATAAGTCTACAAACACAACCCTGTGCAATAAATTATAAAGGGGAAATAATGCAATGGTAATCGAATAGGCTTTAGTTTTAACCTAAAAGATTATTAAATCAATTTCATGGTTGCGTTCCTTCCTTCCGTCCAAATTTTTTTTTAAAGCAATTTCATTGGATGAAAATGACGTGTTTTTCTTGTGAATTTTTTTCATCAAGATGGTTTAACTTTATCTTTTGGTCGGAACGAACATGACGAGAAAGAGATAGTATTATATTTAAATGAAAGAGATGAAAATAAAATATTTTCAAATGTAATGTGAAACATTTTATGTCAGTATGTCGAGGGAAGGACAAAAATAAATTAATAAAAAATGTGAATTTATAGTTTTTAAATAACAAACAAATTTACTAAAAATTAACTAATTAAAATTTATTTCAACATTATTTTATCATTCTTAACCAATTATAATGAATCATTATAAATTTATATTCGCTCCAATATCCATAAATATAAATTCATAATATTTAACACAGATAACACAAATAATCACAATGGATAATTTTAAAAACTTAATAATGAGCACAGAACAACAAATTAAATAATAATCTAAAATGTTTTATTAAAAATGCCAAGCATCACGAATAATGACAATGACTTAAATTATTTACCTATAGATGGCAGCAAAATCGTTCTGTACTCTTGCCATCAACCATGATATCGCAAAAAAATAGTCGGAATGAAGGAAGAGGAACGCAACCATGAAGTCGACTTTAGTTATACCCAAAAAAGAGGAAATTGATAATTCTCTTGAAAGAAACCCTCTTGTAGTTATAATTGCTAAAGTTATTCGTCAAGGTCCAACTTTTACACCCATACATACATGACAATTAGTCTAATCAACACTGTCACAATTTCATCTTATTCTCATTTGTTTGATTTCAAAAGTCCAAAATACAAATTTGGATCGCTTTATCCTCTCTCAAACTATTATTGTAATAATGAAACATACAAAATGCTTGATTCTCTCAATTATGTGCTTATCACTATAGAAAACAATAACGTCCTAATACAAGGTTAGGTACTTAACTTTTTAATTAATTGATTTTAAAACCAACGAAACCCGAATACTGTTCCTGTGAATCGAACTTATCACTCCGTTGCCGCTTAATCGAATCTCTTAGACATGACGTAATTTGATAGTCAAATTGTCATGAATGTATTTGAACATGAGATTGAAATTAATATTGATTTAAAGTAAAGTTCAGAATAAAAATGAGATTGCTAAAAATAAAACAATATTGTCATCAGTTTTCTTTCTATCACCTTAAATTTATAAGTGATTTTATTTACAAAGTTTTCATCAATACAATTGAATTTGTTTAAAATTCAAACTTTACATCACTAGATGAATTCTTTATTACTGATAAAACCATTAATTTTATGATTGAGGGTTCCAATTCTACTTTCTACTGTCCTTGCCACAGCAAACTAACCTTGAATAAATACCTGCTATTGTCGATTTCTAGAAGCCAATTTTTAATTTGCTCGTTAGATTCAAAAAACTTTTATTAATTAATTCAGGTTATATTAATATATTAATTCAGTCACCAGTTGTTGCTTAATAGTTAAAAAAGTTTCCCTAAAAATTCGCGATTGTCTGAAAAAAATTTATTGTGTCAATTTAGGTGCATCGAAAAATGCTTTCTTCAATGAAACAGTAAGGCCCTTAAAACAAATATTCTCGATGCAAGTAATGCTTTTCATAGATATGCAAGATCATATACTGCGGATCTTTATAAAATATCATATTTCAATATTCCCAGCTCACTTTCTGAAAAATGTTTCTGAAAAAGTACATTTCTCTCATTAAAATCTATTGAGAGGTGTAGACTCAGGGAGTAATGTTATGAAACTTCCTAATTTTAGTTTTTCTTGTATATCTTCGAACGGCTGCTTTTGATTGTTCCAATAAGATTTGACACAATTGCCTTCAGTCTAATTAAAATGATTATATTTGTTAGTTCTTTTAATGTAAATGTACTTGCTACCATATACAATATTCCTATAGACCATCATCTGCATTCTGCAACAATCAAGACAGTTAAAAGAATTAAACCGGATTTTAGACAAATTTGCGATTTCATTTGTATTAATTAAGATGAAATAACGGTTTATATTCATAAGCGAGATACTGCAACGATGCAGTCATATTTTTCTCTTTACAACAAGTCCATTGTAAAGGGACAACCATGTTTCTAAACACTTAATGTGTTCTGTACCGAGATGGACCAGGTCTGTATAATTATATTAAAACAACTATTATTAGGTGCTGTGAAGACTGTGAGTTAGTATGGAACTATGCAATGTGCAGATAGTAATTAAATACAGTGATAGTGATTGAATAGGTTCATTGAATAAATGAAAAAAATATGGTGTACCTTATTCATGCCTCACTGTCAAATGACACAGTGGTTAAAGCTACGGCAGTTGAATCAGGAGGTCCTGGGTTCGAATGTTGATAGGGCCGGATGCAAAACGGATTTTTCACCATCTGATTACGATCGGCGGTTTGAATTAACACATATGTGACCTCGTGTCGAATTTATACTACAGAAGAGCCCATTTTCTACGTCTGTTATACTAAACCCTGGCATGCCTATATAGTTATGCAACACCAAATGGTTCTACGTAAATCAGACTTATAGTCGCTTTTCGAGGGATGTAAATGGGCCAACTCGGCTGGAGTGACAGCGGACCAAAAATATTCGTGCCTCGGTTCGGATTGAAACAGTTGAATAGAGCAGGATATTTAGAAAATTTACTACTGTTGGTTAACGAATGATTAACAATTTTTAGAAACTGGCTTCTACCCTGTATCTCAGACTTTACTATAAGTTCTCCTTATCATTTTAGAAACCAATTTACCATCATTAATCAGTCTGCGAAAGGATCTCATCCCAATACTAATCAACGTATTTCGACTACATTAAGAGTTATTTTACTAAGCATTCGAGCTGCGATACGTGACCAAAATATCGTAAAACATAACATTTTTAATTATATTAATAAGAAAATAATATTTTTTCCGATAAATATATGTCCGTACATATATAAAATGAATTTTCCACCCCAATAACCAATAAATATACCTTTACCAAAAAGTAATTGAAAAATGTCAAATTGCCGTCTAAAATTGACATAAATAAAATAAAAAGAAAACGGGTGATAAACCACTTTGTTTTTTTTTACCAAATCAAATCAATTAATATTACATGATTTAACTTTATACAAAAGAATTTTCACACTAAAATAAACATTCGGGCGAAACCCGTTCACAATATTTACCAGCAACAAGAAAAAACCAAAAACTTTAATTGTATATACCACACCTCGAGAGAAAGCAATAAAGTAAACAAATTTTCCTAAATTGGTTTTTTTTCTCCGCAATTGTCGCTGTCCGTCCCCCCTCGATCATTATTAAGGTTTTTTTCTGTCGTGCGGCACAATTAAACCCTTTTTTCCTAAACAACAACAACACTAAATACATATATGAACAATGTACAGTATAAAATCGAGAGTGGTAAAATGTTAATATAGGACAACCACCATCACCTTCACAAAATATATTAACCTTTTTGATTTTCATGTATACGGTCGGTATTTTTCGGACGTACCATTAAGGTGTATGCAAATAAGACAAGGGTGAAAACGTTATTTATAAATTATACATGTATATTCAGAAGTTCATGTTCAGGATGCGATTTTAAAATCAAAGGAAATTATCTAATCCGAAACGAAACCAAAGGCGAAGCACAAAATATGTTTTTTTGATGTACGAGTTTTAGTATATAAGAAATAAAATTTGAAATGACTGTAATTATCGTCAAATATCGCCACCCCGTATTTAACTCGAAATTATATAATATCGTCCTGCCAATTTGTGTTACACATATATACGGAAAAGGGAGTATAATAGTTTTTTCGTGAAATATACAACAGCAATCCTAAATTATATATAAATAATTTTTAGAACGGAAAATTATTAGGTTTCTTTATGGTCAGGAAGAAAATTATATCTGATTAGGGGTTGCTTACAAACTAAAATAGCCAATTTCGATGTAATACAAAGTACACCATATACATACACAATTATACATAATCACTAATTAAAGAAAATATATATGTTTTCTGTGATTCGACCGTGTCGGAACGTTATATTTTTTCCAAAATGTAAAAACACTAAATAATACTCGTATATACGTACAAGAAACTTACCCGACCGAATTTTCCAGTTCTCTATTATTTGCCCAAAAACGTAATAATCAACGATAATAAAATCAGTAGAAAATAAAAACTAATAAAGTGGCATCTGTTACCTCAAATTAACTTTACTTAGCATCACATAAAACGAATAAAATAAAATACGAAATTTTCAAAAAAAAAACAAAAAAAAATCATAAAACGGAAAAAGGAAGGAAATTTTATTTTTTTTTATATTAGTTTTCCCAACTTTTCTATTTGCTATTTAAAAAACGAAATATTTCCGGATGCAAATGTTTATTTTTTGCTATATTTATACATTAACTCCACTCTGTGTGATATATACATGAAAATATATGAAAAATTCATGCACCTGGAGAGGAAAACCTGGTTTGTTAGCAATACATACCAGTTTTGTGAAGAGTGAGGAGAAATGGGAACTAACATAATGGGACAATTAGCATGTTTGAGTAAAATGGTATATGAGGTGCATATAGTGATTGATACGTACAACATGATTACCACCATATAAATGGTTCAAAAACACCGCATTCCATGGGTGGCAATAATTTATAATAAAGTATTTGAAAGTCCATTCGTAAGAACTGTTAAAGTCCACTATTGGTTAATCTTATTAGATATACAGCTTTCCATCTACGATTTTTTTTATTTCAAGGCTTTATCTACTACTTTCAATTTTTGAATCCATCCAATTTTTGAATTCTGCATAAGATCGAAAGGCTGGTCAGCTAGACCGACAACGTCTGTAATCTAGCTGATCCCGGGTTATACATAAAAATTATGTATTCCTCCTGGTAGGTACGCTACTGTCTTTCAGGCGGCTATTACTGCAATTTAGAAAGCAGCACTCTTTGCACAGGAGATGAATTGCAGAGATTGTCGTATCTGCATCCTTTCTGTTAGCCGGGCTGCTCTAAATGAGATTGTTCCGAATACTGTTTCATCGATTGCCCCAATTCGACTAGGCAGGCATTCTGAATGAAGTTAAATTTCACATGTGTATGAATGAAAATGTATTGGGTGATAAATTGCCCCATTTGGGGACAGTTTCCATTTTTGTGAGACCTGACCTCGCCTTAGGAGTTACGTTATTATCTCTTAAAAGAGAAGAGATGGGATAACCTCATCTCTTGTCGACTATTCAAAATTTTCTTTGGATCGATGACTCGGAAAAGATTGTTGTCCTTCTTAAATTATAATGATAGACGCACTTTAAGGTTCTTACTGGGCAATCTCATGAGACATTGAATGAAAATTCGAAACATAGAAAACTGCGAGCAGTGTGGCGGAGGAAAAGAAGAAACTTCTTGTTTAACTGGTTTGATAGCTCATAATACAATACACTGAGCTTGTCTCAACAAATACAAAGCTTTCCCTTTGAGCTGTAAATAGTACGTTTGGCCACCGGCGTTAAAGCGTGGCTAAAATATTCTTCAGTACAGAAACTCCGGTTTGCATTTCAAGCAACTGTTCCATATTTTTGGTATATGGAAGGTATATTTCGTTTTTCAGCTGATAAATATTTTTACATCAAATAATAAACAAGCTTAACAGAAAAATACTTATATTCAAAATAATACAAATAAAATTATAACCATATATAAATTCACAGATATTTAAAAGATCAACCTGTAGAGTGTTATGTATAGATGTGAGTTTAAACTGCTTAGAAGTTTGTCAATAGTTATCTCTTGATGGCTTTCGAATGACTTCTACGAAGGATGTATTCCAATATGAGATTAAAAAGTATTGTGGGCCTTGTCTAACACCAGAAGTAATTGCAAAAGTTCTCGATAGCCTGTTCTTAACTTTGACATAATATTGTGATTGGTAATATTGTGATTAGGTATTCCTAAATATTCAAGCGCACACCCTAGCGTGTCTCGATTGACCTTGTCATAGGCTTGAAATTTAGGAATACCTAATGTGCATCGCGAGATGTTTCGAAGAACTTGGAAAGAATTATCCGTAGCGAAAAAAATAGAACAGTGACTGATCGATTTGGGCAGAATCTTTCTTAGTAGTCACCGACAATTTTTACAAAGTTACCTCTTCGAATATCAAGAGCTCTGAATTAATGCAATAAACTCCTGGTGAACGATTTCTTTTATAGTCATTGTGAATTCCTCATATAATAGGTCCTCAATGGAAATCTCTGTGGTCTGTATTTGAGGGTATTCATGTGAAACATTAAGTAAGTCAGAAAAATGTTCACGCAATGTATCGAGTACCGCAACGACGTTAAATCCTGGTCCGGAATGGCAGTTTGCTGAATTGTGCACATTGCTGAGTTGTACTCTTAAAATCTTAGCTTTTAACTATTCGCGCTTTTTCAGTCTACAAGTGCGTTTAGCTGTCCTTCTAGCAAGAACTGGTTTGTTTCTTCTTGCAGTTGTAAACCGAGTCTGCGCTTCGTTGTGGGCTATATATCATTGCAAAACGTCAAAAACTACTACTGGAAAGAATTTTGAGTAAAGTTTCCTGTGAAAATTTCAGAAAAACTAGATTTTTTACCCTCTATAGTACAAACACTATACAATTAGTTCAGGAACCTAAAGGCAATAGACATAAATAAGGCCACCGTGACTGACGGAATTTCTGTTCGAATTTTGAAGGAGTTTGCCAGTGACATGGACCCAATATTAACTAAAATTTTTCTCGCATACATAACTCGTAAACGTGGTTGTGATAAAACTGACCCTTAAAACTACCGGCCAATATCAATTGTGTCAGCCGTGGCTAAAGTTTTTGAGAAATGCATTACCCAAAAACTGGTGAATTATCTTGAGATTAATAAAATAATTTCAGATAAACAATATGGCTTCCACGAAAGCCGCTCCACAACCGATCATTTGACGTTTGTTACAAGTAAATGGAATCTCGCCCTCGAGCAACACGGAGAAGCCTTTGCAATCGCCTTGGATATATTCAAGGCTTTTGACAAGGTTTGGTTTGAGAATCTCATTTGTAAACTTGTGGCATACGACTTGGATTCGATTACCATCAAGTGGATAAAAAGCTTTCTTAAAGACCGAAAGATCAACGTTGTGCTAAATGGGAGATCATCAACGAAACACTTCCCAAATGCCGGAGTCACTCAATGATCAGTTTTGTCACCAACTTTGTTTTTGTTATACATTAATGACTTGTTGGATAGCACTGTAAGCATAGCCACAGCTTTGCCGACGATGCAACATTGCACTCTTCTATTTCATTCGAGGTAGAGCCAACTCCTTTACAGTTAAATGGTAAATGGCTGGAAGTTGTCACTTCGCTTAATTCCGTTTTAAGTACAATATTTAAGTGGGGAGTTAAAAATCAGGTCAAATTTAACGAAAAAAACACAAATATGCACATTCTCGCGATAAAGAAGTTTCAACGAATACCATTTTGTGGTAAAAGGCCTTGTTCTCGTGGGTTGTGACTCAATTCGTCTGCTTGGTGTTAAGATTAGCAACAATATAAAATTGAAAATGGAATGAACACATAATCGTATTGACCTAATCAGCTTCACGTAAACTCGTGTTCCTCAATCAATGCAGACGGTTTTTTAAATCGCAACAGGTTCTCCATATAAAACCTTTATTAGACCGTCTATAGTATATTGCTGTCAGGTTTGGGGTGAAGCATATGGCACTACTCTCCAGTTGCTGGATAGAGTTCAGCTGCGTGGCATCCGAATAATACGAAACCCCAGACTTACGAAAGATCGGGTGCAGGAGCTCTGACAGTTACAATGAGCTAGGTCAATCTAAAAGTCCGTCCTGCACCCAATTAAAACTATACGTAAAAAAAAAAATTGGATTTTATACAGATTTTAAAAGTTTTCATTACGTGTTCAAGAATCGACAAGTTTTTTTGGAAGAAAATAGCCGAATAATATTTTTCGTTTGATAATTAATCATTATTGACATTTTCAATTTTTCTGTTGGAAACCTACCACTAACAGCATGATTTTATGATAGAACACGTGTGAGTCGAGTCAAATAGTTACGGTACTTTTGTTCATAATTGATTGACATTTAATCATAGAAAAACATAGCCACTATGGGCTACAACTTATTCAGGTGTATTATGCAAATCAGCGTTTTTCTAGCAGCTTATGGCCCACATTGTCAGCCTACCGCACGCACAATTCGCTGTCGCTATCGATTTGACACCGTTCTCAACAGGTTGGTAGTCGTCTGCAAAAAATTGGCGTATTATACGTAATGATCGTTTTGTATGCTTTTAAACCAAGATCCTTACGTAAAAATAAGAGTTGAGAATGACCAAAAACAGGTTTTCGACCACAGTTTGGTTACCGTACTCAAAAGTTTTGGTGCACTTAATTGCCGTATTTGTGCTAAAAAGCAACCTGAAGTAGTTCAAGAGATACATCTAGTCAAAACTACGGCTTGGTGTGGTTTATGGAATGATGGAATCATCGGCCCATATTTTTTTAAATATGTGGCACCCAAAACGTCACTGTGACTGACGCAAGTTATCGCGCCATGATGACAAACTTTTTGATCTTTAAAGTTGAAGCCCGCGATTTCGACATCAAAGTGCACAAACTCGTCATTTAAAATAGAAACTGCAGAAATTAACCATGTAAGCTACGGCCCACATTTGGACAAAATAATCTTTAACAAAATGTAAAGAATGGTTCTTTTTATAATAATTAATATTTATTTTTGAAAAAGTAATATACTATAGAGTACATATTATCGAAACTTTATTTACACCGTAAATTGATGGTTGATTGTTCAATCATTTTGTTTTTAAACCGTGTTACTTCATATTAAAACCACGACTTTAAAAACGTATGCAAGTTTTTAAGTCGTGTTACTACAAGTTACCAAATTAACCGTAATGCAGCCGTATGGAGCAAATGAAAATTATCTCATTTCTAAATCATAAAAGCTATTCAGTTGTATCCCATTTGCTATAAAACTTGAATCGTCAAATGTATATATTTCATTAACCAAAATGCCATAAAGAGATACAGTTGTTGCAGAATATTCTGAAATGATTCGATTATCTGCAAATGTTCAAAGGTCAATTACATAGAACGAATTATGATGACTACTGAAATGACTTACATTGAGATAAAATTTTTTGAATAGCCTAGACCAATTTTTCAACCAGACCAAACGCGGAATTTTTTCTCAACTCATGTTAAATATGGAAAACGTCGAATGAATTGGATTAATATCGGTTAATTCATAATTCATAGGTACTGTCACAGTTTTACAAGATTGAACGAGACCGGCTCTACAGGTGTAAAAAATGGTTCCTTAGTTAGTTGGTGATAGACAAGACCTTTAATAGTACATAGTAGGAAATATAAGTACATATAATATCAGGTTTAATTATTTTCACAGAAATAATAAAAAAATAATAATAATAAAATCAAAAATAGGCATAGTTGCTGTTTTGGCTTTCTGTTTAAGGTTTAAAAATGTTTGTTAGTAGATTACAGCCTTAGGCTAGCTACCTCGGAAAAGTCGGTGAGTTTCATTTGAGGTCAAATAAATTTTTGAACAATTTTTTCAAAGGTTTAATTTTTTGGGGGAATACTGAAAGCTACTATTTGATATTGATGAAGAAGCAAATAGAACTGTTAAAATAACTCATACCTTAAACATAGATTATTTAGATATATGAATACAAAGTTTACTCCAGCTACTCCAGCTTTTGTTAAAAACATAGAACGAATGGTTCATCAATTAATTAATAGTTTATTTTTTTATAGGAACGAACATGCCAAAATGTCGAAAACCATCCAATTTAAGAAAAATATAACTATTCAATTGATTTACAATAACCAATTGATTTACATTTGTCCAGTATTGGAAGATGACTGGGTATATTTCTGTTTCTAACACGATTTAAAATATATTCTGATTTCGATCACTTCAGTTTCCTAGTCCCAGCATCAAAAACTAAAAACGATAAACATCTTTACTATTTTAACATGTAAACTGTGATTAGGTAAATGGTATAAATGGTACCTGTCCACGGCAGAAACCTTATTGGTTATATGATTGAATATGCTTATGACCATGTCACTAATAAAGTTGTTACTTTTCGAGGTTTTAAAACAGATAATTGCACAATTATAGTGATTCCTAGAAGAATACAAGATACCGCTTAAAATTAGATATCGCATGCAAAATAAAAAATTTGTTTATTGATACACAACGCACAAATATTGGTTTATGACCAATTGATTACCATTACTCTTATTATTATAAAAATTACCTTCTAAGCACAGCTTAGAGATAAAATAATTTCAAAAAAATATTTGAGATTCGTAACACTTATTTGTCTAAACCAAACATATTTATTACTATCGAGGTGATAAGTAATCAAAACAAACGAATAACAACTTTTCAACCAAACCAGAAAATGGTCAAGAATAGTGATGTTATCAGCTAAACATTTCAAATATCAATGTTCAATGCCAATATGCACTTGATGTTTTAGAACCATCTTGACAATTTTTCTACATATTGCTAAACTGAAATACGTTTTTAATTTAGAACTTAAAGCTTAAATACGATATTATAGGTTTTAGACAGACCAATATATTTAATGCTGAGATACGCGCGACCTAGAATATCCACTCACATTCTATATATTCTCGAATCCATTTTCGTTTCCTTCACATTTTTGGGATACAGCAAGAACTGAAAAAATGTTACGAAATTTATTGCCTTTACGTTTGGATTTCGACAACAACAACACAACTGCGGCAGCAAAACGAACGAAAAGATTTACGAGCTTTAATGCCATCGTTTTTTTTTCAATATGAAAAAGCTTTACTTCATGTTTATATAAATTACGATTTTTATTTATTTATGTTTTATTAAAAAAAAATTGTTTTTGATAAATTTATTTCCAATTTTATCGATAATGAAGAATTGGGTTTCGAGTATTTAATCGTAAAATATGATTGTTAAATATTGGTTATAAGAATTTTTATTGTTTTAAAGACATACGCGATAGCTTTACAATCCTTTTGTACTTTTGTTGTTTTGTATATAGCCGAAAAGCTGAAAATATCTCATATATAGACCGATAATACCAAACATTAATAATCTTTTATCGCGATTACGGTATTTTTTTATTTGTTGTACAATAATATGTTGGATAGTACCCGCACGTGGTAGAGATTTTCGAAGGATAAACATTTCTCTGAATTTCATTTCGCTTTTTGTTTATATCAAATAAAGACTTTATATGGGTATTGTGGAATCAAAAATACTGTAGGATGTGTTTAATTTAGCTAAGAAGATATTTTCATAAGGTCATTGACTTGCTCTGTATGCATGTAACATTCAGAAATTGTGTAGACTAAGCTAATCCACTCACAAGTTTGGAGCTTACAAGTAATGGATCATCGTCACTTTATACTTTGCTTGCTCAGGAATATATATATAGAAAGCTGTATTGAAAATTTCCTTAGAAATTTGGGACTAGCTAATATACCGAGGAATACTCAATTACTCATCTGAGGATTTTATGATGATTTGCAAGAGTATAGTATGACTATAATAAGGGGAAACTACTTTTTTTGAAATCACAGATTTAAGATTTTCGTTTGAAGATGCAGCGTTATTGCATGGATGCATGCAAGTGTTTCTTGCAAATTTCTCATTTTATATAAGAGCTTTGTTTGTTAACACAATCACCCATTTGGAAGCAATGGTTTTGGTTTGGTCCCATTAAGAAGCCCATTTGGATTTTGGTCTTTCGTGGTTCGCTTATTTACGTCCTACTTTACGTCAGTACGTACGGCTGGCTTTGAGTCCGTGTTACGGAGAAACATTTTCATATTTTATAGCTTCATGCCAGGCCTATTGTACTGACATAGAAAGATGGATTGACCCATGAATTCTGCACTAGATGTGTGTTCATTCAAACTACCGATCGTAATCAGATGGTGAGTTCGTTTTTGCATCCTGCTCTATCGGGTTTCGAACCCGGTACTTCCCCTCTCGAATTACCACTGGTTTAACCACTGCACCATTGATCCAAAATGCATTAAAGAAAATCTTTAGCCGATAAATACCACAATTTTATTAATACCCAATATTAATTAATGCCGATTAATATCCACACACAGTCGATATTTACTACATTGTATCGAAGAAACACCTATTATAAAAGTGATTATTGTGAGATTTTGACTTATTTGTATATTACAGCCGACGTCAAAAGTTTTTAAAGAAGTTTTCAAAAGCCAGCTGATTAAGTCCTTAAAAGAATACAAATTGTTAAATAATTTTCAATCGGCTCGCAAACTGCAATACTGGATGCAGTTGATATTATAAGAGGAATTGCTGATAATAATCGGAGTACAATTTTGGTGCTACTGAATTCTACTAACGCTTATGATTTTATTAACGATCTTCTGTTGAACCATAAATTATGCAAAGTTAAGGAATTGATTAACAATACTCTTAGTTGGAATAATCAGATAATTATGTAAGTAAGAGGAAGTAAAACACAAGTAAGAGGATATTTATTTCTTATATTACGCTACATTGTTTAATTGGTGGTATTGGTTTTTTGGAATATTGAGCTTTTACTAAAAATATTAGGTTGATTTTAAGTTCTAAGATTTCAGAGTGTGCTTAACAATATTACGCGTATTAATACTTGAAGTTACCTATATATATGACAGATTACTTCAAAAATCAATATGCTTATTTTAGCACGTAATTACACTCATTTGGCTCATCATTAGTGGTTCGTGGTATAGTTTGAGGAATCGATTACCTATTTTAATATTAGTAATGTTTTCAATATAATGAAATAGGTCAAATAGATTTTTGTTCAAATACCTCAAGGTATTCAGAAAAATTACTACTATGACCCATTTTAAATGTGCTTTCATAAGATAATCTATATGTACTAAAAAGATGTCCAGGCGATTGACTTAGATAAGACCTACAGCAATAGTTGCTTTCAAATCGACCGACCCCTAGTACCCGCTAATGAACAGCTAGTAGTTCGTTGCGTGTCTTTGCTATGAATTATTTATCATAGTAAATTTAGCAAAGACACGCAGAACAATACTAGCGGGAACTACCGGTTGGTCTATTGCAATGCAACAAATATATAATGCCAATATAAATTTTGCCGGCAATATATAGTGACACATTCAACGGGTTTCACAAATGAAAATGTGAAAATTAACAATAAATAAGATTCACACATAGTTATTATCTAAAAATTGATAAATTAAATGTTTAGAAATTCACGTGTGAAATTTGGGTGTCCTGCGATAAACCAACCATATTTTAGAAAAGCTGATCTACACTTGGGTGTAAAAAAAATGCACTAATTTTTAATGTAAATACAAAGTCTGTTTCTATATACCTATCCAATGGTACGTTTTTAGTATTTATACGTGCCATCAAACTGATTTTTGGGGGTAAACATCTGAGGTGCACATTTTTGTAAATTTGTCAGCATGAAAATTAGTTATAAAATACCGTTTAATTAATAGAAAGTATTCCCTCCCGAATGATGGCTTCCTTTCGATGCTGCATTGGTTTTATCAAAACTTTCACAAAATCTTGAGGTATCACCTACCATTCCTCTACGATCGCCTGTTTCAGCTCCTGGGGACTCGTTGGAGCAACATTTTTGCTGATCTGTGTGCAGTCAGATTAACTTCTCGAAGTCGTCTTTTAACTGTCCACCGACTGCCATCGCCTTCACGAACTTTTTGCATTCAGACGATAATTTCACAACGTAAGAGATGTTACATAAAAGCGGTCATCAAGCTGTGCTGTAGCACGAGGTGCACCAGATCCTTTTCGCCGTCTGAATCCACTAGTTTTCTGATAAATCTGCGACACTCGACGAACGTAAAATCGGCTCAAATTTAGTTGTAGCGTCACTTTATAAACTAGAGTGCAACCACTTGTCTGGCTACCTCTGGTGTGGTATCCATTTTTTTGTTCAGGTGCAGTCGTAATTAATAGAGAACTGTATTTTTAGTATCGATACGCGAATGATCACAATCCCGAGCATAATATTTCATGGCATGCTATTGTATTGATCTGGTTGAATTATTTTAAGAATTTAATTCGAAATCCTGCTGCATGCATTTGACAGAAAATCACTTTGTTGGCATGGTACAGGTACAAAAAAGGTACCATGGGATAGGTATTAAAATTGACTTTGAATCTGCATTAAAGAAAATTAAACAAATATTGGATTTTTTTGATATTTTAAACTTTTGTGGATATTTTGAACTTTTGTGGAAAATTGAGCAATGTGCGATTTTTTGCACCTAAGTGTAAATATTAAATTTACACAATTTTTGGACAACAATGGTGTCTAATGTCCAATTTTTTTTTCCGATGAGTTTTTCCCGGAATAGAAGAAAGTATATGAAATACTTTCTTCTTTAAGAAAACCCAACAGTTTTCGAATATTTTGAAACCGGTCGACTACGTAATAACTCGTTCAGACTTTTTTCACACCTCTGAACAAAAATTAACTTTTTGTTCTCTCTTTTATACTCGATATGAAATAAAAGATTTAAAGCTCCAAACAAATTATTGTTTCAGCGCAAATTTGCTATGAAATATATTTCTTTTCAACCATTATACAGTAAAAATGTGCGAAGCTTCTCATATATTGACAACAAATACCTTGTGCTGACAAGTCGTTTCCCATTCAATATTTCGATAAATTTTATATTTTATCCCTATAAATTTAACATTCGTAGAAATAGGAAAAGAATAAATTGTCTTGTGTTTATCCTTTCCGCCTTATTGTAAATTCATAATTCCTACACTAGCATAATAAATATATATATATATATATATATATATATATATATATATATATATATATATATATATGTATATATATATATATATATATACATATATATATATATATATATATATATATATATATATATATATATATATATATATATATATGCATATATATATATATATATATATATATATATATATATATATATATATATATATATATATATATATATATATATATATATATATATATATATATATATATACATATATATATATTATCTAGCCAATGTTTGTGACATTAAACGATATTATGATTATTTACAACCAACACATACATTATATACAAAGATTTGCAGGAATTATCTTAAATTCGGTAAAGAAAATGAACAAGGGGAAATGAATACGCACAGGAGGGTTAAGGTTTTGAATAAAAAGCGAAAAGTGTCAATTTATTGACATTTTTATATTTTAACATTTTTCTTTCATATTTCCAACATCATTTAACTGTATTTGTGTAGAAATGCTGTATATGTTGTTCTTTTGTGTATTCTTGGCGATATATGTGTTCGATGAAGGAAAGAAAAGCGGTATGAAGAAAGATAAAAGCACAAATTAACATTTTTATGACCTCAAGGCAGTTTGAATTATAGAAGAAACTAAATTCCCTTTTTTTATCGTCTTGGGGGTTTTTTATGCTGTTCTATGCTGGTTTTCTTTTCATGGAATTGTACAAGGATATATGGGCATGTGTTTTGCTACGAATGGAAAACCCATAAAAAATGGTTAACTTTTTGTAAGTATGTGTGTTTCATTATATTGTCGGTCGACTATTATTATCGTTATCGTTATGATTATTGCTATTTTATGATAGCTGTCCTCGATTCAAAAATTATGTAAAGGAAACTTATATATTGCTGGGTTAGAAGATGGGATCATGTATAGCGAATGGTAATTAAAACATCTCAATTTTGGATTGGGTCAAATTAAGGGAAAACTGAATATGGATGTGATTCGAGACCACCTCCTTACCCAATATCCTATTTGTTTAAAAATTATAATCAAAAATAAATTTAAATACCACTTGCCATATAATTTTCCCATAAATTTTCACAATTTTTGGTTTCTCATATTTTTTTATGGGTTTGGTTAATGCCGTTAGTATATACTGGGTACGTATTTTATAATTATAATCCCATCGAGATTTATAAAAATAAACGCGGAAAAAAAAACATTTTCCATGTATATTGGTAATAAAAAACGAAACCAAGCAACAATGTAAGAAGTGGGAAATGCATTCAAATAACGAATTATATACGAGCACATACATAATCGTATATACCTATTATATGTTTTATGTACTCGTACATAATATGTTGTATGTTTTACCGTCACAATTCATAATTTTATGTTTTGCGGCGATATTATATTTTAATAAATTTTTATCTGTAATTTTTAATCTTGTTCGAATACACAACAACAAACACCGTCGAAAATAAAAATAAATTATTTGTTTATTTAATTAAATTAAATTAATTTCTAGAGGATAATTAGGATGTTAATTATATTTTATGTTAACATAACAACGCCTATGTGTATGCATGTATTTTATATCATATATAGGCTCGTTTTATATGACGTCAGTGTATTTCAATTTATTACAAGGATGTTTTTAAAGGATATCGTGACGATTACTTTCGAAAATATAACACATTTTTATGGTTTTTATGATGATGACCATAAATTAGTTTTTAACTGGCTAAGGGATAAATATGTAAATACAATTTCCACGTGTGCACCTGCTTCTGTTTTGAAGAGATTTGTGTTGGGCGTTAAATAGTTTAATTTTGCAGAATATTCAGTGCACGCAGTCAGTTTAATTAGTATCGTTAAATTTAATCATTAAATACGTCCTATATATAAGTAACAATCAGAAAATGTACCCTAGCGCACTTAACCAGGGTGCAATTTAAATGGGTATTGTGTCCGTTCGAAAATGTTTGACATATTTTCACTTGATGAGACAACAAGTTAAATTTTAAGAGATTCGACAATCTATTGTGTTATTTTCATTATATATTTCAATTCATAATCAAACTTGACAAGGTTTAAAAATAGTTATACGAGATATTCCATGCAGGAAGGTTGATCTATTCATTCAATTGAATACTCAAGGTCCTCCTATGCGAGAAGACGTGGTGTCGAGGATTTCAGTAATCTACACAAATCAATATACTAACTATAATTCTTAGAATTGGGAAGACGTACTTAAAAAAATGGCGGCTCTAAAACTGTGTTTTTAAGTCCTCCCGAAGAGCGAGTGGTTATTTAATATGGTTTTTAAAGGATCGTCCGTAGGAGTGACTCGAAATTCGTTTCGCCATTGTGATGAGATAATACAACTTGAAACAGGAATCAACGATGAAATACCACATTCATATTTTAATTTGTTTATTAATTATCATCTTTTGTCTTGTGACACTTCCAGAATAACAGCATCATGTATTCATGTGTCGTTCCGGCAGATTTACCAAAAAATCGATCGTATTTAAATATCATTTGGCCTGTTTTTTTATTATATCGGAGAAATCAGAGAATAAAAAGTCTTTTCCGTTTTTTTATTTTACCTGATCCATCCGATTATTTTATTTGTCGTTTTTTTATTTTCTCTGTTTTTTTATTTTCCATAACAACACAACAGGCCAAAATAGAAAATGTTGGATCTATTTTTAGTCTGTTGATGAAATCATGGCTGGAGATCCTACTATATCGCTCCTTTCAACAACATCCAGTACCAGCCCAAGTGCGAATTTCAGTGTAAGAGAACGTAACAAAAAAGCGACGGCAGGACATCCTTTTGCAACTAAAGGATCAGTCAATGAAAGAAAGCGAAGATGTCAGGAAAATTTCAAAGATGAATACCGAACGAAGAAATTAGAGCTGATGACCGAACACAATTAAGATTTTAAACGGTTTGTGGATTATTTCATAAAAAATAATGATTCCCAAACATAATTGAGCATACCTATATGCATATAGAGTATATACTATTTATTATTATTATACATACTTGTATACAATTGAAAATGTGATACTCCAAATAAGAATTTGAATTAAAATAAAATTTAAAATAAAGAATTCATAATAAACAATCTTTTTCGTTGACCTTTACTTAAATTTGGATTTTGTTCATCATCACTGGAGCTTGAATCTGCGTAATTTGTTGGCCGGCCGCTTTCGTCGCCTGTATGAATTTCATCCAGTTGATCATCTGGATCGATTTTGTCCCCACAATCACCTTGTTTTTTAAATTTGATCTGGTAAAAACCCGAGCATCATGAAGAGAACCAGCTTCGCCTGTATAAAAGTGAATAAATTTCAAACGATCGTCACATACAGCTTGTAATAAAACCTTTTCTGTTGGTATACAAATTTGTGTGATTTTCTGGAGCAATGATGGGTAAATGTGTACCATTTTTGTGTGTAGTATGATTTGGTAGCAAGCCGTTCTCTCGCCGAAGGAGATTTAATAATTCTTTTTTCAATATTTAAATCCAGTAACATCTTTGAAATATCATTTATGATATTCCAGGCTGTTGATTTGGCAACTTTAAATCTATCGCTAATCGTTCTAAAAACAGTTGTGGTGATTAAACACAAATCTAGTAGCTCTATTAAATAGTAGTTTTATTTACCTGAGGGGTTCCCGGTTTCCAAAAAAACCCTATTTTTTTTTTCAACTGGTATTTCAGGCGTTCCTGGATGAATTTCTAAGCTTTTGCTGTCATGGATTAGTCTGCAGAGTTTATTAAATGTTTCGTCTTTTAAATATCGAGTTCGTATTAGACGGTACAATTTCTTCGGCAAAATTGGATATTTAGAAACATTTTTCGTCTTCACTGCTGCTTTCGTCATCACTGTTACAATATATTATGTTAAACGGGTTCTCAACTAGTTTAACTAACACATTTTGGTCCATTTTATCTTAACTTTTGTATATTTATGTATAGATATTTATATATGCTCTAATTTGATTTTAATTTATATATTATATTTTGACGTTTGATTTAACAGCGACTCAAATTCATAATTTCAATCAGTTGTCTAATGTTCAGTGGTCTTTAGACATTTTCAGTATAGTGTATAAAAATCAGAAACAGGGATTTTCAGATAAAAAACTGTTTGTTTGTTTGTTTTTATCTCTACAATCTGTTTCGGGGCTCGAGGCACTTCCAACTCTTTCACGGTTCGCTTATTTACGTGCTTACCTTACGCCGTTACAGCCAAATTGAGGACGTACGGCTATAGATCCGATTTACGCAGAACCATCTGCACATTGCATAGCTCCATGCCAGCTTATTGTACTGACATGGAACATGGGTTGGCCCATGAATTCTGCACTCCAACAGGGGGTCATAGATGTGTTCATTCACACCACCGATGTTCCTATCGGGATGTGAACCCGGTACCTCCCGCTACAACTGCCACAGCCTTAACCACTGCGCCACCTGGGTGGTATATAAAAAATTATCGGATTTTTCGGATAAATTAGCTAAATGAGCTATCCGATATAATAAAAATCAGGTCAATTTACCTGTTGTTTTATTATATCGGAGAAATGTATCCCTCTGAAAAGAAAGCCGTTTACGTTTTTTTTATACGATTATTTTTTTTTGACGTTTTTTATTTTCTCTGAGCATTCTCAGATAGAAAAATCTGAATTATTTTTCAAATAGTTCAGATAAAAAATATATTTTAAATATTTTGACAGCTAAGACGGCGGACGCTTGTAACACTTTACGTGGTTACAATGGTTGCAAACCTTTTTTAAAGTAATTAGCGCCATAACTTACGAACGCATCAACATAAACGAGATTGGTGAGATTTGTTTGATTGATGATCGATTGATTTTTTTGCGAGGGAGAAAAGTTTGAACGGTGATTGAGTCGATAGCGACTCCTAATCACAAATAAAAAATAATAGTAATACTTGGCAATGGCATGCTAAAGTAAAATTAATTAAAAATGTCACAAGTATTTTAAGTGATGGGAGTATTTTAAAAATAAACTAAGATCGTAGTAAAAGTGCGTTTTTTAGTGTTAAGGTTAATAATTATATTAAGTTATTGAACAATTATATCTATATATTAAAAACAGAAAACAACTAATGAACAAAATTAAAAAGAAAAAAATTTTTGAAATACCATGTGTTTATGTTTGGCCATCCATTTTTGCTCTCTAAAATATTGTATTTGTATATCCACGATTTTTTTTTACATAGCGGATAATAATGGTTTGGGCTTTCTAATAATACGTTAATAATTAATAATATATAATAAAACTATAATAATAATAATAAAAACTGATAAAGACAATTTTTGGCAGTAATTAATTTTGATAATAATTATAAAATAATAATATTGGTTGCAGATTAATAATATAAATTTACAACACAATAATATAAAGTCACCTCCACATTATATAGTTGGAAACCTGAACGGATGAAATACTTCCAGTGGATTGCAACCTGAAGGCATTTCGGATACCCTCATTTAAGTAGATTTTTTTTTATAATTTTCTCAAAATATCTTATGCAGAAGCTGTCAAAGGCAACTCTGTTAATACAAACACAAACGATGACCATGGTATTTATAACATGATCAGTTCTCTCAATGAGTCAATGAACAAATTTATGCAGATGATGGAGACTAATATGAGTCTCATGCTTTTAAACATAAATACTCTCATCAACTTCTCATTAAAAACCAAAAATGACTGCAATTAAGATAGTTGTATGGAACGCCAATGGGCTAGCGCAACATAAACTTGAAGTACAAAATTTTCTTATTGAAAACGATATCGATATTATGCTGATTTCCGAAACTCACTTTACAAATACGAGTTAACTCACGATCTCAGGATACAGTATCTACGATACTAAGCATCCTAGCGGAAAATCACATGGTGGAACTGCTATTCTTAATAAAAACAGAATAAACCACTATGAACTCCAAAAATATAGGGAAGAAAATATCCAAGCAACCAGCATCTGTCTAGAAGAGTGATCTTGGAAATGCATCATATCTGCAGTTTACTGTCCACCGAGACACTCAATTAAGACCGAACAATATGCGAATTACTTTAAAACTCTAGGAGATAAGTTCATAGCAGAAGGTGACTACAACGCAAAGCATATCCAATGGGGTTCGAGATTAACTTCTACGAAAGGAAAACAACTGTGGGACTGTATACAGAATGAAAAGATGGATCACATATCTTCTGGCCACCCAACCTACTGGCCAACTGACAGGCAAAAAATCCCCGATTTACTTGACTTTTGTGTAACAAATGTTCGGCCTTTACTAATGTTCTAGGTGCTACGATTTGTCTTCTGATCACTCTCCGGTATTAATAACCCTTAACACGCAGGTTCTACAACTAGAGCCATCTAGATTCCTGACGACTCAACATACTAATTGGTCTCTATTTAAGTCTACAATAAGCTGGAAGTGTTCGTTGAGTATTCCATTGAAGAAAAACTATGAAATTGACGTAGCGGTTCAACAACTAACTAGTATTCTACAGCAAGCCGCTAAGATCGCTACTCCGATTAACGCTACACTGATCAAGTCTGCTAATTTTAAAAAACGTAAACTTTCTCCGAATATTCAACAACTACTAATGACGAAACGCTCAATACGCAGGCAATGGCAACTCTACAGGTCACCTACTCTTAAATCAAGATAAAATAAAGCGACTAAAATGGTGAAAATCGCTCTGTTAAATAAACATGACGCAGAGCTTCAACATTACTCAAGGAACTAACAGCTACTGAAGCAACGGATTTCTCATTATGGAAAGCTACACGTAAGCTGAAACGACCAACACTCTCATTCCTTCCAATACGACTCTCTGACGGAAACTGGGCAAGAAGTAATGTAGAGAAAGCAAAAATATTTGCAAAATACCTTAGCGAATTGTTTACACCTAACGAGCAAGTTGGAAATCAAGAAAATCGAATCAATTTTGCAGATACGTCTGAAAGCAAGCCAAACAAATACAAGTGGCGCAATGTCAAACGAACGATCAAGGACAACATCGATGTAAAAACGGCACCCGGACATGATTTGATAAGTGGCAAAATGATGTCAAATCTACCTGATAAATGTTTCAAACTAATAACTTATATACTCAACGCTATAATAAAAACAGGCCATTATCCAGAAATCTGGAAAACTTCAGTTATTATAATGATTCCAAAACCTAGCAAAGATGAAACAAAAGTTAACTCATATCGCCCAAGTCAGCTTATTACCAACTCCTTCAAAGCTTTTCGAAAAAATGCTTTTGCAAAAACTTGAGCCAATTTTAAACAAGAAATACCGGATCATAATCATACCGGATCATCAATTTGGATTTAGAGAAGATCACGGAACCGTGGAACAAGTTCACAGAGTCGTATCTGAAATCAGGAACTCCCTTGAACAAAAAAAATATTGCTCTGCAGCGTTCGTAGATATAGCCCAAACTTTCGATAAGGTATGGCATAAAGGACTTCTACATAAAATTAGAGCACAATTACCGTCAAGTTTCTGTAAAATTATTGAAAATTATTTGCTCAATCGAAAGTTTTTGGTGAAATATAATACCGCATCCACAGATTTATATGATATTCATGCAGGAGTACCTCAAGGCAGTGTACTGGGGCCTGTGTTGTCCTTGATCTATACAGCAGACTTACCAACTTCAAATTACGTAAAAGTCTCCACTTTCGCGAATGATACTGCAATCCTAGCTGTCCACCAAAATCCTACGATAGCAACAAAAATTCTACAAGAACAGTACGACACATATCGCAAACCAAAAGAGTGTTTTTCGTGTATATAAATAGAAAACTACCGCTTTCAATAGATAGTGTAAATATTTAACGATATTTAAATATAAATACTACCAATTAGTAAGGTAATCGATAATGTCCACTCACATGATCATAAGATAAATATTTACTTATTTATATCAATATTCTAGTTTCAAAGTCCAAAACTCTCAAATTTGTATAAAAAAACCTTAGAATTCTGGTTAAATCTGGGTTTTGTGCACACCAACAATAACAATGCTCAAGTAGACCATGCTCAATTTTTTCTCATTTATATATATACTGATGATAAACACGATAATCAAATTAGGCGCGATTATAGTTTCTGTAACCAAATGTACGACTAATAAATAAATGTTTATATATTTGGTATATGTATGTTTGAAGTAACGCGATAATTGATAACACGGTGAGTAAAGAGCACACATATTTATCGTTGGTTCAAACCGGTTAAATCTAGCACTGGGAAGTTGATCTCCAATTTAACTTAACTTATTTATTAATAAAATTATGAAAGCAACTGATTGATAAGCAAATTTGTTCGATTATATAAATGGCACGCTAAAGATTGATTGTGATCACGCGTTGACGAGATGCCTGAAAATCAAATATACGAACGAAACAAATTTGATTGAATTTGTTATTTTCGAAATAACTTGACGTGTGTTGTAGTATACGATACAGTGTACGATAGGATCGTGCAGGAGTTTACCGATAAGACAAATGATTTACCCACAAAAAAATACTATGGGTGACAAATAGCGGAATATATTATGTACAAAGCGGGGTAAATAATGGATTGATTCCTATATATAAAGTGAAAATGTATATTAAAAGGACATTTATATAAAATAAATGAATTGCGGGAACCTTTTATACACTTTAGCTCGATAAATTGGATGTAATAATTTATTATAACGAAAATATTATTGTTCGAGCCATCGGAAATGTAAAATAAATAAGAAATGATGGATTTATAACAGGGATACGAAAATTTTAAAATACGTGCAGGGTTCGATGAACTAACGATTATAAGGAAAATTGAAACAAGTATTCAATCTTAATTATAACTTAGTCTCTGTATCAGCGACGTTGAAAAACTGATGTAAACATAATATGATTCGCCCTCGCAAAACTCGATATTGCTATTGTACACCTCTGGTATATAGGCAAATAACTAAAACAATAAAATTTTCTTCCCTTTTACGTATACACTATGTACCTACCTATACCTTCTCGAGTTACGCTGATTGATTTTCTTTATGCTTTGTTTTAGATTCACGTTTTTCCAACTTTTTTAAATTAATCTGTCATCAACATGTACATTTTACTCTATTTTCCCATTTTTTATTTTATTTTGTTTGTATACAATTTAAGATGACAACTATTATATCATTTTCCAAACGAAAGACTTAACGGGAAAATAAAAAATAAAATTCACCATCTTTATTTTAATAATATCTTCAGATATTCATCTAATAGAAATGTGTAAATACAGGAAGGCTCCAACTAACGCATTTTTTTTTATTTGGAGTACACTGAATCGATTCGAGTTTCTTTCATTGACGATTACTTATGTTTTATGGGTTAAACAAGGGTTCCATAAATCAGTCCTTTTGAATATAACCCTGAAAAAATTTCGACCATTTATATTGGGGAGTATTTCAAAAATTCCATTGCTGCTTGCCCTTTAAGAGTTTTGAGAAAATAAGTATCTCCACCAATCATTTACATAATATATATAAGTCATTAATCGAACTATCGGCTATTACACAGCTATCCGTTTAGATATTATTGCAGCTATTCGTATATAATGTAGACAATAAAGAAGCTTGGGTTCACAGAACAGTGTATAAATACAAACCCTCCATTGGCAGACATATTACATTGAAACTTTAAATTATTGTGAAGCAAAGAACGCTCCAAATTTAATCTGTACAAATATTAGGACTTATCATTCCTCGCAATTATGGTGAGGGAACAAGGTGGCATTGATGGATAGCTATACTGAAGCGCTGAACCAACCAGTCGCTGTGGTTTCCTCCTCCGATTGTGATTGTTGATGTAATGTATGTGTGCTGTAAGTTTACTTCCAGACTTGTATGTGTAGTAATTTGTGATATTGGAAAGCGTTGGGAGAAGCTTTTTGACGTGTTACGCCCTAAACAGGGTCGCCCGGCCCACCAATGTAAAATATGATATAAGAGATGCTATATGTTGCACTCCATCTCATGAGTGAATTTCAAGGTGCCATTGATTGGCAGTTAGGGCGCTAAATCAAACCATCGTTGAGAATGTTGAATCTTTTTCATTTAAACGGCGTGACGGTTCATTGTATGCGTTCATAGATACACCTGTAGGAAAATAAGATTAGTGTACATACTATTTGACTGTGCAAATACATTGTGAGCCAAAGCATTACTGTATAATATACCAACCACAGTAGGAAGAAGAAGGAATCCTCGTATATACAAAACAATAGATATAAATTTAACGAAATAAGATTTTCCATTTTGCCTTCTTCTTGTGTCGTACTATCAATGTTATCAAGAGAAACCACTTTTCTTATTCTCGTCTAAACATAATACACAACAACCACAACACATAAAAATTTTTCAAACTGATAAAAGCTTACATATATACGTATATCTCGACATAGAGGAGGGAAATTATTACACACATTTTCCTTATTTTTATACACTATATTCTGTTGTTGTGGAAAATTATTCTTAGTGGAATAATAATGATAACAATAATAGTTTTGAATGATAAGAAACAAACAACACACTTTTTTTTGGTTATATCTGGTTCATTGTACTATGAATATATGCATACATGTTATTTTGAAAGAAGATTAGAAGACTGACTTAACGCTTTAAAAATTAAATTTTATATGTTATATACTTCGATACAACAAAATGTAATGTACTCGTATATAAAGTGTTGATGTACTTAAGTACGATTACATTTCCTTAATCAGTTGCTATCTATGTGTTCGATATTGTTTGCTGCTAAATTTAGGTCATATTTTCACACTTTAATATATTATGCTAATCATAAAACTGACAAAACGTGTCATCGTTTATCTCTTAATAAAATTTTAATGAATGATGGGGTAAAGTCAATCAATCAATAAATCATTGAGTAGTAACTGGTTTGGATTATCCATAATATTGGTGTTGGTTTCTTAGACTCATAATTACGTCGGAGTTCTGATACACATCAGTGACCAAAAATTTAAGAAATAATAGCCGCGTTTCATGACTTCAACTGATTCAGATCAGATCATATTTTCCATGCAAACCAAAGACGGATTTTGATCCAAATTTCATTTTGGCTCAAAATGTGTCTTTGGTTTGCATGGAAAATGTGATCTGAATCAGTTGGAGTCATGAAACGAGACTAATGATGTACTTTACAATCGATCTTAACCTCTTACAATACCAAACACATATGTCAACGGGACATATTTAATTGGCGGGATCGGCTTAGCAGTGCTGATGAGGTGAACTCTGTTTTAATAGTTTTGATGTTTTGTGTCATCGATGCCAACCAACATCGAAGCCGCTCACGATATGAGGAGTATCTGTTTGCTATTGAACCAACGGGATAAAACATTTAAAGAGGTTTTGATGTGTTTAGATCATCGGTTAGCATCATAATTTAACATTTGTTTTTATTTTTAAGCTGAATGTGTCAACATTGATATGGTATATATTTATATAATCAACCAAATACTCAACACTTATTGTCACAGAAGGTAATTGGATAATATGTATATCCAACCACAGACCGTAGTAATATACATTAAGAATCTATCAAAAATTTGGAAGAGACATGCAGAGATTAAATTTAAACAATTTATTAATCGGATAACTTTATTAATTCTTTATTAATAAAGTTATCCGAGGTGTCGAAGGTATAATTATAAATAAAAGAGAGGTTCTAATCTATAGATCAAAACAATCTCAAGTTTTAAAAAGGACTTCTTATATGTGTAGCCTAAAATTGTGTAGTGCAAACTGAACCTATGTTTCGTACTATTATGTACTTACCTTTGGTTCGTACTGTTACTAAGTACCATATGTATTTACCTAAAATAGTTATGTATCTTATGGTTTTATTTTGATTTAAAAACAAAACGAGTATTGTTTTAGAGAAATCAATAAATGTTTATTTCATTGCAAAGAGGAAGGTATGACATTAACATTTGAAAACGATATCACCGCGTGCAGCACCATATCCTTTCCATGACCAATTCGCACATTTACGGCTGTACATCCTTCATAACTCCACGAATTCCAACTTTAAGCTCTTGATTGTGGAGCTTTGGTATAGACCTTTCATGTGGTCCAAAAAAAAGTCAACAGTCTCAATGTGTTAAATCACAAGATCTAGATGGCCAATTGTAATCATTTCTTCCAAAAATAGCACGGTCAGGAAACTTTTCTTGTAAAATAAGCGCCGTTTTACTGAATATAAACGTCATTCACATCAATATCTTGTAATTCTGGCATTAAAAAACCATTTATCATAGCTCAGCACAATGAATTCACCGAAACAGTTGCACCAACCTCATTTTCTAAAAAGTAAGCTCCAATCACACCGGCATCCTAAAAACCACACCAAACAGTGACACGTCGAGGATGGAGAGGCTTTTTATCAATCATTATATTGGATTTTATGAGCCCCAAATGCGACAATTCTGCTAACCAATACAGTCTCCTAAACCTAAGTTTTTATGCAAAATACCATATAATGTCGTTTGTGGAATGTCGAAGTCCAAAGATCGACGCGGAATCAACAAACTGGGTTTTCTTCAACAGCTCAAATTTTCCAACCAGCTATATTTTTGCCGGCAGAGAAGGTGCTTTTCAATGACCAAATAGTGCTTTAGTTTTGCGAACTACGACTGCATAATTTTCACCATTTTTGCAGTGAATTTTAAAAATTTTAATACGTTGTTGAAACGTTTATCGTATCATTTTTAGTAATGGCGTGTTTTTACTAATCAAATGTCAAAAGATGACAGCTTCAAAATTGACCCCAGCCCACATAGTAGGTTTTTCAAATAGCCCTCTATTGGTAATCCCTTTACTTATTGTTTAAAATTCCAATTCAAACCAAGATTTTAGTTTTGTATTTTACTTTCAAAGAATCATTGTTTGCTGACCACTGCTTCAAAATTCGATTAAACTATTTCACAGACATTTAACTATTAGTAACTATTTATGCGATTTGATAAATTTCGGTAATCATATCAGGTTCCGTCCTTAAATGTTTTACACTGTTACGTATCTGTTACGTAAACTAACACGGCTAAGGCGGATAGGCTTATGCGGATCATGGGGGGTCATTTGTCGCCGTAAGCTCAGATACGTACACATAGTTCGTGTTATTTCCTCGATTCAACGTGGTGCACATCACCATCAACCATTAAAAGAAATTATTTTACTTCATATTTAAATTGTTTATTCCACTGATACACAAAAATTTAACTAAAAAAATAATTTTAGTTTAACAGGAAAAACAAGAAAAATTATGACGTATGTGGTTGCGAATAAAAGAAATAATTATAATTAAAATATATATTACGTTATTATGGGAAATAAATATAAAGTGAAAAGAAAAACCCACAGTTTGAATAAAAATGAATAATTAATTAATTCTCACACTTTAAAATATTTTTGATATACAATGCAAATAGCATCGCATATACATCCAACATATGGTTGCTTCGAATTTAAATACAAACTTTGTATCGAAAAGTCAGTTGAAGTTATTTACGTCGATTTGCAAAATTCAAATCATGGTTTAAATCGGATTTAATTTCAATATATTTCGCATCGTAATCCGCAGAGAGATGCAAAATAGCTTTAAAAATTGTATCGATGTTATTTACATTGAAAACTGCAGTATACTGTAAATTGAGTCACTTATTATTTGGATACTAGTTACATCTTAAAGTTAAAATCAAATCAGGCTTGTAACGAATGGGAATTCAATTTAGTTTGCTTCTTAATGTATGAGGAGAATAAAAATTGTTTTGAAAATATTAAAATGTTATTTATTTCAATAAAAATAACATTTTAATATTTTCAAAGCAATTTTGATTCTTCTCATACATTAAAAAGCAAACTAATATAAATTCTCATTCGTTACAAGCCTGATTTGAATTTAAGCGATAATTGGAAGAAATTCAATAAGGCATTATGGAACTTCTTGCAATTTTTTTCAATTTAATTTTATTTTAAATTCATATTTGGTATTAGATACATATTTTTATAAATATTTTAATACTTAAACTAAATAATTAATATTCTGAATATTATAGCTTAATATATACGAGATATTGTTGTTGGAGCAGATATGTTCTTCATAACTTTTTTTATATTTAACACAATTACTACATTCAAAATATCAAAAATACCACACATTAATTGATTTTAGGGAACTATTTAGGAAAAATATAATTATTATTTTAACAAATTATAAAAAATACTTCGCTAATTTTAAGTGAAAATTATTGTTAATGAAAATGCAAATATAACTCATTTGTTGTAAATTTTTCAAATGTTAACCCACTGTTAAAATGGTATTTAAGGCAAACACTTTTCGTTGAGTTTAAGTTTTAATTTTTATCAGTACTAAGATAAGTCTTAAATGAATCGATTTTCTTTACAAAACTTGTGCCTGACAATTCACAAAATCAATTCATTTTGAATTTCAATAATATATTCGATGAGCAGAAAAAATGGGATTTCATTCTCATAATAGTGGTTTGTTACAAGTGAACCTTTTCTTAAGTTGTTCCTTTAAACTGCTTACATGTTATTATTGTAATCTTCCAAATTATATTCAACATTAAACCCAATCCTGAAATTCTGTTTCAAGGTTAGAACTCCTGTTTCCGAAACGTTTTTAACTATAATTTTGAAATTAAATTCCGGATAGTAGTATAATGTTCAAAAATTTTGTTTTAGAAATTCTGTGTCCAATGGATCCGTAAAATAAATTTCAAACCCAGAAATATTACATTGCAGCTAAAAAACAGTTACAAATTAATATTTTTATATATGACTCAAAATATATCGTATAGAATTATTTTCAACTCTTTCGATGCACAATTGCATCGTCTAGTAAAACATCAACCACGTTTTTTTGTTTGAATAACTCGATATATTTTTATTTAGTTAATTAATAAAAAATAAATAAATAATTAATAAAAAATATATAAATACCTAACACAATAAAATCTTCGTAGGTACTCCCAAACTAGTCCATGTTTGTCGACTAAACAATAATTAACTTTATTGCGAAATGCAAATTTGATTAAAACTTTACTTTTTAATTCCAATTTTTTAAATTATAATTTCAATAAATAATATTTTTTACTTACTTAAATATATTTTTTTAAATTTGAAATATTATTTTAATTGTAAAAAAAACTCGGACGCGATATTTTATAATAATTAGATTATTTAATGTTTAAACTAAATAGATTTGGAATTCGTGTACTTCGTTAACATATTTTGTTTTACGTAATTTTACATATTCGTTATTTTCGATTTAAATTGAACCTTAAAACCATGTATGACGCTAATTATATTGTAGTATATTTTCGATGCAAGCGATACATGGGTTTTAGATACAATTACATCAAAAATAGTTTCGATTCATTGTTTGTATCTAATTATGGTACACGATTACTTCGTATGCGCCGCAATGCCAGATTAACAATGAAAATCACAGCAAAGTTTCTAAGAGTGTACTTCTAGGTGATATGGCTAAAAGAATAAATGTAATGAGGAAACCCTTCACCGATTTATACAATAGTTTTTTTTCACTTTGCTATTACACAACTTATTATTTAAAATTATTAACTTAGTAGCAAACTATATTCTTAAACTCGAAAAACAAATTATAAAATTAACAAATTTTTGTTTTTTTTTTATTTTTTTTTTATTTTTAAATTTTATCACAATACTCCACATGTGTTAATTACCAATAAAAATCCCATATGGAAAACATTAATGTGTTCCAGTTTACCAACCATGTGCACCCGATATGGCCTATTCCGTTAACAAAATTCCTCAAATAAAACACTGGCGTTATTCCGACTCAAACATCTACGAACTGCACTATGCGATATATCTTTTGCTTTTCTTGTAAGTTGATTGGAACATCAACATCCTAACTGTGAAGCTCTATAAGCACAACTCCTTCACACGTATCTCGAATCCACGCAGTTCATCCCATCTTTAAAGCAAGGTCCAACCATCTGATGAGACGAATCACTGGCGAATGCAACTTCTCGCCCCTGTTTGTCATTTATCGAATTTTTAAGATTAGAATTCAACAATATTTGCAACTGTGACGTGTCAAATAGTTTTTTTTCTCGCTTTGGCCAATTATATCTTTTGATATGCTTTTCATGTCAAGTCTCATCAGGAAATGATCGTTTTCAAGTATGAGTGTTAAAAATATGTATATAAGATTAATTGTATACTGCATACAATAATCTTCTATATGTATACCGTATAGAAACAATCATATCAGACGCTAGTCGTCCATATTCTCGTAGGCCTTTACTATGTATTCACTCTTTGCATCTCATTTATATACATCCATATGTATATAGAAGAATTGCATCTCAACCGGTATAGGCAATATGCTTATTATATAGAAGAGAATCCAAGCATGACGATGATTATGACTAGTACACTATCATATCAATATATTACATACAAAATATTCAAATTATGTACTCAAATTATGTATTGAGAACACAAACAATATAATCCGAAAAGTAAATATCGAGGTGAATCGAAAGTTAACAAACAAAATCACCTGTAAGTCATTTGATATCCGTAACAGCACAGGTCCATTTGTTTCTCTGCAAGAGTATGACAGAGGAGCTGAAAAAATGGATATCGTATGTTTGTGCCAACATACACCAGACATCTAAAGTCGCATATCCTTTTCATGAAATAATCCTATAATTTTATTCGACTGATTTTTCACTTCATAATTCACAGTGCCGATTCTACGTGAAATTATTCCTTTTATGAATTGAGGAGCGAATTTCGAACAGAATTTTTTCGCTGCGTCGCTCTGAGTATCTTCTTGTTCTTAAGTTGTATCGTTGTGCACTTTTGTAATAAGCTTTTGAAATATTTCCGTAACAACACAAGTGTTATCAAAACAACTTTTTATTGGTTTAAGTGTAAAATCCGTTTACGATGGTTCAAGCATTGGAATAAAAGGTGTCGAATTTGAATCCAAATAAAGCCGAGGTCATTTATTTCTTTAGTTTGATAAGAAACCTGAAAGTGTAAAAAGTTACTAAAAAGAAAAACCGCTACCTGTATACATAATCCATTTGAACATAATGAAACAAATAAGATGCAGTTACACCAATGATAAAAGTCCGTTAAATATATAAGCTAATTAAGATAAATATTTAGAAACGATAAATATCATAAATTTAATTGATTGGATAGCTAATATGGAGATTTGCGAGAGCTTTTTTGTGGGTGACAAATTTGTATACTTAACTGATTGAATAGTACTTGTTGGACTTTAAAAATTAGATACGGTGACTAGTCGTGGGATAAATACGAATTTAATTTGTTTATTTAAAAATGTTGTAATCGCTCAATTTGGCACAGCTTGCTGTGTTATTAAGCTAAGAGAACCAGCGTTTCAATACAATACATATTAAGTGGCACTTAAAATTACAAATAAATCGATGATTTCATTCAAAATTTCTAGTAACATATTCAAGAAGTTTAGGTAATGCTTATTCCATAGGATATGATGGAGGTGAGTGTTTAAGATGGTTTGGTATATAAGTTCCTAGTTTAGTAGATATGATGGTGAATACCTAAAGGCTTGTTTGTGTTAATTGCTTAATAATTTGTGTTTCAAATAATATCGGGATCTCTCACTACCAGTCCTACGCTCACTATAAATACATTATATATATGGAGGACGATTAATTTGTAAACTTCTGCCAACTCTTAACAACATTATTAATACTAGGCATTAAATTCTCTTTAACACATTACGAATATTAAGTAAATTCAAACTATATCGTCGTATCACCTCCGAAACTACCTTGTCTTATATTTCTTGAATAGTCGACTGTACTCGATTGGTTAAATATTGATAGATATCAGGGTATAATTGACAATGTTTCCATACAGGAAACTATCCAAACTCAATACCTCAAATCATCTATATTTTAAAAATCTAGTTGGATCTGTGGCTGTGACCCGCATCCGCAAAAACCCAAACCTTAAGTACCCAGAAACAAGATTGAGGATCAGCACGTGGAACGTGCAGTCACTTCGAAAATCTAGTGCGTTTGAGAGCCTTATCACATGTATGAAAGAGTATGGGTTTTAACTCGTAGCGCTCCAAGAAACTCGATGGCCTAAAAGTGAAGACCATGTGTCCCAGGATATACGTTGCTACACAGCGGAGATGACATCGGAAATCTTGGAGTTGGATTTCTCATTGAGCCACAGGTAAAAAAGTCAGTATAGGACTTTCAGACAGTCACTTATGCAATAATATAGGTCCGTTCTCCCGACACGAAACTGCGACCGCAAATGGGGAAAGTACTTTGCGATCGCTCATGATCTCAAAGTGACTAAATACAATCCTCATAAAAACATCCACTGAGAAACATGGACAAATCCACGTAAAACATCCCGAAGCCATATCCATGTGTTGATTTCTAAAGGGCGGGTTTGGGTTGTCCAAGAAGTGAGATCGTATCGGTCTTTGACCGTAGGCCGTGACGATTATCTGGGTTGTCGATGCTGCCCAGCACATTCTCGGTATAGTAAAAAAATAAGCCCGAAAATGATTGGTTTGATAAGGAGTGCCGTCTTGCTGTTTAAGGAACGAAATATAGCCCACAATGAAGAGCAGATTCGGTTTACATTAGCAAGAAGAAATAAAGTAGTTCTTGCTAGGAGGACAGCTAAACGCATTTGTAGACAGAAGAAGCGTGAATGGAGGAAGGCTAAGGTCTTAAGAATACAACACCTCAGCAATGAGCACAATTCGCGTGTTATTTTTAAAGAAATCACCAAATTGCAGCATACCTTAAGATCGCGGTCAACTGCCATTCAGGAGCAGGTTAGAAACCTCTGTGTTAACGTCGATGCGGTACACGATACATCGCGTGAATATTTTTCTGACTTACTTAATATTCCACATGTATACTTAAATACAGACCGCGGAGATATTCATTGAGGATTCATCCTATATGAGGAATTCACAATGTCCATGCAGAGACAAAAGAAAAATTGTTCAGAGCTCTTGATATTCGGAGGGCTAACTTTGTAGAACTGTCTTTTCGACCTTGTTCGACTAATATGACAAAATAAAGTTATGCCTGTAGAATGGAAAGTGGCCGCATTATGCCCAATATTTAACAAGAAGGGTGATCACTTGAAGTGTGAGAATTATCGCGGTATAGCGCTCCATTGCACAGCATACAAGTAACTGTCATACATCATCTTGGGAAGAATTACTCCTCTGTTGGAATACATCCTTCGTATAAGTGAAATACCTCAAGAAAATATCTTATTCCGACAACTCAATCAACTTTTTGTATATGCTGATGATATCTGTGCAGACTGTGTGTTTGCATTAAATGGCAACGGAGAGAAAGAGATACTTGATTCACTGAATCCGTGTTCAACTTCTTTTGGTGGGTTAAAATTCAATGGGCCCAAAACCAAATATATGATCTCTGGTTTTCCAGACCAAGACACAACTGATTTCAGTAGTGATGAGAGTTGGACTTTGACGGATGAGTACGATAGATGGATTCTAAGATTTGAGAGGAAAATCATGCGTATTCCAACCACGAGATCAGGAATTTAATGCATTTTTCTGATATCGTGCATGAAATCAAAGGACGTTCTGCGTGCTGATCCAAACCGAATGATACAGTGGTCTTTGAAGGGAGAGTCACCTTTCGGTAGGCGAAGAAATTGTGGTCGTTGACGATGGCTCCACGGCGTAGAAAGTGACCTGGCATCTTTTGGTTGCTTGTAACAGTATGAAGAGCTAGCTCATGATCAAAACCGATGGAGTCAGATTGTTGACACGGTACGGGTTGATATTTTATTTTTTTTATTGATTTATAGAAGTTCTGTCTTTCATATTTATATTTTGCTGGAACGCCTACTGCTTTTATTACAGCAATACATCTCCGATTCGTTGAATTTGATAAATTTATCAAAGTCGTAGGAGGTATGAATTCCAAAATTGTCATCAATAAACTTTAAAAGGCATGAATCGCTTCTGTTCGCCATCTAGCTTCTTCATTATAAACCAAATTTTTTTATTGGGATTTAAGTCTGGGCTTTTCTTTTCACCCTGTAAATGAAGAGATAAGAAAAAACACAAGTTTTTAACAAATTATATATGTTTATCTTAAAGCCAATTTTTCTATTTTCAGCATTGTCCTGTTGAAAAATAAGTTTGCACGTCTCGCCAAAAAGCTTTAATACAGAAGTCTCAAATTGTTTCTGCTGTATAGGGCCAGCAGAAAAAAAACTAAGGAAGATCAATATATATATATATATATATATATATATATATATATATATATATATATATATATATATATATATATATATATATATATATATATATATATATATATTAAATCATAAATCTCTTATTGAAGGCAAAGTCGGCAAATAGTTCGAACTGAAATACATGAACATAATTCTGTAGGAAACAAAACTATGTAGAATAAACACGTTTACATGAATTAAATTACATGTATTATGGCCGACGAATGACGAGTTTTCCATCATGTCTCTATTCTAATATCGCTGATCAGAATCAGATACACTACGTTTAGTTTGTTAATGATGCTATTATTTGATTTATTATTCTTCCGTGTTTATATTAAAATGAAAAGTTGTTTGTGTGAGTAGTAGAAAAATCATGGAGGAAAACCTTATAAAATTCATAAACTTTTGTACAGTATAAAAAAATGCGAAGCCCAGGTAAGTTGTTTAATATTTTTTAAAAACAATTTTTTAAGTTTTCAGTCAAAATAGGTGAAATTTGTGTTGGTAACCTGAAGAATCTTAAAGTGACCTAATTTTTATGAATACATATAAATAAGTATCTAATATTTTGTAGTTGAAGCGGTTTCCACAACAGTGGAAGAAATGAAGGGTAAAGTACAACGCGAGATACAAAAGTAACAAAAACTAGGAAAGGAGAAGTAAACCAGAATGTTCTGCAAACATTAATGTTCTTAAGAATTTGAATAAAGCGAATGAACAGTAGAGCTTAGAGTTTTTAAATTTAATATTTTTTATTATCTTACCTTGTTGAACTACTGGTTAATTTGTGGAACCATTTAATCTAGATTTTCTGATTGAATACAATAAAGAAGTGTTGAGCTGTAAACGTTTCGATCTTAATTCATAATAGTGAATCGACCATAAGATCGAAGCGGCAGAAAAAATAAAATTCTATAGTACAAAAGCTACGTAAGCAGCTTACCAAAGTCACATAAATACTCTATTAACTTTTATTAAAATATTATTAAATTAAATTAATGAATCTATTTTATTGATGTATAAGAAAACAATCAAACGATTCAAAACTTCTTTTTGTTATAAAAACTGGTAGCAGAAATTCTGTTTTCAGTATGTATGTTTCAATTTCTAATTTCTCTGATCAGATTCAGGACGAAAACACAAAAAAAAACTGAAAATCTCCCAAACGAAATGTGTTAGAAATGATTAAAAAGTAACTTACATACGTGCAGCACTACAAGAAGAAATTCTGATCATTTATTTTCAGCATTAAAGTTTTCCAACCACGGCAATGGTCAAATACAAAAAGTAAATAATTCTTATCCTCGTACATGTACAAACCACTCCTAAACCCCCAAATATTTTCCGCCAGACTGCTTACAAAAAGGACATAACACATTTTAACCCTTTCAAAATAAATTAATCACGTTCTCTCGCCTTCCATTTATAAATATATCGTTTTGGTTAATTCCCTATTATGAAAAGAAAGATGACGAGATAAAGAAACGCAGGATAAGACTCTATTGTGTTAAAATGTACTGCGCTTAGTTGTACACCGACTTTTTTTCCTATTTACAAGTAATCATGATATGAATTAAAGTCCAAATTAAAAAGCATAATTATTTTTAGTGGGTGGTTGTGTACCGCGCGCTTTAAAATTTACACCAAATGAGTGGGGTACAGTTAAAGAAACAAATAATTACGACGGTGGTACAATTTTTCGTTTAGATCTCATTTTTTGTTATTTGTTCATCCTATCTGGATTATATGATTAATTAAATGAAAATGTTTTGCTAGGGTTGAAATTTTTATCGTGTGCGCCCACAACAAAAAAAAAATGCGGGGAGTAAATAGAAAAATAAAAAGAAGATTACTTAATTACAACGAACAATTTTCCATGATTTGTGGTCAAAAATTCTAATCGCCAATATAAGCGGATTATGTATAGCAAAAAAAATTCCTTATGAACCATTTTTTAATTAAAAACCAAAAAAACGAAGTAAATAATCAATTTAATTCAATTGTATTTCGACCCCTAGATAGACTAAATGAAAACGATTTTTGTGACGTAACTAGCGTTGGTGGATTGTGGTATATGTGGAATCAAAATAAAATTATTTATTAAACTTATTATCAAATAAAATTTCCGGTCAAACTAACAAAATTAAAAACACTTTACCGTTATTTCACCTTTACTCGTATAAGGGGATCATATTTTGCTGTGTTTTTTTTTTGTTTGGCTTGGTTCGTTATATTTTCCGGTGCCGTATATACAAACGTACAAATTCATTTCCTATATGTTTTGTATAAAGCTCGACTTTATTTGGGAATCCAATCGAATTTTCTATATAAAAGAACTTCAATCGAATTTTTTGTTCAAAATCGCACAAAGTAAATGACCAGAATAACAGTTAAACGGAAGTGAATAATAAAAAGACCCTGGAAATTCGTAGAAAAGGGCGTTATTGATATGAAAAATTTTCTTTTGCCTTTTACAATTCAAAGCAAATATTTTTTGTGCTTGTGTTTCGAAATAAATAATTGATGGAAAAAAATGCTTTTGGTTTAATAATTTAATTTTTTGTCGTTTTCAACAAATCAGTCTTAATTGAATTGAAAATGCTTTTTCTGTATGTAACGAAAAAGAAAAGCGGACAAATTGAATATGAAAGTGTTGTATTATTTTTCGTTAACAAACAATACGGTATTAATCAAGACGATAATTGAGAAAAGAAGGATTTCCTTCTACTCGTACATTAATGAACGATTGTTGATAGGATGGTGAGCTGAATATTATAATCGAAGGATATTCATTACGATTATAGTCGTTGATATTGTTTCGCAAAAACATCTTGGGATAAGTTTTGGGACAAATGATTTAATTACACAGTTCACGCTAGATATAACTATGGGGCTTATACTAGTCAAGAATCAATCTGCAAACCCAACACAGGTATCTTTCGATACATTTACACATTTATAACTAAAACATATATATACTTAAATCTAAAAAAACAATATAAAATTTAATTTTTAACTCTAACTAAATAAATGTCAATGTTATAAATGTTATTGTTATAAACTGTATCTTAAAAGTAAAACAGTATCGAATATTGAACACTGATTGAAAGAGACTGCAGTTTAGGAATAATACTTTTTATAACGTGAGGTACCATTTCACTCCTTAATATTGGCTGGAATGTAAAACCAAGCACTTTAGTGAGATCCCGGGAAACCTGGGGCTTTATTATGATTTTTTCGATAGTGTTTTTATTTGACAATATCGAGAGATTCGATAATATCGAAAATAGCTATTATAAAATTTTCGATAGTGTTTTTTTTAGATAATTTCAAAAGATTCGATAAAGTCGAAAATAGCGATTACGAAATTTTCGATTTCTAAAATAACCTCAATATGGGGTGAGCCATATTTGAAATATATTTACGATGCTAAATGTGTAGTTTAAATAGAAAGCATCAAATGTTGAATTGCGCTTGAAATTATTATATTAAATAAATTTTTTTTGTCTTAGTTATATATGATAAATGCAATAAATTGAGAATATAATTCATACCTAAAAATCATCTATTTCACTATGCAATTTTTTTGTTATTAATAAGTGATAATACAACACTGTTGTATTGTCGCTTTGGGAAAACGTTGTTATGGCAATAGCCTACTATTTATTATTTTTGGCGATTTTTATTAATAAAAATAAATTCATTAGAATCAAAGTTACCCACAACAAAAACAAAATTCTTATAAATATAACTATCTGTCAACTTATGCAATTACAAAATATTTGTACTCATTCATTATATTCTCCACCCAAATATAACTCGTGGTCCTCTTAAGAATCGATAATTTTTTCTTAATGTCACGAATGCGTATCCCAAGCTTAAGAAAATGCAACTCGTGCTGGGCAGTCGTTGCATTTTCGTCGCTGGGATACGCATTCGTGACATTTGAAAAAAATTATCGATAATAAGCGGACCACTAGTTATATTACGTCTGAAAATAAAATACAGTAATCCCTCGATCTGCGCGGTAGTTACGTTCTGAAAAAACAGCGCGCAAACCGAAACCGCGCAATGTGAACCCACTTTTGTATTAAATTTGGGGAATACGTTCCATATCCTGAATTTCTCATAAAAAAATTAAATTTTAAGTAAGTTCATAGTTCAAATTCAAGTCTTTATTCAGTGACTAGTTATATTACATATAAATAAAAGTTAAACACAAACAAAAATTAAATAAAAATTATAAATTCATTTGTAGAAATATACATATGTAAAACGAAAACTCTTTACATCATTTCATTTTCACTGCTGTCTTCTGATGAATTTGATATTTCCACCAAAGGTTTTGTAAAAAACCTTGTTAATAGGGATTGCTTTTTATTTCTTGAGTTATAATGTTCCTCATACGGCGCTAAAGCTTCGGTCAAACGTCTGCGGAATAATAAAGCACGCTCCAAATCAGGGTCTAATTTGATGGTTTCTTCACCAAGTTGATTGCCATTTTTCAGAAATTCTATCAGTGCTTTGCTACTTAATTTTTTTTTCTTCGATTATTTCTGAATCACCACTTACGTCTTTTTCGACATTATTATCTGCGAAATACGTTACCATTTCTTCAACAGAAAGATCTTCTTGAGCGCATAACTTCAGAAATATCTTCTGAACCTATATCATCAAATCCTTCACCACCAATTTGTTTACCCATTTCCACAATTTCCACTAGTGCTGGCATATCCACAACTGCTTCTCTGATGCAGCACTCAGGCCATATTTTTTTCCAAACAGCATTCATTGTTGTGTTCTTGACCTCATCCCAAGCAAATTTAATATTTTGTACGGCGTCTAAGATGTTGTATTGTTGCCAATATTCACGAATTGAGAGTTTGTTTCGTCCATCTGTTGCTTCAATTAGTTGGAAAAAAGTTCTTCTAAGATAATATAGTTTAAATGCAGCAATGACACCTTGGTCCATGGGTTGAATTAACGAGGTCGTGTTCGGGGGAAGAAATATTACCTTAACATTTGGATGCAAATCAGCCAAATATGCTGGATGACTTGGTGCATTGTCAAGAATGAGCAATATCTTGAAGGCAATGTTTTCTCTTTTGCAATAGTTCTCACTTTCTACGCAAAAGTAATTTAAAAACCAGTCTTCGAAAATTTTACCTGTCATCCAAGCTTTCTTATTCGATTTCCAATAGACTGGTAGTGAATTTTTTGAAATTCTTTTAAAAGCTCGGGGATTTTCAGATTTATAAACTAACAGTGCCTTGTTCTTATAATCACCAGCTGCATTTCCACATAACAAGAGTGACAATCTATCTTTTGCAACTTTGAAACCAGGAGCAGATTTCTCTTCTTTCGATATAAACGTTCTACT